>JARQOD010000002.1:551402667-551552667 GCA_033576555.1 Oophaga sylvatica | reverse complement strand
CTTACAGCTTATAGTTTATCTCTGAGACCTTAGGTGTTCCTACTGTGTGTGAGTGTTGTATGTAAGACTTTATTTACTTTATTCCTTCTCTTTCTTGTATGTCTTTCTGTTCATTATCCGTTACCTGTTCATTCCCTTTGGTGGTATTCAGGGTCCTTCTTAGGACTAGAATACAGTTGGCAGGGATTGATAGGAGACAGGGTTTACGCTGGTGGCCTGGACCTCTGTACCTTTAACAGTACCTCCAGGTTGAGGGATTAGTTAGGACCCCAGTTCAGGGTCAGCTTAGACCCCGGTCACCCTCTAGCCGGAGACAGCGTATAACGGATTCCGTTTTTGACCCACTGGACATTCTATCAGGTAAATCCATGTTATAATATATCTATGCGCATGTTATATAGTATGTTGCCCTTTTGATATAGATTACTGACATCTCATATATATATCTGCTATACAGCGTGACATTTTCACCGGCCCAAAAAGATTCTCCCCAGCTGTCATGGATCCAGTAGCCCAGCTGGCCCGACAGTTGCAGGGGTTGTCCATGGAATTTGCAGACATTAAGTCCAAGGTTTTGTCCCTCCCAGAGCAAACCAGATCTGAACCTAAGGTTGCTCTCCCGGACAGGTTCACTGGTGGGCGGGACAAATTTTTTACTTTCCGGGAGGCATGTAAATTGTACTTTCGGCTGCGGCCTCGGTCATCTGGGAGTGAAGAGCAGAGGGTGGGAATTGTTATCTCGCTCTTACAAGGGGACCCTCAATCTTGGGCGTTCTCTATTCCTCCAGGCTCCCCAGATCTCCAGTCAGTGGATCGATTTTTTACTGCCCTGGGTCTGGTATATGATGATCCGGATCGAGTTTCCCTTGCTGAAACAAAGTTACGTAAAATACGGCAGGGAAATCGTCCAGCGGAGGAATATTCTTCTGAGTTCCGTAGATGGGCAACAGATACTCAGTGGAATGACCCAGCTCTTAGGAGCCAGTTTTGTCAAGGGTTGTCTGACAAATTAAAAGATGTGTTGGCTCAGTATGATTCTCCTCCATCACTGGAGGCTGCTATGGCCCTTGCTATTCGCATTGATAGACGACTTCGGGGAAGACGCGAGGTAACTCCGCCCCCCATGATGACTCCACCTACTACTAAAGTCCCTTATACTGAGGTTCCCCTGGTCTGTTCTGAGGAACCCATGCAGTTGGGAGGGACATCATTTTGTAGGAGGGAATCGGCGGTGCGCCGCAAGGCTAGAAGGTGTTTCTTTTGCGGGAGAGAGGGACATTTTGTTGGGGGTTGTCCATCCCGGACCTCTTTGACCCAAGGAGTTAACCTGGGAGTCTGTATTTCGTCCCCAAATCCCTCTCAGTTTATCGTGCCTGCGGAGGTGGTGATTGGTACTAGAACTGAGAGGATTTCTGTTTTTCTTGATAGTGGGTCCGGGGCTAATCTTGTGGACGCTCGGTTTGCCCAGGTGCATGGTATGCAACTGAGTGTATTGGCCAAACCGGTCCCTATACTCTCTATTGATTCTAGACCTCTTGGTCAAGGTAGCTTGGTTCAAGCTGTTCATAACATAGATCTTCGAGTAGGGGCAATGCATAAAGAGCAATTGTCTTGTTATGTGTTGGAGGGTCTACCTACTCCTATTGTGTTGGGACTTCCTTGGTTGGCTAAACATAACCCAGTGATTGATTGGCAATCCAGAAAGATAAGCCAGTGGGGTGAATTTTGCAAGAATAACTGCATGAGCACGGTCATCGGTGCAGTTGTGCCTAGGACTTTGCCTCCTTTTCTGGAGGACTTTGGGGAGATGTTCTCAGAAAAGGGGTGTAAAGAGTTACCTCCTCATCGCGCATATGACTGCTCAATAAAGTTGCTTCCTGATGCCTTATCTCGTACTTTCCCAGGGACCGGGAGGATGGATGATCCGGTTCCTATTCCTCAGGAGGGAGTTGTGGTGTCAGCTGTATGCTCTGAGCTTGAGGGGGAGGTATTGGGGGCTCAGGGGGACGCCCCTGTGGGACTTCCAGGGAGACTGATAGTTCCAGATCAGTTAAGACTGAAGGTTACGGAGAACCGTTACAAACGGATGGCTGATAGGGGGAGAGTTTCTGGTCGAGATCTGAAGGTGAATGATCTGGTGTGGTTGTCTACCAGGAATATTAAACTTAAAGTTCCCTCCTGGAGGTTGGGTCCCAGATTCATCGGGCCGTACAGGATCAGTTCCATAATTAATCCTGTGGCATTTCGTCTGGACCTCCCTCCTACGTTTAAAATTCATAATGTGTTTCACAAGTCATTACTTAAAAAGTATGTGGCACCAGTCATACCGTCACCTCTACCTCCTCCTTCAGTGGTGGTCAATGATAACGTGGACGGACCTTTCACACAACTCACCCGGACAGACCTGGTCATGAGGGTCCGGAGGCCCCTCGTAGAAGGGGGGGTACTGTCATGGGTGCATCGCCACAAAGATCGTCGCGATTGCACATTCTGACTTCTCACAGCTGAGCTTCTGTTTCTTTGTTTTTTGGTAATGTGAGAGTTAATTTTTCCTAGCTCTTTGCTAAGGCTAGGTGCAGCCTCGCCCGGCTGCTTTTGATTATGTTCTAATTAGTTTCCTTTATATTTCTGCCAGTCTGGGTGTTAGACGCCGGTGAAAGCATTCATGTAGTTCAGCAGTCTGGATCGGTTCTGAGAATATTTAAGCTAAGAGTTCATTAGTTGTTTTTACTCTTACAGCTTATAGTTTATCTCTGAGACCTTAGGTGTTCCTACTGTGTGTGAGTGTTGTATGTAAGACTTTATTTACTTTATTCCTTCTCTTTCTTGTATGTCTTTCTGTTCATTATCCGTTACCTGTTCATTCCCTTTGGTGGTATTCAGGGTCCTTCTTAGGACTAGAATACAGTTGGCAGGGATTGATAGGAGACAGGGTTTACGCTGGTGGCCTGGACCTCTGTACCTTTAACAGTACCTCCAGGTTGAGGGATTAGTTAGGACCCCAGTTCAGGGTCAGCTTAGACCCCGGTCACCCTCTAGCCGGAGACAGCGTATAACGGATTCCGTTTTTGACCCACTGGACATTCTATCAGGTAAATCCATGTTATAATATATCTATGCGCATGTTATATAGTATGTTGCCCTTTTGATATAGATTACTGACATCTCATATATATATCTGCTATACAGCGTGACACATACACTGTGCATACACCTGTATATATATATATATATATATATATACACACTGCGCATACACCTGTATATATACACACACTGCGCATACACCTGTATATATACACACTGCACATACACCTGTATTTATACACACTGAGCATACACCTGTATATATATATATATATATATATATATATATATATATATATATATATATATATATATATATATACACACTGCGCATACACCTGTATATATATACACACTGCGCATACACCTGTATATATACACACACTGCACATACACCTGTATATATACACACTGCACATACACCTGTATTTATACACACTGAGCATACACCTGTATATATATATATACACACTGCGCATACACCTGTATATATATACACACTGCGCATACACCTGTATATATACACACTGCACATACACCTGTATATATACACACACTGTGACTACACCTGTATATACACACACTGCGCATACACCTGTATATATACACACTGCGCATACACCTGTATATACACACACTGTGCATACACCTGTATAAATACACACACTGCGCATACACCTGTATATATACACACTGCACATACACCTGTATATATACACACTGCGCATACACCTGTATATATACACACTGCGCATACACCTGTATATACACACACTGCGCATACACCTGTATATACACACTGCGCATACACCTGTATATACACACACTGCGCATACACCTGTATATACACACACTGCGCATACACCTGTATATACACACACTGCGCATACACCTGTATATACACACACTGCGCATACACCTGTATATATACACACTGCACATACACCTGTATATACACACACTGCACATACACCTGTATATACACACACTGCGCATACACCTGTATATATACACACTGCGCATACACCTGTATATATACACACTGCGCATACACCTGTATATATACACACTGCGCATACACCTGTATGTATACACACTGCGCATACACCTGTATATATACACACTGCGCATACACCTGTATATACACACACTGCGCATACACCTGTATATACACACACTGCGCATACACCTGTATATATACACACTGTGCATACACCTGTATATATACACACTGCACATACACCTGTATTTATACACACTGAGCATACACCTGTATATATATATATATATATATATACACACTGCGCATACACCTGTATATATATACACACTGCGCATACACCTGTATATATACACACTGCACATACACCTGTATATATACACACTGCACATACACCTGTATATATACACACACTGTGCATACACCTGTATATACACACACTGCGCATACACCTGTATATATACACACTGCGCATACACCTGTATATACACACACTGTGCATACACCTGTATAAATACACACACTGCGCATACACCTGTATATATACACACTGCGCATACACCTGTTTATATACACACTGCGCATACACCTGTATATATACACACTGCGCATACACCTGTATATACCACACTGCGCATACACCTGTATATACACACACTGCGCATTACACCTGTATATATACACACTGCGCATACACCTGTATATACACACACTGCGCATACACCTGTATATACACACACTGCGCATACACCTGTATATATACACACTGCACATACACCTGTATATACACACACTGCACATACACCTGTATATACACACACTGCGCATACACCTGTATATATACACACTGCGCATACACCTGTATATATACACACTGCGCATACACCTGTATATATACACACTGCGCATACACCTGTATATATACACACTGCGCATACACCTGTATATATACACACTGCGCATACACCTGTATATACACACACTGCGCATACACCTGTATATACACACACTGCGCATACACCTGTATATATACACACTGTGCATACACCTGTATATATACACACACTGCGCATACACCTGTATATATACACACTGTGCATACACCTGTATATACACACACTGCGCATACACCTGTATATATACACACTGCGCATACACCTGTATATATACACACTGCACATACACCTGTATATACATACACTGTGCATACACCTGTATATACATACACTGTGCATACACCTGTATATATATATATATATATATATATATACACACTGCGCATACACCTGTATATATACACACACTGCGCATACACCTGTATATATACACACTGCACATACACCTGTATTTATACACACTGAGCATACACCTGTATATATATATATATATATATATATATATATATACACACACTGCGCATACACCTGTATATATATATACACTGCGCATACACCTGTATATATATACACACTGCGCATACACCTGTATATATACACACACTGCACATACACCTGTATATATACACACTGCACATACACCTGTATTTATACACACTGAGCATACACCTGTATATATATATATATATATATATATATATAACACACTGCGCATACACCTGTATATATATACACACTGCGCATACACCTGTATATATACACACTGCACATACACCTGTATATATACACACACTGTGACTACACCTGTATATACACACACTGCGCATACACCTGTATATATACACACTGCGCATACACCTGTATATACACACACTGTGCATACACCTGTATAAATACACACACTGCGCATACACCTGTATATATACACACTGCACATACACCTGTATATATACACAAATTCAAATTCAAATTCAAAGAAGCTTTATTGGCAGGACTAAATACACATTAGTTTTGCCAAAGCAAGTATACAAAAGGGAATAGGGATAGGGATGTTGGGTAGGGACGGATCTAGGGTAGGGGTTGTGGA
Source organism: Oophaga sylvatica (assembly GCA_033576555.1). Lineage (NCBI taxonomy): Eukaryota > Metazoa > Chordata > Amphibia > Anura > Dendrobatidae > Oophaga > Oophaga sylvatica. The sequence continues at coordinate 551,546,597 of JARQOD010000002.1, read as the reverse complement.
AGTCCATGGCTTAGGGAGGGGTGATGGGGGCGCAGATCCGGGATGGGGGCTATAGAAGTCCATGGCATAGGGATGTTGGGTAGGGGCAGATCCAGGGTGGAGGCTATAGAAGTCCATGGCCTATCATAGTTCTCTTTCTCGTAGTCTATGACATTCGCTCACATACCGCGCTGCTATCTCCGCTGCTCTCTCTTCTTCCCCCAGCAAGATATATGTTTTCTCTTCCTCCTTCATGGTGATGAAATCCGGGAAGAGATGTGAGAGTCTCCTGAAGTGAGTGTCCCTCACTGCTGAGTATTTGGAGCAGTGTAGAAGGAAGTGGGTTTCGTCCTCTATGGCCTCCTGGTCACAGTGTTGGCATAGTCTTTCCTCCCTGGGCTTGTAGCTCTGCCTGTGTCGGCCGGATTCGATGGCCAGACTGTGGGCACTGAGTCTATACCGGCTCAGGATCTGGCGGTCTCTGGGGTCCGGGAGTTTCTCCAGGTATGGGGCCAGACTGTAGTCTCTCTGTAGACTCCGGTACATGGTCAGTTTCTGGGAGCTGATGATGTCGTTCTTCCAGTCACTGACATACCTCTCCTGGCCTTCGTCTACCATCTTCCTGATTTCGGCTTTTGTCAGGTTGTTGTGATTGGTGTTCTGGTCAGGTTGGGTTTGGGTGAGCTGTTCCGAGGGTCCTAGTTTTTCTGTTTCACCTACGTGTGTCAGGGCTTTATGGTGATGGGAGCTTGGATTGCTCCTATGTAGGTGAGCCCGGAATGACAGTGCCCTCTTTAGAACCGTTAGGTGTAGAGGGAATCTGCCCAGCTCGGCCCGGCAGGCACTGTTGGAGGTGCTCCGGTGGACTTGGAGAAGGTGCTTGCAGAATTCCAGGTGGAATATTTCTGTTGGGCTGGAATCCCACCTTGACCAGTCTGGGTAGGTGTGAGGACCCCAGACTTCACTGCCATACAGGAGGATTGGGGCGATGACAGAGTCGAAGATTTTTAACCAGACCCTCACTGGTGGCTTCAGATGGTAGAGTTTCCTTCGGATGCCATAGAAGGTTTTACATGCCTTGTCTTTCAGGGTCTCTATGGCTTGTTTGAAGCTTCCTGACCGGTGGATCTCTAGGCCCAGGTAGGTATATTTGTCTGTTCCTGTAAGGGCGCAGTTGTTGAGAACAAATGAAGGGTGCTGGTCTAATTTTCTCTTTCTCCTCTCGAACACCATGATGTTGGTTTTCTTTAGGTTGACCGGTAGTGCCCAGGTGGAGCTGAATTTCTCTAAGATTTTCAGGTTGTCTTGGAGGCCTTTCTCGGTTGGTGACAGAAGCAGCAGGTCATCTGCATACAGCAGGAATTTCACCTGGGTGTCGTGGAGGGTGGGACCTGGTGCTGTGGAAGATTCCAGAGCGGTAGCCAGCTCGTTGATGTAAATGTTGAAGAGCGTTGGACTTAGGCTGCAGCCTTGTCTGACTCCACGGCTCTGCTGGAAATAAGCCGTTCTTTTACCGTTCACACTCACACTGCAGAGGTTCTCGGTGTAGGAGCTTTTGATAACATCGTAGGTCTTTCCTCCTATTCCGCTCTCCAGCAGTTTCAGGAATAAGCCCGGGTGCCACACCGAATCAAAGGCCTTTTTAAAGTCACGAAACAGGCGTATATCTTCCCGTTCTTTGTATTGTGGACGTGTCTCTGAATGAGGCTGTGTAGGGTATAGATGTGGTCAGTGGTGCGGTGGTTTGGCATGAACCCTGCTTGGCTCTTGCTGAGGACGTTATGTTCGGTGAGGAAACTGAGGATCCTCTTGTTCAGGATGCTGTTGAACAGTTTCCCCAGGTTGCTGCTGACACATATGCCTCTGTAGTTGGCTGGGTCATACCTGTCCCCATTCTTGTGGATGGGTGTGATGAGGCCTTGGTTCCAGGTACGAGGGAAGTAGCCAGCACTTAGCACAATATTGAAGAGTTTAACCATTGCAGCCTGTATTTCTGGTGGGCTGTACTTCAGCATTTCTGGTAGGATTCCATCCAGGCCACCGGCTTTTCTACATCTTATGGCAGAGATTTATGGCAGAGATTCTCTCTGCTACTTCCTACACAGGTATACTTCCTATACAGGTGTATGCGCAGTATACACACTGCGCATACACCTGTATATATACACACTGCGCATACACCTGTATATACACACACTGCACATACACCTGAATATACACACACTGCGCATACACCTGTATATACACACACTGCGCATACACCTGTATATATACACACTGCGCATACACCTGTATATACACACACTGCGCATACACCTGTATATATACACACACTGCGCATACACCTGTATATATACACACACTGCGCATACACCTGTATATACACTGTGTTCCAAATTATTATGCAAAAATTGTTTAGGAGTGATAAAGTCAGAATTTTTTTGTTAGTCAGTTAAACTCATTGATGGTGATGTGTGTCAGGGCTCTTTATATCACTGTAAGCAATTGCAGACACCTGTGCTAATTAGTTTGGCAGGTGTGTCCAATGAAAGGCAAGACTACTTAAGAAGGCTGTCCCACATTATTAAGCAGCCTACATTTTCTGCCAAAATGGGAAAGAAAAAGGATGTGTCGGCTGCTGAGAAGCAACAAATTGTGGAGTGTTTAGGTCAAGGCATGACTACAATCAACATTGCCAGACACTTCATCGTGATCATCGCACAATCAGGAATTATGTAGCTCATTCACAGTACACACGTGTGCATGCTGATAAGGGAAAATTGAGGACTCTTTCCTACAGGCAATTACGTCAGGTTAAAAGAGCAGCGGCAAAAAAGCCTTGTCATAGCAGCAGACAAGTTTTTGAAGCTGCTTGTGCCTCCAACGTCCCCCGAACAACAAGATGCAGGGTCCTTCAGAGGTTTGCAGCTGTGCGTAAGCCATCCTGTCGACCTCCTCTATCCACTGCACACAAGCAGAAACGGCTCCAGTGGGCCAAACAATACATGAAGACTGACTTCAAAACTGTTTTGTTCACCGATGAGTGCCGTGCAACGCTCGATGGTCCAGATGGATGGAGTGGAGGATGGCTGGTTGTTGGACACCCCATGAAAACATGGCTACGGCGCCAACAAGGAGGAGGTGGAGTAATGTTTTGGGCTGGAATCATGGGGAGAGAGATTGTGGCCCCTTTAGGATCCATGAAGAGGTAAAGATGAACTCCATAGTGTATGTCGAGTTTCTCAAACAGCACTTCCTGTCATGGTTCAAGAAGAAGAACCGTGCATTCCGCAGCAAGATCATTTTCATGCATGATAATGCACCGTCTCATGCTGCACATAACACATCTGCATCTCTGGCTGCTATGGGCATAAAAGGGGACAAAATTATGGTGTGGCCTCCATGCTCCCCTGACCTCAACCCCATTGAGAACCTCTGGAGCATCATCAAAAGGAGTGTCTATGATGGCGGGAGGCAGTTCACATCTAAGCAACAGCTCTGGGAGGGTATTCTGTCCTCATGCAAAACAATTGAAGCAGAAACCATCCAAAACCTTACAAATTCAATGGACGAGAGAGTTCAGAAGCTCCTTTCCAACAAGGGGTCCTATGTGCAAATGTAACATCACCTGGAATAAAGTTTTGAGTTGAAAACTGTTTGATTTCAGTTTGTAATAACCTGCTAATGCTTATAATTTCAAAAATGACCATTTTTTTGTTCTTTATTAAAATGAAAAGGTTGAAAACTCTGCTGTGCATAATAATTTGGAACATGCATTGTGAGTGCAGTTTGAGTGTTTTATTTTTTAAAAAATATACTGTTATCATAGGCAGTTTATACAAAAACCTTTCAATTGTACTCTAATAGTTATTTGACTGGAAAATTACAATGACTGAAATTCATATAGGTAATTTGGGAAAATCTGAGAAAATATTATTTGCATAATAATTTGGAACACAGTGTATACACACCTGTATATATACACACTGCACATACACCTGTATATATACACACACTGCGCATACACCTGTATTTATACACACTGCACATACACTGCGCATACACCTGTATTTATACACACTGCACATACACCTGTATATATATATATATACACATTGCACAGACACCTGTATATATACACACACTGCGCATACACCTGTATATATACACACTGCACGCAGACACCTGTATATATACACACTGCACATATACACCTGTATATATACACAATGCGCATACACCTGTATATATACACACTGCACATACACCTGTATTTATACACACTGAGCATACACCTGTGTATATATATATATATATATACACACTGCGCATACACCTGTATATATACACACACTGCACATACACCTGTATATATACACACACTGCACATACACCTGTATATACACACACTGCGCATACACCTGTATATACACACACTGCGCATACATCTGTATATATACACACTGCACATACACCTGTATATATACACACACTGCACATACACCTGTATATACACACACTGCGCATACACCTGTATATATACACACTGCACGCAGACACCTGTATATATACACACTGCACATATACACCTGTATATATACACAATGCGCATACACCTGTATATATACACACTGCACATACACCTGTATATATACACACTGCACATACACCTGTATATACACACACTGCGCATACACCTGTATATATATATACACACTGCGCATACACCTGTATATATACACACTGCGCATACACCTGTATATATATATACACACTGCCCATACACCTGTATATACACACACTGCGCATACACCTGTATATATATACACACTGCGCAGACACCTGTATATATACACACACTGCGCAGACACCTGTATATATACACACACTGCGCAGACACCTGTATATATACACACACTGCGCAGACACCTGTATATATACACACACTGCGCAGACACCTGTATATATACACACACTGCGCATACACCTGTATATATACACACACTGCGCATACACCTGTATATATACGCACTGCACATATACACCTGTATATATACACAATGCGCATACACCTGTATATATACACACTGCACATACACCTGTGTATACACACACTGCGCGTACACCTGTATATATACACACTGCACATACACCTGTGTATACACACACTGCGCGTACACCTGTATATATACACACTGCGCGTACACCTGTGTATACACGCTCTGCGCATACACCTGTATGGACACATGCACTGTACATGCCCGCTTGTCTCCTCTTGAGGTCCTATAGACTCCTGCAGTTAAAGGACCTCTGGTGACATCATGATCACATCACATCAGCCTTACCCTCAAAATAGAAATTATGGTGGCCCCTAACAGAGTGGGGGTCCTGAGTAATTGTCTAGTTTGCCCTCACGTCCCCCTGACACCAGCCCTGCATTACAGGCCTGGCTCCTCTTTAATTCCGCTAGACTCTTGCATTTAAAGGACTTTTGGTGACATTATGGTTATATTACCGTGTTGTCACCAAAGGTCCTGAAGCAGTTTTAACCTACGAGTAGAAATGCTGGGGGGTCCCTAAGAGTGGGGGGCTGTGAAACTGACCAGTCCACCCTCCTCCCCAGTGCTGTTCCTCACTGCACCTAGGGTTTATTTTAGGTGTATTTTAAGCATGTGTCAAAAATCATGCTAGGTCTTATCTTCAGGGACCGCTATAGTAACTTTTTCTATCTTTTAAAAAACACGTGAATTCTTGTAGGGGAAAAAGTCCTATATTAATCCATTGTTCCGCTGTTAGCTGTCTACTCACAATTTCAGGACACAATTTCAACTGCAATTGCCTGTGTCCCCTGCCTAGTAGAGCAATGTGCCTGTTTAGAGGAAAGCAAATGACAGCAGGAATAGATGTATAAGTAAGTGAACTAGGACTTAAAGGGGTTTTCTCATCATTGTTATCATTCTGCAGGGGAAAAACAAACAACTGTCCAATGTACCTCTTATTAAAGAGTTTTAATTCTATAGTTTACTGCCCAATTCTTTGCTATAAAACTTGCAAACGCGGTGCTTCGAGGCTGCGCAGACAAAGCTGCTTCTGCTAGCTGCATTGGAGAGGGCACAGTTCGGAGCAGCGACCCAACCATACCACTGTGTGAACTGTCAGTGTGCAGTAGCACATCGCCCCCGACAGCAGGAAGTCAGGAGGCAGAGGAGAGTGGTGCTTGTGAAGATAGACAACCTCTTTGAAGAACTATTCTACTTTCCTATCTACCGCTTTAAAAACAAAACACAAAAAGAAACCTCAAACTCGGTTAAAATAATTATAAAAAAAAAACCGTATATCTCCATTGCATGTCTCTACGTACAGTATGTCCCCTGTACGGTCTGTCATACAGTGCCATATTTTTCCTGTGCATAGGAATATGTTTTTTTGCCATGGTCCTCGGTATAGGAAAGCACAGTCTACAGCATTTTTCGACACAATTGGAACAAATGGTTCACCAATACTTTACCATCACGACTGGTGAGCTGAGCGCTAAGGATATGTCACAAAATATATATGATGGAAGCTTTATCCTGCATATATGCTAAAAAAATAGGGCTGTGACGTATTGTGCATGGAGCTTTACCTCTACCCTTATGTGTATTCTGCTCAAAAATTAAAACAAACCTTAAAAAAAGATTGTGCCAATAATGGACATTCACAATGGCTGATGGGAGGTAAACGTTCCTGTGTCATCCATGTTAGGGTTCGAGTTCCCGCTCCTGCACAAGGGGAGTCTCGAACCAGTGCCGCTGCGGTCTCCCATTCATCTCCGGCCGCAGTGGAGCCTGCTCAGCAGAGACGTCGTTCCAAGCGTCTTGCCCACTCCACTACTGGGCAGTGACTTGTTGCTGCCTTTCCTGGATCTGCTATTATAGCCAGTTCTGGAGCAGACGTCTTTGGGATAAAGTCCTGCATTTTCCCTTCTGAGCGTGCCCAGAGTGAGATCTCTCATTGGAGATCAGGGGTCACATGCTCAGGTACTGCAGCAGCTCTTATTGGCCCGCCAGGAAGGCCCTGTTACTACTAGTCTTCTGAACAGGTTCTCATTGGTCCTTGTTCCTGGAAGGTCCTGTAGCTGTTGCTATAAAAGGGTAGCATGGCTGGGCCGCCATGCGCTAATATCAACCATTGTATGCTATGCGCCAGTGTGGTCATGCGTGTGTGTGGTTAGGGACCCGGCTGAAATAAGCCACTAGAATACCGACTTAATCGGTGAGGAGTTTAGTGTGCTAGCTGGTCAGGGTCGGTGTCCTAGATGCCCTAGATTACCGGCATAACCGGTGAGGAGTTTGATTGCCGTATTCAGGGTCTGGCGTTCAGACGCCATAGATTGCGGGTGACTCCCGCGAGGACATTAGCGCATGACCACGTATTATGCTCGCTTAGCAATTAACCGTGTGCCTGAGAGCCTGACAGGACACGGTGTTTGTTCTCAGCGGCTCTGTGACGTAACAGGGTTCGCTCTCGACGCTAGACAGCGCCCTAGCGTTTTACTTTGCGGCTCACTGAAGCTAAGTGAGTTCGCACATATCGCCATATAGCACTGTGGCATCCCGTTAGCGGCTCTGTGAATTAACAGAGTCTGCACTTACTGCCACAACGCGCTACGGCGTTTATTTTAGCGACTCTGCGGGATAACAGAGTTCGCTACTTTCGTCATCTTACTAGCAGCAGGCTTTGCTTGCACGGTGGACCCCGGGCTGCGAACGCACCTCTCCACTTTATATATTTGGTGCGTTCCGCAGACCCTAACGTAATATTAGCGCCAGGGTCTGGCTAGTAAAATGGCGGACGAACAGCGTCTATTGCAGTACATCCAGCAGCTGAAGGGTAGGTTGGAGGCTCTTGAGAGCACAACCTCAGCTGTGGATGTTACCGCAGTCGCTGTTCAGGCTGCTAGCGTGGCTGCAGCCAGTTTGTCCTCTGCCACCTCTGCCCCTACATTATCCCACCTCCCGCTTCCTGACAAGTTTGCCGGTGATAGCAAGCAATGTCGGGGATTCGTGAGTCAGTGCTCTATACATCTCGAGCTTCTGGCTGCACGTTTTCCCACGGATCGGGCACAAGTGGGTTTTGTACTTTCTCTACTCTCGGGCAGAGCGTTGGAGTGGGCAACGCCGCTGTGGGAGCGCGATGATCGTGTGGTGCAGAGTGCTCCTCGTTTCTTGGAGGCTCTTAAAAAGGTCTTTTTAGGACCCCAGGTCACCCACGATACGGCGCTACAACTGCTGGCATTGACACAGGGTTCGTCTTTGGTCAGTCAGTTTTCCGTCCAGTTTCGGACTCTGGCTGCTGAGCTAGATTGGTCTGATAAAGTTCTTATTCCTATCTACTGGCGGGGACTGGCTGACCATGTTAAAGACGCTTTGGCTACCAGGGAGATTCCCGCCACACTGGAGAAGCTTATCTCCATATCTACCCGCATTGACCTCCGTTTTCACGAGCGGAGGTTGGAGCGGGCCCAGTGTAGGCAGAGGTTTCGGTTGGCTCCTACCTTTGCCAAACCTCTCGAATTCCCCGATCTGGCGTCCGAACCTCAAAAGGCCACAGAAGTTCCTCATGCAGGACCTAAGTCTCGGTCCGTCCGAGTATCCGTGGTTTGTAACCATTGTCAGCAGACAGGACACTATGCCAACAGATGTCCACAGCGATCGGGGAAGCGATCGCGTCTAGTGGCCCTGGGAGGAGGTTCACTAGAGACAGCGGCATTTTCCTCCAAGATAACATTTAAAGGGACAATCACTGTTGGTACTACCATTCTCACCGCCGACCTTTGCGTGGACTCAGGAGCAGAGGGGAATTTCATGTCCTCTAGCTTTGCTCGCCGTCATGCAATACCTCTGGTGGCGCTTGACAAATCAGTGACTGTTCGGGTAGTGAATGGGTCGTCATTGCCCTCACAAATTACACACCAGACTGTCCCACTTGCATTGTCTGTACTCCTGCCCATCAGGAATTTATTTCCCTACTCGTCCTTCCCGAGGGAATAGACGAGATCCTACTAGGTATACCTTGGCTCCGTTTCCACTCCCCACATATAGAGTGGACTTCGGGTAGGATACTGGGTTGGAGTGATGCATGTACAGGCAGATGTGTCAGAAGTTGCGTTCAGGTTACCACTACTGAGTTACCCGCAGATCTTACTCCACTTCCCAAGCACTACTGGTCATATGCAGACGTGTTCTCCAAGAAGGCTGCGGAGACTCTTCCGCCTCATCGCCCCTATGACTGTCCTATCGACCTCTTGCCTGGCGCAGAACCTCCTCGGGGAAGGGTCTATCCCCTCTCTCTTCCTGAGACAGAGGCCATGTCGCAATATATTCAGGAGAACCTGGCAAGAGGGTTTATTAGGAAGTCGGTGTCACCGGCAGGGGCGGGATTTTTCTTCGTGCAGAAGAAAAACGGAGAATTGCGTCCGTGTATTGATTACAGGGGTCTTAACGCCATCACCGTTAAAAACAAGTACCCGTTGCCCCTGATCTCTGAGCTATTTGAAAGGCTTCGGGGAGCAAGGGTATTCACTAAACTAGATCTGCGCGGTGCTTATAACCTGATTCGCATCCGTGAGGGGGACGAATGGAAGACGGCTTTTAATACCAGGGATGGGCATTACGAATATCTGGTGATGCCCTTTGGGCTCTGTAATGCTCCAGCCGTTTTCCAAGACTTTGTCAATGACATCTTCCGGGATATGCTCTCCACCTCGGTCGTAGTCTATCTGGATGATATACTCATCTTCTCTCCAGATATTGACTCCCACCGGAGGGATGTTGGCAGGGTCTTCGACCTCCTACGGACAAATTCCCTTTACGCAAAGTTGGAGAAATGTGTGTTTGAGCAGGAGTCCTTACCTTTCCTGGGCTATATCATCTCCGCCCAGGGATTGGCTATGGATCCTGCCAAACTACAGGCGGTGATGGACTGGCAAGAACCCCACTCTCTAAAGGCGGTGCAGCGCTTTATGGGGTTCATTAATTACTACCGTCAGTTCATTCCCCACTTCTCAACTTTGGTAGCTCCCGTGGTTGCCCTTACCAAAAAGGGAGCTAATCCCAAATTGTGGTCTGAAGAGGTCTCCAAGGCCTTCACGTCTATTAAGTCTCATTTCGCTAGAGCTCCCATCCTACATCGCCCCGATGTTGATAAGCCATTTATATTGGAGGTGGATGCCTCGTCCGTTGGTGCTGGAGCAGTCCTCTTCCAAAAGGATGCTCAAGGTCGGAAGCATCCATGCTTCTTTTTCTCCAAGACCTTCACACCAGCAGAGAGGAATTATTCCATCGGGGACAGGGAGTTGCTAGCAATGAAGTTGGCCTTCTCGGAGTGGAGACATCTGTTGGAGGGAGCTCGCTTTCCCTTCCAAGTCTTTATGGATCACAAAAACCTGGTATATCTTCAGACAGCCCAGCGGCTTAATTCTCGCCAAGCCAGATGGTCCTTGTTCTTCTCCCGGTTTCATTTCACACTGCATTTCCTCTCGGGAGAGAAGAACATTCGTGCCGACGCTCTCTCTCGCTCTGTGGTGTCCTCGGAGGAGGAGGTGGAGGAGCCTCGGCTTATCGTCCCCACAGAGAGTCTGAGAACAGTGGCCCCGGTTTCGCTAGAGTCTGTGCCCCCGGGCAAGACTTTTGTGCCTACTAATTTGTGACCGGAGGTACTCTCTTGGGCACATTCGTCCAGGGTGGGTGGACACTTTGGGGCAAAGAGGACATCTGAATTGCTGGCGAGGACATATTGGTGGCCGCATATGGTCCGTGATGTTGGAGACTATGTTCGGGCGTGTGTCTCCTGCGCCAAAAATAAGTCTCCACGACAACGGCCAGCTGGGTTACTTTACCCTTTGCCGGTGGCAGACAGGCCCTGGGAGATGGTTGGGATGGACTTTGTGGTGGGCTTGCCCAAGTCTCGGGGTTGCACCATCATTTGGGTAATCACCGACCATTTCTCTAAAATGGTGCATCTGGTGCCACTACCACGGTTACCTTCTGCACGGGCTCTGGCAGTGTTGTTTGTTAGGCACATCTTCCGTTTACACGGCATGCCGGACAAGATTGTCAGTGACCGAGGTCCCCAGTTTGCCTCTCGGTTCTGGAGAGAGCTTTGTCGTCTACTCAGTATTGAGTTAAATCTCTCTTCAGCGTACCATCCTGAGACGAATGGGTTGGTAGAGAGGGCCAATCAGACCTTGGTCACCTATCTACGACATTTTGTCTCAGCCAGGCAGGATGACTGGGCATCCTTGCTACCATGGGCTGAGTTTGCATTAAACAATGCTGTGGCTGATTCCACCGGACAGACCCCATTCCTCCTGAACTACTGTCAGCATCCGCGGGTACCAGTGCCTATGCCCGTGTCTTCCGCCGATTCCAGGGTGGCAGACTGGGCTGTGGAGGCACGGGACATTTGGGACCGCACGCAGGATGCCATTCAGGCCTCCAAAGAGAGGATGAGGTCTTCGGCCGATGCCCATCGGCGCCCCGCTCCTACATTTGCTCCTGGGGATTTGGTGTGGCTCTCCGCCCGTAACATCAGGCTGCGAGTTGAGTCCACTAAGTTGGCACCCCGCTACCCGGGTCCTTTCAAGGTCCTCGAGCAGGTTAACCCTGTGGTATACCGTTTAGCTCTTCCACCACGCCTGGGTATCTCCGACACCTTTCACGTGTCCCTCCTGAAACCCGTGCTCATGTCCCGGTTTTCTGAGTCATCTGCCGGGACATCGGGTTCATCTGCGGATGACCATGAGGTGAACGCCATCGTGGGGTGTAAGGTGGTACGGGGCAAAAAGTTTTATTTGGTGGACTGGAGGGGCTATGGGCCTGAGGATAGGTCTTGGGAGCCTGCCGAGCATGTTCACGCTCCGCAGCTCATCGCTGCCTTTGAGCGCAGCGAGGCTCAGAGAAGGGGGGGCCCTAGGAGGGGGGGTAATGTTAGGGTTCGAGTTCCCGCTCCTGCACAAGGGGAGTCTCGAACCAGTGCCGCTGCGGTCTCCCATTCATCTCCGGCCGCAGTGGAGCCTGCTCAGCAGAGACGTCGTTCCAAGCGTCTTGCCCACTCCACTACTGGGCAGTGACTTGTTGCTGCCTTTCCTGGATCTGCTATTATAGCCAGTTCTGGAGCAGACGTCTTTGGGATAAAGTCCTGCATTTTCCCTTCTGAGCGTGCCCAGAGTGAGATCTCTCATTGGAGATCAGGGGTCACATGCTCAGGTACTGCAGCAGCTCTTATTGGCCCGCCAGGAAGGCCCTGTTACTACTAGTCTTCTGAACAGGTTCTCATTGGTCCTTGTTCCTGGAAAGTCCTGTAGCTGTTGCTATAAAAGGGTAGCATGGCTGGGCCGCCATGCGCTAATATCAACCATTGTATGCTATGCGCCAGTGTGGTCATGCGTGTGTGTGGTTAGGGACCCGGCTGAAATAAGCCACTAGAATACCGACTTAATCGGTGAGGAGTTTAGTGTGCTAGCTGGTCAGGGTCGGTGTCCTAGATGCCCTAGATTACCGGCATAACCGGTGAGGAGTTTGATTGCCGTATTCAGGGTCTGGCGTTCAGACGCCATAGATTGCGGGTGACTCCCGCGAGGACATTAGCGCATGACCACGTATTATGCTCGCTTAGCAATTAACCGTGTGCCTGAGAGCCTGACAGGACACGGTGTTTGTTCTCAGCGGCTCTGTGACGTAACAGGGTTCGCTCTCGACGCTAGACAGCGCCCTAGCGTTTTACTTTGCGGCTCACTGAAGCTAAGTGAGTTCGCACATATCGCCATATAGCACTGTGGCATCCCGTTAGCGGCTCTGTGAATTAACAGAGTCTGCACTTACTGCCACAACGCGCTACGGCGTTTATTTTAGCGACTCTGCGGGATAACAGAGTTCGCTACTTTCGTCATCTTACTAGCAGCAGGCTTTGCTTGCACGGTGGACCCGGGCTGCGAACGCACCTCTCCACTTTATATATTTGGTGCGTTCCGCAGACCCTAACAATCCATACCCCAGTCGGTATTTTCGTCGCTCGGTGCACACCCTCCATGTGTTTTTCCTCATTTGCATTCCAGTAGAGCGGCTCTTGTGATTTCTGTCTATTCAATCTTGATGGCAAAACAAACCACCAAAACAAAGTGTCCTTTTCTTTGACTATGGATGACTGCGGTGGATGTGCTCAATTAGCCTTGAAAGCCTCGATCCCACTAGTCAATGGCATTCAGATCAGAGACTGCTTGTGATAATGGTGAATGTTTCACTTGATGCCCCTTTATTTCAGAGCGCGGTATAAGCTAAAAAGCTGTAACCTGGTTTAGATGTAATGTGTATCCTAGGAAAGAGCACAATAAACATGAGTAAATGAGTGACAGACTGGAATAGAGGGAGTGAGGATTCAGAATCTATAAGAGGAGGTCCTAGGTAATGGCTGCTCATATGGCAGTGTGGTAGGAGCAGGTGGAAGGCTTTTCTGAGGTCAGTGTTCAGATTGCCTTACAAGATGAGGGAAGGATTTGGCTGATTGTGGTGGTGAGTTTAAGGCTATGTGCCCACATTGCAGAATTGAAGCAGATTTTTCCTCAGCAATTCCGCTACCCCCTTGCACGGAAAAACGCATGTGGATTTTGACGCTTTTTTGTCAAATTTTTTTTTACGTGTTTTTGATGCTTTTTTCATGCGTTTTGTCGCATTTTTTCCAATGCCAGTGTATGGCAGGCGGAATCGCCGCGATTCCGCAAAATTAATGAACATGCTGCGTTTTTTTCCGCAATGCGATTCCGCTGCAGAAGAATACGCAGCATGGGCACAGGAATTGCGGAATGTATTTAAAATGAATGCGATGCATTTTGTAAGCGTTTTTTAAGCGTTTTCGCAGTGGCAAGAACGCAATGTGGGCACGTAGCCTAAAAGTATAGGGGGAACACAAGAGACACGAGACGTTTTTGGAGACAGTCGTGTGAGGAGCAGACGAGAATCATGACAACATATTAGGGAGGAATCTAGAGATTAGATCAGAGATGTATGGGGGCGGGGGACAGATTGTAGACGACATTGTTAGTAATATATATATATTATATAATTTTTTAACAGCTTTGCTAAATCGTAGGCAAATGTTATGAGTCTGTGTCTTTCACCACTTTGGATAGCAGATGTGTTCTTCTGGTCTAGTGGTCGGTAGCAGAGCGTAACATGTCCATTTTTTTGCCAGCAGCGCATTCCCCAAAACATCCCGCACATGTGCACACTGATAAAACACGGATGACTTCCTGGGAAAAGCAGTACAGTTAGTGCTGTTCCCCAGCGCTGGGTGCTGAATGCAGCTCTCATCATTGTCGCCTGGTCTTGGTGCGATCAGCAGGACCAGGCGACGCTGATGAGACTTGTATTCAGCACTATAAGTCTCAGCAGCGGCGCCTGGTCTCGCAGATCGCAGGGAGAGCAGGCGACAATGATGAGCTCTGCGTTACACCCTTCACCTGGGAACAGCGCTAAGTCTACTGCTTCTCCCAGGCCCCGGTCCGTGTCACACTGATGCCGCACACGGACGACGCATGCATGCCACACGTATGTTACACGTGGGCACGGATAGCACCAGGAAAAGATCAGGACTTGTGAAGGGGGTCTAGGAAGTAGGTTTGTAACAGCCCATCTTATTTACTTAAAATGCATTTATCACAGATTATATTAGATTATATTAGATGTTTTTTCCTCCTCATTAGTATGCGGATGTCTTCGGCCTTTTCAGGGAAGTCTCTCATAAAAGCAGCGTTCACCTACCCGAGGCCCAGCAGTTTCCTTGCAATGGTAGCATTATGTTCCCCTGAGAAATTTCAAGCTTTTACAGTCAACCTAAACTAAAAATCATTGACTCCGTGTGAGGGTGTCATGGAAACCTCCGATTTGCTTGGTCTCTTTGGAGGCTTCCTTTTTGACCTTTCTCTGTCACTTTAATACCCATGCAGAGCTCAATTCTTACACCAAATCTTAATAGATTTTGCAGTGCACAGCCCTGAGAGCGTTCATCATCAATCACTTTTTGGTAACCATCAAAAATGTAAATCTACACTCCCACAATATCTGTAATAGTTAGTTATCAGGGCTGTATTCACAATTCTGTAACTTTGAGAACTGAAATCACTCTTTATTAGTGTTGAGCGATACGATACCGCAAGTATCGGGTATCGGCCGATATTAGCTCTATCGGCCTTTCGATACTTAGTTTCGATATTTTCCATATATCGTATACCGGAATCGGAAGTTCCCATAATTCTTTGAGAGGCAATGTGATTTTAGTCAGCCAATGAGGAATCCTAAGAAGTGTGGGCACATCCTGTACTGCTGCGGTCATGTTAACTAATGGCATGGCTGTGATTGGATGCTGAAATGATGTCAGAATGCACTATAAAAGGCGCCGCCGCCATTTTAGCGTCACTGTGCTGTGAATTCAGTAAGGGACAGAACGCTGCTGTGCTGACTCTGAGGGACAGTTAGAGATTGCGATTTAGTGTACTGTGCTGTAGGCAGGCTAGCACCAACCGCTGTGTAAAGCTTCCTTTTGCCTGCAGTGTTGTTTTAACAGCTCTGCAAGGTGTGTGTGAGTGCAGGTGATGCTGCAGTTTGCTCTGCATGCAACGCTGTCTGTAGGCATCTGCACGTGTCACTCACAGACTCTTTTTTTTCTCTTCAGTGTAATTCTTGCAGCTCCATGCAATTTAACTATTAGTGTGACGCGCTTCCATCCGTATCCAATACATTGGTTGCAAACACTATAGAAGTAGACAAAGGAGTAGCCTTTCACAGATTGTGAACAGTTGTGTTTCAGTGTTCACTTCAGTCTGTGTTTTTTATTTTTTGAGTGCACATCACGCTCCAGTTGTTCAAGCACTGCTGCTTGTACTCTGCTGAGCGTGTCTCAGTGCCTCATCCTTTTCATTTATCTCCAATTGGTTCTGCTCCATTCCATTTAAAATATAATCTATTAGTGTGACGCGCTTCCATCCGTATCCAATACATTGGTTGCAAACACTATAGAAGTAGACAAAGGAGTAGCCTTTCACAGATTGTGAACAGTTGTGTTTCAGTGTTCACTTCAGTCTGTGTTTTTTATTTTTTGAGTGCACATCACGCTCCAGTTACTTGTTCAAGCACTGCTGCTTGTACTCTGCTGAGCGTGTCTCAGTGCCTCATCCTTTTCATTTATCTCCAATTGGTTCTGCTCCATTCCATTTAAAATATAATCTATTAGTGTGACGCGCTTCCATCCGTATCCAATACATTGGTTGCAAACACTATAGAAGTAGACAAAGGAGTAGCCTTTCACAGATTGTGAACAGTTGTGTTTCAGTGTTCACTTCAGTCTCTGCGTAATAACCACACTTAGGCCTTATAACTTTTCTGACTTTCTTTATCAATCTACCAAGATGAAGAAGTCAGTGAGTAAGGCACGTGGTCGTGGCCGTGGAGTTTCAGCAGGGAGAGGACGTGGGGATTCTGTGGCTGCTGCCGCCCTCAGTGACACAGCATCCACCAGTTTTACCCATGGGCGTTCCTTTATGCGCACTTTGGTAGGAGCTCGGCGTGCCCCCCTGCTGCGGGAAGAACAAATTGAAGCCGTTGTTGGTTGGATGGCAGCCAATGCATCGACTTCAATTCCTTCCACCTCCTCTCAGGAACACAACACTGTTGAGCAACCATCTGTCTGTTCACCGCCTGTCAAATTGCCCAGGCAGTCAGAGAGTTCTGTACAGGAGCCAGCTGAGTCTCTGCTTCTGTTCTCAGAATCTGTTGGCTCGCAAACACGGGCACAGGCAAGCAGCATTCTGCAATTTGAAGAAGAGGGAGTATGCAGTGATGAGCATCTTCAGGTCATGTTCGAGCCTCTACCTCCAGCTCACACACACCTGGTTCGGCTTCCTCACAGGATCTCCATGGAAGAACCTCGGTCACTGTTGTCCATAGACAAACTGTTATTCCACCCACAGCAGCAAGTTCACAGTCATTGTCACACTCCCAGAACAAAAAACAGCCATCGGTACCACAGGCATGGGATAAAAGACGGCCATACTCGGCAAACCATCCACGAGCACAGGCTCTGAATGCTGGCATTGCAAAGCTCCTGTCCCTTGAAATGCTGTCATTCAGGCTGGTGGAGACTGACAGTTTCAGGAACTTTATGGCATTGGCAGTCCCACAATATAATGTGCCAAGCCGATTTTATTTCAGCAGGCAAGCTGTCCCTGCTCTGCAAAAACATGTCGAGGGAAACATTAAACATGCGCTACTAAACGCCGTCAGTAGCAGGGTCCACCTGACCACCGATGCGTGGACCAGTACCCATGGCCAGGGACGATACCTTTCCCTCACTGCCCATTGGGTCAATGTTGTGGAGCCGGGTACAGATCTTGCCAGTGGCGCTGTACGTGTTCTGCCAACTCCAAGGATTGCAGGAATCCAGTCTGTACACATTGATTCCTCCTCCTACTCCAGTTCCTCAGAATCATCACTGCACGAGCCGTCACGGTATACCTCCACATGGACCCGTGAACGCTTACCTGTTGCGACCGATATGAGCACAGCCGTGGCCAAACGTCAACAGGCCGTCCTGAAATTAATTTCCATGGGGAATCGAAGCCACACAGCGCAGGAGCTCTGGGATGCCATCAAGCAGGAGAGCGACGTGTGGTTTTTGTCAACTAATCTCCAGCCAGGCTTGGTAGTGTGTGACAATGGCCGAAATCTGGTGGCAGCTCTGGGCCTTGGCAACCTCACTCACATACCATGTCTGGCACATGTGCTCAACTTGGTCGTGCAGAGTTTTTTGAGGGACTATCCGGATCTTGATGCACTGCTGCACAAGGTCCGCCTAGAGTGCGCTCACTTGCGACGTTCCAGCATGGCCAGATCGCGCATTGCAGCTCTGCAAGTCAGATTTTGCCTTCCTGAACATCGCATCATATGTGACGTACCCACCAGGTGGAATTCCACGTTACATATGTTGGAGCGGTTGTGTGAGCAGCAGCCAGCAGTAATGGAGTATCAGCTGCAACAGGCGCAATCAACTCGCAATTTGCGCCGTTCACACTTCACCACTACTGAGTGGGCCTCTATGAAGGACATCTGCGACGTTTTGCGTGCGTTTGATGTCTCAACGCGGATGGCGAGTGCAGATGATGCACTAGTCAGCATGACTGTCCCCCTTATCTGCCTGCTTCAGAAATCACTGAAAGCACTAAAGGAAGAGGTTTTGGAAGAGGTGGAGGATGAGGAGTCACAAATTCAATTACCTTCAGGACAGTCAGTGCAACGTGGTTCCTCACAAAGGGCTGGGCAGGGCTCACTTTGTGAGGAAGATGAGGAGGAGTCAATGGAGGAGGAAGAAATCCCTACAGAGGGAGGTACACAACGCTCTAGTCAGTATGTAGAGCGAGGGTGGGGTGATGCAGAGGAGGCAGACATGACGCCTCTTCCAGAGGACAGCCTTTGTTGGCCAGTTGGGAGTCTGCAGCACATGGTTGATTTCATGCTTCAGTGCCTGAGAAACGACCGCCGCATCGCCCACATTCTCACCACGTCAGATTATTGGGTGTACACCCTCCTAGACCCTCGCTACCGGGACAACTTACAAACCCTCATCACACCGGTGAACCGGGACCGTAAAATGCAGGAGTACCAAGACACACTGGTGCAATCCATACTGTTGTACATTCCAGCCGAGAGAGCTGCTGCTACTGCTTTACAAAGCAGCTCTGTGCGTCGAGGCAGTGTAGACACCTCTACAACAAGAGGGAGCAGAAGCAGCGCCTCTGCACAGGGCAAGAGCTGTATGTTACAAATGTGGCAAAGTTTTGTGACAGCGCCAGCAAGGTCTACACCATCCGAGACGGCTCCAGTCACCAGGAAGAAACGTTTCCGTAAGATGGTGACAGACTACTTGGCTTTCCCTCTAAGTGTACTCCCAGATGCCTCTTCCCCTTTCAAATTTTGGGTCTCTAAGTTGGATACATGGCCAGAGCTTAGCCAGTATGCATTGGAGGTGCTGGCTTGCCCTGCTGCCAGTGTATTATCTGAGCGTGTCTTTAGTGCTGCAGGTGGTGTAGTAACAGACCGTCGCATGCGACTATCCTCAGAGAATGTAGACCGGCTTACTTTTCTGAAAATGAACAAGGCATAGATCTCACCTGAATTTGCCTGTCCGTTTTCAGATTAAATAACTGTTTGGCAACGTTTTCCATGTCTCCTGTTATGTTCATCTTTCTACCACCTGAACTCTACTCTCTGGGCTACAACACCGCCATTTGTTGCTCGTAAGTAATTGGCAGGGGTACTGACTCATGGCCAGCCTGGTTACAGCACGACAGCTGTTTCCTGGCAGTGTGAACGTCAATTATCCTCCAATAAGTTGTGCTGTCGTGTTGCATTCGGGTTAGCCGACTCTATGGTGCCTGCAGTTTAGGTGATTCCTATGTGTGCTGTGGGATATGTAAATAAAGGCGGTTTCCATTGTGACAATAGGACAAGCACCCACTGTAGGACTGTGTGATTCGGTAACTGCGGACGGCTTGCGTCCTGTCAACTTACATTTTCATGGGTGCGTTCTTCTACCCGTCCGGGGTCCAGTACCGTCAACTGGTTCTCCCCAGTGCCTTTGGCCTAGGTGCCTTCATCTCCGTATCCGAGTTCCACCAACGTCTGCTGGTCCTTGGTAGTGCTTTGGAGCACAGGTACCTCCTGCTTAGTAACCGTGTCACAGTAACGTCAGCTGGTACTCGGTTGTGACATTGCCTCTTTTCCTTCTGCTACCCGTCCGGGGTCCAGTACCGTCAACTGGTTCTCCCCAGTGCCTTTGGCCTAGGTGCCTCCATCTCCGTATCCGAGTTCCACCAACGTCTGCTGGTCCTTGGTAGTGCTTTGGAGCACAGGTACCTCCTGCTTAGTAACCGTGTCACAGTAACGTCAGCTGGTACTCGGTTGTGACATTGCCTCTTTTCCTTCTGCTGCCCCTCCGGGTTCCAGCACAGTCAGCTGGTTCTCGTTACTTCCATTGTCTCTTGCTCCATCTGATACCCGTCAGGGTTCCAGTAACGTCAGCTGGTTCTCGGAAATTAGACGACCTTAAAGACCACCCAGAAGAAGATGACGACAACAAGGACGACGAGCATGAAGCCAACCAGCCTGAACACCATCACAAAGAAAAAATAAAAGATTACCCAGAAGAAGATCACCAACAGGACAAAGAAGGTTAAGACAAACTACAAGATACAGAACAAGAGACAGAAGAACAATAAGCAGAAGATCAAAAAGCAGAAGAACATGAAGTATAAGACCAAAATGAAGAGCAAAATATATGCTCTAAATTATAAGCAGAAGAAGACTAAGCAGTGTATGGGGGTGAGTCCGTTCCTCCTCGTGGTGCCCCTGGAAAATGCCTGCTGCTGCAGGCTAAACTGAACACGGACAAATACTGTTGTAATTTAAATCTTTTGTGACAGCAAGAACGCAAGGATGAAAAATTCATACTTTTACAGATTACAAGTACAGGAATCTCTGTCACAAATAAGAATATGATGAAGAAGATGAAGAGGAAGAAGATGAAAAATTTGAATATGAAGAAGATTAATTAGTTTAATAATAACAATATGAGTAATGTAAACAAAAACATGAATAGCAAGAAGTTTAAGAAGAAGATTAAGAAGGTGAAGATGAAGAATAATTTGATGAGAAAGATGATGCTGCTGCTGAAGATTATGAAGGAGAAAGTGTGGCACTGGCAAAAGTTAAAAGGTGAAGAGCATGGAAGTTGTGAAACATACATATTTGCCAAAATAGAAAAAAGGTTAACAACATTGTCAATTTGTTAGTCAATCCAAACGTATTTCCAAAAAAAAATATATTAATGCTATTCCAATGCATTGGGTTAAACATGTATGCCTTTATTGTCTCCTCAACCTCCCCCAATACATTCTACATTAGTCTTTGTTGTTTTCCTTCATGTACAATTAACCAACAAGGCAAGAATGGTTTTTTTTAATGTCGATATTTGGTTCCCATAGACTTACATTGGACTTCCGGTATCGGAATCGGATATCGACGATATTTAGTGATATCGGCGATACCATTCCGATCCGATATTTTTAGATATCGAGCAGTATCGCTCAACACTACTCTTTATTTCTTGTTGGTCAGAACACTGTTTGCTCTGGTGAAGTGCATTTGATGGGTTGTGGACTGTTTCACCCGACGATCAATAGAACTATGAATGCCGCCACGTATTAAAATACAGTGCTGTACACTCGCATTGGTGAAAAAATTAGTTCTATCAGCTGTAAAATTATTGTCGCTAACATAAATCTGTATGTTGTGGGTGCAGAAGACAAACCTGATCTTTGTTCTGCTGCTTTACTGTTGACTTCCAGTTGTTTGTGCTGTATTGTGGGGTCTTCTGAGCCTTTGATATGCTTATGTTTAGAATAGACCATTAATAGCAGAACAATGAGGGTGGAGGTGCAGCTCCTGGCATCTTAACTGATCAGACAACGGCAGTGTGGTAAGCGCTAAGTACCCTTCAATGTTTGTTAGGCACAGTTCCCTACATTTGGTAGTGGCTGTGTAAGGCTACTTTCACACATCAGTTTTTTGTGTCAGGTATAATCCATCCTATGCCTGATAGGACGGATCCAGCGCTGATTTTAAAAAAACTGATGCAACTGATCAGTTTTGTTGCCGGATCCGTCCTGACCTTTTGAACCTGGAAAGATAAAATTGTGTATGTGGAAAATGCAGGTACGAATGACCAGACCGAGGAGAGAGAGAGAGAGAGAGATGCTAGTACAAATGTCTGGACCGAGGAGAGAGAGAGAGAGAGAGAGAGAGAGACCGACCTTGGTTTCCGGATCAGTTTTTTGACGGATTTGTCAAAAGACTGGTCCGATTCCATAGACTTGCATTGTTTCCTCACGCCTGAAGTGCCGATTCAGGCACTGTCAGGCGGCTCCAGAAAAAAAAAAAAACGTTGCAGCCAGTGTCTTGTCCGGCCGCCGGAATGTACATTTCCGACGGATCTGGCCAAAAACGGATGCAACGCAATGACATCAGGCGCGATCCGGCGCTAATGAAAGTCAATGGTAAAAAAACACATCCGGTATCGGATGCGTTTTTTTAAAAACACGCCGGATCGCGCCTGATGTCAAAAGACTGATGTGTGAAAGTAGCCTAAGATGCCCAGGGTGGTAACCACACACTGGCACCCCACAAAAACACTTTCCCAATCCATTATTGTCGTGCTGTTTACGATGCATTGTACTTACACGAAGGCCTGAGGCCTCCGCTGCATCCATGTCTTTAGGTCCAGGACCAGCTGCACACATAAGGGGACAAGTTCAACAAGTTCAACTTTACTGGACAGTTCAAGTACATCAGTCTTTAACATGCAATATCGGGCACAGCACCCTCCAGTTTCATCAACACAGTACATTTCAAGCTCTTGCTCACGATCAGCTCAGACTATCCGTACACTTGATCCTCCTGTCTGCACCAAGGATTTCCCCTCCCGTACCACAGCACTCTCGAGATCCGATGCTTTTCCCTCCTCCATTTCCCCGTCCTGCTTCCTCTGTATGGAAGGGATTAAGACACCCTTCCCAGTGCCTAGGTTGTGCCATAAGCTCTGGATGTTACAGGAAACACAGAATATCTGGTATGACCTCATGCTGCCAGAACGTTATGTACTCCACATGCCTCCAGCCCACTGCACCTTGAACTTCCACTTGTCACAAACCTCCCACTACATCTAACTCAGACTAACTTAATCAGGAAGTGCTTCCACTTTTTGCTTGACCTTTACTTCCCATGCTGGGCTGGTTCCAAACATTTAACTGTATCCTATACTGTTCCTATATTGTACACTAATAAGGCCCACCACTGCCTATCTACCCTAATGTTCCTATCTATCGCTAACTAATCTCTAAACCATGTTCTATACTGTCCCTACCCCGGGGCTGAGTGTACCAGGTTACCTTAGGCATTACCAAAACAGTACCCTCACAGCAGCATGGGCTCTATGCACTTTACATTATGCCATAAAAACACCATACAACTGCATATTAGTATTCACACTACAATGGTCTTCAGGGGAAGGTATATGAAGGTATATTCATTTTTACCGTGTACCAGTTTAATATATTTTCTGAACAATGCTTTAATATCCTGCAACTAAGCAGTGTATGACCTATGATCCCCCTAGGCCGGATGTAGAATCCATCTGACTTGTTGATATGTGCAACCCCCTTCTGTTTTGCCACATTTTGCTGAGTAACTCGCATAGTTATATTAGTCACTGTAGATATAGGGAGCAAGATGTTGTAATGTGCTGATATCACCTTGATTCAGTCTTTCTACAGCACTTACAAGACTTTGATTGATATGATTTTATATGATATTCCGTCCGAGCCGTCAGGTGCTTTTTCTCTCCCGTGTGCCTGGTCTCTGTGACTGTGCAGTATCAGTCATCATCTGCCCTGAATGAGTTAACGCTGTCAAAGCATTTCTCATCTGAAGAGCCGATCATTGGTTGCTGCCCCACGGGGACCAGATGCTGAGATCGGTGATGCAACTTGTGTTATTTAGCCACCACATCCCCTCCAGTGACACCTCCCGTGCCGAGGATCCGAGCAGCCACCTCCTCTAGTTGAGTATGACCATCATCTCCTATTCTTCAGAGAATAGTAAAGCCCACCATCCATCCATAGGACTTGTACCCTGAGGACACTGTGACGAGCTCTGCATCTTCATTACAGCCTAAATCTGTGTGTGTATTTGCCTAGGAGCGGCTGGAGGCTATGATGAGACGCTCCCAAGAACGCAGTCAACAGCTGGAGCAGAAGCAGAAGCGATGGTCCTGGGGTGGGGCCTTGGTGGCCGGAGCTGGAAGAGATGGTGAGTCCTTCCCTGCAATGCAGCCTATTAAAACAAATCCCTAATAGGAAAGGATGCGGGAGACTTTCATCTTTGTGGGAACTTTGTCCTTCCGGGCACACGTCAAGGTTAGAGGCTATTGAAAATTAACCAATTTAACTTATTTCTATTTTCTGTGTTGTGTCTGTAACAAACATGAGTGTTCCCGGTATCCCGTGCTGCTGTTTGAAGCCTCTTTCAATAATGTCTGCTGCCAGATATAGTCTGTTTTATTACTCTGGACCTCAATGTGTTAACGCTCTTAAAGGCACCACCATTCACTAGTTGGCCATTATGCTGCAGAGTTGTATCTGACGGTGCAGAAATGGAGGTGATGTCATCCGTCCTTTTTAAGGTCGGCCTTTAAATTGTTAACTGTTTCACAGCCGAGTTACCAAATTGCAGATCGGCTATTTTACCTCTATTTTTTTATGTTGCTTATTTGTCATTTTTTACTGTAGGATTTTTATATTTTATCCTCTTGTTGTTTTACTCTGGTTTTGTGCTATGCAGGTGAATCAGAAATCCCCCAACCCCCTGTGCTAGATTTAGCTACCAGCACCCCAGACACAGAGCCCGTGACCTCTGCCGATGCTGACGAGCCCTCTAATGGTATTTTTTTACGTGGGACATAGCACCTCTGTGTCTTTCGGTGTCCGTCACATTACCTCCATCACAATGCCAGCTGTGTATCCTGAGACTAGTGTCCACAGCCGTGTCCTGTGTCACATTGTACATCAGTTTGTCTGTCCACGTGGATCCAGAACATGGTGCATGATGCCCCGGTCTCATACTGTCTTGTGATCCATTCCACATCATGCTCCCTTCACCAGTACGCGCGTCATCTTAATACTGCTTATACAAAGTTGTGAAACTTTTTGTGCATTTTTCAGAAAGTATTTATTTTAGGTGAACCATTTATAAAAAAAAAAAAAAACAATAAAATGACGTGGGTTAGGGACCCTCAAAAATGGCGGACTTGGACCCAAACAACACCAGCCCCACTGTAGAAAAAAAGGGTCCGACTTGTAGGAGTTCAGGGCAGGAAGAAAGTGTGACACCTTTATGCCCATGAGAGGTGGTGCTTAGTAGGGCAGCTGACTATTCCAATTTTAAGGGGTACCTGAGACAGAGATTGGGCGCTTTCCTCGCCCTTTAGGAGGGTCCTCAACCTTTACAATATTTAGCTGTCGCCTAGAAGAAGCGGAAGCCACAGATCCCGGAATGTGGCGGTAATTCTAAGCTGTAGTCCTGGTGCCCTTATTGTGCTACACCCTGGCATTAGCATGACTTAGATCTGAGTCGTAGCTGAATGTTGTGTTCAGTATCTGTGCCAGGATTTCCTGCCTAGTCATAATCCCCCATCCCCCAATACATTATCTGGGGAATAATGCAGCAAGCTCATCAGAGGCACACAATCCAGAACATTGTGCTTACAACTGATCTCCTGCGAATTGTGCTTTTTATTAAAGAAAAACTCCCTGTCCTTTGCATTGTAAGATTTTGCGGCCATTGAACCGTACTGCAGATTTATCCATTTCTGAATGATTTGCAAGGATTCCAGGCCCAGAATGTGAACTGCTCTCATTATAGCAGCTATAGTCCTATGTCCGTGCATCAGACTATATGGCTGACTGCCATTATTTCACTTATTTAAATACCTTCCTCATTTCCAAAAGACCAGCCGTCTCAGATGACAGAGTGACATTAGCTTCTCTGTGCATCATCCACTGAGCTCTGCGATGGTGACTTATAAATGTCATCAGCACACAAAGCATGCCTTATATACAGGGTAGCACACAAAGCATGCCTTATATACAGGGTAGCACACAAAGCATGCCTTATATACAGGGTAGCACACAAAGCATGCCTTATATACAGGGTAGCACACAAAGCATGCCTTATATACAGGGTAGCACACAAAGCATGCCTTATATACAGGGTAGCACACAAAGCATGCCTTATATACAGGGTAGCACACAAAGCATGCCTTATATACAGGGTAGCACACAAAGCAGGCCTTATACACAGGGTAGCACACAAAGCATGCCTTATACACAGGGTAGCACACAAAGCATTCCTTATATATAGGGTAGCACACAAAGCATGCCTTACATACAGGGTAGCACACAAAGTATGCCTTATATACAGGGTAGCACACAAAGCATGCCTCATATACAGGGTAGCACACAAAGCATGCCTTATATACAGGGTAGCACACAAAGCATGCCTTATATACAGGGTAGCACACAAAGCATGCCTTATATACAGGGTAGCACACAAAGCAGGCCTTATATACTGGGTAGCACACAAAGCAGGCCTTATATACAGGGTAGCACACAAAGCATGCCTTATATATACAGGGTAGCACACAAAGCATGCCTTATATACAGGGTAGCATACAAAGCATGCCTTATATACAGGGTAGCACACAAAGCATTCCTTATATACAGGGTAGCACACAAAGCATTCCTTATATATAGGGTAGCACACAAAGCAGGCCTTATACACAGGGTAGCACACAAAGCATGCCTTATATATAGGGTAGCACACAAAACATTCTTTATATACAGGGTAGCACACAAAGCAGGCCTTATATACAGGGTAGCACACAAAGCTGGCCTTATATACAGGGTAGCACACAAAGCATTCCTTATATACAGGGTAGCACACAAAGCATGCCGTATATATAGGATAGCACACAAAGCATGCCTTATATACAGGGTAGCACACAAAGCATGCCTTATATACAGGGTAGCACACAAAGCATGCCGTATATACAGGGTAGCACACAAAGCATTCCTTATATACAGGGTAGCACACAAAGCATGCCTTATACACAAGGTAGCACGCAAAGCATGCCTTATATATAGGGTAGCACACAAAGCATGCCTTATATACAGGGTAGCACACAAAGCATGCCGTATATACAGGGTAGCACACAAAGCATGCCTTATATACAGGGTAGCACACAAAGCATGCCGTATATACAGGGTAGCACACAAAGCATGCCGTATATACAGGGTAGCACACAAAGCATGCCGTATATACAGGGTAGCACACAAAGCATTCCTTATATACAGGGTAGCACACAAAGCATGCCTTATATACAGGGTAGCACACAAAGCATTCCTTATATACAGGGTAGCACACAAAGCATGCCGTATATACAGGGTAGCACACAAAGCATGCCTTATATACAGGGTAGCACACAAAGCATGCCGTATATACAGGGTAGCACACAAAGCATGCCTTATATACAGGGTAGCACACAAAGCATGCCGTATATACAGGGTACACACAAAGCATGCCTTATATACAGGGTAGCACACAAAGCATGCCTTATACACAGGGTAGCACACAAAGCATGCCTTATATATAGGGTAGCACACAAAGCATTCTTATATACAGGGTAGCACACAAAGCAGGCCTTATATACAGGGTAGCACACAAAGCAGGCCTTATATACAGGGTAGCACATAAAGCTGGCCTTATATACAGGTAGCACACAAAGCTGGCCTTATATCAGGGTAGCACACAAAGCATTCTTATATACAGGGTAGCACACAAAGCATGTCCGTATATATAGGGTAGCACACAAAGCTGCCTTATATACAGGGTAGCACACAAAGCTTGCCTTATATACAGGGTAGCACACAAAGCTGGCCGTTATATACAGGGTAGCACACAAATCATCCTTATATACAGGGTAGCACACAAAGCATGCCGTTATAAGGGTAGCACACAAAGCATGCCTTATACACAGGGTAGCTCACAAAGCATGCCTTATATACAGGGTAGCACACAAAGCATGCCTTATATACAGGGTAGCACACAAAGCATGCCTTATATACAGGGTAGCACACAAAGCATGCTTATATACACAAGGTAGTGCACACAAAGCATGCCTTATATACAGGGTAGCACACAAAGCATGCCTTATATACAGGGTGAGCACACAAAGGCAGGCAACTTTATATAAGGGTAGCACATAAAGCTGGCCTTATATACAGGGTAGCACACAAAGCTGGCCTTATATACAGGGTAGCCACAAAGCATCCTTATATACAGGGTAGCACACAAAGCATGCCTTATATACAGGGTAGCACACAAAGCATGCCTTATATACAGGGTAGCACACAAAGCATGCCTTATACACAAGGTAGCACACAAAGCATGCCTTATATACAGGGTAGCACACAAAGCATGCCTTATATACAGGGTAGCACACAAAGCAGGCCTTATATACAGGGTAGCACACAAAGCATGCCTTATATACAGGGTAGCACACAAAGCAGGCCTTATATACAGGGTAGCGCACAAAGCAGGCCTTATATACAGGGTAGCGCACAAAGCATGCCTTACATACAGGGTAGTGCACAAAGCATGCCTTATATATACAGGGTAGCGCACAAAGCATGCCTTATATACAGGGTAGCGCACAAAGCATGCCTTATACACAGGGTAGCACAGAAAGCATGCCTTATATACAGGGTAGCACACAAAGCAGCCTTATATACAGGGTAGCGCACAAAGCATGCCTTATATACAGGGTAGCGCACAAAGCATGCCTTATATACAGGGTAGCGCACAAAGCATGCCTTATATCAGGGTAGCGCACAAAGCATGCCTTATATACAGGGTAGCACACAAAGCATTCTTATATACAGGGTAGCAACAAAGCATTCCTTATATACAGGGTAGCCACAAAGCATCCTTATATACAGGGTAGCACACAAAGCATGCCGTATATATAGGGTAGCACACAAAGCATGCCTTATATACAGGGTAGCACACAAAGCATGCCTTATATACAGGGTAGCACACAAAGCATGCCTTATATACAGGGTAGCACACAAAGCATCTTTATATACAGGGTAGCACACAAAGCATGCCTTATATACAGGGTAGCACACAAAGCATTCCTATATACAGGGTAGCACACAAAGCATGCCTTATATACAGGGTAGCACACAAAGCATGCCTTATAACAGGGTAGCACAAAAGCATGCCTTATACACAGGGTAGCACACAAAGCATGCCTTATAAACAGGGTAGCACACAAAGCATGCCTTATAATAGGGTAGCACAAAAGCATTCTTTATATACAGGGTAGCCACAAAGCAGGCCTTATTATACAGGGTAGCACACAAAGCAGGCCTTATATACAGGGTAGCACACAAAGCAGGCCTTATATACAGGGTAGCCACAAAGCATGGCCTTATATACAGGGTAGCACACAAAGCATGCCTTATATACAGGGTAGCACACAAAGCAGGCCTTATATACAGGGTAGCACACAAAGCATTCCTTATATACAGGGTAGCACACAAAGCAGGCCTTATATACAGGGTAGCACACAAAGCATGCCTTATATATACAGGGTAGCACACAAAGCATGCCTTATATACAGGGTAGCACACAAAGCATGCCTTATATATACAGGGTAGCACACAAAGCATTCCTTATATACAGGGTAGACAAAGGCATGCCTTATACAGGGTAGCACCAAAGCATGCGTATTCAGGGTAGCACCAATGATGCTTATATATACAGAGTAGCAACAAAGCATGCCTTATATACAGGGTAACATATAAACAGCATTGCCTTATTTACAGGGTAGCAACAAAGCAATTCCTTATATACAGGGTAGCACACAAAGCATGCTTAATAAACGTGTTCGCACACAAAGCATGCCTTATTATTAGGGTAGCACACAAAGAGGCTTATCACGGGTAGCACACAAAGCATGCCGTATATACAGGGTAGCACACAAAGCATGCCGTATATACAGGGTAGCACACAAAGCATGCCGTATATACAGGGTAGCACACAAAGCATGCCTTATATACAGGGTAGCACACAAAGCATGCCGTATATACAGGGTAGCACACAAAGCATGCCTTATATACAGGGTAGCACACAAAGCAGGCCTTATATACAGGGTAGCACACAAAGCTGGCCTTATATACAGGGTAGCACACAAAGCATGCCTTATACACAAGGTAGCACACAAAGCATGCCTTATATATAGGGTAGCACACAAAGCATTCTTTATATACAGGGTAGCACACAAAGCAGGCCTTATATACAGGGTAGCACACAAAGCTGGCCTTATATACAGGGTAGCACACAAAGCATTCCTTATATACAGGGTAGCACACAAAGCATGCCGTATATATAGGGTAGCACACAAAGCATGCCTTATATACAGGGTAGCACACAAAGCATGCCTTATACACAGGGTAGCACACAAAGCATGCCTTATACACAGGGTAGCACACAAAGCATGCCTTATATACAGGGTAGCACACAAAGCATGCCTTATATATAGGGTAGCACACAAAGCATTCTTTATATACAGGGTAGCACACAAAGCATGTCGTATATATAGGGTAGCACACAAAGCATGCCTTATATACAGGGTAGCACACAAAGCTGGCCTTATATACAGGGTAGCACACAAAGCTGGCCTTATATACAGGGTAGCACACAAAGCATTCCTTATATACAGGGTAGCACACAAAGCATGTCGTATATATAGGGTAGCACACAAAGCTGGCCTTATATATACAGGGTAGCTCACAAAGCTGGCCTTATATACAGGGTAGCTCACAAAGCATGCCTTATATACAGGGTAGCACACAAAGCATGCCTTATATACAGGGTAGCACACAAAGCATGCCTTATATACAGGGTAGCACACAAAGCATTCCTTATATACAGGGTAGCACACAAAGCATGTCGTATATATAGGGTAGCACACAAAGCTGGCCTTATATACAGGGTAGCTCACAAAGCTGGCCTTATATACAGGGTAGCTCACAAAGCATGCCTTATATACAGGGTAGCACACAAAGCATGCCTTATATACAGGGTAGCACACAAAGCATGCCTTATATACAGGGTAGCACACAAAGCATGCCTTATACACAGGGTAGCACACAAAGCATGCCTTATATACAGGGTAGCACACAAAGCAGGCCTTATATACAGGGTAGCACACAAAGCATGCCTTATATACAGGGTAGCGCACAAAGCAGGCCTTATATACAGGGTAGCGCACAAAGCAGGCCTTATATACAGGGTAGCGCACAAAGCAGGCCTTATATACAGGGTAGCGCACAAAGCATGCCTTATATATACAGGGTAGCACAGAAAGCATGCCTTATATGCAGGGTAGCACACAAAGCATGCCGTATATACAGGGTAGCACACAAAGCATGCCTTATACACAGGGTAGCACAGAAAGCATGCCTTATATACAGGGTAGCGCACAAAGCATGCCTTATATACAGGGTAGCGCACAAAGCATGCCGTATATACAGGGTAGCGCACAAAGCAGGCCTTATATGCAGGGTAGCACACAAAGCATGCCTTATATACAGGGTAGCGCACAAAGCATGCCGTATATACAGGGTAGCACACAAAGCAGGCCTTATATACAGGGTAGCACACAAAGCATGCCTTATATACAGGGTAGCACACAAAGCATGCCGTATATACAGGGTAGCACACAAAGCATGCCTTATATACAGGGTAGCACACAAAGCATGCCTTATACACAGGATAGCACAGAAAGCATGCCTTATACGCAGGGTAGCACACAAAGCATGCCGTATATACAGGGTAGCACACAAAGCATGCCTTATACACAGGGTAGCACAGAAAGCATGCCTTATATACAGGGTAGCGCACAAAGCATGCCTTTTATACAGGGTAGCGCACAAAGCATGCCGTATATACAGGGTAGCGCACAAAGCAGGCCTTATATACAGGGTAGCGCACAAAGCATGCCGTATATACAGGGTAGCACAGAAAGCATGCCTTATATACAGGGTAGCACAGAAAGCATGCCTTATATACAGGGTAGCACACAAAGCATGCCTTATATACAGGGTAGCACACAAAGCATGCCTTATATACAGGGTAGCACACAAAGCATGCCTTATATACAGGGTAGCACACAAAGCATGCCTTATATACAGGGTAGCACACAAAGCATGCCTTATATATACAGGGTAGCACACAAAGCATGCCTTATACACAGGTAGGGCAGTGTGGAGGGCATGCCCAAATCCTATGTCACTTGTAGGGCTCATTGTGCTGTAGGTGAAGTCCAGCAGCAGAAATTAATGTAATAAGTTACCAGCAACAGAAATTATATAAACACTTTGGGTTTTTTTCCAATAGAACAAAAAACTGTTTCCTTACCCCTTCCACATACTTAAAAAAAAAAAAAATCTTGCTGTTGCTGCCACTAGGGGGCAGATCTGTTTAGCAGTAACGTCCATCAGGTATAACAGAGCGTAGCACTGGCTAGCTTTCCCTGCCATTATTTCTTCTTAGCAGCCACAGTCCGACAACTAATACTGAAAAAGGAGTATTAGGAAACCACTGTCCTTCCAACAGGTGGCATTTTTAAGGTTGTTTCCATCTTCATAAAGATGTTGTTGGATAAGTACATGTAAATACTAACGATTTTGCAATGTACAGAGTATTTACATTTTTAGCTGTTAGTAACACTTTTGTCTCTTGTCAGCTTTTTGCCTTGGAAACCGACCACCGCTACTACACTACAGAACATGCGCAGCGCTTAGAAGCTCTGTTCTATTTGAGCTTGTAAGCAGCGTGCTGAAGCTGGCCTGGATTGCTGGAGTACAATGTTGTAATCGAATCCCGGCCAGCTTCAGCACAGTGCTTACAAGCTAGACAGTAGGTGGTCTGTCTCCTAGGCAATGAGCTATAAACAAAATATAAGTGTTGGTATCTCCAAAAGCAAGTGTAAATTTGAAAAAGTAGTAAATTGCAAAAGGGCCTGTTCTTACACGCACTATCCATCTATGAAGATGGGAATTATTTCTTAATTGTGGGATCCTATTCCATGAATGTCTTACATAATTATCCATGTATACAGCTCAGCCCCCTTGTGGTAGCAGCGAGCAACTGATATTTGCAAGATTGTGTGCAGAAGAGAAAAGGACATTTCTCTGAACATTAAGAACATAATTGTATATTCTGCAGGTCGGTAGTAGTAGGTGCATTCATAAAGAAAAGTTTAGCAGCAAAGGAAAAAATCAGTTCTGCAGTGATCATTGCATAGGATTGGGACTAATACCATAGTAACTGAGGGTACCTTCCGGATGTGCATCCAGCCCTGCTCCTGTGGTCCCCGCCATACGTTACATGTGCTTGTATAAGCATCGAGGCCAGTGATTGGCTGCAGTGTTCATACATGACAAGAGGCAGACTTAGCACAGGTACCGGACACATCATAGCTGCATGGGAAGTAAAGTGTTTGGCGAGGACCACCGGAGCATCGGTGTTGGATCTGACAGGCCAGCTCTGTTGGGTTTGGTGTCTCTAACATTACCTGCAGGTACTTTCATTATGTATATATATATATATATATCGCTTGCTGCTTTACATTGCTTACCAAGCATTAGAGTATGAAATACATTTCCATTCTGCTCCAATGAGTAGAGTGAAACCTGACCATTATACTGACTCCACAATGGTTGCCCTCTCTAATATAATGCATTGACTTGTAGCTTGGATGAGCGCCTCCTACTGGTAAAAATATATATGTGAGAAAGCGTGAAGCCCGCAGAATTGAGTAACTACTATCTCAGGGGTTTGGGCTGCTGCTGGTTGAATACTAGTGAAGCCCTTTCCCAATTCGTCTGACACCATTTAATTGAATCACTGAATGTGAAGAGCAGCGTTTGATTTCCAGGAGTGATTTCTGATCCCAGTGTCTGATGCATCTCTCTGCAGCCTGTGACAAACTGTCATCTTCTACCATGAGTCTACAGAGGCCAGTGGACTCGCCAATCAGTAAGAGGCTCTCCGCTTCCACCGCTGCAATCACACATTCCCCCGATCGAGGCAAGTGCACTGTCTCTCCCTTTCCCATCTCCCCTGGCTGCTTTTCCCTGCCTTCTACTGTCCAGCTTACTTTACATCATTGCTGCATCATATCTGGATTCTTCCTCTGCGTCTCAGCATCGCAAAACTGCAAATAAATATAAAATGTGTTATCATAAGTTGCACTTCACGTTAACAACAGCCACATTTATTCTCACACGACACGTTACTATATATATGCAGTATAATTATTTTTTTTTTGTGGTTTGAAATGTTATTTTAAGCAACTCCACTAGATGACAGCATAGCAAACGGTAGTCTATGAAGGAGCTGGATCTGGCAAAAACCCTTCCACAGATCCATTTTTGAAGTGAACGTCAAGCATAACAGAGAGAGACCACATAGCCTTAGACAAGCCGTTATCCCCTTTGGTTGGTCACGCCCCCGGGAGGGTCCTTATCCCCCATCCCTGGAGGTTTGTTGTAGCTACATCTCCCAAAATCTATAGAAAGATCATAACTTCCCAACAGAAGGTCATGGGGAGGCGGTTCTGGCGCCATTGGATCTGGCCAGGCTCCTGTTAAGCTTGGAGACCAACCATGGCGTTGTTACCTGGCTCCTACTAGACATTCTACATATCTCCTCACCCTGGGGTGCTAGAACGGACCGAGACCCTGGAAGACGTCCGCCCCATTCCAGACATCTTGAAAATGTAACCGGTGTGTAGAGAGGGTGTACAATAAGTCCATATTCTGGTTGTAAAATCATAGCTGACTCAACAAAGCAGTTAGACCCCCATGGTCTCCACAGGGTGACTTCTTGTTGGAGCTTGAACACTGCTTGCTGGTGAGGGTGACCGTGTGAAACTGAGAAGGCTGAGCCCCCTGCTGAGCCAGGATCACACATGTTTTAGGAAGACCCACTCATTGTTACCATCCAGATGTAACTAGATCCTTTATATTCCCTTGTATTTGGCGTGTAATGTGTGACCTTGAGGAGCGGAGCAGACACGTCTTTCAGAGCCGGATGTGTCGCAGTGCCAGTTATTATTGGTGCGGTGCATCAGACTGATCCGCGCATTGATCGCGGGGAGCGCGTGTAGGTGCCAGAACTGCAGTACATCTTTCTGGGCCACTTATAAAGACGAGGTGTGCTGCCGAGATATGGATTACCCGTCTGCTCCGCACTGTTTGCTGATTTAAGATGTTTATTTTTGGGGTAAATCCAGCAAGTTCTCTAGCAATAGGTTGACCTGTCTTTGTTTTATTTATTTCTTCTTTTTGCAGCTCCTTCATTTTCCATCATCCTTTTTTCTTTTATTTTCACGTAGATTTCATTTTGTTTAACTCCGTGTTTCATATTTTGTTTTAACATTCATTACTTTACTTTCACATTCTAGCCCATCGCATGTACCTTAGCCCTATGGAAAATTTCATTGTCAGTCGATTGCTCACACCAACACACTCCTCCTTAATCAGAAGCAGGAGTACAGCCATGCTTAACGAGCCATGCCATGATATGTCAGGTAATGTGGGATGGAAATCAGAGGATTCATATATTTTATTATTTCTTATGCTTTCTTATATAGCAACAGCAATTTCCACAACACTTTACATGCATCATCATCACTGTCCCCAAATTCCCTATCTGTATGGATTTGTAATATGGGAGCAAATCCACGCAAACACAGGGGGGACATACAAACTCCTTGCAGATGCCGTCCTTGGATTTGAAACCAGGACCCCAGTGCTGCAAGCAACAATGCCACCCTGAGTATACCCGAAATAATGAAAGTTTCATCATAATGGGGAATATTACACTGGGGATTATATGCAGTATCAAAAGCAAAAACAATGTGGATATATACACTCTTAGTATTAGGTCTACAAATAAGAACAAAATTAACAGGCATGTAACAAACAGAGGGCAATTAATTTTCTCAAGGGTCTAGACGAGAAACCATGACTGTTGTGTTGAGCTGAACAAATAGATTGAAATTAATTTTACTGAGTATTAATATTAACATCGCAATTAATATTAATATAGAATAATTATAACTTATTATTGAGCAGAATTAAGTATTTTGACACTCCCCTATATGCTGTACGAGTCCACACATAGCCCCCCTATATGCCTTACGAGTCCACACATAGCCCCTCTATACACAATATGAGCCCAGTGCACTGATTTTTCACAAAACAGATTCGATGTAGTGACGTCACCGCGTCATTCTGAGGGTGCAGATAGCAGTGATGCGGCCCGTGGACCACTGTTTTCAGCCCTTTGGCTGCCTTGGTCCGTGAGAGGCGTGTGTGTGGCATATGGGGTCCATTATACAGTATATTTCTGTTGGGGGCTTTGGTTTCCATCAAACTGTGTGTCTGTCTCTGTGGGGACTGTGAGGTTCATCATACTGTTTGTGGGGTGCTGTAGTGTCCATACTGTGGGTGTGTGGGGGCTGTGGGGTCCATCTTACTGTATGTGAGTGTGCCTGTGGGTCCATTTTACTGTATGTGAGTGTGCCTGTGGGGTCCATCTTACTGTGTGTGTGCGTGTGTGTGTGCGTGCGCCTGTGGGGTCCATCATACTGTGTATTTCTGTTGGGGGCAGTGTGGTCATCATACTGTGGGTGTGGGGTCCATCATACTGTGTGTGTTGGGTCCATCATACTGTTTGTGGGGTCCATTTTACTGTGTGTGTGGGGTCCATCTTACTGTGTGTGCCTGTGTGGTCCATCATACTGTGTGTGTGGAGTCCATCTTACTGTGTGTGTGGAGTCCATCTTACTGTGTGTGTGCCTGTGTGGTCCATCTTACTGCGTGCGTGGGGTCCATCTTACTGTGTGTGTGGAGTCCATCTTACTTTGTGTGTGCCTGTGGGGTCCATCTTACTGTGTGTGTGCCTGTGGGGTCCATCTTACTGTGTATGTGGAGTCCATCTTACTGTGGAAGTGCCTGTGGGGTCCATCTTACTGTGTGTGTGTGTGGTCCATCTTACTGTGTGTGTGGTCCATCTTACTGCGTGTGTGCCTGTGTGGTCCATCTTACTGTGGGAGTGCCTGTGGAGTCCATCTTACTGTGTGTGTGTGGGGGGTCCATCTTACTGTGGGAGTGCCTGTGGAGTCCATCTTACTGTGTGTGTGTGGGGTCCATCTTACTGTGTGTGGGTGGTGCATCTTACTGTGGGAGTGCCTGTGGGGTCCATCTTACTGTGTGTGGGTGGTGCATCTTACTGTGGGAGTGCCTGTGGGGTCCATCTTACTGTGTGTGTGTGTGTGTGGGGGGGGGGGGTCCATCTTACTGTGTGTGTGTGTGTGTGTGTGGGGTCCATCTTACTGTGTGTGTGTGGGGTCCATCATACTGTCTGTGCGGGGCATTATAGTGTGTGGAGGGGGCTGTGTGGGTGGAGCTGTTGATCAAGGTATAAGGGCTGAATAACAAACAGAATGATTTATAAAAGGCAGATGATATGATTTTGATTAGCTGCTACTGATAATACTGATACAATAAGCCCTAGTGCTGCATGCATTAATAATGCTCAATAATAAATGATCAACATTACTGTAAAGTAATAATACTGGTAGTATTGAATGAAGTTCGTGTTTTGGTTTGTCCCTCCACCACAGTCGTGTCGCATGTGGCTCTGTAGGAAAATTACTTGCCCCCCCCTAATTTAGAGGGAATAGTACCAAACAAAACAAGTCTTTAACCATTCCTTGCCATATCCTGAAATCAGCCCATATTTCATTTATTACTTCATTTTTATCTCTTCATTCACACTTTTTTGTTTTCTTCATTCATAGTTCTTTTGAGTTTGATGTTTTTTATCCTTGCAAAATTGTTCAAAGCTGAATTATGGGATCTATTTTTCCAGTGTCTATAATGTGACTTATGTGATCACGTTGTGATCAGGAAATTATTCCAGTCATGAATCTCAACTTGCGGATTTAATTTTTTTTTTTTTGCAATGTGCGTGTTGTGGTAGCAGCAGCTTGCTGGTCACAAAGCGACCACGTTCATTTACACTGCATCGCAATGTAGCAGCGGCATAGAGAAACTCTGGCCCGCTTGACGTGTATGGCAGCCAAAGTCGGCTTGTAGCCCCAGCCGAACAGCAGCAGTATAGTATAATGGCACGTCCACGTTACTAGTCCACAGGCTACAAAGAATGTGTGCTCTTGGCTACCAGACGTAGTTGGAGTATGTAAGCAAGTGGTGTGAATAAGAGCTGAATACTTGGCGTGTTTTCCGTTGTTTGCCTTCCATGATGGCGACATCTTCCACATGAGTTAATGATCCTGACCACCTTTCATAGTGTCTCTTTGTTTCAGCTCCAGGTATTGAATCACACAAAGTTGTGTCCAATATAAACACGATGTACAGGCAATGAGATAGGAGAAATAACAAAGTGCAATGTGATTCAGCTCGCTACTAAAATGGCCTTGTTATTTACCCATTTCTGTGTTTCCCCTTCTCTTTTTCTCCGTGAACTTCTTCCTATGTGTTCCTTTACATCTTGGCTTTCCACTATAACTCTGTAGTCTTCCATGTGTGTCCTCGTGTAGCCCCTGCTAGCCCTCTTAAATCTCCTTTCAAATCTTCACCTGCTCGGAGTGCTGACCGAAGAAAGACCGTGACGTCTCCTAATGGAGCTGAAGGAATCAAGACCCCTACATCTCCAGAGTCAGTACAAGTATGTGACCCCCTTCTATTCCCCAACCTTCATTAAGACTTTGGAAAACTGTCCCAAAAGTTTTTTTTGTGGTTTTTTTTTTTCTTTAAACATAAGAAACAATCACCAGAAGATTGCATGTTATCTCAGAGTATGACTTGTGTTCCTAGACTGTATTATGTGTCTTTTATTATTGCTTTATCTTTTCCACCCTAATATGCTCTCATTTGGTCCAATATTATAGCCAGAAAAGTTAAAGAAAGAAAAGCGATCAACTCCTGTGCCAGCCTGCGCCTTAACTTCTCCAGTTCGAAGGTCTGAGTCTCCTGCAGCGCTGTCTAAGAGATCATCGTCTCCTGCAACACCGAAGTATGGACGCCCGTCCCGTGTATTTGTCTATGCTGAGCTGGTTCTATAGACTGATCTGTACCCTTATCTTATATCAGCATTAAATACAT
Source organism: Oophaga sylvatica (assembly GCA_033576555.1). Classification (NCBI taxonomy): domain Eukaryota; kingdom Metazoa; phylum Chordata; class Amphibia; order Anura; family Dendrobatidae; genus Oophaga; species Oophaga sylvatica. The sequence continues at coordinate 551,507,653 of JARQOD010000002.1, read as the reverse complement.
ATACATACAACTTGGCCTCAAACATGGCAATTAAAGAAGCCCTCCTCCTTCCATCAAAGTTTTTATCCTCGTAATATATTGCAGTAATGATATTATAAAGCACTGTGTACTTACAATTGCTCATTTTACCTTTCTACCCAGTTAATTATTCTTTTCCATTTGGTTTATGACATCATATGATTTAAATAAGACTAGCTGAATCATTTTAAGCCTTATGTAGGAACAGGAAGTCTCTTTTTCCCTTGCATGAGTCATCATTACAACTACAATTCTACATTACTGCAAAGTCACTAAAAAAAAAAAGACAGAAAACTGAGCCGGAGTATAACTTAAATAACATGCATGATGTAAAAGCATGTTCACACTGGCCTTGGAAACAAACAAAACCAGAGAAAACACAATGTGTGCATATACCCTAATGAAAAATAAATCAGTAAAAACAAGTGCATTAAATAATTAACATAGGGTACTTAGTAAACACTGTTTTTGATCAAAAAAAGCATAAAGCTGTCTCACCGCGACAAGATGTACCCTATTGGGACAGTACCTACACTCTCTAATGTTAAAACCTACTTAGTGTGAGTATTATTAAATATTATTTAAGTTATACTCCAGCTCAGTTTTCTGTTTTGTTTTTTTTTGTTTTTTGTTTTTTTTTCAGTATTTTTGTATTCAGTACAAATAGGGTGTGGCCCCCTTTTCAGTGAGCTGGGCAGTTCATATATAGTCCCTCCAAAGCTGAGTGTCTGGTTGGGACCCGGTGACTCTCTGCCACTATTCACACTAAGTAGGTTTTAACATTAGAGAGTGTAGTTACTGTCCCAATGGAGTACACCTTATCGCGGTGGGACAGTTTTATGCTTTTTTTTTATCAAAACAGTGTTTACTAAGTACCCTATGTTAATTATTTAATGCACTTGCTTTTACTTACTTATTTTCTTTAGGGTATATGCACACATTGTGTTTTCTTTGGTTTTGATTACTGCAAAGTCCCTGTCAGTGGGGAGGAGCGGAACAGCTGGGTCAGGAGTTAAAGATTGGGTGGAGCGAAGCTGACAGGGACTTTTCAGTGATGTAGAATTGTAGATCTAATGATGATTCATGCAGGGGGTAAAAGACATCCAATTTCTACATAGTGCATAGAAGGATTCAGCTAGTCTGTTTTTAATCATGTGATGTCATAGACCTAATGGAAAAGAGGACCATTAGCTGGGTAGAAAGGCAAAATGAGGAATTGTAAGTACACAGTGCTGTATAATATGATGATTGCAATATGTTAAGAGAATTAAAACTTTAATTGGGAGGATGAGCGCTTATTTAAAGACTGCTTTTAGCATAGTTAATTTATGGGGAATAAAAGTTGCTACTAAAACTCCTTTTCTTAAAGCTGTGTGTTCTGCCATTCGTTTTTTCTTTTTTCTATGAAATGTATTACCTGGCAAATGGGCATTCAGATTTCCCTTGTAAAAAGGAGTCTTCAAATAGTCTTACTGTCTAGTTCTAGCAGTGTCAGGCTTTGTAGGAACTTGCTTTACTGACTATAGTATATGGTTTCAGGAGGAATAACAGAGGGATGGCACAGGTCTAACCAATAATCACTGCTCCAGAATTGTCATTTTGGAAATGCAAGTAGTAACTAAAACAAAGGTGTAATTTTTTGCCTTTTATTTTCCAATTCTGATTACAGGGAAAAATAAACTACGGTATATTTTTTTGGGTGATATACAGCTTGTATATTGATCCAGTGTTAAATAGGAACCAACCTATAGGCTGCTGTGTAAAAATAATTATTTTTACCATAGTGCTCCTAAATCGCTAAACACAAAGATGGAACTTAGTGTTCTGCCCTCTAAGCACTGGCATTTACATGAAGAGATACAATACAAGAAGTATTGCCCTTATGCAGAACTGTGGCTTTGTTACTTTAGAAACCATTGCACATACCCAGTTTGTCGTTCTTGTAGCTGAACAGCAGTACTGTAACGATTCTTTCTATGTTTCCACATACTTCGGTCTCACTTGGTATCTTCTCACTTTCAGATCGCTTTCCAAATCTTACTCGCAGTCCCCAGCCAGGAACAACAAGCAATACCCAGCATCCCCTGTCAAGTATAAATCGAGTCCAAGTCCCAGCCAGGATACACCAAAGAAGAAGGCCGAGAAACATCAGACGTCTCCCAAAGCAGAAGAACATCCAGCAGAGGCTAAACCTGACAAAGCTGCTTCCCCCGGAGAGAGAAAGAGACAAGTGAAAGTCAGTGCTTAACGGGATCACACATGCGCGGCTGCATGTATTTCTATGCAGCCGCTCGCTCCACTCCCGAGTGCCGGCGCCAGAGCTGGGATTTCACATGCAAGTGTCGGACGACTTCGTCGCATGTGTGATCCCGGCCTTATAGTCACAATAGCAAAAAATGTCTCCCTGTGATAAACAGTAATATTATTCTATTCCAACAGTGAACTGATGGAATTAGAAAAAACGAAAATGAATGGGTTGAATTGTACTCGTTAACTAGCTGCTATAGTGTAAAGTATCCGTATGAGGAGGCTACATCTAATGATCTTTAAAACTCTGAACCTTTTTGTGAATGGAAGTTTTGGGCCCTTTATTTCCTTATAGTAACACATGAAGGGATCGCTCACACTGGCGTATTTTCTCTCCTGCGAGGGAATCGGGCTGATTATGCTAATGACAATAATTGGCTCAGGCTCTGTCAGAGTTTGATCTAGGTGTCATCAGATTTTCTCGCATGAGATAATCGCATCACTGGTGTGGAGAACTTAATTTCTCCATTGCCTCTGTGAGCGTATATTGGACTGCCCTCGGATGACATCCGAGTGCAGTCCGATGTTTCACATACCTATAGACTTGTATGGGTGCACGTGATCCGAATATGCTGCAGTTGTTTTCTCATGTTGAATCTGCATGATAAAATAATGGCTGATCTGCTCGGCCCCAAAGTATAACATTTGGGCCAAGGGCTATCCGATAAGACAGAGAGCACTCCGCTGTGTTGTACGCCGGCGTGAGCGTACCCTAAGACTTGCATTGTTATAGAGAATATTTTGTTCTCGTCTTTAGGCTTCAGCAAGATGACAGCGGGTACAACTGACGCAGACGAGGCGGCAAAAATCCTAGCCGAGAAAAGGCGTCAAGCCCGTCTGCAGAAAGAGCAGGAAGAACAGGAGAGACGCGAACGCGAAGAAGTAGAGCGGTGCGTCCGGAGTAACTTTAAGCTCAATATGTTTATAGTTTTTACTATTGTATTAGGGCTTATTCAGTTGCCAGTTTTTTTGCATACATAAAGATCTCATACCTATTCTAGTACATGGAGCTGTTCACATGTGCATGTATTTTTCACGGACCAAGTAGTTCTTACAAAATTACTGCATCGTGTCCAGTTTTGATCCAAGTTTCGAATCAATCTCACCATGCAGTGCAGGTCTATGGGTCTATCCAAAAATCAGACTGTACTCGTACGGCCTCTGCGCTGTCTTTTATGGATTGTTGATGGGAAAAGCTTAAACCTTCACTTTTTTTGCTTATTTTCATCTGAGAAAAACTGATTAAACTCTGGGAAAAAACTGACCGTGACCAAACTGTGATAAAACTCTGATAGGAAAATAAACCTATTGAAACTCAGACCATTTTTTGCATGCGTGAAAAAAGTGACGTCTGAATGAACCTTTAGGACATGGCTGTCGATGGCTGGTTGTTACTACAGTAGGATAGTATGAGGATAATAAGAAGTTTGGTGCCAAGTTCAGTATTCTTAGGGTTTATTCTGAGAAATATGATGCATTTCAATCTCTCAAAGGAGCACAACTTCCAAAAAAAGTTAAGTTCAATTAGCATTTATAAAAAAAAAATAAGAAATATCTCCTTTCTCATAAAAAGAAACAAAAAGGCATATTACATTATTTTTTTTTTAATATTTAGCTTTTTGGGTTTTAGGTTTTCTTTTTAATTGTAAGTAATGAAAATAATAGAAACTATATACAGTATATGGAACTACATTTATTTTGCCAAACAATGTCGGAATTGCTGCTTATCCTCATTTCCTCATCACTTCTCAAAAGTAAGTAATGAAAATCAAACATATAATATATACACATAAAATGGTTTAAAAATATATATGCAAAACCCTCCCTGCAACAAACAAGCCTTCATAAGGCAACGCCAGCAGAAAACTAAAAGTTACTCAGATCCCAAATAGGAGCAACTCAGAAACAATTTTCATTCCATAAAAACTAGGTTCATGGAGAGAGTGCTTAAACTATATCAGCTTGGTATCCATGGTCCTTGCATTGAGTGGATGAAAAACTAAAAATATTAAATAAAAAAAAAATTGCTTAGTTCTAATCCCCAAAAATGGCCAGTCCTTTTAAAGGGTTAAATAATAGCCAGGTACCCATATCTAGGTGTCTTCTCATGAGCTTATTCCTTCAATTTAGGTGACTGTTCTTCCCATCTCCCAGGAACACCATAGCACTTTAGGGTGAAGTTTTGGTTTAGGCGAGCGTGTTTTCAGTCAGTGTGCTGTCCCATTTTTTCGTTGTTCCATCCGACCTTCATCCATTTAATTGATCCTGTAAGAGTTAATGGCTAAAAACAAAAAAAGCTAATATGAAAGCTGAGAAAAAAAATCGATCCATTTCTCTCGGATAGTGACACTCACACAGATGTGTGAATGCAGCCTTAGATCCAAGGGGTAACGTTTCTCCTTGCGGAGAATGACATTACCAAGGTGAGGAGACTTTTAAGCCTTGCAATGCTCCTCTGGGAAATTAAATATGCAAGTTGTTGCTTCAGAGAAGAAGACGACTAGAACTCTATTGCCACCTATTCGAAGTAGCAGTCCTAAAAGCAAATATCAACCCTTTATGAGCCTTGTCACATGACTTAGGATAAAAATCTAGCCAGATACTCAGTTTTCAGACACTGTGTTTCAGGGTACTGCCCCTCGTCAGTACAAAGTGTGAGATCTGGTTTGACTGGGTGAGAGGCTTTTGACCAGGATCCAGGGTGTAACGTTTCTCCTTGTGGGGAGTGACATGTCAAGCCTGACATGCTGTTGTAAGGAGATTTTTAAGCTTTGCATTGCTCCTATGGGAAATGAAATAACTGACAGGCCCCCGAAACACTGTGTCTGCAAATTGAGTACCTGGTTTGGCTTTTATCCTAAGTCATGTGACAAGGCTCGTTAGAGAGTCAATATTGACTATTAGGATTGCTACTTCTAATAGATGGCGCTAGGGTTCTAGTCTTCTGCAGAGACAATTTGCATATTTAATGCAGCCTTACAAACATCACATCAGTCACATGCGCGGTTTTAGTATTTTTCTGAACACAACATAAAACATAGATGTCTGCACGTCTGTCCCTGATCCATGCTGCCCAGGACACATGTCTGACTGGTTCCCTATAATGCTGATCGTGCCACTCATAAATTATTTTCGGTAAGCGTGCCGCACGCTTATATTCTTTCTTTTTATTTTGTATCTCACTTTTCATCCTCATGCGCAGGCAGGAGATGGAGGAAACCAAAAGGAAGGCTGAAGAGGAACGGCGTCGCTTAGAAGAAGAAGCGCGACTTCTGTCCGAGAGAAAGAAACAAGAGGAAGAAGAAGCCAGAAGGAAATCCGAGGAAGAGGCAAAGACGAGAGCAGAGGACGAACGCCTGCGGAAGGAAGCACAAGAGAAGCAGCTACAGGCCTACTTGGAAAAACAGGTTAATAAGATATTACATTACATAAGCAGCATCAGAAGCTTGAAAAACTGCCCTTTCATACTGGTTGCATGCCATTCATTGTTTTTGATGCTGCTGTTTCCTCTTATTAAAGGGAACCTGTCAGGAGGATTGTGCCAGTAACCTACACACAGTGTCAGGTCGGAGCCGTTATACTGAATAAAATGATACCTTGGTTGATGAAATCCGTCTTGTGGTTGTTGTTTAATCTTCATTTTCAGTTTTGAGTTAATGATATGCTCGTGCTCCGGGGCGGCCTGTGGGGGGTCTTCATGTGATGCTCTGATTAGATATTCATCTGTATGGCTTCTGACAGGTCACTGATCCCTCATTGACCTGCCCCCTGGTTAACATAATGAAATATTTATCTTGGGGGAAAAAAAATCTGCAGGCAGGGACCAGCGGTGGCACCTGTGCTGCAGCCTGATCACATATATACTGTGAATGTAATTAATTTATTTTCTGTTCTCTTGATAGTCATAAGAAAAAAAATTCCGTTTGACAATGGCGCTGGCCACACCTGCATAGTAGCAGCTATCGGTGATCCGATAGCTGCTATTTCACAGGTGCCGGTGGCGTCATCTTGGAGGAGGATTTTTTTTCTCTAGCAAGATGGCATAGCTGGCACCTGTGAAATAGCAGCTCTCGGCAATTGCCAATAGCTGCTACTGCACAGGTGCCGGCAGCGCCATCTTGGAGGAGTAAATTTTTTCTTCCTCTAGCAAGACGGTGCAGTAGCAACTCTAGGATCACTGATAGTTGCTGCTGCGCAGGCACGGCCGGCGCCATTTTCAAACAGATTTATTTATTTTTTAATGACCATCAGGAGAACAGCAAACAAATTAATTATACACGCAGTACATATGCGATCAGGCTGCCGCGCAGGCACCTCTTCTGGTCCCTCCCTGCAGAAGGGATTTTTTTTTTCCCAAGATAAATATAATGTTTATTATGTATAATAGGAGGCAGGTCAGTGAGGGATCAGTGACCTGTCAGAAGCCATACACATGAATACCTAATCAGAGCACCCCATGAAGACCCCCTGCCCATAGGACGCCCTGGAGCACAAGCATGTCTTTAATCTTTATTTTCAGTTTTGAGTTAAATAACAACCACAAGACGGATTTCAGCAACCAAGGTATCATTTTAATCAGTATAACGGCGCCGACCTGACACTGTCTGTAGGTTACTGAGCACAATCCTGCTGACAGGTTCCCTTTAACCCAATAATGACCATGCACCATAAATTAACAGAATAATGTGGATTCCAGCTCACCATTGATGTGAACCCCATGCACTCGGAGTTTGGACAAAGGCTCTGCAGCATCACAAATAAGCGATAAGTGAAGAAATAGTCCAGCTTTATGAATAGATTCTTCTTTATTTCAATGAGATCCATACACAGGACATGAAAAGATGATGACAGGTGAATTTGTGTTACTGTAATGCTCACATCAATGCTTTTCAGGTGAACACTCACCCTTGATCATGACTAAGGGTGAGTGTTCGCCTGAAACGCGTTGATTCGAGTAGTACACTAACGTGAATTTACCTGTCATCATGACTTTTCATGTCCTCTGTATGGATCTCTTTTAAATAAGAATCTATTTGTGAAGCTGGACTGTTTCTTTGCTTACCACCATAAATTAATGGCACTTTGTCCTGGGCTTTAATCCCACGCCGTTGTAAATTCAGGTTGCAGAATTAAAGGTCAAGCTCATGTAACCAAGCAGGAGCAGGTCTGGTCCCTGTCTGTCAGACGCAGCCTGGGATCCTGGAGAGAAGACAGAAACAGTTATTATCTTGTCTGTCTTCTCCTTTGTTGGCTATATAGGGCTCAGTAAGCACTTCACAGCAAACAGAAGCATTGGTAATGCCGAATATTCTGTAGAACGTGATGATCACATGATTGTGTCTTTATGCAGCATAGCAGAGCTGCTGTGTCTTTGCATGCCAATATCAAGTCTGCCAATGACATCTGTCACTACAGGGAGTTGTTTTCCCTGTAACTGGGGCTCTGCTCCAGTTACAGTGTAAAAAATTAGAAATTAAAAAAGCATGTTCCCCAGAGATCTTTTGTCCCAAGATGTATGCCAACAATCGATATGTGAAATCGAGACCGCATTACTGCTATATAAAATATATTTATCAAATTTATGGCGTGTAAAATAATTATGAGCAAACGTGTATGTATGTGTGTATATATATATATATATATATATATATATATATATATATATATATATATATATATTTTTTTTTTTTTTTAAAGTCGCTTTCCATTATCCATTTTATATAGTGTGATATTATGGAGGCCCTTGTACGACACTGCTGTTTTTTTAAACATTTTAGTCATACTTTAAATTCACCGTCCCACATTATGGATTTTACAGAAGGAAGAGGCTGAACTAAAGGCGAGAGAAGCAGCAGAAGCTTTGAGAGTTGAGAGGGAGCAAATCATACAGCAAATCGAACAGGAACGTCTGGAGAGAAAAAAGGTATATACTTGTATACCTTGAGATATATGTGAAATATCTGTGTGGGTCTTGAATTTGCCTAAATAGATTGCTTCCTATGTTGTTTTCTCATATTTCTCTATACTGGTTGCAATTTCGGGGTTTTTTTTCTCTAAATCCTCCACATGGGTTTCAATTCTAAGTATAACCACCACTAGAGGGCGCTTTGTAACATACTGTAGATAGAGATATATATATATAGAGAGAGAGAGAGAGAGAGACAGATATATATAGAGATATATATCTCTATATATTACATGGTATCATTCTAGAAAACCTGCAAGCTGTTGGAGTTCATAGATTTTTTTTCAGTAGTTTTTATGCTAACAATTCCACCATTATGAGGTTCCTTTTTCTACCACGTAATTAAACTACCAAGTTAATTGTATTTAGCTCATTACAATAACTTTTGTTGCATATTTTCATTATTTTTCTGCTGTTTACGGTCAATTCTTTGATGTGAACTGTTCAAAATTTTTTTTTATTTACCTGTTGTCAAAACACTTATTAGACAGAATCTAAATGCAGACCCTGAGCCTTTTTAGGCTTGTTAACCTGTCCTTGTCATTCCGTCTGCATTTCGCAGAGCAGTCTGATCTTCCCCTTTGTCAAACACCTTAGATGCCAAGGTCGCTATAGACCGCACCATCCAAGGAGTGGGACACCAGCGTTTTTGGCTCCCGATGACCTAGGCTGCAGGCAGGAAATGTATAATGCAAGCACTGCAATCTTCTTCCAAAATCAAGATGTCCCTTAACGTCCAGCACAAGGAAATGTTGAGCTTTATAATATGAAATTAAAGGAAAAGAAAAGTATGAGGAATGATATTCTATTTGTAAATGTTTTGGTTCCTAGAGGATTGATGAAATCATGAAAAGAACGAGGAAGAGTGAGGTGATGGAGTCCAAGGTACGTGTATCTAACCACACATCTGCCAGCATGCAGTGTTAACCTCTTGTGCTCACCACAGGTATGCATATGTCAATGCCATTGTCTGATCATTGCAAAACCATAGCAAAATATTTAACTGTGGTTATAGTAAACAGATACTGGAAAATGGCATCTATTTCTAGGGAGGTTATATGCAGTTGGGGAGGGAAATACGGGCATGTTAAAGGGAATCGGTCAGAAGGTATTTCTACCTCACCAGAGAGCAGCATGATGTAGGAAAAGAGACCCTGAATCCAGCGATGTATCACTTAGTTTACTGGGTGCAGCTGTTCTGACAGAGTTTTTAGATTTAGCATGAAGCAGAGCTGTGAAAGTGAACCCCGCCAACACCACTGCTTTTTGTGTACCAGGGCTCACGCAAGCACCAGTCCGGCAAGTGATAATCTTCTGCTAATAACACTCATTGTACTGAGATAGCATGCAGCCTAATAACTGACACATCACAGAAATCAGTGCCTCAGCCCCTGCCTCATGCTGCCCTCAGATTACATGGTAAAAACCTGCTGACAGATTCCCTTTAAGAAGGGGAGGCTGGAGTAGATGGGGTGTCAGGACAAGCCTATAGTGTTGGGCTATGTCACACAGGTAAATTACAGGCTAGGTTATAATGTGCATTGTAAACCACAGTAATGCGGTCATGGAAAAGATCATTTCAGCTGCAGATGAAGGAAGGGAGACACACCATAACTAGTGGGTAGGCGGAGCCCCAGATAGGATCAATACCTCAGATTAGAAAGCGTGTTGACCGGCCCCTCCAGCTCGGGCTCCTCCTACTCAGCTCTTCAGTCTAAAATTTGAGGTCTCAGAGGACGGTCGCTGCTGGAAGCAGCTCCTCAGAAGATTTTATTATTTTTTATCGGACAAGAGACTTGGATCACCAGAGTGGTCTAGAGGTCTCAGGGGTCTCAGCGCTGCTGGACCCCAACCTCTCCCTTGGCGGATCTGTATTACCCTAATGGTGGTCCCTGCAGAACCCTGCCGGCCCGGGGGGATGAGGATGGCTTCCCTGGCGGGGGCGCAAACCGCGCACAGGGGTCACTGCGTCCCCCGCCCTGGGGGGAAGCATGGGCATAGCGCCAGAAACCCCTGGGGGTCCCTGTGGCGCTCGGCTGGTGAGTACCTCACATTTTTACCTCACATTTTTATTAAAGTGTGTGTGAGTGCTTTCAGCGGCTGTTGCGGCAGCCGCTGTTACTTGTGAAATACATGTTTGGTGACTGTATTCTGTCCGCAGGCAGACGCCTGCAGGACAGGGGGGAGCAGAGAGCGAAGGAGTTTGCGCTCTTTTTTTGAGCCGGCTGGGGGCGTGGCTTCACGCTCCGGGCTTTTCTGTCACAGAAGCGCGCGATTAGGCGCTTCTCTTCAGATTCCTCTCAGCGCGGCGGCCATTACAAAAAGGCTCCACGGGCTCCTTCCTGCTCCGCTCCTCCCGTATCACATTTACATCACCGCGACCAGCTGGGTGAGTGATAACGCTCTCACCCCCACAGCGCAGAACCTATCTGTAGAGAAAATACAGATAGCGTTATCTTGCAGCTGCGGTCTTATATAGAGACCTTATTTTGCCATGGGACTCGCACACCCCTTCTATTAATAAGGGAGTAGTGGGGAGTCGGCGATATTAACCCCTTTTAAAGGGTTAACCTTTTCAACAGCCGCACAGGTTCTATCCCAGTTTGGGGTCAGAACTTGTAAGAGTTAATTATATCGCTGAATATTCAGCTGATACAGCTGGGGTAGCTCTCTCACTAAGGGCTTTAACCCTTCAGCGTGCTTGCTGCGTTCGCTTGAGAAGCCACACTTTTTTTCATAATTGCTGACAGGCTTTGACCTGCCTTATACTGTGTAAGGGCATGTCGGAACAGGGTCCAGAAGGTGCGGACCGTGTGCCAAATCTGCTTCAGAATCAGTCACGCAAGTCTGATACACAGGCCTCGACGTCAAGCGCAGCAATTGGAGGTCACAGCGATGCCAAATTGGATGCCATCGCTCGCTCTATTGATGGCCTTTCTGACCTTTTAGGTCATTGGGTGTCAGCTAGATCCTCTCATGGAAGGAAGCGACACAGGCCGGTTTCATCATTTCCACGTAGCGAATCAGACCTCTCTGATATGGAATGCGGTCAGGGTTCCCCTTCAAATTCAGATGGGGAGTTATCCGGTTCAGATAAGGATCGGCAGGGACATTCTGTCTCTTTAGACCGAACAGAGGCTTTTATTGAAGCCATGAGGGAGGCGTTACAGTTGCCGGAGGAGGTAACTACACGTCCTGGTAAGTCACCTTGAATGTACCAAGAGTACCGTAAGTCACGAGCGACATTGCCAGCTCTAGATGAGCTTAATGAAGTAGTGGAGAAGGAACGCCTGTGTCCAGATAAACGTTTTCAAGGAACACGTTTTTTTGACGCACTATATCCGTGTTCTACGGAGTTGACGGATAATTGGATTTCTTCTCCTGAAGTGGATGTTCCTTTATCCCAGCTTAGTAAATCCTCATTGCTCCCTGTTAAAGGGAAGGCAAGTCTGCAGGAACCGTTAGACAGAAAAACAGAGATGGCAGCGAAATCCAACTACGAGGCCTCGGGTCATGGATTCAAAGCGGTGCTAGGATCCATGTGTGCTTGTAGGGCTTCCCTGTGCTGGTTGGACCGTATACGAATGGCGTTGCAAAATGGATCTCCGTTATCCGAGATAGACGGACTTCTCGGTTTATTGGAGACTGCAGTTTCTTATAGCTATGATGCAGGTCTGGATACTGCATCTCTGTTGTCCAGGGCGCAAGCTTCGGCGATCACAGTCAGAAGAGCACTGTGGCTTAGACAGTGGACTGGGGACGCAGTGTCAAAACAAGGTTTGCTGTCTCTAGCCTACAAGGGTAGTCAGCTTTTGGATCTGATCTTTCAGAGCTGATTGCCAAGGCAAAGACGAAAGAAGCAGCCTTACCACAGCGAAGGGCTACGGCTTCTGCGCCTTGCAGGACTGGTGCCGGTGGTGGCCGGCGATCCTTTCGTTCCAAGGGACGATTCGGTCAGTCCTCTTGGGGATCGGGTCGTCCCTCTTTTTCGGGAAAAAAGTTCACTCAGAAATCCCGTACTCCCTGGAAATCAAGTTTCCGTCAAGACAAGCGGGAGACTGACAAGAAGCCAGCCAAGGCGGACTGACGCCAGGTTTCCATTCGAGGGCTCTCGAGTGGGGGGTCGCCTGCTCCAATTCAAAGTGACTTGGGTTTTCCGCGTTCCGGACACCTGGGTAACGCGGGTAGTGTCGGCAGGCTATTTCATAGAGTTTTCTTCTCGACCTCCGGACAGGTTTTGCCAGTCTCGCACACCGTCAGAGCCCGAGTTAATTACCGCTCTGCTGCGAAAGGTCGACTCCCTTCTGCAGAAGGGTGTGGTAATACCGGTACCGCCGGAGGACCGAGGAAGAGGATTTTATTCCAATCTTTTTGTGGTTCCCAAAAAGGAGGACAAATTTCGTCCTATTCTGGATCTCAAAAGATTGAATCGGCATGTCCACACCCAAAAATTCCGCATGGAGTCACTTCGCTCCGTGGTGGCGGCCCTGTCGCAGAACGATTTTTTGGTGTCAATCGACATTCGCGACGCTTATTTGCATGTTCCCGTCGGAAGGACTCATCAGCGCTTCCTTCGTTTTGCCATAGGTCAGGACCATTACCAGTTTGTGGCTCTGCCATTCGGCTTGGCCTCGGCGCCCAGAGTTTTTACAAAAATTCTGGCGCCTTTCATGGCAATTCTTCGAAGACAGGGGGTTGCGATTTTTCCCTACCTGGACGATCTTTTGATTGTGGCATCCTCAAAGGAGGAGGCGGTGACGGCTCGCAACCTATCCCTTCAACTCCTGGAGGATTTCGGGTGGCTGGTCAATTGGGAGAAGTCGTCTCTGGAGCCGTCTCAGTCAATCCTGTTTTTAGGGATGCATTTCGACACGGTACGGGCAGTGGTGTCCCTACCCCCAGACAAGCGGACATGTCTACTTCGACATGTACAGACTATGAAGTCTTCGACAGCAATGTCCCTTCGGAAGTGTATGCGCCTCCTGGGTTTGATGGTGGCGTTCATGGAGGCACTTCCGTTTGCCCAGTTTCATTCCAGGGCCCTCCAGAGGCTCATTCTGAGTCGTTGGGGTCGATCGCAGGCTTCGCTGGATTGCAGCGTCATCATCTCTCACAGGGTACGGGAATCCCTAGAATGGTGGTTACGTCCAGAAGCGTTATCCCTGGGGAAATCTTTCCTCCGAAGTGGTCGGTCATAACCACCGATGCCAGCCTGACGGGCTGGGGGGGTGTCTGGAACGACCTTTGGATCCAGGGAGTATGGTCATCGGAAGAGTCTATTCTACCGATCAATATCTTGGAATTGAGGGCAACTTTTCTTTGCCTCCAACACTGGACGGTCCCTTTGAGCGGTCTGCCAGTCCGAGTGCAGACAGACAACGCGACGGCGGTCGCGTATATCAATCACCAAGGCGGGACGAGGAGTTCCAGGCTCATGATGGAGGTGTCTCGGATCCTGCTATGGGCCGAGACCAGGGTTTCAGCCATCTCTGCGATCCACATTCCAGGAGTCCAGAATACCACGGCGGACTTCCTCAGTCGCGAGAAGATGGATCCTGGAGAATGGAGTCTCCATCCGGAAATGTTTGCACTACTGTGCTCCCGTTGGGGAACCCCCCAAGTGGATTTGATGGCATCCAGGTTCAATGCCAAACTACCAACCTTCATATCCAGGTACAAGGACCCGAAGGCTGTGGCGGTGGATGCTCTGGTAGCTCCGTGGGACCATTTCGAACTGGTCTATGTGTTTCCGCCAATTTCCTTACTTCCTCTGGTGCTGCGTCGGATCAGACTGGAGAGAATTCCGGCTATGCTGATAGCCCCGGATTGGCCAACGAGGACGTGGTTCTCGACACTGGTGTCGCTCTTGGCGGTTCCGCCATTTCCACTTCCTCTTCGCCCGGACCTGTCTCTACATTTGACGGCGTGGCTCTTGAGACCGAAATATTGACCCGTAGAGGTTTCTCAGCTGCAGTCATTGCCACTCTGCGAGCTGCTAGAGGTCCGGCCACTACTAAGATTTATCACAGAACTTGGGAAGCCTTCTTTTCGTGGTGTTCGGGTTCCTCAAGGAATCCGAGGATTTTTTCCATTCCCAATCTGTTGGCTTTTCTACAGTACGGGTTGGACAAAGGTTTAGCAGTTAGCACTCTGAAGGGTCAGGTTTCTGCTTTGTCCGTGCTTTTTCGGAAGGCTATCGCCTCGCATAGGGACGTGTGTTCTTTTTTTCAAGGAGTAACCCGTCAGTTTCCACCGCGGAAGGCACCTGTGTCTCCTTGGAGACTCAACCTTGTCTTGGAGGCTCTTCAGCATGTGCCCTTTGAGCCTATGGGTTCTACTAGCCTTTCGTTACTTTCTTGGAAGGTTGCATTCTTAGTGGCGGTAACCTCTTTAAGAAGGGTTTCTGAGTTGGCAGCTCTTTCTTGCTCGCCGCCTTTCCTGGAGTTTTACCCGGATCGAGTAGTGCTTCGCACACGGGGCGACTTTCTACCTAAGGTGGTGTCGCAGTTTCATGTTAACCAGGATATTGTGTTGCCCTCACTTTGTCCGGGCCCGAGGAATGCAAAGGAACGAGATTTGCACAAATTGGATTTAGTGCGGGCCTTGAAGTTCTATCTGTCTGTTACTCAAGGTTTTAGGAAGTCAGATTCTCTGTTTGTGATTCCAGCAGGTCGTAGACGTGGTCAACAAGCTTCCAAGGACTCTATAGCTCGTTGGATTCGGTCAGCCATTTTGGAGGCTTACCGTCTTAAAGGCGAACCTTGCCCGATTAAGGTTCGAGCTCACTCCACGAGGGCTGTGGCTTCATCGTGGGCCTTTCATCAAGGGGCTTCGGCAGCTCAGCTCTGCCGAGCGGCGACCTGGCTTTCCGTCCACACATTTACAACGTTTTATAAGGTGGACGTCAGTGCTTCCGCTGATGCGGCCTTAGGACGTAGGGTCCTGCAGGCAGCGGTAATCTAAGTTTTAAGTTATCTTGTATTTGGCGCCTGTTGCGCATTTATCTAGGTTGTTGGGTTTCTGCCTCTTTTGGTTTTTTTCCCACCCTAATTTTTGGACTGCTTTGGGACGTCCCACTATTTATGGTGTGTCTCCCTTCCTTCATCTGCAGCTGAAAGACGGATTTTGGTAAGAACTTACCTGTAAAATCCTTTTCAGCGAAGAAGGAAGGGAGACACACATCCCTCCCATGGCAGAAGTGTGTTGTTATATTTACAGAAGCAGCGTGGCCCTTCTCTGATAGCGATTTTCTGAGCTGAAGTCGACGCGCTACGGCTCTGTTCCAGCATTGCCAGCTTATCGCAGTAGTCAGTTTCAGTGAGTAGTACCTGGGACTGTGTGGTTTTTCTTTGCCAAATGCATGCATAACCTGTACTTTTGTATTTTTCTCTGAAGTCCTTCAGAAGGGGTTATGTTGCTTCGCTGGTGATATTGTTCTTCCTTAAGCTTTGGTACGACTGAAGAGCTGAGTAGGAGGAGCCCACTAGTTATGGTGTGTCTCCCTTCCTTCTTCGCTGAAAAGGATTTTACAGGTAAGTTCTTACCAAAATCCGTCTTTCTAATTGTAACTCATAGCATTTAAGTATTATGACATGGACCTGGAATATCCAGTACACGTAATGTTTATGGTACACAGGGATGGCGCTGAGCAATGCTGCTTTTCCTGAAGCCACTATTTTAGTTGATGGTTAGAAAATATTTGTCGGACAGTCCAATATAAGAGCGAAAGGAACTAATAAGTTTAAGTATTTGGTGGCTTATGTGAGTCCTTTAGAAGCAATAGTGTCACTGCCAGACTAAGCCGCTCTGTGCAGGATTACATCAATTAATTGTCTTATTATATCGCAGAAGGAAGACACTAAAACAGATGTTCAGCTGCCTTTACCAAGTGAACACATTGGAAAACACGATGAAAAAAGTAAGATCACTTTCTTTAGCCATCTGAATGATTTTGACTGCTTCGGAAATAAAGGTGGAATTTGAGGTTTGGGGATGTTTCCTCAGTTCATGTGTGTTGCTGTGTTCTCGGTAGTGCTTAAAGCTTTTACCTTTTACCACATTAGTAGTTATTTGTTACGTATTGGTGATGTAGACGCCTGCAAGTTACTGCATCTAGATGAGATCATCTCACTTTGTATCTAAGGTCTAATTCCCATAATAGGATTATCACCTTCTGTCGCCCAACATGTTTTGCCAGATGATGAGTCTGCTTTTTCAGGGACAAATTGGACAATGGTCAATTATGGGCAAATAAACTCGCAATAATAGGGATGTTTTTGGTTCTGAGTTTTTTGGCCATAATTGTGAGTCTTTGTCCATAACTGGCCATTGCCCCCTTTTTAACTGAAGAAGCCGCAGCATGAGCTTGTGAATAATGTCAGAAGGGAACTTGTTATGAATGTGCTAGAGATGGTTTCTGAGCAGAGGCTCCCTCTGGTGGTTACAGACAGTACTGAACCTTTCAGCGAGGAATGGCAATCTGGGATCTCTGACTGGTCTGATATAAGGGAGGTTCCCTCCCATGATGGTTGCCGGTGATCTATTGTTCTTGTCTCAATTGTGGTTCCTGGTTCATTTGGAAGTTTGCTGAGTCTTGCCTGCATCTTCTGATATCAGATAAGATATTTTCTGCTTTTATTTTTGTGCTTGCTTTTTGCATTGTTCCCTGCACTTCTGTGGAGGTCAGTCAGGTCCCCTCGGGGGGCTTGTGCTCCTCTCAGTTTATCTGAAGCCACTGTTATTTGTTCATTTGCTTTTTTCTGTTTTTTCAGTGGCTGTGGCTTGTTACACCAGAGATCTGATCTAGGTGGTAGAGATCGCGTGATCACAGGTGTTTTTGCAATCAGAAAAGTTGGTATTTTTTAGGGGTTTTTTTTGGATTGCAGCGAGTATCCTTTCCTGTACTTTTCTGTCTAGACAGATTGGACCCCAGCGTTTGCTCATTCTATTTTCTGTCTGTGTCCGTGCTTCTTCTTGTCTAACCGCCATTACATGTTTGGGGGCTTCCTATTTTCTTTGGGGATCTGCTCCGGGGCAGATAACTACACCTAAAGGCAGAAAGATGAAAGCTATCTCTCAGGCTGTGACGAGGCGTCTAGGATCAACGTATGAACGCTCCACGGCTACCTCTAGTTGTGTGGTTAGTTCAGGTTACTGCAATCCAATAGGTTCCAGCCTCTCTGGTGTATTGCCGTTTTTGCTTATTCTCCTCAGCTACCAAAACACAACAGTATCACCGGCCCAAACTGAAAATTATATGGTACTCACAGAAGGGAAAAATAGTGTGGGGAAAAAAAAAAGTTGTCAGAGATTTTTTTTTGTTTGTTTGTTGCATTTTTTACCTCTTTTTCTCTGGGTGCTGAGGAGGATTTTTTTTTTCTCTCAATGGAGCTTGCACAGTTGTCTGGCTGTGTGGATCAGCTTGCCACTGAGGTTCGGAGTATTGCTACCTATCTTGCTAGGTTGCCGGTTGTGGAACCTAGGATTCCATGCCAGATTTGTTTTTGGGGGATCAGGCTAAATTTCTGAATTTCAAAAATAACTGTAAGTTGTTTTTTGCCTTAAAGCCTAAGTCCTCAGGGAACGCAGCACAGCAGGTTCAAATTGTCTTCTCTCTCCTGCGCGGCGATCCTCAGGATTGGGCTTTTTCCCTGACACCTGGGGATCCTGTTTTGAATGATATTGATGCATTTTTTTCTGGCTCTGGGGTTATTGTACGATGAACCTAATGTCACTGATCAAGCTGAAAAAACCTTGTTGGCGTTAAATCAGGGTCTTGAAGACACTGAGTTGTACTGTTAGAAATTCCGAAAGTGGGCAGTCCTGACCAAATGGAATGATGATGCTTTGGCAGCCCTTTTTCGGAAGGGGCTGTCAGAGAATGTAAAGGATGTTATGGTGGGATTCCCTGCTCCCTCTGGTCTCAATGATTCTATGTCATTGGCTATTCAAATTGACAGACATTTGCGTGAGCGCAGAGGTATGCGTGAGATAGTGTTGCCTTGTGAGCCAGCTTCTGAGCCCATGCAGTGTGATAGAGTGACTTCTGGGGCACAGCGTCATGAATTTCGAAAGCGCAATGTGTTATGTTTCAACTGTGGTGACGCCTCTCATGCTATTTCAGTCTGCCCTAAGCGGGGAAGACGTTTTGCACGCTCAGTTGTCTTGGGTAGTGTTCAGACTAAATTTCTGTTGACTGTTACCCTGATTTGCTCCCTGTCCACATTTTCTGCTTAGGCTTTTGTTGATTCTGGAGCAGCTATTAACCTGATGGATTTTGACTTTGCCAAACGTTGTGGGTTTCCCATTATACCCCTGCGGAAGTCTATTCCCCTACTGGGCATTGATTCTACCCCTTTGGCGGAGAATAAACCCAAGTTTTCTACTCAGGTGATAATGAGGGTTGAACCAGATCATCAGGAGAGTTGCAAATTTCTGGTGCTGTATAATCTGCATGACATTATTGTACTAGGTTTCCCTTGGTTACAGTCTCATAATCCTGTTTTGGATTGGAAATCTGTGTCTGTGACCAATTGGGGCTGCCAATGTGTTAATGCTGAAACTCCTGTTTTTTCTGCCTCTCCCCAGTCTCAGGATGTTCCTGACTTTTTGACTGATTTTTCGGATGTATTTATTGAAAGTAAATCTGCATCCTTGCCCCCTCACAGGAGCTATGATTGCGCTATTGAATTAGTGCCTGGTGGTAAATTTCCTAAAGGTCGCCTTTTTAACTTGTCTGTACCTGAACACGATGCTATGCGATCTTATATCAAGGAGTCATTGGAGAAGGGTCATATCAGACCATCTTCTTCACCCTTGGGTGCCGGTTTTTTCTTTGTGGCCAAAAAGGATGGTTCATTGAGGCCGTGTATTGATTATCGTCTCTTGAATAAGATCACTGTGAAGTATCAATATCCGTTACCCTTGATTTCTGACCTGTTTTCCAGGGTGAAAAGTGCTAGTTGGTTTACCAAGCTTGACTCCAGGGGGGCGTATAACCTTATTCGCATTAAGCACGGGGATGAATGGAAGACGGCGTTTAATACCCCAGAGGGGCATTTTGAGTACCTAGTGATGCCCTTTGGGCTCACTAATGCTCCTTCCGTCTTCCAATCCTTCATGAATGATATTTTCAGGGATTTTGTGGATACATTTCTGATTGTTTATTTGGATGATATCTTGATTTTTTCCAGTGACTGGGACTCTCATGTGAAACATGTTCGGACTGTGTTCCAGATTTTGAGAGAGAATGCACTGTATGTGAAGGGATCAAAGTGTCTTTTTGGCGTACAGAAGGTCTCATTTCTGGGATTCATTTTGTCTCCGTCTGTTATTGAAATGGACCCGGTCAAGGTTCAGGCCATCTGTGATTGGGTCCAACCTACTTCATTAAAGGCTCTTCAGAGATTTTTGGGTTTTGCCAATTTTTATCGTAAATTTATTGGTAATTTCTCCGGTATTGTTAAACCGTTGACTGATTTGACCAAAAAGGGTTCTGATGTGGTGAATTGGCCTCCTGAGGCAGTCTCTGCGTTTCAGGAACTTAAGCAGAGATTCACTTCTGCTTCTGTTCTATGGCAGCCTGATGTTTCTCTACCATTTCAGGTGGAGGTTGATGCCTCTGAAATTGGGGCAGGTGCCGTTTTGTCCCAAAGAGATCCAGAGACCTCTAAGAGTAACCCTTGTGCCTTTTTCTCTCGAAAATTTTCTCCAACTGAACGTAATTATGACGTGGGTAATTGGGAGTTATTGGCCATGAAGTGGGCCTTTGAAGAGTGGAGACATTGGCTGGAAAGAGCCAAACATCAGGTGGTGGTCCTCACGGACCATAAGAATCTGGCTTATCTCGAATCAGCCAAGCGACTTAATCCTAGACAGGCCAGGTGGGCCTTGTTTTTCACAAGTTTTAATTTTGTGGTTTCTTTTCTTCCTGGCACTAAGAATGTTAAGGCGGATGCCCTCTCCAGGAGTTTCTTTGCGGACTCTCCTGAGTTATCTGATCCTACTGTTATTTTGAAAGAGGGTGTAGTTCTTTCCACCATCTCGCCTAATTTGAGACTGGCTCTGGAAGGGTGTCAGGAGGATAAACCTGAGCGCTGCCCTATTGGAAATTGTTTTTCCCAGACCAGTGGAAGAAGAGTGTGATGTCTGAGATTCATTGTTCCGCGTTGGCTGGTCATCCCGGGATTTTTGGTACCAGAGACTTGGTGAGTCGGTCCTTTTGGTGGCCTACTTTGTCTCGTGACGTCAGGGAATTTTTGCAGTGCTGTGGGACTTGCTCTCGCTCCAAGCCTTGCTCTCGCTCTAGTGGTTTGTTGATGCCATTACCTGTGCCCAAGAGGCCATGGACCCATATCTCTATGGATTTTATTTCCGACCTCCCTGTTTCTCAGAGAATGACCGTTATCTGGGTAATCTGTGATAGGTTTTCCCAGATGATACATCTTGTGCCATTACCTAAGTTACCTTCCTCCTCCGAATTGGTGCCTTTGTTCCTTCAGCACGTGTTTCGGTTACATGGCATTCCGGAGAACATTGTGTCTGACAGAGGAGTCCAGTTTGTTTCCAGATTTTGGAGGACATTTTGTTCTAAACTTGGTGTTCAATTATCTTTCTCCTCTGCTTTTCATCCTCAGACCAATGGACAAACCGAGAGAACAAACCAGACCTTGGAGACTTATTTGAGATGTTTTGTATCTGCTGATCAAGATGACTGGGTCTCTTTTTTGCCTTTGGCTGAGTTTGCTCTTAATAATAGGACTAGCTCTGCCACCTTCATGTCTCCATTTTTCTGCAATTTTGGGTTTCACCCTCGATTTTCTTCGGGACAGGCGGAGGCTTCTGTCTGTCCGGGTGTTGACTCTGTTGTGGAGCGAATGCAGCAGATTTGGGACCAGGTAGTGGAGAGGTTGTCTCTCTCTCAGGAGAAGGCCCAACGGTTTGCCAACCGGCATAGGACTGATGGTTCTCGGTTTAAAGTGAGGGACTTGGTTTGGTTGTCCTCAAGAAATATCCCTATGAGGGTTGCATCTCCAAAGTTTAAGCCTAAGTTCATTGGACCTTATAAGATCATGGAGATTCTTAATCCTGTTTCCTTCCGTTTGCTTCTTCCAGGGACATTTAAGATCCATAACGTGTTCCACAAGGCCTTATTGAAGAGGTTTGTCGAGCCAGTGGTTCCTATGGCTGCGCCTCCTGACCCTGTTTTGGTTGAGGGCAATCTGGAGTATGTGGTTGAGAAAATATTGGATTCTCGTTTTTCTAGACAGAAACTCCAGTATTTGGTTAAGTGGAGAGGTTATGGTCAGGAGGACAATTCTTGGGTGTTTGCTTCGGACATCCATGCTAGGAGACTGATCCATGCCTATCACCGAGCTCATCCTGATCGGCCTGGTTGCATAAGTGAGGATTCGGTGACCCCTCCTCAAGGGGGGGGGGGGGTACTGTTATGAATGTGCTAGAGATGGTTTCTGAGCAAAGGCTCCCTCTGGTGGTTACAGACAGTACTGAACCTTTCAGCGAGGAATGGCAATCTGGGATCTCTGACTGGTCTGATATAAGGGAGGTTCCCTCCCATGATGGTTGCCGGTGATAAATTGTTCTTGTCTCAATTGTGGTTCCTAGTTCATTTAGAAGTTTGCTGAGTCTCTTTGTGCTTGCTTTTTGCATTGTTCCCTGCACTTCTGTGGAGGTCAGCCAGGTCCCCTCCGGGGGGCTTGTGCTCCTCTCAGTTTATCTGAAGCCACTGTTATTTGTTCATTTGCTTTTTTCTTCGGCTTAGTTTTGTTACACCAGAGATCTGATCTAGGTGGTAGAGATCGTGTGATCTCAGGTGTTTTTGCAATCAGAAGAGTTGGTATTTTTTAGGGGTTTTTTTTGGATTGCAGTGAGTATCCTTTCCTGTACTTTTCTGTCTAGACAGATTGGGCCCCAGCGTTTGCTCATTCTATTTTCTGTCTGTGTCCGTGCTTCTTCTTGTCTAACCGCCATTACATGTTTGGGGGCTTCCTATTTTCTTTGGGGATCTGCTCCGGGGCAGATAGCTTTCATCTTTCTGCCTTTAGGTGTAGTTATCTCTCAGGCTATGACTAGGCGTCTAAGATCAACGTAGGAACGCTCCACGGCTACCTCTAGTTGTGTGGTTAGTTCAGGTTACTGCAATCCAATAGGTTCCAGCCTCTCTGGTGTATTGCCGTTTTTGCTTATTCTCCTCAGCTACCAAAACACAACAGGAACTGTATGATAATCTTTTAATATGATGTAAAACCAGAGAAAGGTGAAGATAAATCCGCACTGCTAATATTATAAGATGCAGTAGAAGACAGTGTGGATGTAAATGCGTTATTTTATTTATCAACGCGTTTCGAAGCACACCTGCTCCTTCCTCAGATCGTTTTATATGGACAGAAGATCTTATATACAAAGCGAGATGATATAATCTAGATACCGTGATCTGAAGATTTCTGCATCACTTTACTGTGCCTTGAAATGTGAATTTTCCCACATTTTTTTTACGTTACACCCACAAACTTAAATGTATTGTATTGGTGTTTTATGTGATATACCAACGCAAAGTAGCAAGTGTTTGTGAAGTGTGAAGGAAATGATACAAGGTTTTCTAAATATTTTAAAAATATAAATCTGAAAATTGTGATGTGCATTTGCATTCAGCCCCCAAGTCAATTCTTTGTAGAAACACCTTTCACTGCGATTACTGCTGCAAGTCTTTTGGGGTAGGTCTCTACCAACTTTCCACTTCTAGAAGATGAAATCTGTGCCCACTTTTCTTTGCACACTCACTCTAGCTCAATTAGATTGGATGGAGGCGTCTGTGAACAGCAATTTTTAAGTTTTGATACAGATTCTTAATTACATCAAGGTCTGGACTTTGACTTGGTCGTTCACACACATGAATATGCTGAAAAAAAAGGAGCATGGACCACACCTCTAAAAAATCATACATTGATCTAACGCCGCTAGGCAAAAATATATATAATTGAACATGAGGTTCTTAGTTTAGCATTCTGATCAGACTGTATGAAGCCCACTGCCTCGTCATAGCGAACCTCTCAGTGGGTCCTAACATCTATTGCCTTAAAGGAGTGGCGTTGTGCGCCAACCAACATCGCAGCGACAATGCACCAGCATTTGAGAGCTTGAGGAAGAGAAGTTTCCATGCTCCTTTCATTTGGTGTTGGTGCTGTTTGGCAGCCATTGTTCCTGTGGCTTTGTGCTTGTGGGACGGTGCGTTCTAAAGTCATGGGGACCCAGTCGCGCAGCAGGGGTGCTGTGAGGCACCGGGCCAGCCTCCTTGCTGGTGCATTGTTGCTGCGACGGTGGTTTGCGCACAACACTGCTCCTTTAAGGCGACGAAAGTTAGGACCCACTGAGAGGTTCGCCATGACGTGGCAGTGGGCTTCATACAGTCTGATCAGAATGTTAAACTAAGAACCTCATGTTCAGTTATATATATTTCCGCCTAGCGGAATTGGATCAATGTATGATTTTTGTAGGTGCTGTCTATGCTCTTTTTTTGGCACACACATATGAGTATGCGTTGATCTAAACCATCCATTGTAGCTCTGGCAGTATGTTTAGGGTCGTTGTCTTGCTGTAACGTAAACCCACGCCCCAGTCTCAAGTATTTCAGCTGCAGATGAAGGAAGGGAGACACACCATAACTAGTGGAGACACACCATAACTAGTGGGTAGGCGGAGCCCCAGATAGGATCAATACCTCAGATTAGAAAGCGTGTTGACCGGCCCCTCCAGCTCGGGCTCCTCCTACTCAGCTCTTCAGTCTAAAATTTGAGGTCTCAGAGGATAGTCGCTGCTGGATGCAGCTCCTCAGAAGATTTTATTATTTTTTATCGGACAAGAGACTTGGATCACCAGAGTGGTCTAGAGGTCTCAGGGGTCTCAGCGCTGCTGGACCCCAACCTCTCCCTTGGCGGATCTGTATTACCCTAATGGTGGTCCCTGCAGAACCCTGCCGGCCCGGGGGATGAGGATGGCTTCCCTGGCGGGGGCGCAAACCGCGCACAGGGGTCACTGCGTCCCCCGCCCTGGTGGGAAGCATGGGCATAGCACCAGAAACCCCTGGGGGTCCCTGTGGTGCTCGGCTGGTGAGTACCTCACATTTTTACCTCACATTTTTATTAAAGTGTGTGTGAGTGCTTTCAGCGGCTGTTGCGGCAGCCGCTGTTACTTGTGAAATACATGTTTGGTGACTGTATTCTGTCCGCAGGCAGACGCCTGCAGGACAGGGGGGAGCAGAGAGCGAAGGAGTTTGCGCTCTTTTTTTGAGCCGGCGGGGGGCGTGGCTTCACGCTCCCGGGCTTTTCTGTCACAGAAGCGCGCGATTAGGCGCTTCTCTTCAGATTCCTCTCAGCGCGGCGGCCATTACAAAAAGGCTCCACGGGCTCCTTCCTGCTCCGCTCCTCCCGTATCACATTTTCATCACCGCGACCAGCTGGGTGAGTGATAACGCTCTCACCCCCACAGCGCAGAACCTATCTGTAGAGAAAATACAGATAGCGTTATCTATCCCAGTTTGGGGTCAGAACTTGTAAGAGTTAATTATATTGCTGAATATTCAGCTGATACAGCTGGGGTAGCTCTCTCACTAAGGGCTTTAACCCTTCAGCGTGCTTGCTGCGTTCGCTTGAGAAGCCACACTTTTTTTCATAATTGCTGACAGGCTTTGACCTGCCTTATACTGTGTAAGGGCATGTCGGAACAGGGTCCAGAAGGTGCGGACCGTGTGCCAAATCTGCTTCAGAATCAGTCACGCGAGTCTGATACACAGGCCTCGACGTCAAGCGCAGCAATTGGAGGTCACAGCGATGCCAAATTGGATGCCATCGCTCGCTCTATTGATGGCCTTTCTGACCTTTTAGGTCATTGGGTGTCAGCTAGATCCTCTCATGGAAGGAAGCGACACAGGCCGGTTTCATCATTTCCACGTAGCGAATCAGACCTCTCTGATATGGAATGCGGTCAGGGTTCCCCTTCAAATTCAGATGGGGAGTTATCCGGTTCAGATAAGGATCGGCAGGGACATTCTGTCTCTTTAGACCGAACAGAGGCTTTTATTAAAGCCATGAGGGAGGCGTTACAGTTGCCGGAGGAGGTAACTACACGTCCTGGTAAGTCACCTCGAATGTACCAAGAGTACCGTAAGTCACGAGCGACATTGCCAGCTCTAGATGAGCTTAATGAAGTAGTGGAGAAGGAACGCCTGTGTCCAGATAAACGTTTTCAAGGAACACGTTTTTTTGACGCACTATATCCGTGTTCTACGGAGTTGACGGATAATTTGATTTCTTCTCCTGAAGTGGATGTTCCTTTATCCCAGCTTAGTAAATCCTCATTGCTCCCTGTTAAAGGGAAGGCAAGTCTGCAGGAACCGTTAGACAGAAAAACGGAGATGGCAGCGAAATCCAACTACGAGGCCTCGGGTCATGGATTCAAAGCGGTGCTAGGATCCATGTGTGCTTGTAGGGCTTTCCTGTGCTGGTTGGACCGTATACGAACGGCGTTGCAAAATGGATCTCCGTTATCCGAGATAGACGGACTTCTCGGTTTATTGGAGACTGCAGTTTCTTATAGCTATGATGCAGGTCTGGATACTGCATCTCTGTTGTCCAGGGCGCAAGCTTTGGCGGTCACAGTCAGAAGAGCACTGTGGCTTAGACAGTGGACTGGGGACGCAGTGTCAAAACAAGGTTTGCTGTCTCTAGCCTACAAGGGTAGTCAGCTTTTTGGATCTGATCTTTCAGAGCTGATTGCCAAGGCAAAGACGAAAGAAGCAGTCTTACCACAGCGAAGGGCTACGGCTTTTGCGCCTGGCAGGACTGGTGCCGGTGGTGGCCAGCGATCCTTTCGTTCCAAGGGACGATTCGGTCAGTCCTCTTGGGGATCGGGTCGTCCCTCTTTTTCGGGAAAAAAGTTCACTCAGAAATCCCGTACTCCCTGGAAATCAAGTTTCCGTCAAGACAAGCGGGAGACTGACAAGAAGCCCGCCAAGGCGGACTGACGCCAGGTTTCCATTCGAGGGCTCTCGAGTGGGGGGTCGCCTGCTCCAATTCAAAGTGACTTGGGTTTCCCGCGTTCCGGACACCTGGGTAACGCGGGTAGTGTCGGCAGGCTATTTCATAGAGTTTTCGTCTCGACCTCCGGACAGGTTTTGCCAGTCTCGCACACCGTCAGAGCCCGAGTTAATTACCGCTCTGCTGCGAGAGGTCGACTCCCTTCTGCAGAAGGGTGTGGTAATACCGGTACCGCCGGAGGACCGAGGAAGAGGATTTTATTCCAATCTTTTTGTGGTTCCCAAAAAGGAGGACAAATTTCGTCCTATTCTGGATCTCAAAAGATTGAATCGGCATGTCCACACCCAAAAATTCCGCATGGAGTCACTTCGCTCCGTGGTGGCGGCCCTGTCGCAGAACGATTTTTTGGTGTCAATCGACATTCGCGACGCTTATTTGCATGTTCCCGTCGGAAGGACTCATCAGCGCTTCCTTCGTTTTGCCATAGGTCAGGACTATTACCAGTTTGTGGCTCTGCCATTCGGCTTGGCCTCGGCGCCCAGAGTTTTTACAAAAATTCTGGCGCCTCTCATGGCAATTCTTCGAAGACAGGGGGTTGCGATTTTTCCCTACCTGGACGATCTTTTGATTGTGGCATCCTCAAAGGAGGAGGCGGTGACGGCTTCCAACCTATCCCTTCAGCTCCTGGAGGATTTCGGGTGGCTGGTCAATTGGGAGAAGTCGTCTCTGGAGCCGTCTCAGTCAATCCTGTTTTTAGGGATGCATTTCGACACGGTACGGGCAGTGGTGTCCCTACCCCCAGACAAGTGGACATGTCTACTTCGACATGTACAGACTATGAAGTCTTCGACAGCAATGTCCCTTCGGAAGTGTATGCGCCTCCTGGGTTTGATGGTGGCGTCCATGGAGGCACTTCCGTTTGCCCAGTTTCATTCCAGGGCCCTCCAGAGGCTCATTCTGAGTCGTTGGGATCGATCGCAGGCTTCGCTGGATTGCAGCGTCATCATCTCTCACAGGGTACGGGAATCCCTAGAATGGTGGTTACGTCCAGAAGCGTTATCCCTGGGGAAATCTTTCCTCCCTCCGAAGTGGTCGGTCATAACCACCGATGCCAGCCTGACGGGCTGGGGGGGTGTCTGGAACGACCTTTGGATTCAGGGAGTATGGTCATCGGAAGAGTCTATTCTACCGATCAATATCTTGGAATTGAGGGCAATTTTTCTTTGCCTCCAACACTGGACGGTCCCTTTGAGCGGTCTGCCAGTCCGAGTGCAGACAGACAACGCGACGGCGGTCGCGTATATCAATCACCAAGGCGGGACGAGGAGTTCCAGGCTCATGATGGAGGTGTCTCGGATCCTGCTATGGGCCGAGACCAGGGTTTCAGCCATCTCTGCGATCCACATTCCAGGAGTCCAGAATACCACGGCGGACTTCCTCAGTCGCGAGAAGATGGATCCTGGAGAATGGAGTCTCCATCCGGAAATGTTTGCACTACTGTGCTCCCGTTGGGGAACCCCCCAAGTGGATTTGATGGCATCCTGGTTCAATGCCAAACTACCAACTTTCATATCCAGGTACAAGGACCCGAAGACTGTGGCGGTGGATGCTCTGGTAGCTCCGTGGGACCATTTCGAACTGGTCTATGTGTTTCCGCCAATTTCCTTACTTCCTCTGGTGCTGCGTCGGATCAGACTGGAGAGAATTCCGGCTATGCTGATAGCCCCGGATTGGCCAAGGAGGACGTGGTTCTCGACACTGGTGTCGCTCTTGGCGGCTCCGCCATTTCCACTTCCTCTTCGCCCGGACCTGTTATCCCAGGGGCCCGTTCGTCATCCGGACTTGAAGTCTCTACGTTTGACGGCGTGGCTCTTGAGACCGAAATATTGACCCGTAGAGGTTTCTCAGCTGCAGTCATTGCCACTCTGCGAGCTGCTAGAGGTCCGGCCACTACTAAGATTTATCACAGAACTTAGGAAGCCTTCTTTTCGTGGTGTTCGGGTTCCTCAAGGAATCCGAGGATTTTTTCCATTCCCAATCTGTTGGCTTTTCTACAGTACGGGTTGGACAAAGGTTTAGCAGTTAGCACTCTGAAGGGTCAGGTTTCTGCTTTGTCCGTGCTTTTTCGGAAGGCTATCTCCTCGCATAGGGACGTGCGTTCTTTTTTTCAAGGAGTAACCCGTCAGTTTCCACCGCGGAAGGCACCTGTGTCTCCTTGGAGACTCAACCTTGTCTTGGAGGCTCTTCAGCATGTGCCCTTTGAGCCTATGGGTTCTACTAGCCTTTCGTTACTTTCTTGGAAGGTTGCATTCTTAGTGGCGGTAACCTCTTTAAGAAGGGTTTCTGAGTTGGCAGCTCTTTCTTGCTCGCCGCCTTTCCTGGAGTTTTACCCGGATCGAGTAGTGCTTCGCACACGGGGCGACTTTCTACCTAAGGTGGTGTCGCAGTTTCATGTTAACCAGGATATTGTGTTGCCCTCACTTTGTCCGGGCCCGAGGAATGCAAAGGAACGAGATTTGCACAAATTGGATTTAGTGCGGGCCTTGAAGTTCTATCTGTCTGTTACTCAAGGTTTTAGGAAGTCAGATTCTCTGTTTGTGATTCCAGCAGGTCGTAGACGTGGTCAACGAGCTTCCAAGGACTCTATAGCTCGTTGGATTCGGTCAGCCATTTTGGAGGCTTACCGTCTTAAAGGCGAACCTTGCCCGATTAAGGTTCGTGCTCACTCCACGAGGGCTGTGGCTTCATCGTGGGCCTTTCATCAAGGGGCTTCGGCAGCTCAGCTCTGCCGAGCGGCGACCTGGCGTTCCGTCCACACATTTACAAAGTTTTATAAGGTGGACGTCAGTGCTTCCGCTGATGCGGCCTTAGGACGTAGGGTCCTGCAGGCAGCGGTAATCTAAGTTTTAAGTTAACTTGTATTTGACGCCTGTTGCGCATTTATCTAGGTTGTTGGGTTTCTGCCTCTTTTGGTTTTTTTTCCCACCCTAATTTTTGGACTGCTTTGGGACGTCCCACTAGTTATGGTGTGTCTCCCTTCCTTCATCTGCAGCTGAAAGACGGATTTTGGTAAGAACTTACCTGTAAAATCCTTTTCAGCGAAGAAGGAAGGGAGACACACATCCCTCCCATGGCAGAAGTGTGTTGTTATATTTACAGAAGCAGCGTGGCCCTTCTCTGATAGCGATTTTCTGAGCTGAGGTCGACGCGCTACGGCTCTGTTCCAGCATTGCCAGCTTATCGCAGTAGTCAGGTTCAGTGAGTAGTACCTGGGACTGTGTGGTTTTTCTTTGCCAAATGCATGCATAACCTGTACTTTTGTATTTTTCTCTGAAGTCCTTCAGAAGGGGTTATGTTGCTTCGCTGGTGATCTTGTTCTTCCTTAAGCTTTGGTACGACTGAAGAGCTGAGTAGGAGGAGCCCGAGCTGGAGGGGCCGGTCAACACGCTTTCTAATCTGAGGTATTGATCCTATCTGGGGCTCCGCCTACCCACTAGTTATGGTGTGCCTCCACTAGTTATGGTGTTTCTCCCTTCCTTCTTCGCTGAAAAGGATTTTACAGGTAAGTTCTTACCAAAATCCGTCTTTTGCAGCCTCTAACCGGTTTTCTTACAATATTGCCTTATTTAACTCCATCCATCTTCCCATCAACTCTGACCAGCTTCCCTGTCGCTGCTAAAGAAAAGCCTTCTCACAGCATGATGCTGCCACCACCATTTTTGATTGTGGGTATGGTGTTTTCAAGGTGATGTGCATTTTTAGTTTTCCACCACACATAGCATTCTGCATTTAGCCCAGAACATTCTACTTTGATCTCATCTGACCAAGCACCTTCTTCCACATGCCATGTAAAGGACACTGAAATCATATGGAAAAAGGTGCTCTGGTCCGATGAGACAAAACTAGAAATTTTAGGGCTAAATGCAAAATGCTATGTATGGTGGAAAACTAACACTGCATATCACCCTGAAAACACCATCCCTACCATCAAACATGTTACAAGAGAGTGATAATATATACCCACATGGCGATATGATGAAGAAAAAGTTTCAGATGTGGTCTAGGCTGCCCCTATCTGTGGCGGGTAGAATTGACCTCATTAAAATGATAATTCTCCCGAAATGTTTATATATGCTGGAACATACACCAATTAAGGTCCTTAAGAGCTTCTTTAGGAAAATGCATGGCATAATGGCAGCGTTGGGGCTCATCAAGACCTAAATTAAGTATTGGATCTCTGCAGAGACCCAAAAACCTGGGTGGATGTGCAGTGCCATATCTTTTTTTGTATTACCTAGCTGGTTACTTGCGCTACTTAAGGCATTGGTTGATTCTGGATGGACTTAATAATGCAGAGGCTCATCTCATGCATTTTTTGGGTGGGCATACACCATGGGCAATATTGGAAGGTTCATACAGACCACCCCAGGGTTTGCACTTTGCACATAGCTTAGCGATACAGGTTTGGCGAAAAAGTAAGCGTGTTTTGAAATTCACTGATCTAGTTGGGGCGACTCCGATATGGGATAATCCCGAGTTCTCCCACCTCCAAGGTTTGCAAGATCTAAGTTCTGGAAACAAAATGGAATAATGACACTCAATCAGATTTTTGAACATGAAACTTTAATATCATTTGAACAACTACATGTACAGTTCAGGATCCCTCAGGGATTTTTATAGATATTTGCAGCTGAGACACACCATAATGTACCAGTTCCCATTTCCTAGAATGCGACTATCTAAATATCCAGTGATAGTACTATCAACTCAGGGACCCACAGGTGTGATATCCTCCCTATATACCTTCTTGCTAAATTCCAGAATTGCATCCACTCAACTTGCTGTAGAAGGTAACTGGCTGCACTTAATTTCCTCAATCACTGATGAGCAGTGGGATGACGCCCTAGAGGCACACACGATGGTGTCGCCAGCTGCAAATAACAAGTTAACTCAATTATATATACTTCACTAATCTTATCTGACCCCAAGTAGATAACATAAATTTGATAGACGGGCAACTGATGAATGTCATAATGTTGAGAATCGGGGGCGGGTTTCTGGCACCTCATTTGGAATTGTAGGATAATACGAAGATATTGGTGTGATGTAATAAATACGCTAGAACAGATATTTGGGATACAAATTGAATGTAGTCCGGAGTTGTGTATTCTGGGAGTTGTGGATGAAGAGATGTGGGTCCATTACGCTAGAATATTTCTTCAGGAAGTTCTGTTTATGGCTAGGAAAGCAGTAGCCTTGAGGTGGATGGGGAGGTACTATCTCCATCCAATCTCACTGAGCTAAAGTGAATGTGCAAAGAAGAACGGGCAAAAATCTCCCCTCTAGATGTGCAAAGCTGGTAGAGATAGACTCCAAAAGACCTGCAGCAGTAATTGCAGTGAAAGGTGGTCCTACTAAGCATTTACTCAGGGGGGCTGAATACAAATGCATTCACAATTTTCAGATTTATATTTTTAAAATATTAAGAAAACCTTGTATCATTTCTTATACCAACACAAAGCAACAAGTATTTGTGAAGTGTAAATCGCCTAAAATTCTAGTAAAACTGATTTGTTTGTGGATGTAATGTGGAAAAGTGCACAGGGTATGAATACTTTTTCAAGACACTATATGTGTCAGGTAATAACTAGTAATGTGGTATATTTATGTTGGCAAACGCAAAGGGTCTCACAATTATAGGCCAGTTTCACACGTCCAGATATTTCCGGTACCGGTAAACACAGTACCGGAGATATCCGTGTCCGTGTAAATACGTGGTATATACCTGTGGCACATGTGTGCCGCATCAGGACTGAACGGACGGCTAGAGTAAGTGCTGTCCCCTGCCTGTGGTGCTGAAGCTCCCTGTCATTATTCTCCCTGCTCTGCCGGCAACAGCGAGCAGGGAGAATAAATGAAAAACCCGACGTGGGGTCCCCCTTAGGTTTTGAAACAACCCAGCAAAACTATACAGCTGTGGGCTGCTATTCTAAGGCTGATAAGGGGCCATGATTATGGGCCCCCCCAGCCTAAAAACAGCAGTCCGCAGCTGCCCAGAAAAGGTGCATCTA
This sequence comes from Oophaga sylvatica, assembly GCA_033576555.1. Classification (NCBI taxonomy): domain Eukaryota; kingdom Metazoa; phylum Chordata; class Amphibia; order Anura; family Dendrobatidae; genus Oophaga; species Oophaga sylvatica. The sequence goes on along the minus strand of JARQOD010000002.1, from coordinate 551,475,242 downwards.
TCAGATGCGCCTATTCTGGAGCTTTGTCGGGTTCTTCCCAATTGCCCTGTAGCAGTGGCAAGTGGGGTTAATGTCACCTTTCTATCGTAAGGTGACATTAAGCCAGGATTAGTAATGAAGAGGTGTCAATAAGACACCTCTTCATTACTAATCCTATAGTAAATAAAGGGGTTAAATAAACACACACACACACAATAAGAATAAAGTCTTTTAATGAAAGAATACACTGCACAGTTTTAAAATCTTTATTACACTCCCATTCCATTATCGAAGCACTCAATCTCCTATAAAAAATATAAAATAAAAAAGCAACAATATCCCATACCTGTCCGCCGTACAGTCAAGTCCCACGGCGTAAATCCATCTTGGGGGGTTAATCAATTTACAGCCGGAGCTCTGCTAATGCTTCCGCTCTGACTGTAAACTACTGGAGAATGAATGGGAGCAGCACGCAGAAGCTCAGTGACTGGGGGTGACGTCACTGAGTCTCTGCTCGCCGACAGCTAAACTCCTGTGACCTCAGCACCGTCATTTTCCCACGGTGCAGCTGCGGACTGCTGTTTTTAGGCTGGGGGGGCCCATAATCATGGCCCCTTACCAGCCTCAGAATAGCAGCCCGCAGCTATATAGTTTTGCCAGGTTGGTTCAAAACCTAAGGGGGACCCCACGTCAGGTTTTTCATTTATTCTCCCTTCTCGCTGTTGCCGGCAGAGCAGGGAGAATAATGACAGGGAGCTTCAGCACCACAGGCAGGGGACAGTGCTTACTGTAGCTGTCCCTGTGCACTGAGGACTGTGTGAACAGTTCTCCGTGTGCACGTGTGCTGGACGTTTTGCGGCCGTGCTGCCGGAGAAAAACGGACATGTCAGCATATTTTGCACACGGACACACGGTCCGTGAAAACACGCTGACGTGTGCATAGACCCATTCATTTTAATGGATCTACGTGTATCAGTGTCTCCGGTTACGTGAGAAAACTGTCACTACATGTACTGAAGCCACTGACATGTGAAACCGGCCATAGGGAGATCTTTTGTTCTAAGGAATATAATAAAAGTTAAGTGTTAATACATGGCCTGCTAGTAAATAATGATATGGAAAATTTCATTTGTTTGTGTGCAGCAAAATTAAAATGACTATTGAGCATTAACTCCTTCTAAAACACTGAGTTTTTTTTTTTTTGTGTGTTATTCATGTTAGTGATTGGACATCAGGGTTTCAGTAATTTTTGACTGAAAGCATGCAAATCTGTTCTTGGATTTTTTTTTTTTTTTTTATAAAAGCGTGAGAACCCCCAAAAGATCCCTGTATAAGGCTACGTTCCCACAATGAGTTTTTGGTGAGTTTTACACGCTGCTTATTTTCGAAAAATTGCAAGTAACCGATTATACTTAATGGCTGTAGAAATGGTGCAGAAAATCTGTAACATCAAATACTCACCAAAAGCTCATCGTGGGAACAAATAAGTCATGAAGTCCATTGACAATGTGTTGGATGACACATGCATCTTGGTGAATGGTCAGGACTTTATACTTATTCTGGTGGTGAAAAAAAAATTTAGATTACTAGATACTGTGTAGCCAGAGGCTTAACCCCTTACCGACATGGCGCTTTTCCATTTTTGCGCTTTTGTTTTTTTCTTCCGATACTTTCAAGGTCCATAACTTTTTTATGTTATCATTGATGTAGCTGTAGGAGGGCTTGTTTTTTTTTTTCGTGGGATGAGTTTTAGTGAGCACCATTTATTTTACTATTCAATGAACTGGAAAACATGAAAAAAAAAATTTGAAGTGCTGTGCAATTGTGGAAAAAAAAAAAAAAAACACAATTCCACAATTGTATTTTGCTTTGTTTTCATGGTTTTGGATGGTAGTAAAAATAACTCTCTGCCATGATTGATTCTCCCGATTTTTTTTTTACTTAAGTAGTAAAGGAAAATTTCGAAATTTTGTTTGTGACGTCATTTTCTGAGACTTGAAACATTTTCAATTTTTGCTGGATGAAGCTATGTGAATTCTTGTTTTTTTCATGGCAATCTGACTTATTTTATTGATACCATTTTGGGGCACATAAGACGTTTTTGATCGCTTTTAATTGCATTTTTTTTTGGAGTTGATTTTGTTTCTCTTCATGGCGTTTACTGATTATAAAAGATTTAAAGTATTCCACAACCACACACATAAGATAAATCGCATTGTAATATACACATATGTGTGTAGGACAATTGTGCTGGACACACAGAAATTCAATATAGATCAAGAAAAAGCTGCCGAATAGCAGCAAAAACGTGTACTAGTCCATAGAGTATATATAAATAACAAGTTTATTGTCAAAAATACAAAAGAGTTTATCACACAAATGTACAAGGGGAACGGAATATTTACAGGCACAAATTATGTTGTAAAAATGGGAGCACTGTATTGATAACAAAAGGCGTCCTATTCCCCTGAAAACTCCCCCATACACTGAACCAAGAGAGCCAAACAATCGAAGATGTAAGTATATGCAGCTGCCAAAACACTATAAGGATTATTGTGCTAATACCACAACCCTGCCAGGGTGCTTAAATGGGACACCATCTCACAACGTATCTAGTACAATCTAGTGTATACTATAGCAGAGTAGGTGTGAAGCACACAAGTATGGCTGATATTTACCCACGAGTAATGGCAGATGCTGGCGCCAAAGGAACAGTGAGGATGATATCCAGGAGAGCAGGCTCGCCCTCCCCAACACGCGTTTCGGCTTAGCCTTCGTCAGGGGGCACAGGCTAATCCACAATGTGTGTCCTTATATATCAGTGATTATATCGTCTACCAGTTACTAGTGGGCGGCATTTACCCCAAATCGTATGTGGATACCGCCCCCAGGAAATGACATACCACATTGCCATGACAACAACAAGCATCATGCATCTCATATACATTACAAAATATATTAACATCCAACTATAGTAATAATTTCAAAATGCGCCCAAACAGGTGTATATATTAAAACAATCATATCACTGCACGCTACTTTCTGTACTCCATTTCTGCTCCTTATGTCGGCAATTCACCCAGCCTAAGTAGTTGTCAGTACACATGGAGACCAGGACGCTACCTGTGTTCACCAGTGACGACACTCTGACGATGCCCGCCCACCGGAAGTGACGTGGGCGCGTCCATAGAGACCAGACCCGTCCCCCCGCCGGCGTCACAGGACCAGGAGAGATCATGTGAAGACGCCGACAGGCTGGGCGGCCCGGGCCGTGCCGGACGCGCGCACGTGCACGTGGGAAGGGCATCCCAGAGAATAACCATTTCAGGTACAAGTGACGATAGAAATACACAACATGCCGGATGGCAGACTCAGATCCAATTAAAGATTTTGCAGCAGAATTCCATGAGGTGCATATTGATGGATGGACATCACTGAATACAAATAAACATATATTTATCAACATCCTAGGTCTTCATGTATTTCTCATCTTTCTGCACTTCATACAATCATTGAAGACCAGGAACACTCGTGGATGTGGTAACCAAAGGCAAGGCATTGTGGTGAAGGAGACAGTATTCATTATAACTACATAAAAGGAAAAAACAAACAAACATTTTAAAAAATCACGCTAAAATACATAGATATAATTACATGCAATACAGTTTAAACCCATTATCAATAATTACTTTACATATTATTCAAATAACAGCAGCATATTCATCTTAGAAATGGGACAAAGCTAAGATTTTCATTGAGGCCAGATGGATGGAGCGTATCCAATCTCCAGATCCATCTGGCCTCCTTATAAAAGACTGCCATCATCTGCTGAGAAAAATTCAGGCTCGGCTCCTGAGCCTGTATTAAAGACTGTGACTGGACGTGTGACTTATTAATACTATGTCATATGTTGGAAAGGGGTTAAAGTGAATATTTGCTGGCACATTCTACCCCCCAAGCCAATTACATGCCTGTGTGGTATATACCACTTCTTTATGTATTGATCATTAGTTATTCCTGCAGTAACTTTTTCAGTTCTTGTATACAATGAACTGTAGCAGTCATAAATACACAGCAACATTTCAGTCACCCAGGACCTTGGTCACACTGACATTCTGTAAAATAATATACATAAGTCGATAGAGTGTAAAATTGATGAACCATATGTATTTTATTACTGTTGTAGAATACCACCAAGATCAACGTTGGCGTGTTTAAGTATTCTGTGCGTTTCAGAACTGATTCATGCAAAAACGTACAAGTATTGAATGAATAACGGATGATGTATAAATGGAGATATGTAATGAGCATCACAAGTTCTGCGGCCTTTGTAGGTGAATTGACTATTCCCTACCCAATCGCCACACTCAGCACTGGTCTGTTCTGGCCTGAAGTGCCAAACATGATTTCTGCACTAGGCGATTGACATTTAGCCCCACTTTAAAACTAATGAATTAATATCTTTATTTTTTTCCCACTATTAAATATCACTATCCATAAGAAAAAAATCATAAAATTAAATCTTGAAATTTTCAAAACTAGTCTCCAAGCCTAATACTAGACTCCTACTTCCTGTTCTGTATGGATGACTTTTCAGACGTTTCACTACCATCAGAGACAGGATTGCATTGAAGGGTAATGCCGCTATATGCAGAAGATAACGTATAATCTATCATTCACAATAGGTGACGTCACAGCTCACCTGCTCCCCCACTCTTCCCTATGACCTGTTCACGGATCACAGCATCCCTGTGAAACTCTCCTGTAGAGTCTATTGCTGCCTCAGTCCATGTGTCTGCTGAAAAGTGATTTTTTTTTTTTTTTTTTTACAGAACAGTTAATACGCGCCTATTATAAAGTTTAATATGAAATTTACAAGATTTAAATTTTTTGAAAAATATAGATATGGAAAATGTAAAAAACATGAAAAATGTTTCCAAAAATATGTTTAAAATATAAACCTGACTTAAACAATAGATTACTTTCTGATGACAAGATCCCTTTAAAGAGAAACAGTGACCAGGATAGGCTTTTGTATATGGAGGATCTATATCTAGGGCAGGGAAGCACCTTTTGATCTGAACCTATAGAAATATCTTTGGAGTAAAAAGTAAAGAAGGCTTGAGGCAAAAGAGTGCGAATGATGGAAGGGGTATGGGGAATATGGCAAAGGGTGGAGGAGGCGTGATAGTGTGACCGTGATACTGTCGCACACAACAAACTAACTTGTGTTTTTTGTCTTTATTTTACCTCCTATTTCTCTATGTAATGCATTTCCAGGCCAGCTCAATGGATTTTCAGCTCATGCCCAAAATAAAGTACCAACTGTTAACATCATTGAAACAAAGCCTCAGGAACTGTTCCCGAGTGTCCTGAAGACAGCTGTGGGTACTATCCATCTTGATGTGCTCGAAGGGAAATGTAACAGCTTGGACGATTCCATTGATGAAGTTCAGTCAATGGATGTGAGGTATATACACAAAGTCTTGATTTCCACTGGTATATTAAAAATGACAACTGTTAAAACACAACATTGGTGTCACTTTCTTGACCACCAGACACATTACCCAATGAAGGTAGCACTTTCTCAGCCTTCCTCCACACACATCATCTAACATGGCTATCACTTTTTGTTATTTCCCCATCGCCTCCCTCAACCATACACACGAGCCAACATACCCCTTCTTATACATGCATACATCCTGCCCAAAATAGGTATCACTAATTAGCCCCCAGACAAATTACCCATTGGAGATATCACCATGCCACCCAATATAGTTTCACTGTCTTCTCCCTCCATCATGGGTTTCACTTTTTTAGCTTCTCCACCACCCTTAGTCATACTTTCCACCCAACATGGGTATCACTTTTTTTTGAAGACTAATACATGTTATGTTTTCATATTGCAGCATTTTGTACAATAACATTCTTGATATTGAAATATAAAAGAAATATACATTTTTTGTCCACAGTCCTGTGTCCAAGGAAGAACTTATATCCATCCCGGAATTTTCACCATTGAATGAGCACATTCCCGGCGTGTCATTAGATCACAATGGGACTAATCATTCCAGAGCTTTAGAAGATCTGCTGGACTTCACTGGCCAAGCCACATATTCCAAGATAGCCGGTGAAGGCATACATATCGATGACTGTAATAGAAATCTTATTGATGGATTTAGCAGTCCTAGTCAAGAACCTAAACTGAATACTATTTGCTGATTTGCACAGTGTAACATGGGTAAGCTGAAATGTGCTACTTTCATTGATGGAACACATAACATTAGCCATATTGATAAATTACAGCATTTGCCTTTCAAATTGCTACATAAATATATTAAAAAAAATAGTAGTAATCCTGACTGGTCCAGGCCCGGCTACATGGGAAATCTAGGCTTTAAAGTTTGATGTTTTTAGGTTTGCACCTATTCTTTACAGTGAGTGCAAAATTTGTGAAGTACCTTGACCAAATCGGTTCTTTGGTAAAAGAAAAAAATAAAGGTTGGGCTGGAGAAATGGAGTGTGATACAGTCCTGAGACATTAGACCCATGCACAGCCCTGCGCTTGAACTATGACCAGTATTAGGGTTTGTTTACATGGTGCGTTTTTCCGCTCGTTTTTTTCCTTGCTCCAGATTTGACAAAACACATTGAAGGTCAAAACCCGCATGTCAATTCTTTCACCATTTTTGCAGCGTTTTTCATGCATTGAAATGAAATGAGAAAGAAACGCATGTATTGTCCCACATTATACCACACGCTCTGATTTTTGTTACAGAAAAATCCACTGCAAGTTATCAACATGGACCGTTACCCTTATATTTAAGCATGGTAGTTTGATATCAGGAGCCTCACTCCCATTTTTAGGAGCTCATATTAGTCATCAGATTTGGTAAACACACAAAGTTTGTTCAGGCCAGAAACAAATAGTCAAATATACAAAGTGTCCTCAAGGTAGTCTGATTACTAATCACACCAAGTGCACACCACTAGAAACAGTTACAACACTTCTGTAACCCCTTTGAGATGAAGCCTGTTTGCACGTTAATGACCAGGCCAACTTTTACAATTCTGACCACTGTCACTTTATGAGGTAATAACTCTTGAACGCTTCAACGGATCTTGGCGATTCTGAGAAAGTTTTCTCGTGACATATTGTACTTTATGATAGCGGTAAAAATTTCTTCGATATGACTTGTGTTTATTTGTGGAAATAAAACGGAAATTTGGCCAAAAATTTAAAAATTTCGCAATTTTCAAACTTTTAATTTTTATGCCCTTAAATCAGAGTCATATCGCTCAAAATAGTTAATAAATAACATTTCCCACATGTCTACCTTACATCATCACAATTTTGGAACCAAAATTTTTGTTTTGTTAGGAAGTTATAAGGGTTAAAAGTTGACCAGCGATTTTTAATTTTTTTTTTCAACAAATTTTACAAAATCATTTTTTTAAGGACCACATCACATTTGAAGTAACTTTGAAGGGTCTATATGAAAGAAAATACCCAAAAGTGACACCATTATAAAAACTGCACCCGTCAAGGTACTCAAAACCACATTCAAGAAGTTTATTAACCTTTCAGGTGCTTCACAGGAATTTTTGGAATGTGGAAGGAAAAAATAAACATTTTACTTTTCTTTCACAAAAAATTTCATTTAGACCTAATTTTTCTTACTTTCGCAAGGGTAACAGTAGAAATTGCTCCCTACAACTTGTTGTGCAATTTCTCCTGAGTACACCGATACCCAATATGTGGAGGAAAACAACTGTTTGGGTGCATGGCAGAGCTCGAAAGGGAAGGAGCGCTATTTGACTTTTGAAATGCAAAATTTGATGGAATAATTAGCGGATGCCATGTCGCGTTTGGAGAGCCCCTGATGTGCCTAAACAGTGGAAACCCCCCTCAAGTGACCCCAGTTTGGAAATCATAACCCTTTGAGAATTTATCCACAGATGTAGTGACGATTGTGACTACATGGGTGTTTTCCAGAAACAGGCAGCAGTGGATGTTGCTGAGGGAAAATTGCAAACTGCTGTTGTAGTGACCAGTACATTGTAGGGACCAGTATGTTACAGTCACCAGTACATTATGCTCAGCTCATGCTTCTGGAGACATGCACCTGTAAATTAGACGGGCTCTCATCACTACAGAAATTCCAAACATGTGGACGCTATATGTGGTTTGGTATACTGTGGGGTTCAGAAGGGAGGGGGCATTTGGATTTGAGAGTGGAGAATTTGCAGAATTTCTTTTGACCGGTGAGGAGCCATTCCACTTTTCCAGAGCCTTTGTGCTGCCAGTAACATGGAAGCCCCCTATATTTCCATTAACAGATGACAGATCTGAGTGAGGACTTGCTTTTTTTGTGGATTGAGTTGAAGCTTTTATTGGAAACATTTTGCATAACGTTTGGGATCACATTTATCCGGTTCTCTACGCTGACCACTTACTTTGGGGTTTCCATCTAAATCTCTGAGTGACGTGACAGATGAAACCTCCGAGGGATCCATTCACTATAGTGAGGCAGCAGAGTTACTCTGGACTCCGTCTGGCCTTCTGTTCTTTTCAGAAGTGCACAAAATTGTGGCCGATTACTCTTTTATGCAATCCTAAAAAGACAGACACTGCCAGATCGCAGGTCAGACGGGGTCCACAGTGCCTCCATCTGCCTCATTATAGGGAATCTTCAACCAGAGGTTCTGTCTGAATCACCTATTTCAGAGATTTACACGGAAACCTCGATGTGAGCGCGGGATAAATGTGCGCCGAGCCTTACTGCAGTCTTTGGGAGGTAGAATGAAAATATCAACAGTATGTGAAGAATTGGTTGTATTTATTTTTTACGCTGTTCCTTGTGCAGTTTAAGTGATTAGGCGACTTTATTCTTCGGGTCGGTGCGATTACAGCGATACCAGATCACGCTGTAACACTGATTAAAATGATACCGGGGTTGATGAAATCTTGTCTTGTGGTTGTTGTTTATTTGCAATTAATGAGATTCTCATTCTTCGGGGTGGTCTTTATTTGGTGCTCTCTTTTCATATTCATACTTATGGGCTTAAATGACAGGTCACTGGACCTTCAGTGACCTTCCTCCTATTTTAAATACTGCGCTTGCAAAGTTCATATTGTGATCATTTTAAAAAAAATGTTTTAACTACATCAAAACGGCGGCGGCACAAGTGCAGTAGCATCTATCGCTTGCCAATAGATGCTACTGCGCAAGCTCTGCCACTATTTTGTTGGAGGAAAAACATTTTGGACTGCAGCAAAATGGCAGCGGTGCTTGCGCAGCAGCATCTATTAGATGATAGGTGCTACCATTTTGCTGTAGTTAAACATTTTTTTCCGAAGACCACAATATGAACTGCACAAGCACAGTATATAAAATAGGAGGCAGGTCAGTGAAGGATCAGTGACCTGTTATTTAAGCCCATGAGTATGAAAATGAGAACAGAGCACCAAATAAAGCCCCACCCCGAAGTGCGAGAATCTCATTAACTGAAAACTAAGTGTGATTTCTTGCCTTATAAATGGGGTTGGGACCAAAGATCTCAAATTTGAACTCATCAGACCAAAGCACAGATTTCCACTGGTCTAATGTCCATTCCTTGTGTTCTTTAGCCCAAACAAGTCTCTTCTGCTTGTTGCCTGTCCTTAGCAGTGGTTTCTTAGCAGCTATTTTACCATGAAGGCCTGCTGCACAAAGTCTCTTCTTAAGGCCGGGATCACACATGCGACGAAAACGTCCGTCGCTCGCATGTGAAATCCCAGCTCTGGCGCCAGCACTCGGGAGTGGAGTGCGCGGCTGCATGTATTTCTATGCAGCCGCTCGCTCCACTCCCGAGTGCCGGCGCCATAGCTTGGATTTCACATGCGAGCAACGGACGTTTTTGTCGCATGTGTGATCCCGGCCTTACAGTTATTGTAGAGATGTGTCTGCTGCTAGAACTCTGTGTGGCATTGACCTGGTCCCCAATCTGAGCTGCTGTAAACCTGCGATTTCTGAGGCTGGTGACTCGGATAAACTTATCCTCAGAAGCAGATGTGACTCTTGGTTTTCCCAATTTTTCGGACTGACTGACCTTCATTTCGTAAAGTAATGATGGCCTCTCGTTTTTCTTTACTTAGCTGCTTTTTTCTTGCCATAATACAAATTCTAACAGTCTATTCAGTAGGACTATCAGCTGTGTATCCACCAGACTTCTGCACAACACAACTGATCGTCCCAACCCCATTTATAAGGCAAGAAATCCCACTTATTAAACCTGACAGGGCACACCCGTGAAGTGAAAACCATTTCCGGTGACTACCTCTTGAAGCTCATCAAGAGAATGCCAAGAGTGTGCAAAGCAGTCATCAAAGCAAAAGGTGGCTACTTTGAAGAACCTAGAATATAAGACATATTTTCAGTTGTTTCACACTTTTTTGTTAAGTATATAATTCCACATGTGTTAATTCATAGTTTTGATGCCTTCAGTGTGAATTTACAATTTTCATAGTCCTGAAAATACAGAAAAATCTTTGAATGAGAAGGTGTGTCCAAACTTTTGGCCTGTACTGTATATACAATTATTTTTTTGCGCAAAATGAGTGGTTCAGATAAATATGGTGAATAACTACACTGCTATCTCTGCACCTAGATAAAGCGATGATTCTTTTTTTAAATGTACTTTTTATTGAAATTTTACAAGAGTAATACAAAGTCAAATACAAAATTCAGGTTACTGCCCGTTGTTCTAAAAGCTCAATAATCTTTGCAATTCAATGTTTAATAAGAAGAGAAGAAGAAAAGGGAATAAGGGGATGATTTAATATGACAATAGTGAAAGCTCTATAGAAATAGCATTTTAATTCATTAATAAAAGTTACATTTCAACTAATTCACATCACTTTACTCCTTCTGTTCTTTAGCCCTAATTTAAGTGCAGAATATTCCCAAGACACAAATATGTACATTAGGTATAAACTCTGACACCAAACTTCAGTTTTCTTGTGCTTTTTTTTCCTACAGATGCTGCAGAGTTTCTCAATAAGAAATGCGCTTTGGGACAATGAACACTGCTCGCAGTTCAACATCAAGAGCCAAATTCTGGATTTTATTATCCGAGCTGAATTATTCTGCAATTCTTCATCTATACTGTTCCAAAAAAAAGTTGTGTTGGAAATAAAAAAGCTACAGCAGCTGCATAGTTTGTGCTCAGAAACATCTCTGGGGCACATAGATAATAAAATGCATCCTTTGATCTTAGAATGGGTCACTTGCTGTAATACTGACTTTCTGGTTTGTTATTTGTTGTTGTTTTTTCTTGTTTTTTAAGCCCCTCCGTAAATTGCGGTTCTATTGCAGGAATTGTTATTTTTTTTTATTTTTTATTCTGTTTTAAAAAAAAAAGGAGAGTCAGAAGCAAGTTAACACTGGAGAAATTGAAGTGTCTTTCTATCAGTTTGACACACTGAACTTCTAATTATTGAATTTTGTAAAAAAAAAAAAAATAAATTGTAGATGTATATCAACAGACACTGACATTCATGTATCAGGATGTAGTGTACCGTATCTTTCTATCCTCTCCACTAACATCATATCCGAAAATGTAAAGGCCAGTCTTAAATAAAAGTTGTGTGATCACTTTTTTTTTTTTTTTTGGGTTCGCACTTTACAATTTGGTCTTTTTACATTATATTGTAATTAATCTGTTTTGAAAAAATCAATAGTACCCAAATATTGGGAAATAGACTTGAAGGTCATTATTGCCCTTTAGACAAAGCTTCTGAACTTGTAGTCTCAATCTTAAATCTATCTCACATATAGCGACAATTTCAACTACAGAAAGATTGACAACTACTAGTAATCTTAATAATAATCTTTATTTTTATATAGCGCTAACATATTCCGCAGCGCTTTACAGTTTGAACACATTATCGTTGCTGTCCCCGAAGGAGCTCACAATCTAGATTCCCTATCAGTATGTTTTTGGAGTGTGGGAGGAAACCGGAGAACCCGGAGGAAACCCACGCAAACACGGGGACAACATACAAACTCCTTGCAGATGTTGTCCTTGGTGGGATTCGAACCTCTAAGTCCATAAAGCTCCACATGATACATTTATTCATCTACAATAAAGGAAAATGCCCAGAGGATGAGAAACTCAGTAAATCCTATTTTACCTGCCTACATTCAGTTTGGCCTTTTACTCTTTTAGTAAACAATCTTCCAGTTCTATAGAAATTTCATGAGGTATAACTATCATATGTGTAATAAAATGTCCAAGACTTATAAATGATCTAAGATGAATTCTAATATGAAAAAAAAATTCAGTCACACTCTTATTTGACAACTCATCAAAATGAATTATACAGGGTTTTTTTATTAATGTAAATCTGTAACTTAGAAATTGCCTAATTCACATGAAAATTGATGATCTTGTACTGACACAGCAAGATGACACTTGAGTTAAACATTCTCCAATTTTAAAAGGGTTCTCCAAGAATGTAATAAAATTGCCCCATCACTTAATTCAAACGGCAGCCCATCCTACTCCTGTGTCTGGAAGGGTTGCAGTCTGAAGAAGCACAGCTCCCGAGACTTATGTTTCAGCTGACAGAGGGGCTCGATCGTAAGCACACATACCGGAGCTTGTGGAGAAGGGCTGTGACAGGAGAATAAATAAATCTTCTCAACAGGTTGTGCACGAGGACTGAGGTTGAAGAAAAAAGTTTTTGTGCTCAGTCAGCCAAGGAAAAGATTTATTTGTTCTGATTTCACATCCCCTTTGAACAGCTCACAGAGGAATGTGTGCTTACAATACTACTCTTATGTCAGTTTAGACAAAGGTCTCAGGTCACGAGCTGTGTTTCTTCAGACCGCAACTCGTCCGGACACATGACAAGGGCGGGCTGCAATTTGAATTATGTGAAGGGGGCCAATTTATTACATTCTTGGAGAACTCCTTTAAAAGCATTCTTCCTGTACCCCTAACCAAATGTGACCAAAATGAAGAAGCATATTATGTCCAGTGAATGCTTAGGGCTTATAACTATTAGTTGGTTGCAAATACTAATATGTTCAAGATAATGGCTACATATTTGGATGGATAAAACACTACTGTAATGAACTATGTAAGAACTGGTCTACCGAGCAGCAAATTATAGGTACTGATGTTACTGCCCGAATCTACGGTATATATAGAACTAATAATGAGAATGTAATCTGTATAAAGATGAAGTGCCATACATTGTAAATGTAATCTGTTTCTGTATGTGGACTACTTCATTGTTATTAAGCTGTACATATTATGTTATGATTTGTTGTAAAAAGCCACAGTACATGATGAACAAAGTGACGGTAAATATCTTGTGTTCTGGATAAGTGGGTTGTGTTTTGAAACTATAGCAATGCATACATTACAAATATACATCTTCTCAGCCACCATAAAATGACTGTTCAAACCAAGCACAGTGGCCAAAACATTTCAGTGCACCTTCCTAACTATTTAAATTGCATCAGTCTCCACCCTCCTTGAAAATGCTTGCAAAAAAGATTAGTTAGGAAGGGGCAATGAACTGCTAGGCCATGCAAAGGGAGCACAGAGTGACTGTTCTTGGTTTGAACAGTCATTGTATGCTGGTAAACTCCCTCTAATTAGCTGAGCTCACAAATGACAGCCTCTATTGTGTATAGGCAGTAGAGAGAAGTAACTTTCCAAGATAAATAAGCAATAAAGATAAAAAGATGATGGATTTAATGATTTTTTTTCCTAAAATCGGCATCGACATAAGAGAATGGAAGCTGAAGTACTGCAGATCACACCCTGATTTATTGTGCTGTCTGTAGTACAGAGAATATTATGTCTGTGTCAATATGACAACACACATTGCCCCACTATATCCACGCTGTTGGTATCGATCTTGCTGAATGTACAATAAAGCTTAAGCATGTTTCTGTGACTCGCCATCATGACGTGATGGTAATATGTGTTTTACTGTACTTTAAAATGTCCATTGAGATGTAATATTTTATTACCAATTGTAGATTCATAATTGGCATGACATGTATAGCATGTATAGATCAAAGTGAAATACATTTTTTGTTTTGAAACAGACTTGTTGGCTTTGTTTTTTACTCTGGTTTATATGTTTGCATAATGTCTTTGGGGCTGCGACAACATGGAAAAAAGAGTAAAGTAAAACAAATACAATATATAAAACTTTTGTTTTTGGGGTGGAAATGATTGCAGTACTAGTTGAAAGCAAATATGGGAAAATCAAATTCCCTACACTTGTCGCCTCTATGGGTTTGCATGATGCGAGCATCGCAGCAGCTTCACATTAACCGTGCTTCCACCGATGTTGGGTAAAATACCCCCAAAAGATAAAAATGTTGAGGAGCCACATGTAAGTAGTTACGAACTTACGTGCAATGTCCTTTATGTTCCTCTTCAGAGTGGATAGTCGCTACAGATTAACATGTACACACTACACGTCTTGTAGCCAACATTCAGGCCAAGTGCCCGGTACACATCTGAAGCCAGCCTCGGCTCACAAGGCCTCTGTTCCATCTAAAATATTTGGTTTCTACCCAGTATTGTTTATCTGAACATCTGTTTATTTAGACACAAGGGGAATTATTTGGCTATAATTCCAAAAGGTATGTTTGTCATTTAAAAAAAAAAAAAATGGACAGACATGGCACCTCCTAGCGCAATAAACCCAAATGTGAGGTGGAGATAATCTTGGTATAGCCTTGTAGACTTCTGGTATATCAGCTGCTGCTACTTCCTGAGCAATGGTAGAGAAAGGGCACTGCAGAATGCACAACAATATGGCAGAAAATGCAGGACCCAGACACCGCTAATAATGACCATCCAAAGGTATGTTTGGTGGAAAGCCAACACTGTGCATCACCAAAAAAACACCATACCCATGGTGAAGAATGGTAGAGGCAGCATTATGCTTGGTGGCTGTTTTTCGGCAGCTGGAATTGTTGCTTTAGGCAAGGTGGAAGGAATTGGGAGCAGTTCCAAATATCAGTCAATTTTACAGTAAAACTTTCGGGCCTTTGCAAAAAAAAAGCTAAAGATGAGGAATTTCAGCTTTCAGTACGATAATGACCCTAACCATACCGCCAAGAACAAACAACCCACACCTGAATCCAATTGAAAAGCAGTGTTGACCTGAAGAGGGCGCTGTACACAGGAGATGCCCTTGTAATCTTACAGATTTGGAGCACTACTGCAAGTAGAGTGGGTGTGCATATTTATGCAACTGCATTATTTTAGTTCTTTATATGGGTAGCGTGGTGGCTCAGTGGTTAGCACTGCAGTCTTGCAGTGCTGGGGTCCTGGGTTTTTTTTTTCACAAAAAATTACTTTAGACCCAAGCTTTTTTTATTTCACAAGGGTAACAAGAGAAAATGAACCAAAAAATTAGTTGTGCAATTTCTCCTGAGTACGCTGATACCCCATATGTGGGCGAAAACCACTGTTTGGGTGCACGGCAGAGCTCGGAAGGGAAGGCGTGCCATTTGACTTTTGGAATGCAAAATTGGCTGGAATCATTAGCGGATGCCATGTCGTGTTTGAGGAGCTCCTGATGTGCCTAAACAGTGGAAACCCCCCACAAGTGACCCCATTTTGGAAACCACACCCCTCACAGATTTTATTCAGGGATATAGTTAGTATTTTGCACACAGAATTTGATAACATTAGGTCTTCATATTGAAAGTGTTGTCATTAGTGTTGAGTGCAAGTGTTCGCTACTCCAGTTTATATTGGAGGCTCGGGTATGCACTGAGTCCCCGCCCTGCATGTTTCATGGCTATTAGACACCCCTCAAAAACATGCAGGGATCTGCGATACTACGTGCATACCCGACCACCCGATGCAAACTCAAGTAGCGAGTACTTAAAAACTATCATCATTTTTCAGCTGCAGATGAAGGGAGACACACCATAACTAGTGGGAGACACACCATAACTAGTGGGTAGGCGGAGCCCCAGATAGGATCAATACCTCAGATTAGAAAGCGTGTTGACCAGCCCCTCCAGCTCGGGCTCCTCCTACTCAGCTCTTCAGTCTAAAATTTGAGGTCTCAGAGGACGGTCGCTGCTGGAAGCAGCTCCTCAGAAGATTTTATTATTTTTTATCGGACAAGAGACTTGGATCACCAGAGTGGTCTAGAGGTCTCAGGGGTCTCAGCGCTGCTGGACCCCAACCTCTCCCTTGGCGGATCTGTATTACCCTAATGGTGGTCCCTGCAGAACCCTGCCGGCCCGGGGGGATGAGGATGGCTTCCCTGGCGGGGGCGCAAACCGCGCACAGGGGTCACTGCGTCCCCCGCCCTGGTGGGAAGCATGGGCAAGCGCCAGAAACCCCTGGGGGTCCCTGTGGCGCTCGGCTGGTGAGTACTCCACATTTTTACCTCACATTTTTATTAAAGTGTGTGTGAGTGCTTTCAGCGGCTGTTGCGGCAGCCGCTGTTACTTGTGAAATACATGTTTGGTGACTGTATTCTGTCCGCAGGCAGACGCCTGCAGGACCGGGGGGAGCAGAGAGCGAAGGAGTTCGCGCTCTATTTTTGAGCCGGCGGGGGGCGTGGCTTCACTCTCCCGGGTTTTTCTGTCACAGAAGCGCGCGATTAGGCGCTTCTCTTCAGATTCCTCTCAGCGCGGCGGCCATTACAAAAAGGCTCCACGGGCTCCTTCCTGCTCCGCTCCTCCCGTATCACATTTACATCACCGCGACCAGCTGGGTGAGTGATAACGCTCTCACCCCCACAGCGCAGAACCTATCTGTAGAGAAAATACAGATAGCGTTATCTTGCAGCTGCGGTCTTATATAGAGACCTTATTTTGCCATGGGACTCGCACACCCCTTCTATTAATAAGGGAGTAGTGGGGAGTCGGCGATATTAACCCCTTTTAAAGGGTTAACCTTTTCAACAGCCGCACAGGTTCTATCCCAGTTTGGGGTCAGAACTTGTAAGAGTTAATTATATTGCTGAATATTCAGCTGATACAGCTGGGGTAGCTCTCTCACTAAGGGCTTTAACCCTTCAGCGTGCTTGCTGCGTTCGCTTGAGAAGCCACACTTTTTTTCATAATTGCTGACAGGCTTTGACCTGCCTTATACTGTGTAAGGGCATGTCGGAACAGGGTCCAGAAGGTGCGGACCGTGTGCCAAATCTGCTTCAGAATCAGTCACGCGAGTCTGATACACAGGCCTCGACGTCAAGCGCAGCAATTGGAGGTCACAGCGATGCCAAATTGGATGCCATCGCTCGCTCTATTGATGGCCTTTCTGACCTTTTAGGTCATTGGGTGTCAGCTAGATCCTCTCATGGAAGGAAGCGACACAGGCCGGTTTCATCATTTCCACGTAGCGAATCAGACCTCTCTGATATGGAATGCGGTCAGGGTTCCCCTTCAAATTCAGATGGGGAGTTATCCGGTTCAGATAAGGATCGGCAGGGACATTCTGTCTCTTTAGACCGAACAGAGGCTTTTATTGAAGCCATGAGGGAGGCGTTACAGTTGCCGGAGGAGGTAACTACACGTCCTGGTAAGTCACCTCGAATGTACCAAGAGTACCGTAAGTCACGAGCGACATTGCCAGCTCTAGATGAGCTTAATGAAGTAGTGGAGAAGTAACGCCTGTGTCCAGATAAACGTTTTCAAGGAACACGTTTTTTTGACGCACTATATCCGTGTTCTACGGAAAGGGAAGGCAAGTCTGCAGGAACCGTTAGACAGAAAAACGGAGATGGCAGCGAAATCCAACTACGAGGCCTCGGGTCATGGATTCAAAGCGGTGCTAGGATCCATGTGTGCTTGTAGGGCTTCCCTGTGCTGGTTGGACCGTATACGAACGGCGTTGCAAAATGGATCTCCGTTATCCGAGAAAGATGGACTTCTCGGTTTATTGGAGACTGCAGTTCCTTATAGCTATTATGCAGGTCTGGATACTGCATCTCTGTTGTCCAGGGCGCAAGCTTCGGCGGTCACAGTCAGAAGAGCACTGTGGCTTAGACAGTGGACTGGGGACGAAGTGTCAAAACAAGGTTTGCTGTCTCTAGCCTAAAAAGGTAGTCAGCTTTTTGGATCTGATCTCTCAGAGCTGATTGCCAAGGCAAAGACGAAAGAAGCAGCCTTACCACAGAGAAGGGCTACGGCTTCTGCGCCTGGCAGGACTGGTGCCGGTGGTGGCCGGCGATCCTTTCGTTCCAAGGGACGATTCGGTCAGTCCTCTTGGGGATCGGGTCGTCCCTCTTTTTCGGGAGAAATCCCGTACTCCCTGGAAATCAAGTTTCCGTCAAGACAAGCGGGAGACTGACAAAAAGCCCGCCAAGGCGGACTGACGCCAGGTTTCCATTCGAGGGCTCTCGAGTGGGGGGTCGCCTGCTCCAATTCAAAGTGACTTGGGTTTCCCGCGTTCCGGACACCTGGGTAATTCGGGTAGTGTCGGCAGGCTATTTCATAGAGTTTTCGTCTCGACCTCCGGACAGGTTTTGCCAGTCTCGCACACCGTCAGAGCCCGAGTTAATTACCGCTCTGCTGCGAGAGGTCGACTCCGTTCTGCAGAAGGGTGTGGTAATACCGGTACCGCCGGAGGACCGAGGAAGAGGATTTTATTCCAATCTTTTTGTGGTTCCCAAAAAGGAGGACAAATTTCGTCCTATTCTGGATCTCAAAAGATTGAATCGGCATGTCCACACCCAAAAATTCTGCATGGAGTCACTTCGCTCCGTGGTGGCGGCCCTGTCGCAGAACGATTTTTTGGTGTCAATCGACATTCGCGACGCTTATTTGCATGTTCCCGTCGGAAGGACTCATCAGCGCTTCCTTCGTTTTGCCATAGGTCAGGACCATTACCAGTTTGTAGCTCTGCCATTCGGCTTGGCCTCGGCGCCCAGAGTTTTTACAAAAATTCTGGCGCCTCTCATGGCAATTCTTCGAAGACAGGGGGTTACGATTTTTCCCTACCTGGACGATCTTTTGATTGTGGCATCCTCAAAGGAGGCGGCGGTGACGGCTCGCAACCTATCCCTTCAGCTCCTGGAGGATTTCGGGTGGCTGGTCAATTGGGAGAAGTCGTCTCTGGAGCCGTCTCAGTCAATCCTGTTTTTAGGGATGCATTTCGACACGGTACGGGCAGTGGTGTCCCTACCCCCAGACAAGCGGACACGTCTACTTCGACATGTACAGACTATGAAGTCTTCGACAGCAATGTCCCTTCGGAAGTGTATGCGCCTCCTGGGTTTGATGGTGGCGTCCATGGAGGCACTTCCGTTTGCCCAGTTTCATTCCAGGGCTCTCCAGAGGCTCATTCTGAGTCGTTGGGATCGATCGCAGGCTTCGCTGGATTGCAGCATCATCATCTCTCACAGGGTACGGGAATCCCTAGAATGGTGGTTACGTCCAGAAGCGTTATCCCTGGGGAAATCTTTCCTCCCTCCGAAGTGGTCAGTCATAACCACCGATGCCAGCCTGACGGGCTGGGGGGGGTGTCTGGAACGACCTTTGGATCCAGGGAGTATGGTCATCGGAAGAGTCTATTCTACCGATCAATATCTTGGAATTGAGGGCAATTTTTCTTTGCCTCCAACACTGGACGGTCCCTTTGAGCGGTCTGCCAGTCCGAGTGCAGACAGACAACGCGACGGCGGTCGCGTATATCAATCACCAAGGCGGGACGAGGAGTTCCAGGCTCATGATGGAAGTGTCTCGGATCCTGCTATGGGCCGAGACCAGGGTTCAAGCCATCTCTGCGATCCACATTCCAGGAGTCCAGAATACCACGGCGGACTTCCTCAGTCGCGAGAAGATGGATCCTGGAGAATGGAGTCTCCATCCGGAAATGTTTGCACTACTGTGCTCCCGTTGGGGAACCCCCCAAGTGGATTTGATGGCATCCAGGTTCAATGCCAAACTACCAACCTTCATATCCAGGTACAAGGACCCGAAGGCTGTGGCGGTGGATGCTCTGGTAGCTCCGTGGGACCATTTCGAACTGGTCTATGTGTTTCCGCCAATTTCCTTACTTCCTCTGGTGCTGCGTCGGATCAGACTGGAGAAAATTCCGGTTATGCTGATAGCCCCGGATTGGCCAAGGAGGACATGGTTCTCGACACTGGTGTCGCTCTTGGCGGCTCCGCCATTTCCACTTCCTCTTCGCCCGGACCTGTTATCCCAGGGGCCCGTTCGTCATCCGGACTTGAAGTCTCTACATTTGACGGCGTGGCTCTTGAGACCGAAATATTGACCCGTAGAGGTTTCTCAGCTGCAGTCATTGCCACTCTGCGAGCTGCTAGAGGTCCGGCCACTACTAAGATTTATCACAGAACTTGGGAAGCCTTCTTTTCGTGGTGTTCGGTGTTATGTTTCGGTAGCTGAGGAGTGCAGGTAAAAAAGGCAATACACCAGAGAAGTTGGAATGTATGAGATTGCAGTACCCTGACTAACCACCACAACTAGAGGCAGCCGTGGAGCGTTCCTACGTTGGTCCTAGACGCCTCGTCACAGCCTGAGAAACTAACTACACCTAAAGATTAGTATTGAGCATTCCGATACCGCAAGTATCGGGTATCGGCCGATATTCGCGTTATCGGAATTCCGATACTTAGTTACGATATTTTTCCTATATCGTATACCGGAATCGGAAGTTCCCATAATTCTTTGAGAGGCAATGTGATTTTAGTCAGCCAATGAGGAATCTTATGAAGTGTGGTCACATCCTGTAATGCTGCGGTCATCTTAACTAATGGCATGGCTGTGATTGGCTGCTGAAATGTCAGAATGCACTATAAAAGGCGCCGCCTCCATTTTAGCATCACTGTGCTGTGAACTCAGTTAGGGACAGAACGCTGCTCTGCTGACTCTGAGGGACAGTTAGATATTGCGATTTTGTGTAGTGGGCTTTAGGCAGGCTAGTTTACCAACCGCTGTGTAAAGCTTCCTTTTGCCAGTGTTGTTTTAACAGCTCTGTGCAAGGTGTGTGTGAGTGCAGGTGACGCTGCAGTTTGCTCTGCATGCAACGCTGTCTGTAGGCATCTGCACGTGTCACTCACAGACTCTATTTTTTTTTCTTCAGTGTAATTCTTGCTGCTCCATGCAATTTAACTAATAGTGTGACGCGCTTCCATCCGTATACAATACATTGGTTGCAAACACTATAGAAGTAGACAAAGGAGTAGCCTTTCACAGATTGTGGACAGTTGTGTTTCAGTGTTCACTTCAGTCTGTGTTTTTGATTTTTTGAGTGCACATCACGCTCCAGTTACTTGTTCAAGCACTGCTGCTTGTACTCTGCTGAGCGTGTCTCAGTGGCTCATCCTTTTCATTTATCTCCAATTGGTTCTGCTCCATTCCATTTAAAATCTAATCTATTAGTGTGACGCGCTTCCATCCGTATACAATACATTGGTTGCAAACACTATAGAAGTAGACAAAGGAGTAGCCTTTCACAGATTGTGGACAGTTGTGTTTCAGTGTTCACTTCAGTCTCTGAGGAATAACCACACTTAGGCCTTATAACTTTTCTGACTTTCTTTATCAATCTACCAAGATGAAGAAGGCAGGGAGTAAGGCACGTGGTCGTGGCCGTGGAGTTTCAGCAGGGAGAGGATGTGGGGATTCTGTGGCTGCTGCCGCACCCAGTGACACAGCATCCACCCGTTTTCCCCGTGAGCGTTCCTTTATGCGCACTTTTGTAGGAGCTCAGCGTACCCCCCTGCTGCGGGAAGAACAAATTGAAGCCGTTGTTGGTTGGATGGCAGCCAATGCATCGACTTCAATTCCTTCCACCTCCTCTCAGGACCACAGCACTGTTGAACAACCATCTGTCTCTTCACCGCCTGCCAAATTGCCCAGGCAGTCAGAGAGTTCTGAACTGGAGCCAGCTGAGTCTCTGCTTCTGTTCTCAGAATCTGTTGGCTTGCAAACAGGGGCCCAACCAAGCAGCATTCTGGAATGTGAAGAAGAGGCAGTATGCAGTGATGCGCAACAGCTGTGTCTCTCTGAATGTGAAGAGGCGGGTGAGCCAGTGCCGATGGTCAGCACACCGCAGAACGCATCTGATGATGATGAGACTCAGGTGCCATTTTCTGTTGAGCATGGTGCTGGCCAGACCACCCAACAGCAGCAGGTGTTGGAAGAGGGTAGTGGAGATGATGAGGTCCAAGACCCAACATGGCGTGAGGAACAGGAAGGTGGTGGTAGCAGCTCTGAGGAAGAGATTGCCCCAGCGGTCCAAACAGTAGGGAGAGTTAGGCTGCAGACTCGGTTGCCTGTAGCCTCCAGTTTGGCACCCGTTCGTAGCAGTTCTCTTCCAACAGCAAAAACGGGCGCTCCCAGGACTTGCACTGCGTGGTCCTTTTCTGACACACTTGCAGATGATATTTGCTATGTCAAATGCAAGCTGTGTAATCAAAAAGTAAAAAGAGGTAAAAATGTCAGTAACCTTAATACCACAAATATGTGGAAACATGTGCGGTCAAAGCACGTGGTTGAGTTCCAAAGACACACTGGAGATGTAGGCCAACCTACAGCAGCACCTACATCTTCAGCTCGTGTTGGAGCCTCTTCCTCCAGCTCACACACAGCTGGTTCTGCTTCCTCACAGGATCGCCATGGAAGAACCTCTGTCACTGTTGTCCAGAGACCCAGTGTTATTCCACCCACAGCTGCAAGTTCCCTGTCATCCTCACACTCCCAGGCCACAAAACAGCCATCGGTAGCACAGGCATGGGATAAAAGACGGCCATACTCGGCAAACCATCCACTAGCACAGGCTCTGAATGCTGGCATTGCAAAACTCCTGTCCCTTGAAATGCTGTCATTCAGGCTGGTGGAGAATGACAGTTTCCGTAACTTAATGGCATTGGCAGTCCCACAATAAAATGTGCCCAGCCGATTTTATTTCAGCAGGCAAGCCGTCCCTGCTCTGCAAAAGCATGTTGAGGGAAAAATTAAACATGCGCTGCTAAACGCCGTCAGTAGCAAGGTCCACCTGACCACCGATGCGTGGACCAGTACCCATGGCCAGGGACGATACCTTTCCCTCACTGCCCATTGGGTCAATGTTGTGGAGCCGGGTACAGATCTTGCGAGTGGCGCTGTACGTGTTCTGCCAACTCCAAGGATTGCAGGAATCAAGTCTGTCCACATTGACTCCTCCTCCTACTCCAGTTCCTCAGAATCATCGCTGCAGGAGCCGTCACGGTCTACCTCCACACTGCACTGCTGCACAAGGTCCGCCTAGAGTGCGCTCACTTGCGACGTTCCAGCATGGCCAGATCGCGCATTGCAGCTCTGCAACGCAGATTTCGCCTTCCTGAATATCGCATCATATGTGACGTACCCACCAGGTGGAATTCCACGTTACATATGTTGGAGCGGTTGTGTGAGCAGCAGCCAGCAGTAATGGAGTATCAGCTGCATCAGGCGCAATCAACTCGCAATTTGCGCCGTTCACACTTCACCACTACTGAGTGGGCCTCTATGAAGGACATCTGCCACGTTTTGCGTCCGTTTGATGAGTCAACGCGGATGGCGAGTGCAGATGATGCACTAGTCAGCCTGACTGTCCCCCTTATCTGCCTGCTTCAAAAAAAAATTCAAACACTAAGGGATGAGGTTTTGGAAGAGGTGGAGGATGAGGAGTCACTAATTCCATCACCTTCTGGACAGTCAGCGCAACGTGGTTCCTCACAAAGGGCTGGGCAGGGCTCACTTTGTGAGGAGGAGGAGGAGTCAATGGAGGAGGAAGACATCGCTCCAGAGGGAGGTACACAACGCTCTAGTCAGTATGTAGAGCGAGGGTGGGGTGATGCAGAGCAGGCAGAGATGACGCCTCTTGCAGGGGACAGCGTTTGTTGGCCAGTTGGGAGTCTGCAGCACATGGTTGATTTCATGCTGCAGTGCCTGAGAAACGACTGCCGCATCGCCCACATTCTCACCACGTCTGATTATTGGGTGTACACCCTCCTAGACCCTCGCTACCGGGACAACTTACAAAGCCTCATCACACCGTTGAACCGGGAGCGTAAAATGCGGGAGTACCAAGACACACTGGTGCAATCCATAATGTTCTCCATTCCAGCCGAGAGCGCTGCTGCTACTGCTTTACAAAGCAGCTCTGTGCGTCGAGGCAGTGGAGACAGCTCTGCAACAAGAGGGAGCACAAGCAGCGCCTCTGCACAGGGCAATACCAGTATGTTCCAAATGTTGCGAAGTTTTGCGGCAGCGCCACAAATGTCTACACCATCCGAGACGACTCCAGTCAGCAGGAGGCAACGTTTCCGTAAGATGGTGACAGACTACATGTCTTTCCCTCTCAGTGTACTCCCAGATGGCTCTTCCCCATTCAAGTTTTGGGTCTCTAAGCATGGCCAGAGCTTAGCCAGTATGCATTGGAGGTGCTGGCTTGCCCTGCTGCCAGTGTATTATCGGAGCGCGTCTTTAGTGCTGCAGGTGGTGTACTAACAGACCGTCGCATGCGACTATCCTCCGATAATGTAGACCGGCTTACTTTTCTGAAAATGAACAAGGCATGGATCTCGCCAGAATTTGTCTGTCCGTTTTCAGATTAAATAACTGGTTCGCAACGTTATCCATGTCTCCTGTTATGTTCATCTTTCTACCACCTGAACTCTACTCCCTGGGCTACAACACTGGCAGTTGCTGCTCAGAAGTGTCGTGTCCACAGACCAATACACAAGCTATAGTGTTACTGGCGTTCAGTAATGTCAGCTGTTCCCCTGCTGTGTGAACGGCAAAAAGTCATGCTGCCTCCACCCTGTTGTCTTCTCATCCCTGGGCTTCAACACCACCAGTTGTTGCTCGGAAGTGTCATTGGCACGGGTACTCACTCCCGCCCAGACTGGTTACAGCACGCCATCTGTTTCCTGTCAGTGTAAACGTCACTTAGCCTCCAATAAGTTGTCCTGTCGTGTTGCAGTCGGGTTAGCCGACTCTATGGTGCTTGGAGTTTAGGTGCTTCCTATGTGTGCTGCGGGATATGCAAATAAAGGCTGTTTCCGTTGTGACAATAGGACAATCACCCACTGTAGTACTGTGGGATTCGGTAACTGCGGCCGGCTCGCGGCCTGTCAACTTAAATTTCCATGGGTACCTTCTGCTACCCGTCCGGGTTCCAGTACCGTCAGCTGGTTCTCCGCAGTGCCTTTGCCCTAGGTGCCTCCATCTCGGTATCCGAGTTCCAGCAACGTCTGCTGGTCCTTGGTAGTGCTTTGGAGCACAGGTACCTCCTGCTTAGTAACCGTGTCCCAGTAACGTCAGCTGGTCCTCGGTTGTGCCATTGGCTCTTTTCCTTCTGCTGCCCCT
Organism: Oophaga sylvatica; assembly: GCA_033576555.1. NCBI lineage: Eukaryota > Metazoa > Chordata > Amphibia > Anura > Dendrobatidae > Oophaga > Oophaga sylvatica. The sequence continues at coordinate 551,449,917 of JARQOD010000002.1, read as the reverse complement.
CCGGGTTCCAGCACAGTCAGCTGGTCCTCGTTACTTGCATTGGCTCTTGTACCTTCTGCTACCCGTCCGGGTTCCAGTACCGTCAACTGGTTCTCCGCAGTGCCTTTGGCCTAGGTGCCTCCATCTCGGTATCCGAGTTCCTGCAACGTCTGCTGGTCCTTGGTAGTGCTTTGGAGCACAGGTACCTCCTGCTTAGTAACCGTGTCCCAGTAACATCAGCTGGTACAAGGTTGTGCTACAAATACAAGATACAGAACAAGAGACACAAGAACAATAAGCAGAAGATCTAAAAATATATGCTCTAAATTATAAGCAGAAGAAGACTAAGCAGTGTATGGGGGTGAGTCCGTTCCTCCTCGTGGTGCCCCTGGAAAATGCCTGCTGCTGCTGCAGGCTAAACTGAACACGGACAAATACTGTTGTAATTTAAATCTTTTGTGACAGCAAGAACGGAAGAATGAAAAATTCATACTTTGACAGATTACAAGTACAGGATTCTCTGTCACAAATAAGAATATGATGAAGAAGATGAAGTAGAATATGAATAAGAATAATAGTTTAATAAGAAGAATATGAGTAATGTTAAGAAAAAGATGAATAGCAAGAAGTTTAAGAAGAAGATAAAGAAGGTGAAGATGAAGAATAATTTGATGAAAAAGATGATGCTGCTGAAGATTATGAAGGAGAAAGTGTGTCAAAAGTTAAAAAGGTGAAGAGCATGGAAGTTGTGAAATATACATATTTGCCAAAATAGAAAAAACGTGAACAACATTGTCAATTTCTTCGTCAATCCGAACATCTTTAAAAAAAAAAATATTTATGCTATTCCATTTGATTGGGTTAAACATCTATGCCTTTAATGTCTCCTCAACCTTCCCCAATACATTCTACATTACTCTTTGTTGTTTTCCTTCATGTACAATTAACCAACAAGGCAAGAATGGGTTTTTTTTAATTCCGATATTTTGTTCCCATAGACTTACATTGGATTTCCGGTATCGGTATCGGGTATCGTCGATATTTTTTGGGTATCGGCGATACCATTCCGATTCCGATACTTTTGGATATCGGAAAGTATCGCTCAACTCTACTAAAGATAGAAAGAGGAAAGCTATCTGCCCCGGAGCAGATCCCCAAAGAACATAGAAAGCCCCCAAACATGTAATGGCGGTTAGACAAGATGAAATACTGACACAGACAGAAAATAGTATGAGCAAACGTTGGGGCCCAAACTACCTAAATAGAAAAGGATAGGAAGGGCACTTACTGCAATCCCAAAAAAACCCTGAAAAGCACCAACTCTACTAATTTCAAAATCACCTGAGATCACACGACCTCTACCACCTAAATTAGTTCTCTGGTGTAACAAAATCAAAACAGCAGCCACTGAAAAAACTGGAAAAAGCAAAAGTACAAACATCAGTGGCTGAACTAAACTGAGAGGGCAAAAGCCCCCGGAGGGGACCCTGAAGGCCCCCACAGAAGTGCAGGACAAAATGCAAAAATCAAGCACAAAAACAAAAAGAAGAAAATGTCTTATCTGTTAGCAGGAGATGCAGACACGACACAGCAGGCTACAAAGGAAACAGGACTCAAGGATTGAGACCAGAACAATTGATCACCGGCAACCCTGATGGGAAGGCGACTCCCTTATATAAGACCAGTCAGTAACACCTGATTCCCACTCCTCACAATCTTCACTGGACAGTCCAGTACCGCTTGTAACCACCAGAGGGAGCCTCTGCTCAGAACTCATTTCAAGTCCATTCACAACAGTACCCCCCCCTTGAGGAGGGGTCACCGAACCCTTACTTGAGCAACTAGGTTGGTCAGGATGAGTTCTATGATACGCACGGATGAGTCTCCTAGCATGGATGTCCGAAGCAAACACCCAAGAATTGTCTTCCTGACCATAACCTCTCCACTTAACCAAATACTGGAGTTTCCGTCTAGAAAAACGAGAATTCAATATTTTCTCAACCACAAACTCCATATTGCCCTCAACCAGAACAGGGTCAGGAGGCAAAGCAGTAGGAACCACTGGCTCAACAAACCTCTTCAACAAGGACTTGTGGAACACGTTATGGATCTTAAATGTCCCTGGAAGAAGCAAACGAAAAGAAACAGGATTAAGAATCTCCATGATTTTATAAGGTCCAATGAACCTAGGCTTAAATTTAGGAGATGCCACTCTCATAGGAATATTTTTGAGGACAACCAGACCAAGTCCCCCACTTTAAACCGAGGACCATCAGTCCTATGCCGGTTAGCAAACCGCTGGGCCCTCTCCTGAGAGAGGGACAACCTCTCCACTACCTGGTCCCAAATCTGTTGCATACGCTCCACAACAGAGTCAACACCTGGACAGACAGAAGCCTCCGTCTGTCCTGAAGAAAATCGAGGGTGAAACCCAGAATTACAGAAAAATGGAGACATCAAAGTGGCAGAGCTAGCCCTATTATTAAGAGCAAACTCAGCCAAAGGCAAAAAAGAGACCCAGTCATCCTGATCAGCAGACACAAAGCATCTTAGATAAGTCTCCAATGTCTGGTTTGTTCTCTCAGTTTGACCATTGGTCTGAGGATGAAACGCCGAGGAGAAAGACAATTGAACACCAAGTTTAGAACAAAAGGTCCTCCAAAATCTGGAAACAAACTGGACTCCTCTGTCAGACACAATGTTCTCAGGAATGCCGTGTAAACGAACCACGTTGTAAGGTTCTTTGTCTCTGTTGACATGTTCCTTGAAACTCAGTTTTCCGTCGGCCATTTTGCTTTCTGTCTTTCTGCAGCTCTTGCCCTCAGTTAATATGGAGTTTCCAGTTTTCATGTTCCCGCCCTGATTCTTCCCTCTTGCTTCTTAAGCAGCCTCAGCTGAACAATCAGTGCTCCTGAATCAAGCCTCAGTCAGTCTGTGACCTGACTCCTGGAAGCCTTGGACTTGTACTCCAGCTATTCCCTACTGAGGAACCTTGGAACACTTTTGGACTCTGGAAACCTGCTGTTTGGTGAATCCATGTTTGCAGAGGAATTACGGTACAGAGAAGAGATCCTGAACCTGCTTTGGAGATTTACTGTAGTGCTTGAAGTTACTCTGGCCTGCTGTGTCTCCTGTCGCTGTTCCTGCAAACTGTGTGAACTTTTCAGCATGCTTGTATGAAGTAATACAAGTCATTTCATTTCAACCTATGTCTCCTGTGTTTTCCTCGCACCCAAGCACAAGACGCTATAGGAACTGTACACTATACATGACAAGATTCAGGAGCCAATGTTTAGTGTCTGCTGGGTCTGGGAAAGCCGTGTCTGCTGTGACTGTGGATATCAGATGTCCGTTTAATACCTTATGTGATGACAGTGGTTGTGACTTCTCACAACCATTCCAGGTGAGCGCATTCCCTTAAAATTTTACTCTGGATTGTTACCACAGGTAAACACTATTGTTTTTTTGTTTTTTTTTCCTTTCCTCTTCTCCTTCCAGCACCTTTGCCTTAAAAGATCTGGAAGATGGAGGCCCGCATAAAGGAACTTTGCCGAGTGACTGATACAATCCTTTCAGATGTACAGACTTTAAATACCCATTTTGCAAGCCTACAGGACCTCACTAATCATAATTTGCAAGTGTTTGGACAGACTACCCAGGAATTGCGAGCCAGGATTGAGGCTCTAGAGGAACGAGCCCAGGCTCCTGCCATAACCCCAAGTTCTGGGATCCCCAAATTACCTCCTTTTCGTTTTGGCGGTGAACGTGAGAAATTCAGGGGATTTATTAATCAATGCAATTTATTTTTCTCTGCACATGCTTCACAATTTCCCACTGAACGATCCAAAGTGCTTACTATAATCATGTTGCTTACCAATAAGGCTTTGATGTGGGCAAACCCTCTGATTGAGACTGAGGATGATTGTTTGAATCACCTTGATGCTTTTATTTCAGCCATGGGGCAGGTGTTTGATGACCCCAATCGAGGTGCAACAGCTGAAGCAGCCATGTTAACTTTGCGCCAAGGTAAGCGTTCAGTAGCCAAATATGCCCTGGATTTCAGGAGATGGGCTCTTGATACCACTTGGGACACTTCCGCTAAAAAATCTATTTTTCGGAAAGGGTTGTCTCCACTGATTAAGGATGAACTTGCTCGTGCCGACCCTCCCACTGCGTTAGGTGACTTTATCAACTATTGTATCCGTATTGATGCTCTTCTGACTGAACGCAGACAAGAGAGATGGTTCGAAAATAATCGCACTAACCTTTTACTACCTCCCTCCTCAGCTAAGGAACCTTTGAGTAGGATCACAAGGGAACCAGAACCTGAACCCATGCAGGTGGACTCTTTGCAAAGACGGGTTAGTGATGCACGCAAAGAACATCGTATAAAGGAAAATCTATGTTTCTACTGTGGTAAGTCAGGGCACTTCATTATAAACTGCCCCAGCCGTTCTCGTAAGACTACTGCAGCAGTCATTCACTGTGAGTGTTGCGAGAGGAGCTCTGTCATGTCCGAGCCTCAGGCTCCAGAGAGATCTGCTGCAAGAGATCTTGATTTCTCGGACTTAAACTCTGTTAGTTCTGGGGACGATGACGGTATAAACGCTGCAATTTTTCAAGTTTCCTCAGCGGTGTCCCAGCTGAGTTGTAAAAGAAACAATTCTCATTTCTTCCTTTCCATCAAACTCTGGGTTGACTCAGTCTGGGTGTCTAGCTCTGCTATCATCGACTCAGGAGCAAGTGGAAATTTTATGGATATCTCCTTTGCTCTGAAACAGGGGATACGTTCAGTGAAGAAGGCTACTCCAGTACAGATGGAGACTGTGGATGTCTCTCTACTGACTTCTGGACCAGTGGATCAAGAAACAGAGCCTTTGAGGGTCCTTATGGGTAAAGATCATCAGGAGAAAATGTCTTTTTTGCTTATCTCTTCTCCCCACTTTCCCATCATTCTAGGGCTACCATGGCTGCAGGCGCAGAATCCTACGATTAACTGGGAGACCAAGGAATTACACTTTCCGGAGAAACAGATGAGTCAAGGAGTTTCAGCTTGCTCTGTTCCTAAAGGAACCATGTCAGTCCCTGAACTACCAGCTGTATACCAGGACTATGTGGATTTATGTGACAAGAAGAACGCTGATCAGCTTCCTCCTCACCGTCCATATGATTGTCTAATTGAATTATTGCCCGGAGCCGAGATACCTTTTGGTAAGATCTACCCCCTAGCGGGGCCCGAGCTAAAAGCTTTGAAGGATTATATAGACGAAAATTTAGCCAAGGGCTTCATACGCCCCTCTTCATCTCTCGCAGGTGCACCCATCTTCTTTGTGAAGAAGAAAGATGGATCTCTGAGACCCTGCATAGACTATAGGGAACTCAATAAGGTTACTATTAGAAACCGTTATCCATTGCCTTTAATCCCTGAGTTGTTGGAGAGAGTGCGGCATGCCAAAATTTTCTCTAAACTGGATCTCCGTGGGGCCTATAACTTGGTCCGTATTAGACCTGGGGATGAATGGAAGACTGCTTTCAGGTCACGCTATGGACACTTTGAATATCTAGTTATGCCTTTTGGTCTGAGTACCGCCCCAGCCACTTTCCAACACTTCGTGAATGATATCTTCAGGGATCTCCTAGATACATTTGTGGTGATTTATCTGGATGATATTCTAATTTTTTCTAACTCCACAGAGGAACATCATGGACATGTGAGAATGGTCTTAGAACGCCTAAGACAAAACCATCTCTACATCAAACTTGAAAAATGTGAATTCCATAGGACCGAAATTCAATTTCTGGGGTATGTACTATCTACGCAAGGGATTAGTATGGATGGAAGCAAGACCCAAGCCATCAAGGATTGGCCAATTCCTAGAAATGTGAAGGAGGTGCAGCGTTTCATCGGGTTTGCCAACTTCTATAGACGTTTCATTAAGAATTTTTCTGAGGTAGTGTCACCTATCACCCAACTTACCCGGAAACAGTCTAGGTTCTCCTGGACCCCGCAAGCTCAGGAAGCATTTTCCTGTTTAAAGGATAAATTTACCACTGCACCTATCTTAGTACATCCCAACCCCGAGCTTGCCTTCATAATAGAGGTGGATGCTTCAGACTGTGCCGTTGGAGCTATACTCTCTCAGAGAACAGGTGAGAAGAATGTCTTGCATCCCTGTGCCTTCTTTTCCCAGCAGTTGTCTTCGGCTGAGAGGAACTACGATGTGGGCAATAGAGAATTGTTGGCCATTATTGCCGCCTTCAAGGAATGGAGACACCTTCTTCAGGGAGCTGCACAGCAAATAGTCATCCTGACAGACCATCGTAACCTTGAATTTATCAGGTCGGCTAAGTGCCTGACTCCTTGCCAGGCTCGCTGGAATCTTTTCCTAAACCAATTTAATTTTGTCATTTCTTATAGACCAGGATCGCGCAATGGAAAAGCTGATGCACTCTCTAGGATTCATTCAGCAGAGACACGTCCACTTACTCCTCCTAAGACTATTCTTCCTGACTCTAGATTCCTGGGAGTGATTCATAATCAAGACCTACTTAAGGACATCAAGGAAGCATACCATGCGGATTCTTTGTTGGCTCAACCCCAAGGGACGTAAGTCTTGTCTTTAAGAATGGTGTGTGGATTCAGGGACAACGTCTGTATATACCTGAAACAGTCAGATTGAGAGTATTGCAACTCATCCACGATTCCAAGATAGCCGGGCATAGGGGGAATTCTAAAGACACAAGAATTTCTTTCTCGTTTCTTTTGGTGGCCCACTTACAGGAAAGATGTCTTAAACTATGTCACTTCATGTGAAGTCTGTGCAAGATGCAAAACACCTCGCTCCTCACCAACTGGTCTGTTGCAACCTCTTCCCACCCCGTCCCGCCCGTGGGGATCCATTTCTATGGACTTCATTGTGGAGTTACCAACCTCTCAAGGGAAGAACACCATTCTAGTGGTGGTTGACCGTCTAACAAAGGCAGCTCATTTTATCCCTTGTGTCGGCTTACCCACTGCAAAACAGACATCAGACTTGATGATTAAGAATGTGTTTTGCTTACATGGAGTACCGGATGAGGTCATTTCGGATCGAGGGGTGCAATTCACTTCAAGGTTTTGGCAAAATTTCTGTGCAGCATTGGACATTAAAGTAAACGTTTCTTCTGCTTTTCATCCCCAGACTAATGGACAGACAGAACGAACCAATCAGACCCTGGAGCAGTATCTCCGCTGTTTTATCTGCCACCTACAGGATGATTGGGTGGATCTACTTCCACTGGCTGAGTTCTCTTATAACAACTCTCAGAGCGCCTCCACTAAGCAGTCTCCTTTTTACTCCAATCTAGGTTATCATCCTAACATTCTTCCTCGATTTCCCATAGATACGCCCTTGCCGGCAGTGGCTGAAAGAATCACTTCTTTACAAAAGAATATGGATCTTCTAAAGGAAAATCTAGAATTGGCTCAGGAAAGGTACAAGAAAGCAGCAGATAAATTTCGTAAACCTGCACCAGCTTTCAAGGTAGGAGATTTGGTCTGGCTGTCAACCAGAAATCTTAAATTAAAGATTCCATCGTCTAAATTGGGACATAAGTACATTGGACCTTATAAGATCAATAAGATTATAAGTGCTGTTGCTTGTCGTCTTCAACTGCCCAGAACTATGAGAATCCACCCTGTCTTTCATGTATCCCTACTAAAGGCTGCAACACCCAATACGTTTCCTGGACGTTTTCTCCTTGCCCTGACCCAGTGCTGGTCGATGGTCAGGAAGAATTTATGGTGGAAAGGATTCTAGATTCCAGATTGTACAGAAATCAATTGCAATATTTGATTAAATGGCAGGGCTACCCAGTGGAGGACAACTAATGGGAACCAGTCAATAATGTAAATGTTCCTCGCCTGCTCCGCCAGTTTCATCAGAGGTACCCTGACAAGCCTGGTCTGAGGTCATCCGGAGGTTGTCCCTAAGGGGGGAGTAATGTAAGGTTCTTTGTCTCTGTTGACATGTTCCTTGAAACTCAGTTTTCCGTCGGCCATTTTGCTTTCTGTCTTTCTGCAGCTCTTGCCCTCAGTTAATATGGAGTTTCCAGTTTTCATGTTCCCGCCCTGATTCTTCCCTCTTGCTTCTTAAGCAGCCTCAGCTGAACAATCAGTGCTCCTGAATCAAGCCTCAGTCAGTCTGTGACCTGACTCCTGGAAGCCTTGGACTTGTACTCCAGCTATTCCCTACTGAGGAACCTTGGAACACTTTTGGACTCTGGAAACCTGCTGTTTGGTGAATCCATGTTTGCAGAGGAATTACGGTACAGAGAAGAGATCCTGAACCTGCTTTGGAGATTTACTGTAGTGCTTGAAGTTACTCTGGCCTGCTGTGTCTCCTGTCGCTGTTCCTGCAAACTGTGTGAACTTTTCAGCATGCTTGTATGAAGTAATACAAGTCATTTCATTTCAACCTATGTCTCCTGTGTTTTCCTCGCACCCAAGCACAAGACGCTATAGGAACTGTACACTATACATGACACACGTGCTGAAGGAACAAAGGCACCAATTCAGAGGAGGAAGGCAACTTAGGTAATGGCACAAGATGTATCATCTTGGAAAACCTATCACAAATCACCCAGATGACGGTCATTCTCTGAGAAACAGGGAGGTCGGAAATGAAATCCATAGAGATATGGGTCCATGGTCTCTTGGGCACAGGCAATGGCATCAACAAACCACTAGAGCGAGAGCAAGGCTTGGAGAGAGAGCAAGTCCCGCAGGACTGCACAAATTCCCTGACATCACGAGACAAGGTAGGCCACCAAAAGGACCGACTAACCAAGTCTCTGGTACCAAAAATTCTGGGATGCCCAGCCAACGCGGAACAATGAATCTCAGACATCACACTCTTTTTCCACTGGTCCGGGACAAACAATTTTCCAACAGGGCAGCGCTCGGGCCTATCCTCCTGACACCCCTCCAGAGCAAGTCTCAAATTGGGTGAGATGGCGGAAAGAACTACACCCTCTTTCAAAATAACAGAAGGATCAGATAACTCAGGAGAGTCCGCAAGGAAACTCCTCGAGAGGGCATCCGCCTTAACATTCTTAGTGCCAGGAAGAAAGGAAACCACAAAATTAAAACGTGTGAAAAACAAGGCCCACCTGGCCTGTCTAGGATTGAGTCGCTTGGCAGATTCCAGATAAACCAGATTCTTATGGTCCGTAAGTACCACCACCTGATGTTTGGCTCCCTCCAGCCAATGTCTCCACTCTTCAAAAGCCCACTTCATGGCCAGTAACTCCCAATTACCCACATCATAATTACGTTCAGTAGGAGAAAATTTTCGAGAGAAAAAGGCACAAGGGTTACTTTTAGAGGTCTCTGGATCTTTTTGGGACAAAACGGCACCTGCCCCAATTTCAGAGGCATCAACCTCCACCTGAAATGGCAGAGAAACATCAGGCTGCCGTAGAACAGGAGCAGAAGTGAATCTCTGCTTAAGTTCCTGAAATGCAGAGACTGCCTCAGGAGGCCAATTCACCACATCAGAACCCTTTCTGGTCAAATCAGTCAATGGTTTAACAATAACCGAGAAATTACCAATAAATTTACGATAAAAATTGGCAAAACCCAAAAATCTTTGAAGAGCCTTTAATGAAGTAGGTTGGACCCAATCACAGATGGCCTGAACCTTGACCGGGTCCATTTCAATAACAGATGGGGACAAAATGAATCCCAGAAATGAGATCCTCTGTACGCCAAAAAGACACTTTGATCCCTTCACATACAGAGCATTCTCTCTCAAAATCTGGAATACAGTTCGAACATGTTTCACATGAGAGTCCCAGTCATTAGAAAAAATCAAGATATCATCCAAATAAACAATCAGAAATTTATCCACAAAATCCCTGAAAATGTCATTCATGAAGGACTGGAAGACAGAAGGAGCATTAGTGAGCCCAAAGGGCATCACAAGGTACTCAAAATGCCCCTCAGGGGTATTGAATGCCGTCTTCCATTCATCCCCGTGCTTAATGCGAATAAGGTTATATGCCCCCCTGAGGTCAAGTTTGGTAAACCAAGTAGCGTTTTTCACCCTGGAAAACAGGTCAGAAATCAAAGGTAACGGGTATTGATATTTTACAGTAATATTGTTCAAAAGACGATAATCAATACACGGCCTTAATGAACCATCCTTTTTGGCCACAAAGAAAAAACCGGCACCTAAGGGTGAAGAGGATGGTCTGATATGACCCTTCTCCAATGATTCCTTGATATAAGACCGCATAGCGTCATGTTCAGGTACAGACAAGTTAAAAAGGCGACCTTTAGGGAATTTACTACCAGGCACTAATTCAATAGCGCAGTCATAGCTCCTATGGGGAGGCAAGGATGCAGATTTACTTTCGCTAAACACATCAGAAAAATCAATCAAAAAGTCAGGAACATCCTGAGCCTGGGGGGAGGCAGAAAAAACAGGAGTGTTGGTATTAACACATTGGCAGCCCCAACTGGTTACAGACACAGATTTCCAATCCAAAACAGGATTATGAGACTGCAACCAAGGGAAGCCCAGTACGATAATATCATGCATATTATACAGAACCAAAAATTTACAGCACTCCTGATGATCAGGTTCAACCCTCATTATCACCTGAGTAGAGAACTGAGGTTTATTCTCAGCCAAAGGGGTAGAATCGATCCCCAGTAGGGGAATAGACTTCTGTAGGGGTATCAAGGGAAACCCACAACGTTTAGCAAAATCATAATCCATCAGGTTAATAGCTGCTCCAGAATCAACGAAAGCCTGAGCAGAAAATGAGGACAGAGAGCATATCAGAGTGACAGTTAATAAAAACTTAGTCTGAACACTACCCAAGACAACTGAGCGTGCAAAACGTCTTCCCCGCTTAGGGCAGACTGAAATAGCATGAGAGGCATCACCACAGTAGAAACATAACCCATTGCGCTTTCGAAACTCATGACGCTGTGCCCCAGACACCACTCTATCACACTGCATGGGTTCAGAAGCAGGTTCACAAGGCAACACCATTCCACGCATACTTCTCCGCTCACGCAAACGTCTGTCAATTTGAATCACTAATGACATAGAATCATTGAGACCAGAGGGGACAGAGAATCCCACCATAACATCCTTTACATTATCTGACAGACCCTTCCGAAAAAGGGCCGCCAAAGCGTCGTCATTCCACTTGGTCAGGACTGCCCACCTACGGAATCTCTGACAGTATAACTCAGCGTCATCAAGACCCTGATTTAATGCCAACAAGGCTTTTTCAGCTTGATCAGTGACATTAGGCTCATCATACAATAACCCCAAAGCCTGAAAAAATGCATCAACATCACTCAAAACAGGATCCCCAGGTGTCAGGGAAAAAGCCCAATCCTGAGGATCGCCGCGCAGGAGAGAGATGACAATTTGAACCTGCTGCGCTGCGTTCCCTGAGGACTTAGATTTTAAGGCAAAAAACAATTTACAATTATTTTTGAAATTCTGAAACTTAGCTCGATCCCCTAAAAACAAATCTGGCATGGGAATCCTAGGTTCCACAACAGGCAACCTAGCAAGATAGGCAGCAATACTCCGAACCTCAGTGGCAAGCTGATCCACACGGCCAGACAACTGTGCAAACTCCATTGAGAGAAAAAAAAAAATCCTCCCCAGCACCCAGAGATACAGAGGGAAAAAAAAATGCAACAAACAGAAAAATATCTCTGACAACTCTGACAACCTTTTTTCTTTAACAATATTTTTTCCCTTCTGTGAGTACCATACAATTTTCAATTTTTTGGCCGGTGATACTGTTATGTTTCGGTAGCTGAGGAGTGCAGGTAAAAAAGGCAATACACCAGAGAAGTTGGAATCTATGAGATTGCAGTACCCTGACTAACCAACACAACTAGAGGCAGCCGTGGAGCGTTCCTACGTTGGTCCTAGACGCCTCGTCACAGCCTGAGAAACTAACTACACCTAAAGATAGAAAGAGGAAAGCTATCTGCCCCGGAGCAGATCCCCAAAGAACATAGAAAGCCCCCAAACATGTAATGGCGGTTAGACAAGATGAAATATTGACACAGACAGAAAATAGTATGAGCAAACGTTGGGGCCCAAACTACCTAAATAGAAAAGGATAGGAAAGGCACTTACTGCAATCCCAAAAAAACCCTGAAAAGCACCAACTCTACTAATTTCAAAATCACCTGAGATCACACGACCTCTACCACCTAAATTAGTTCTCTGGTGTAACAAAATCAAAACAGCAGCCACTGAAAAAACTGGAAAAAGCAAAAGTACAAACTCAGTGGCTGAACTAAACTGAGAGGGCAAAAGCCCCCGGAGGGGACCCTGAAGGCCCCCACAGAAGTGCAGGACAAAATGCAAAAATCAAGCACAAAAACAAAAAGAAGAAAATGTCTTATCTGTTAGCAGGAGATGCAGACACGACACAGCAGGCTACAAAGGAAACAGGACTCAAGGATTGAGACCAGAACAATTGATCACCGGCAACCCTGATGGGAAGGCGACTCCCTTATATAAGACCAGTCAGTAACACCTGATTCCCACTCCTCACAATCTTCACTGGACAGTCCAGTACCGCTTGTAACCACCAGAGGGAGCCTCTGCTCAGAACTCATTTCAAGTCCATTCACAACAGTTCGGGTTCCTCAAGGAATCCGAGGATTTTTTCCATTCCCAATCTGTTGGCTTTTCTACAGTACGGGTTGGACAAAGGTTTAGCAGTTAGCACTCTGAAGGGTCAGGTTTCTGCTTTGTCCGTGCTTTTTCGGAAGGCTATCGCCTCGCATAGGGACGTGCGTTCTTTTTTTCAAGGAGTAACCCGTCAGTTTCCACCGCGGAAGGCACCTGTTCTCCTTGGAGACTCAACCTTGTCTTGGAGGCTCTTCAGCATGTGCCCTTTGAGCCTATGGGTTCTACTAGCCTTTCGTTACTTTCTTGGAAGGTTGCATTCTTAGTGGCGGTAACCTCTTTAAGAAGGGTTTCTGAGTTGGCAGCTCTTTTTTTTTTGCTCGCCGCCTTTCCTGGAGTTTTACCCGGATCGAGTAGTGCTTCGCACACGGGGCGACTTTCTACCTAAGGTGGTGTCGCAGTTTCATGTTAACCAGGATATTGTGTTGCCCTCACTTTGTCCAGGCCCAAGGAATGCAAAGGAACGAGATTTGCACAAATTGGATTTAGTGCGGGCCTTGAAGTTCTATCTGTCTGTTACTCAAGGTTTTAGGAAGTCAGATTCTCTGTTTGTGATTCCAGCAGGTCGTAGACGTGGTCAACGAGCTTCCAAGGACTCTATAGCTCGTTGGATTCGGTCAGCCATTTTGGAGGCTTACCGTCTTAAAGGCGAACCTTGCCCGATTAAGGTTCAAGCTCACTCCACGAGGGCTGTGGCTTCATCGTGGGCCTTTCATCAAGGGGCTTCGGCAGCTCAGCTCTGCCGAGTGGCGACCTGGCGTTCCGTCCACACATTTACAAAGTTTTATAAGGTGGACGTCAGTGCTTCCGCTGATGCGGCCTTAGGACGTAGGGTGTTGTGAATGGGTTTGAGATGAGTTCTGAGCAGAGGCTCCCTCTGGTGGTTACAAGCGGTACTAGTGAAGATTGTGAGGACTGGGAATCAGGTGTTACTGACTGGTCTTATATAAGGGAGTCATTTTCCCATCAGGGTTGCCGGTGATCAATTGTTCTGGTCTGAATCCTTCATTCCAGTTTCCCTTGTAGCCTGCTGTGTCGTGTCTGCATCTCCTGCTACCAGATAAGAATTTTTCTTCTTTTGTGTTGTTGCTATATTTTTGCATTTTGTCCTGCACTTCTTTGGGGGCCTTCTGGGTCCCCTCCGGGGGCTTCTGCCTTCTCAGTTTAGTTCAGCCACTGAGTTTTGTTCTTTTGCTTTTTCCAGTTTTTTCAGTGGCTGCTGTTTTGATTTTGTTACACCAGAGAGCTAATTTAGGTGGTAGAGGTCGTGTGATCTCAGGTGATTTTGAAATTAGTAGAGTTGGTGTTTTTCAGGGTTTTCTGGGATTGCAGTAAGTACCCTTCCTGTCCTTTTCTATTTAGATAGTTTGGGCCCCAGCGTTTGCTCATTCTATTTTCTTTCTGTGTCAGTATTTCCTCTTGTCTAACCGCCATTACATGTTTGGGGGCTTTCTATTATCTTTGGGGTTCTGCTCCGGGGCAGATAGCTTTCCTATTTCTATCTTTAGGTGTAGTTAGTTTCTCAGGCTGTGACGAGGCGTCTAGGACCAACGTAGGAACGCTCCACGGCTGCCTCTAGTTTTGGTGGTTAGTCAGGGTACTGCAATCCCATAGATTCCAACTGCTCTGGTGTATTGCCTTTTTTACCTGCACTCCTCAGCTACCGAAACATAACAGTATCACCGGCCTAAAAATTGAAAATTGTATGGTACTCACAGAAGGGAAAAAATATTGTGATAGAAAAAAGGTTGTCAGAGTTGTCAGAGATATTTTTCTGTTTGTTGCATTTTTTTTTTTTTTTTCCCTCTGTATCTCTGGGTGCTGGGGAGGATCTTTTCTCCCAATGGAGTTTGCACAGTTGTCTGGCCGTGTGGATCAGCTTGCCACTGAGGTTCGGAGTATTGCTATCTATCTTGCTGGGTTGCCTGTTGTGGAACCTAGGATCCCCATGCCAGATTTGTTTTTAGGGGATCGAGCTAAGTTTCAGAATTTCAAAAATAATTGTAAATTGTTTTTTGCCTTAAAATCTAAGTCCTCAGGAAACGCAGCGCAGCAGGTTCAAATTATCATCTCTCTCCTGCGCGGCGATCCTCAGGATTGGGCTTTTTCCCTGATACCTGGGGATCCTGTTTTGAGTGATGTTGATGCATTTTTTCAGGCTTTGGGGTTATTGTACGATGAGCCTAATGTCACTGATCAAGCTGAAAAAGCCTTGTTGGCATTAAATCAGGGGCTTGATGACGCTGAGTTATACTGTCAGAGATTCCGTAGGTGGGCAGTCCTGACCAAATGGAATGACGACGCTTTGGCGGCCCTTTTCCGGAAGGGTCTGTCGGATAATGTAAAGGATGTTATGGTGGGATTCCCTGTCCCCTCTGGTCTCAATGATTCTATGTCATTAGCGATTCAAATTGACAGACGTTTGCGTGAGCGGAGAAGTATGCGTGGAGTGGTGTTGCCTTGTGAGCCAGCTTCTGAACCCATGCAGTGTGATGGAGTGGTGTCTGGGGCACAGCGTCATGAGTTTCGAAAGCGCAATAGGTTATGTTTCTATTGTGGTGATGCCTCTCATGCTATTTCAGTCTGCCCTAAGCGGGGAAGACGTTTTGCACGCTCAGTTGTCTTGGGTAGTGTTCAGACTAAGTTTTTATTAACTGTCACTCTGATATGCTCTCTGTCCTCATTTTCTGCTCAGGCTTTCGTTGATTCTGGAGCAGCTATTAACCTGATGGATTATGATTTTGCTAACCGTTGTGGGTTTCCCTTGATACCCCTACAGAAGTCTATTCCCCTACTGGGGATCGATTCTACCCCTTTGGCTGAGAATAAACCCCAGTTTTCTACTCAGGTGATAATGAGGGTTGAACCTGATCACCAGGAGTGCTGCAAATTTTTGGTTCTATATAATCTGCATGACATTATCATGCTGGGTTTCCCTTGGTTACAGTCTCATAATCCTGTTTTGGATTGGAAATCTGTGTCTGTAACCAGTTGGGGCTGCCAATGTGTTAATACCAACACTCCTGTTTTTTCTGCCTCCCCCCAAGCTCAGGATGTTCCTGACTTTTTGTTTGATTTTTCTGATGTGTTTAGCGAAAGTAAATCTGCATCCTTACCTCCCCATAGGAGCTATGACTGCGCTATTGAATTAGTGCCGGGTAGTAAATTCCCTAAAGGTCGCCTTTTTAACTTGTCTGTACCTGAACATGACGCTATGCGGTCTTATATCAAGGAATCATTGGAGAAGGGTCATATCAGACCATCCTCTTCACCCTTAGGTGCCGGTTTTTTCTTTGTGGCCAAAAAGGATGGTTCATTAAGGCCGTGTATTGATTATCGTCTTTTGAACAATATTACTGTAAAATATCAATACCCGTTACCTTTGATTTCTGACCTGTTTTCCAGGGTGAAAAACGCTACTTGGTTTACCAAGCTTGACCTCAGGGGGGCGTATAACCTTATTCGCATTAAGCACGGGGATGAATGGAAGACGGCATTCAATACCCCTGAAGGGCATTTTGAGTACCTAGTGATGCCCTTTGGGCTCACTAATGCCCCTTCCGTCTTCCAGTCCTTCATGAATGACATTTTCAGGGATTTTGTGGACAAATTTCTGATTGTTTATTTGGATGATATCTTGATTTTTTCTAATGACTGGGACTCTCATGTGAAACATGTTCGGACTGTGTTCCAGATTTTGAGGGATAATGCTCTGTATGTGAAGGGATCAAAGTGTCTTTTTGGCGTACAGAAGATCTCATTTCTGGGATTCATTTTGTCCCCATCTGTTATTGAAATGGACCCGGTCAAGGTTCAGGCCATCTGTGATTGGGTCCAACCTACTTCATTAAAGGCTCTTCAGAGATTTTTGGGTTTTGCCAATTTTTATCGTAAATTTATTGGTAATTTCTCGGTTATTGTTAAACCATTAACTGATTTGACCAGAAAGGGTTCTGATGTGGTGAATTGGCCTCCTGAGGCAGTCTCTGCATTTCAGGAACTTAAGCAGAGATTCACTTCTGCTCCTGTTCTACGGCAGCCTGATGTTTCTCTGCCATTTCAGGTGGAGGTTGATGCCTCTGAAATTGGGGCAGGTGCCGTTTTGTCCCAAAAAGATCCAGAGACCTCTAAAAGTAACCCTTGTGCCTTTTTCTCTCGAAAATTTTCTCCTACTGAACGTAATTATGACGTGGGTAATCGGGAGTTATTGGCCATGAAGTGGGCTTTTGAAGAGTGGAGACATTGGCTGGAGGGAGCCAAACATCAGGTGGTGGTCCTTACGGACCATAAGAATCTGGTCTATCTGGAATCTGCCAAGCGACTCAGTCCTAGACAGGCCAGGTGGGCCTTGTTTTTCACACGTTTTGATTTTGTGGTTTCCTTTCTTCCTGGCACTAAGAATGTTAAGGCGGATGCCCTCTCGAGGAGTTTCCTTGCGGACTCTCCTGAGTTATCTGATCCTTCTGTTATTTTGAAAGAGGGTGTAGTTCTTTCCGCCATCTCGCCCAATTTGAGACTTGCTCTGGAGGGGTGTCAGGAGGATAGGCCCGAGCGCTGCCCTGTTGGAAAATTGTTTGTCCCGGACCAATGGAAAAAGAGTGTGATGTCTGAGATTCATTGTTCCGCATTGGCTGGGCATCCCGGAATTTTTGGTACCAGAGACTTGGTTAGTCGGTCCTTTTGGTGGCCTACCTTGTCTCGCGATGTCAGGGAATTTGTGCAGTCCTGCGGGACTTGCTCTCGCTCCAAGCCTTGCTCTCGCTCTAGTGGTTTGTTGATGCCATTGCCTGTGCCCAAGAGACCATGGACCCATATCTCTATGGATTTCATTTCCGATCTTCCTGTTTCTCAGAGAATGACCACCATCTGGGTAATTTGTGATAGGTTTTCCAAAATGATACATCTTGTGCCATTACCTAAGTTGCCTTCCTCCTCTGAATTGGTGCCGTTGTTTCTTCAGTACGTGGTTCGTTTACACGGCATTCCTGAGAACATTGTGTCTGACAGAGGAGTCCAGTTTGTTTCCAGATTTTGGAGGACTTTTTGTTCTAAACTGGGTGTTCAATTGTCTTTCTCCTCGGCATTTCATCCTCAGACCAATGGTCAAACTGAGAGAACAAACCAGACATTAGAGACTTATCTAAGATGCTTTGTGTCTGCTGATCAGGATGACTGGGTCTCTTTTTTGCCTTTGGCTGAGTTTGTTCTTAATAATAGGGCTAGCTCTGCCACTTTGATGTCTCCGTTTTTCTGTAATTCTGGTTTTC
Source organism: Oophaga sylvatica (assembly GCA_033576555.1). NCBI lineage: Eukaryota > Metazoa > Chordata > Amphibia > Anura > Dendrobatidae > Oophaga > Oophaga sylvatica. The sequence goes on along the minus strand of JARQOD010000002.1, from coordinate 551,431,952 downwards.
ACCCTCGATTTTCTTCAGGACAGACGGAAGCTTCTGTCTGTCCAGGTGTTGACTCTGTTGTTGAGCGTATGCAACAGATTTGGGACCAGGTAGTGGAGAGGTTGTCCCTCTCTCAGGAGAAGGCCCAGCGGTTTGCTAACCGGCATAGGACTGATGGTCCTCGGTTTAAAGTGGGGGACTTGGTCTGGTTGTCCTCAAAGAATATTCCTATGAGAGTAGCATCTCCTAAATTTAAGCCTAGGTTCATTGGACCTTATAAGATCATGGAGATTCTTAATCCTGTTTCTTTTCGTTTGCTTCTTCCAGGGACATTTAAGATCCATAACGTGTTCCACAAGTCCTTGTTGAAGAGGTTTGTTGAGCCAGTGGTTCCTGCTACTGTGCCTCCTGACCCTGTTTTGGTTGAGGGCAATCTGGAGTATGTGGTTGAGAAAATATTGGATTCTCGTTTTTCTAGACGAAGACTCCAGTATTTGGTTAAATGGAGAGGTTATGGTCAGGAAGACAATTCTTGGGTGTTTGCTTCGGACATCCATGCTAGGAGACTTATCCGTGCGTATCATAGAACTCATCCTGACCGACCTGGTTGCTCAAATGAGGGTTCGGTGACCCCTCCTCAAGGGGGGGGGTACTGTTGTGAATGGGTTTGAGATGAGTTCTGAGCAGAGGCTCCCTCTGGTGGTTACAAGCGGTACTAGTGAAGATTGTGAGGACTGGGAATCAGGTGTTACTGACTGGTCTTATATAAGGGAGTCATTTTCCCATCAGGGTTGCCGGTGATCAATTGGTCTGGTCTGAATCCTTCATTCCAGTTTCCCTTGTAGCCTGCTGTGTCGTGTCTGCATCTCCTGCTACCAGATAAGAATTTTTCTTCTTTTGTGTTGTTGCTATATTTTTGCATTTTGTCCTGCACTTCTTTGGGGGCCTTCTGGGTCCCCTCCGGGGGCTTCTGCCTTCTCAGTTTAGTTCAGCCACTGAGTTTTGTTCTTTTGCTTTTTCCAGTTTTTTCAGTGGCTGCTGTTTTGATTTTGTTACACCAGAGAGCTAATTTAGGTGGTAGAGGTCGTGTGATCTCAGGTGATTTTGAAATTAGTAGAGTTGGTGTTTTTCAGGGTTTTCTGGGATTGCAGTAAGTACCCTTCCTTTCCTTTTCTATTTAGATAGTTTGGGCCCCAGCCTTTGCTCATTCTATTTTCTTTCTGTGTCAGTATTTCCTCTTGTCTAACCGCCATTACATGTTTGGGGGCTTTCTATTATCTTTGGGGTTCTGCTCCGGGACAGATAGCTTTCCTATTTCTATCTTTAGGTGTAGTTAGTTTCTCAGGCTGTGACGAGGCGTCTAGGACCAACGTAGGAACGCTCCACGGCTGCCTCTAGTTTTGGTGGTTAGTCAGGGTACTGCAATCCCATAGATTCCAACTGCTCTGGTGTATTGCCTTTTTTACCTGCACTCCTCAGCTACCGAAACATAACAGTAGGGTCCTGCAGGCAGCGGTAATCTAAGTTTTAAGTTAACTTGTATTTGGCGCCTGTTGCGCATTTTTCTAGGTTGTTGGGTTTCTGCCTCTTTTGTTTTTCTTCCCACCCTAATTTTTGGACTGCTTTGGGACGTCCCACTATTTATGGTGTGTCTCCCTTCCTTCATCTGCAGCTGAAAGACGGATTTTGGTAAGAACTTACCTGTAAAATCCTTTTCAGCGAAGAAGGAAGGGAGACACACATCCCTCCCATGGCAGAAGTGTGTTGTTATATTTACAGAAGCAGCGTGGCCCTTCTCTGATAGCGATTTTCTGAGCTGAGGTCGACGCGCTACGGCTCTGTTCCAGCATTGCCAGCTTATCGCAGTAGTCAGGTTCAGTGAGTAGTACCTGGGACTGTGTGGTTTTTCTTTGCCAAATGCATGCATAACCTGTACTTTTGTATTTTTCTCTGAAGTCCTTCAGAAGGGGTTAAGTTGCTTCGCTGGTGATATTGTTCTTCCTTAAGCTTTGGTACGACTGAAGAGCTGAGTAGGAGGAGCCCGAGCTGGAGGGGCCGGTCAACACGCTTTCTAATCTGAGGTATTGATCCTATCTGGGGCTCCGCCTACCCACTAGTTATGGTGTGTCTCCCACTAGTTATGGTGTGTCTCCCTTCCTTCTTCGCTGAAAAGGATTTTACAGGTAAGTTCTTACCAAAATCCGTCTTTTTTCCACTTTTGAAAAAAAAAACAATTCTAACTCCACCTTAACACAACCTTAACCCTAACACACCCCTATCCCTAACACAACCATAAGCCCAATCCTAACTGCAAAGAATGGAAAAAATAAAAAAAAGGTATTTTATAAATATTTTCTAAGTGGGTAATAAAGGGGGATTTGAGTTACTATTCTTTTATTTTGATCACTGTGATAGGGTCTATCGTAGTGATCAAAATGAACCAATAGGAAAAATTTCCTATTGTAGACGAGTACTGGCCGGCAGATCTCGGCGGGCACACTGCGCATGCTATACGCCTGCCTTTTTTCCAGAAATATGACACGGAGGGCCAGGGGACAGATCAGGAGGGCATGGGGTTGGTGGAGGGCTCAGAGGACCCAATTTCTCTCTTCTCTGATATGCTAGATCATATCAGAGGAGAAATGAATTTTAAATCAGACTTTTTTTTTTGTGATCGCCGTCATGTGACCAGGGAGAGTAAAAAGTGGCCCTGATAATATTCTCCAGGGTCTCAGCTACCCTCGGTAGCCGAGACCCCGGACATTGTGCTACGCTGGGGGGGCACTATACCCTTATTTCTCAGTTAAATGCGGCGCTGAGGAAAAAGTACCCTTAATTGCCGCTGTTATAAGGCATATCAGCGGTCGTTAAGGGGTTAAAGATTGATTTTATTCAAAGTTATTTTATATATTGCATTTGGGCTGTGCCTGGTTTGTAGTTCATACTTTTTTTTGTTGTATATATTGTTTTAGGCACTATTAACAGCAGCTCCTTTATTTGTCATGAGGTTTTGATTCCAGTGATACATCACTTGCTAACCTGGAAGTTGTCATTTTGATACAATCACGTGCTCCAGATCTAGCAGAGCTCTGAATGCTGAGCCCTGTATAACCCGGGGTGAACATAGCCTCTCTGCTGCCTGAGGCGAACTGCAAAATGGCATCCACCCCCCCACCCCCCGTAGTAACATCAGGACAAATAAATCCGGTTTACTCTTTACTAGCCTAACCTGACGCTCATGTAAAATATACACTTTTAAATAGGAATATATTTGAAACATCGATCTTTACACTTCTTCAGGGACTCAATGCCGCCTGAGGCGAAGGGATCAACTTGCTTCATTTTAGGCGCACCCCTGGCCGGGGAACAGTGCTTATTGTAGAGCTTCTTCCCTGGCGGCCGTCCATGTGGTACTGATGCGGCACACAGTTACAACACGTATTACACACACGGACATGGATATCTCCACTAACGGTTTTTCCTGTACCGGAAATATCAGGATGTGTGAAACCAACCTAAAGCCACATTCACACGTTCAGTATTTGATCAGTATTTTACCTCAGTATTTGTAAGCCAAATTGGGAGTGGGTGAGAAATCCAGAAGTGGTGACGTGTTTCTATTATACTTTTCCTCTGATTGTTCCACTCCTGGTTTTGGCCTACAACTACTGAAGTAAAATACTGAACGTGTGAACGTCGCCTGATAGAGGGTTTCTGCTACTTCTGACTTTCCGCAGACAGAAGTTGCAGTCAAAAGATGGCGCTGATAAAAGGTTGAGATGGTGACATTATACACAGGAGCTCTGTATATAGTGTATAGTGTACAAGTAATACAGTGATCACAGGTGACATACACAGGAGCTCTGTATATAGTGTCAGTGTACAGGTAATACAGTGATCACCCGTAACATTATACACAGGAGCTCTGTATATAGTGTCAGTCTACAGGTAATACAGTGATCACCAGTGACATTATACACAGGAGATATGTATACAGTGTCAGTGTACAGGTAATACAGTGATCACCGGTGACATTATACACAGGAGCTCTGTATATAGTCAGTGTACAGGTAATACAGTGATCACCTGTGACATTATACACAGGAGCTCCGTGCTCCATTCTGCCACCCCGTGCTCCATTCTGCCCCGCGGCAAATTTTACACCACGCCCCTGATCACACCCATTACACAACTAGCCACACCCATATCCACGCCCCAATCACACCCATTTAGCACTGCTGATCACACTGACTGGTACTGAGGGCACAGTGGCTGTTACTGTGGGCACACTGACTGGTGCTGAGAAAAAGAAAGAAATAACAGAGAGAGAAAAAGGAAGAACAGAGAGAAAGAAAGGGGAACGAAAGAAGAGAGAGCGAAAGAAAGAAGAGAGAGAGAAATAAAGAAAGAACAGAGAGAGAAAGAGGGGAAAGAAAGAACAGAGAGAGAAATAAAGAAAGAACAGAGAAAGAAAGAAAAGGGGAAAGAAAGACCAGAGAGAGAAAGAAAAAGGGGAAAGAAAGACCAGAGAGAGAAAGAAAGAGGGGAAGAAAGAACAGAGTGAAAGAAAGAGGGGAAAGAAAGAACATAGAAAGAAATAGGGGAAAGAAAGAACAGAGAGAGAGAGAGAAAGAAAGGGGAAAGAAAGAACAGAGAGGAAGAAAGAGGGGAAATAACAGAGAAAAAAGCAAGAACAGAGAGAGAGAAAAAAGAAAGAGAGAGAAAGAAGAAAGAGGGGAAAGAAAGAAACAGAGAAAGAAAGAAAGAAAGAAAGATTAGAGAGGGAAAGAAAGAACAGAGAGAAAGAAGTAAAGATTCTATAAAGATACTATAGAAGCCCGGCTCCCATCGTAGTGCCCACCTGAGTCTCCTGGTGCAGGACATATTATGATCCGCTCACATGGCCAACATCCCCGATTCCAAGGCAATCCCGCTGTCGGAGGAGGACACAGTGATGGATCTGAAGCATTCCCTGAAGTGTCTCCATGGTTCCGTCACAATCTCCTCCCAAAATTACCTAATTTCCGGTCAGCTTCTAGCACATCACTTTCGGTGGAACGTCACGTGTGAGTTTTAAAGTGCTCCTCGGGGCTCCGCTGTGCACTCCTGTGTCCGCTCCGCACACCTCATACACATGCGGCTCTGCTCCGCACACCTCGTACACACGTGGCTCTGCTCCGCATAACTCGTACACACACGGCTCCGGTCTGCACACCTCGTAAACACACAGCTCCACTCCCTAGACCTTGTACACGCGGCTCTGATCCGTACACCTCTTACACACACGGCTCCGCTCCGCACACCTCGAACACACACGGCTCCACTCCGCACACCTCGTACAAATGCGGCTCCGCTCCACACACCTCGTACACACGCGGCTCTGATCCATACACCTCGTACACACACGGCTCCGCTCTGCACACCTCGTACACACGCGGCTCCTCTCTGCACACCTCGTACACACACGGCTCTGCTCCGCACACCTCGTACACACGCGACTCTGCTCCGCACACCCCATACACACGCGGCTCCGATCCGTACACACACAGCTCTGCTACATCCACCCTGTAAACCCCTCCTGACCCTGCACATAAACTTCCCTCATCCAGCACCATGACAACCAGCACAGCAGAGTCCTGCATACACTGAGGCCCCTGATCATGTGACACCTCACTCCTCCCCTCCAGTGACCTCATCACAGGTCCTATGCGCACAGAACAGCCATATGTGAGCAACACGGGCAGATGCAGAAGATAAGAATCTGCTGGCCCCTGTCTTTAGGGATGTGCCGCCTGAGGCAGAGTGCTCAACTTGCCTCATGGTAGGTGCGCTCCTGTGTATAACCCCACCTTCAGCATTGATTGGCATATTTATGTGTATACTGTAAAGCTTCTGATAAAACATTGATTTTATTGAAACAGCAACACACAGCATAGTAAGTAACAGATCATTGAAATCAGGATCTTTGTCCCTGCATAATACTGCTCTCAGGTTACATAGCAAAAAACAGCTGACATGATCCCTTTTAATCATTCCCACAATGTTGACATCTAGATGGGGCTTATTTCCAAGAATACCTTCATTTAAGATATAGCATTTGATAAAAATATCACATTTAATAAGCCTTATCAATACTGCTGTTAAAGTGATGATGATTTTCCTAAAATGCCAGGCACTAAAGGTTTATTTCCAGATTTTTCAAGGCATTCATTCTGTGATATAGTGACACTTTGCATGCCTGGTATAACACGTAGCGTTTATATTTTGTTTGTAGTAATCCTTTTTCAGCGATTGAGCCACTAGAGGGAGAGAAAGTATAAAAAAACACTATGCAACTAATTCTGACTGCAGGTTAGTGAAATGAATGAACCTCCATTTATACAGAGGACAAAAAAATCATGCATTCAAACAAGCAACACTCTCTTTCAAATCTGCCCTCATCTCTGCTAAACAGGCTTACTTCACAACCCTCGTATCTTCCCTATCCTACAACCCCAAACAGTTATTCAAAACTTTTAACTCCCTCCTCCGCCCACCACTGCCCCCTCCTACCTCCCTCATCTCTGCTGAGGACTTTGCCACACACTTCAAAAATAAGATCGACCAAACAAGGCAAGTCTTCATTGTTCAACCACCTCAACCACTTTGTATACCAGACCAAGGCCTAAACCTCATAACCTCCCTCTCCAACATCACCGAAGGGAGCTTAATTGTCTTCTCTCCAAATCGCACCTCACAACCTGTGCACTTGACCCCATCCCAACCCACCTCCTCCCCAACCTCACCACCACTATTATTCCATCCCTAACCCACCTCTTCAACCTATCACTAACTTCCGGTACCTTCCCTTCTGCTTTCAAGCATGCCACAATCACGCCTATCCTTAAAAAGCCAACCCTCGACCCAACCGCTATGTCCAGCTATCGCCCAATATCGCTGCTCCCATTCGCTTCCAAACTCCTGGAGCTGCATGTCCACGCTGAGCTTTCCTACCACTTCTCTTCTAACTTGCTCTTTGACACTCTACAATCTGGTTTCCGCCCCCATCACTCCACTGAGACAGCCCTGACCAAAATTACTAATGACCTACTTACAGCCAAAGCAAACGGACAATACTCTATACTCCTGCTTCTTGACCTGTCCTCTGCTTTTGACACAGTTGACCACTGCCTTCTACTACAGATTCTTTCCTCCTTTGGCGTCAAAGACCTCGCCCTATCTTGGATCTCCTCATACCTTTCCAACCGCACATTCAGCGTCTCCCACTCCCACACTACCTCCTCGTCCCCCCTCTCTCTGTTGGAGTTCCCCAAGGCTCTGTTCTAGGACCCCTACTCTTCTCAATCTATACACTTGGCCTGGGGCAACTCATAAAGTCCCACGGATTCCAGTACCACCTTTACGCTGATGACACTCAGATCTACCTCTCTGGCCCAGACATCACTTCTCTGCTATCCAGAATCCCGGAGTGTCTATCAGCCATATCCTCCTTCTTCTCCTCCCGCTTCCTCAAACTCAATGTGGACAAATCTGAACTCATAATCTTTCCCCCATCCCACAGATCTTCCTTACCTGACCTATCTACCACAATTAACGACATCACGCTTTCCCCCGTACCAGAAGTCCGCTGCCTCGGAGTAACCCTTGACTCTGCCCTGTCCTTCAAACCGCACATCCAAGCTCTTTCTACCTCCTGTCGCCTTCAGCTCAAAAATATTTCAAGAATCCGTCCTTTCCTCAACCCTCAATCTACTAAAATGATTGTGCACGCCCTCATCATCTCCCGCCTCGACTACTGCAACACCCTTTTCTCTGGCCTCCCTGCTAACACCCTCGCACCTCTCCAGTCCATCCTTAACTCTGCTGCACGACTAATTCACCTCTCTCCTCGCTACTCCTCCGCTTCTCCCCTCTGCAAATCTCTTCACTGGCTCCCATTCCCTCAGCGTATCCAGTTCAAATTACTAATACTGACCTACAAGGCCATCTATAATCTGTCTCCTCCTTATATCTCTGAACTAATCTCCCGATATCTTCCCTCACGTAATCTCCGATCCTCCCAAGACATCCTTATCTCCTCCACACTTATTCGCTCCTCACTCAACCGCCTCCAAGACTTCTCCCGAATATCCCCCATCCTCTGGAATTCTTTGCCCCAACACATCCGACTATCAAACTCATTCGGATCCTTCAGACGGAACCTGAAAACCCATCTCTTCAGGAAAGCCTACAGCCTGCAATGACCCTGCTGCCTCCTCACCACTACCGGAGTTATTGCCTCAACCAACACCGGAACTGCTGCAACCCCCCAACCTGCTGTCTCCTGCCTCACAATCCTGTAGAATGTAAGCCCGAAAGGGCAGGGTCCTCTCCCCTCTGTATCAGTCTGTCATTGTTAGTTTGTTTACTGTAAGTGATACCTGTAATTTGTATGTAACCCCTTCTCATGTACAGCACAATGGAATCAATGGTGCTATAGAAATAAATATTAATAATAATAATAATGATGTATGGAACCGACTGTGGGTCGTACATCCACTTCGTGACGCAAACCTAAATGACGACTAGCTAGCGATCACCTGTAGACCACAGTCCAGGAGCTCAGCCTCAGGTGATGTTTGATGGAGACAATAGCATAGTAGGAGATTTGTCAAAGCCTCTTCTTTCTAGCATTTACAGGTGCTTCTCACAAAATTAGAATATCATCAAAAAGTTAATTTCAGTTCTTCACTACAAAAAGTGAAACTCATATATTATAAAGAGTCATTACACACAGAGTGATCTATTTCAAGTGTTTATTTCGGTTAATGTTGATGATTATGGCTTACAGCCAATGAAAACCCAAAAGTCATTATCTCAGTAAATTAGAATACTTTATAACACCAGCTTGAAAAATAATTTTAAAATTCGAAATGTTGGCCTTCTGAAATGTATGTTCAGTAAATGCACTTAATACTTGGTCAGTGTAGGTGTCCACCAATAGACAAAATATTGGGGCCCACCTCTTAATCACCCAATTAAATTTTTGATTCAGTCCTAAAGCCACAGGTATATAAAGCAAAGCCCCGAGCCATGCAGACTGCCTGTATAAATATTTGTTTATTTGTTTGTTTGCCTTAAAGAGATCACTGAAGTCAAAAATCCCCAAAAAATACTAAGAGGTCAATGAACATTTTATGACATTGACCCATAAGTGTCTAAAAATAGGAAAAAGTAGATTGTGAAACCCCCTTGGAGGCAGAGAAGGGAAGGCTATATTCACATGTTGCCTCTTTGCTGCTTATTTATGCAAATTAAAAGCTGCGTTTTACAGCAGCAGCAAAACCTATGAGATCTCATGCACAAATTGTTTATTTTTGTGACTGAATTTGAAAACAGCAGCCTGTTACCGTATTTTTTGGACCATAAGACGCACTTTTTTCCCCCCAAAATTTGGGGAGAAGAGATCTCGTTGCCGAGACTTGAATGAGATTTGGCGGCCATCTTACCGGAGTCCCCTGGCGGCCATGTTTGAGGACGCCACCGAGATGCAGGAGAGAGCGGAGCTGCGGGGGGCTTTCCGGCTAAGACCGAAATGCCGGCGGAGCCCCCCTGCAGCACAGAGCCGGCTGCTGCCCCGGAACCACCGCACGGAAGACTTCGTCGGGACCGCCACCGGAGGCCGCTGGCGGCCATGTATCAGGAGGCCGCAGCAGCGGAGCTGCGGGGGGCTGTCCGGCTAAGAGGGAAATGCCGGCGGAGCCCCCCACGCAGCACAGAGCCCCGCTGCTGGCCAGACACCACAGAGCACAGGAGGCTGCATTGGGACCACCGCTATGGGATGTGAGTACCATATATTGCACAGCGACCCCACAGAGCACAGCGACCCCACAGAGCACAGCCACCCCACAGAGCACAGCCACCCCACAGAGCATAGCCACCCCACACAGCACAGCCACCCCACAGAGCACCCCTGCAACACAGAGCACTTCGGACTGTAAGACGGACCCCCATTTGACACATTATTTTTTTTTCCCTGTTTTCCTTCTGAAAATTTGGGGTGCGTCTTATGGTCCGGTGCGTCTTATAGTCCGAAAAATACGGTACTCCTTTCACCATTTTTGCAGCAGTTTTTCACCCGTAGAAAGTAATGAGTAAGTGCAAAAAACACAGGTATCAGATTTTGCTGCGTTTTTTGGGCAGAAAACTCAGGAATAACAGGAACTAAAGTGTATCAGCATGAAAAATACAACAAAACCAGCTTCTTTACTGCCAAGAGTGCAGCTTTTGCCTGCAGAAAAGAAAACGCAGCAAAAACGTGATGTGTGAACACAGCCTAATGTGGAGTGTGACAATCTCTGTACAGTGCTGTGAGTAGAGATAAGCGAGCTTGTTCATAAAACATTCAGATTTGTGTTTGGATTCCGGAGCATTTTCCCCAAAATCCTCAAAGTTCGGTAATTGATCGAGTTTCCACTAATGCTTTTGTTAGGATTTTGATAGGATAGTGGGGCTGTATGATGAGCGGGGTTGAAGGGGATAGGTCAGAGGAGCGGTGGACTGTTATTCTCTTTTTTTATTAACTTAATGTGTGGAGATTCCGGCAGCCAATCAGGGTGCAGAAATCATCCACAATGTCCAGACATAAGGGCTTATGTCATTGGCTGCAAAGTGACATGTCCCTCTCCATGTAAAAAGTGGACATGTGGCTTTGACGCCATTTTGTCAGTGTAACAGCGCAGAGAGGCTGCTCCTGTTGGTGCAAGTAGTCAGATAGTTAGCTTGGCGGTTTATTCTTAACTAGTTCAGATAGATACGATCCTGTGTCAAATCGAACTTCCAGCATATAAATCTGGAGTGCTAAATCTGTAGTGCAGCCACAAGTCGCCACTTCAACATATAAATCCATAGTGCTGCTCAGTCTGTGGTACAGTGACCAGTCGCCAATTCAGCATATAAATCCTTTGTGCTAATTGTGTGGTCCAGCCATGAGTCCACATTTCAGTGTCACGACTCTGTTGTCGGGTGACCCAGGACCAGGGGCTTTTTCCCTGTCTCTAATGCTAGGGATGCCCTAGCTCGCTCTGTTCCCCAGGTTATTTCTGATGGTGAAGAGGCCGGGGCCACGTACCTTGCCTTAGCTCCTGAATCTGACCTCAGTCTGTACCCTGTTTCCCACCCAGGGAAGAGGGGACTAGTAGTGTACCGTTACACACCAACCAGACTAACAAGTTAATACGAACAGGGGTAACGTAATATACAAGTCATACAAATATACTCAAACAACAGAGGAGTGCACCGGGAAGTGGAGGCAGGGCCGGCGTCAGCACCCGGCACACCCGGGCAAGTGCCGGGGCCCTGAGCAGACGGGGGGCCCACTCGCAGTCTGGCACCCCCGCGCCCGTTAGCGGAGGAGAGCGGTGTGAGCGCCGTCACTGGGCCCCCCCCGCCCGCTCAGGGCCCCGGCATCAGCTGGCACAATACTTACCTCTCCCGTGCCTCCGCTGCCGCAGCTCCGGGCTCCAGGGGGCGCCGGCGCTTCCTCTCACAGCAGCGCCGCTGAATGACGTCATCATTCAGCGGCCGGCTGTGGCAGAGAGCGCGGACGCTGGGCAGGTAAGACGTGTGTGTGTGTGTCTCTTTGTGTGTCTGTGTGTATGTAGTGCGGTGCTTTGTGTGTGTGTGTGTGTGTGTGTGTGTGTTTGTATGTATGTATGTGAGAGAGTGCTTGTGTGCTGTGATGCTGTCTGTGTATGATGATGGGCAGGCATTGCTGATAATGAGGAGGCATTGATGATGATGATGGGGAGAAGATGATGATAATGGGCAGGCATTGATGATAATGGGCAGGCATTGATGATGGGGAGAAGATGATGATGGGCAGGCATTGCTGATAATGGGGAGGCATTGATGATGATGGGGAGAAGATGATGATAATGGGCAGGCATTGATGATAATGGGCAGGCATTGATGATGGGGAGAAGATGATGATGGGCAGGCATTGCTGATAATGGGGAGGCATTGATGATGATGATGGGGAGAAGATGATGATAATGGGCAGGCATTGATGATAATGGGCAGGCATTAATGATGGGGAGAAGATGATGATGGGCAGGCATTGCTGATAATGGGGAGGCATTGATGATGATGATGGGGAGAAGATGATGATAATGGGCAGGCATTGATGATAATGGGCAGGCATTGATGATCGGGAGAAGATGATGATGGGGAGGAGATGATGATGATGGGCAGGCATTGATGATAATGGGGAGGCCATGATGATGATGGGGAGGCAATGATGATGATGGGGAGGTAATCATGATGATAATGGGGAGTCTTTCCACAGCGCCCTTTCCTGAGCCGTAACAGTGCAGAACGCAGTACAGCGCAGAGGAGAGCTCCATATTTTGTATGGAGCATTATATGGGGACCAGTATCCTGTATGGAGCATTATATGGGGACCAGTATCCTGTATGGAGCATTATATTGGGTCCAGTATTCTGTATGGAGCATTATTTGGGTCCAGTAATCTGTATGGAGCATTATATGGGGGGTGACATCCTGCATGGGGTATTATATGGGTGATGAGGGGGAGACTGTGGTGCCCATAATATTGTATGGAGGACTGTACTGTCCAGTCTGTACTGTGTGCTGTGAGGATTTGGCGGTTTTTGAGCTATTGTACAATTTACAATAGATATCAGTCATGTAATGGAAGAAGTGAAGTATTTGGCATTGTACTGTACCCATATTTCTCTGCTGTATCTGTGCATCATGAATCGTGGTCTGTGTTAAAGGGGCCCACTGAGGCTCTTTCGCCCGGAGCCCATAAAAACCTGGAGCCAGCCCTGAGTGGAGGATGGGGTTAAACCAAAGTTGGAGAAGAAGGGGACTTATCACACACCCAAAACCTAGCAAAAGTAAAAGATAAGTCCACTAAACGCCTTCTCAAATAACAACCAACAACCTCCAGTCATACAGCAAAAGCTATCTAAGACAATGAGTGCTAGTCAGGGCCCAGTTTGTATAGGAGATGGAAGTGGCTAACAGTGCACAGATGAGCCTTAATGCAGGAGAGCTTACAGGAGCGCTCAACTGAGCATATTAACCCCTACACTGCTAAAAGAAACCTGCATCGTTTAATATGACCGTTTAATATGAAGGTGAAGTGCTTCTCATCAGTGCAGGAGTAGGAGCAATCAGACGCTGCGGTCTTCTGGCTCCCTGTGCCATTCAACATATAAATCCTTTGTGCTAATTGTGTGGTCCAGCCACCAGTCTACATTTCAGCATATAAATCTTTTGTGCTAATTCTGTGGTCCAGCCACACTATCTCAGCAAATAAATACTGATTGTTAATTTCGTGACAGGTGACTGACAGGTCATGGCCTAGGGTTGTGAAACAGCTGGTTGAAAGAGGGTACATACAACATGAGTGTGAAAAAGCAAGGTTGTGGTGGAAGGAGGAATAGGTTTGGTGTTAGAAGTGTAGGTGGGGTAGGTGGTTATGTTTCTGAAAGCTGTACTGAACACACTGTCTCATCCTATCCAAAGACCACTGACAACATCTGTTACTGGATGGATTACTCGATTCCCTTTCTTTGGCAGCAGCACAGCGGTACACCTTGTAGATGAGGGCCAGAAAGAGCATGTGCTCCAGTGGATGGCAAGTGCTGCATCAAGTGGCCTCTCCTCCTCTTCCTTCACCGTAACATCACACATAGTACAGTACAATACATGGTCCAATTCATCCAATTGAGTGAGAAAGTTCCAAACTTTTGTATACAGTGATGGATATTTGTGTATGTTTACCCTATGGGCATTGAACCTTGGGCTAATGCATATGAGTACCTGATGGTACTAGGTTTTCAATCTGACCCCTAAATTGTATTAATAGCATTGTGAGATTAAACACTGCCAGGATCTGAATGATCCTATTTGTTACTCTGTGTTTGCTAACATTTCTTATGTGTTGTTATGGTCTGTGTGACACTGCACTGTTCTGTACTTTAGTGTGACTTTACACATATATTTTTATCTTTAGGCTATAATAAAATCTAAGTTGAATATTACCACTTTTTTGCTATAGTCCTATGCCTTTAGTAGTAGTAGAGTGTGAAGATGTGGCGTGTAGGAGTGAGTTGGTGGCGATAGGTTTTCTATATAAATCAGTGGTAACTGTACCTCCTATTCTGAGGTCAAGAAATTCAAGATCTCTTCCGAATTTATAAGTCAGGGTGATGTTAAGATTATTTTCATTGAGATTGGCCATTAGAGTGTGAAGAGCATCCACTGTTCCCTTCCACACAAACCAAACATCATCAATATACTTCATCCATCCCTGTACCCACTGCATTTCTATGATAGTATCTCCCTGAAAAATATCCCTCTCCCATGCCCCCAGAAAAAGGTTGGCATTGGAGGTGGCATAAGAGGCCCCCATGGCAGTGCCTTGTGTTTGAAGGTATGTTTTTTGAAAGTGAAGATGTTATACTTCATAACAAAGGAGGATAAGGATTAAGTCAATCAAAGCAGGATCCAATGATTCTATGAGTTCTCCTTCAATGGAAGTCTTCAAACAGAGGCTGGACAGACATCTGTCTGATTTAGTGAATCCTGCTTTGAGCAGGTGGTTGGACCAGATGACACAGTAGATCCCTTCCAACTCTACCATTTTATGATTCTATCTATCCTGAGATACCAAGTGTTAGGGTTCGAGTTCCCGCTGCTGCACAAGGGGAGTCTCGAACCAGTCCCGCTGCGGTCCCCCATCCATCTCCGGCCGCAGTGGAGCCTGCTCAGCAAAGACGTCGGTCCCAGCGTCTCGCCCAGTCTAATACTGTGCAGAGACTTGCTGTTGCCTCTCCAGGTTCTGCTATTGTAGCCAGTACTGGTCAGCGGCGAGCAGACGTCTTTAGGACTAAGTCCTGCGTTTCCCCTTCTGAGCATGCCCAGGGTAAGATCTCTCATTGGAGATCAGGGGTCACATGCTCAGGTACTGCAGCAGCTCTTATTGGTCCGACAGGAAGGTCCTGAAACTACATGTGTTCTGGAAGTTTCTCATTGGTCCTTTTCTGGCAGGTCCTGTAGTTGCTACTATAAAAGGGTTGCATGGCCTTGCGGCCATGCGCTAGTATCAATTGCATTATGTGCTTTGTGCTAGTGTGATCATGCACGCATGTGGTTAGGGCTCGGCTGAAATAAGCCCCTAGAATACCGGCACCTCCGGTGAGGAGATTTGTATGCACGTGTTCAGGACTTGGCTGAAATAAGCCCCTAGAATACCAGCTTCTCCGGTGAGGAGTTGTTTGCTTGTGTTGCTGACTGCATGACCACGGACTGCTATCTGCACAGCAGTTATCTGTGTAGCCCTGTGGTGTTAACAGGACACAGTCGCTATCTCGGCGGCTTTACCGCAGCGACTCTGTGGTGTAAGAGTTTGCTTATGCAGCCATATAGTGCCACAGCATTTATGTTTGCAACTCTGTGAAGTAACAGAGTTCGCCTTTACCACCATCTTACTAGCAGCAGGCTCTGCCTGCACGGCAGACCCCGGGCTGCGAACGCACCCACTATTTATATTTATTTGGTGCGCTCCGCAGACCCTATCAGTATACTAGCGCCAGGGTCTGGCTAGTAAAATGGCTGCACATCCAGCAGCTGGAGGGTAGCTTGGCGGCTCTTGAGCGCACAACCTCAGCTGTGGATGTTACCGCAGTCGCTGTTCAGGCTGCTAGTGTAGCTGCAGCCAGTTTGTCCACCGCTACCTCTGCTCCGACATTATCTCACCTCCCACTTCCAGACAAGTTTACTGGTGACAGTAAACATTGTCGGGGATTCGTGAGTCAGTGCTCTATACAGCTTGAGCTTCTAGCAACACGTTTCCCCATGGAACGGGCACAAGTGGCTTTTATTGTGTCTCTTCTGTTGGGCAGAGCATTGGAGTGGGCAACGCCGCTGTGGGAGCGTAACGATCGTGTGGTGCGCAGTGCTCCTCATTTTTTGGAGGCTCTGAAAAAGGTATTTTTAGGACCTCAGGTCACGCACGATACGGCACTCCAACTGCTGGCAATGTCACAAGGCTTGTCCATGGTCAGCCAGTTCTCAGTCCAATTTCGGACTTTGGCCTCTGAATTAGAGTGGCCAGATAAAGTTCTTATTCCAGTGTTCTGGAGAGGTCTGGAAGACCATGTAAAGGACGCTTTGGCTACCAGGGAGATTCCTGCCACACTGGAGAAACTCATCTCTATATCTACCCGCATCGACCTCCGTTTTCATGATCAGAGGGTAGAGCGGACCCAGTGTAGGCAGAGGTTTCGGCTGGCACCCACCTTTGCCAAACCTCTTGAATTTCCCGTTCGGGCATCCGACTCCCAAGAGACCGTGGAGACTACTCGAGTGGGATCTAAGTCTCGGACCACTCGAGTATCCGTGGTCTGTAGAGTGTGTCAGCAGCCAGGACATTATGCCAACCGATATCCCCAGCGAATGAGTAAACGGTCATGTTCCGTGACCATGGGTGCAGGGTCATTAGACGCGAGGAATTTTGCTCCGAAAGTGCTCCTTAAAGGGTTAATCTTTCTAGGTTCATCCACTCTTCCCGCCAAGATTTGTGTGGACTCTGGGGCAGAGGGGAATTTTATGTCCTCCTCCTTTGCCTCTCGCCATTCCATACTGCTGGTGACGCCCACCGAGCCAGTATCGGTGAGAGTATTGAATGGAGCAATCCTGCCCTCACAAATCACCCACCAGACTGTCTCGCTTCCTCTGTCTATGTCCCCTTCTCATTGTCCCCTTCTCATCAGGAGAATATATGCCTTTTTGTTCTTCCTGTGGGAATAGATGAGGTTTTGTTGGGATTACCTTGGCTTCGCCACCACTCTCCCCATATTGAGTGGTCTTCTGGGAGAATACTGGGTTGGGGTGATCATTGCAGAGACAGATGTCTCAGAGAGGACGTTCAGGTTTCCATCACGGTGATACCCATAGACCTTGCTTCTCTCCCCAAGGTTTATCGGTCATACGCGGACGTATTCTCCAAAAAGGCAGCGGAGACTCTTCCGCCTCATCGCCCCTATGACTGTCCTATAGACCTTTTGCCTGGAATGGAGCCCCCTCGGGGAAGAGTGTTTCCTCTCTCTCTTCCTGAGACGGAGGCCATGTCACAATACATCCAGGAAAATCTGGCAAGAGGGTTTATTAGGAAGTCAGTGTCACCAGCAGGGGCAGGATTTTTCTTCGTGCAGAAGATGTTCTGTCTCCGACATCTAATTGTTGTTTTTTCTACTGTTTATGTAGGAGTTTAACAATCTAGTGTTTGGCTCCCTCTAGTGACCAGTGTCATATTCGCAGTTATGTTTTCTTTCACTTTCAGCAAATCCTTTTCCCTCCCTTTGCAATGCATGATGGTAGCTTAAGCAATGCATGATTGTAGCTTAGCAATGTATTTTGGGAGCTTTCACTCCATTTCCCTCCATTTTCCTCCAGCCTGCATCCAGGAAGCAGCTCATCTTTTCCTCTCCTCTTGCGATAGCATCGCCGGTATGTACTTATGTCTCTCTAGTTAATTCCTGTCCTATATTAGCCCTGTGTAATCAGTTCTGCCTCTAGGTTAGGTATTAGTCTGCAAATGTTTATTCACAGTGTACTATGTATATGTATTTCCACTATGCCCGTGTACTGATTGTATGTATATTATGTTTGTATTATAGTTTCACCGCGCCAATATATCAAGTTCAATAAAAGCACAGATTCAATCACAATCTCCTTATTGGACCCCGGTATAGCGGTTTAGCTGTCTGTATAACTGCAATGACGTCTGCCTCATTCAGTGAGGAGAGAACAGTGAAACGGCGGCCATCCAGCTAGTGGGAATCCTGTGAAAAAGCAGCCGTCCAGCTTGCAGGATCTAGTGAAACTGCAGCCATCTACCTAGTGAGATTCAAGAAACCGGCTACACAGAGACTTAATACAGCTACAGCAATCTCTGCACAGCCAAGCATTCCCCCAAGACACCATGTCCCACAAATCACACAGGACAAAATCTGCTACTTCCGTCTCCTCAAAGACAACATCCATCAGCAGCGCGGTCGCCATTGCCCGCGCAAATGCTGTAGCCGCCGAAATGCGAGCAAGCTTTGCTGAAGAAGAGATGCGACTTAAGTTAGAGAAAGCACGCGTTGATGCCGAGAAGGCACGCATAGATGCCGCCTTAGAGAGCCTAGCGCAAAACCCTGAGCTGCATAGCCGAAGCCGTACGTCAAGTCTGGAGTTTCCATTGCAAGATTCACCACAACGCACATTTCAGTACGTTAATGAACTTCCTGATCCAAACTATAACCCTGAACCAGCATCGGAACAAGAACATGACACCTCCAGTGAAGCAAGCGAGAGTCATAATGAGGCTCAGCTCCAAGACAGATACAAACATGAAAACGCGGAACAAAATAACTCTGCTAATGACTACCTTGCCCCTCACCAGGTAACCAACGTGAATCACCTTGCTGACACACCGCACGTCAGACTGAAGCATCATGACACCGGCTGGCGCCACCCAGAGGATACTAACAGGCACGAACGCACCTCACATCACTATCAGGGTGACCCATCACCAGTATACTCTGCTGACAACCGGTTCACAACAGAATTTGCTAAGTTCTTCACACGACGTGATCTTGTTGCCAAGGGACTCATGAAATTCACTGACCAAGCTGAAGGTTATAGAGCTTGGAAAGCTTCCTTCCAAAATGTCACTAGAGACTAGGGGCTACAACACAGGGAAGAGATAGACCTCTTAGTCAAATACCTGGGGGAAGAGTCAGTCAAACACGCAGTAAGGATCAGAGACATTAATATAAACTGCCCTGAGACTGGCCTCAAATAAATCTGGAAGAGGCTGGATGAGTGTTACGGCTCAGCAGAGGTAATAGAAAGAGCTTTGTTCAAAAGAATTAATGTCTTTCCTAAAATATCTAACAAAGAGCTCCAGAAACTTAGAGAATTAAATGACTTGGTAAAGGAAGTCCAAGTTTCCAAATGTGAAGATGATCTACAAGGACTTGCATACCTTGACACAGCAAGAGGTGTTAACCCTATAGTCCAAAAGTTGCCCTACAATCTACAGTAGAGGTGGCTTACACATGGTTCCACGTACAAACACAGTGTTCCATTTCCTCCCTTCTCCATTTTTGTAGACTTTGTACACCAACAAGCAAGAATCAGAAACGATCCCAGCTTTGACTTTGCATTGTCATATGCCACACCTTCACCAACTGCAAACCCACGCAGAACGTCTGTGGCAGTGCACAAGACTTATGTTTCTTCTCCAGGTTCTAATTACAGGTCTGCTGGCTGCTCCCAATCAGAGACAAAGGTGCAGGATCCTGACAAGCAGTGCCCGCTCCATCAGAAGCCTCATCCTCTCCTGAAATGCAGAGCCTTCAGAGGAAAATCTATGCCAGATAGCAGAAGCTTCCAGAAAGAGAACGGTATCTGCTACAAGTGCTGCTCATCCACAACTCATCTCGCCAAGGATTGCAAGGTTAGTGTAAATTGCACAGAATGTGGCACCACAGATCATAACACTGCCCTACATCCTGGCCCAGCTCCATGGAGTACACAAAACACACCAGCTGACAGTGAGCATGGCGGGGAGGAAAGGAACACTGATACAGCTATGCCAGAGATCACTTCACAATGTACTGAAGTCTGTAAAGGGACAATAGACAGTAGATCCTGTTCAAAAATATGCCTCGCCCGAGTGTACCCAAAGGGTCATAGAGACAAAGCTGTAAGACTGTATGCTATCTTGGATGATCAAAGTAATCGATCCCTAGCTAGATCAACATTCTTTGACCTATTCAACATCAAAGGGCCAAGCACCCCCTACTCACTAAAGACGTGTGCAGGTACAGTGACAACAGCAGGTAGGAAAGCTACTGACTACCAAATTGAGTCCTTAGACGGACAATTCTGCCTACCACTACCTACAATCATCGAGTGTAATCAGATCCCAGACAACAGATCTGAAATACCTACGCCAGATGTGGCAATCCATCAAGCTCACTTAAAATGCATAGCACACCTCATACCAGAACTCGACCACCAGGCCCAGATAATTCTGCTGTTGGGGAGAGACATCCTGCAGGTTCATAAAGTGAGACGTCATATCAATGGAGTCCACAATGCTCCCTATGCCCAAAAGCAAGACCTAGGATGGGTCATAATAGGAAATGTATGCTTGGGACGCATGCACGCCCCATCTTCTGTGACAAGCATGCTGACAAATAGATTGGAGAAAGGACGCCCATCTCTGTTTCAACCTTATAACAATGAATTCCATGTCAGAGAGCTACCATATAGCATCCAACTACCCAATCATCTAATAGACTTTACTCATGACAGCAGTATAGTGTCAGGAAGCTATGAGGATCAGTTAGGGTGCACAGTCTTCCAGAGAACTAAGCAAGACAACCAAGTTGAAATGTCAGTAGAGGACAAGTTGTTCTTAGAG
Organism: Oophaga sylvatica; assembly: GCA_033576555.1. Lineage (NCBI taxonomy): Eukaryota > Metazoa > Chordata > Amphibia > Anura > Dendrobatidae > Oophaga > Oophaga sylvatica. The sequence goes on along the minus strand of JARQOD010000002.1, from coordinate 551,411,482 downwards.
GTAATGGACAAGGGACTTGTTAAAGATGAGACCAACAGCTGGGTCGCACCTCTTCCTTTCAGAACTCACAGACCACGTCTACCGAACAACAGAAATCAAGCATTAAAGCGTTTCTTCTCTCTCAAACATAATCTGCAAAGAAAGCCAGAGATGAAAGATCACTTTTTCTCCTTCATGTCAAAGATCTTTGAGAATTGTCATGCAGAGCTAGCTCCCACTCTCAAAGACTCTGAAGAATGCTGGTTCCTACCCATGTTTGGAGTATACCACCCTAAGAAACCAGGCCAAATTAGAGTGGTGTTTGACTCCAGTGCTAAGTTTGATGATATCTCCCTGAATGATGTTCTATTGACAGGACCAGACCTCAATAACAAACTGCTGGGAGTACTTATGCGTTTCCGTAAGGATTCCATCGCCTTCATCGCTGACATCCAGCAAATGTTCCATTGTTTCCTTGTGTGAGAGAGAGAGACATGAACTTCCTAAGATTCTTCTGGTACAGAGACAATGATCCTGCTAAAGAAGTCACAGAGTATCGCATGAGAGTGCACATCTTTGGCAACAGTCCTTCACCTGCAGTCGCCATCTATGGACTCAAAAGGTCGGCTCAAGAAGGAGAAACAGAATATGGATCAGATGTCAGACAATTCATAGAAAAAGACTTTTATCTGAAAGCCATGCCTTCAAATGAGACTGCCATCAATCTTCTCAGGAGAGCCCAAGAGATGCTTGCTTGCTCGAACCTCAGGCTTCACAAAATAGCCTCAAACATCCAAGAACTCATGGAAGCATTCCCTTCACAAGACTTATGCAACAGTCTCAGAGACTTGGACTTGGGGTCAGAACCCGCACCAATGCAACGCAGCCTCGGGCTTCTCTGGAATCTACAGTCAGACACTTTCACCTTCCAGGTCAGTCAAGAAGAAAAGCCTTTCACACGTAGAGGTGTCCTGTCCACCATCAACAGTCTGTACGATCCCTTGGGTTTCGCAGCTCCTGTCACTATACAAGGCAAGGCCTTACTAAGGGACTTAACCAAGGAAACATCTGACTGGGATGCACCTCTGCCACCTGATAAGAGAATACAGTGGGAAGGATGGAAGAACTCTTTAGCAGCCCTTTCCAACCTGAATATGCCAAGACCATACACCCCTGTGCCGTCTACAGAAATACAAAGCCAAAAACTGTACGTGTTTGCAGATGCTTCTGTCAAAGCAATTGCCGCTGTCGCCTATCTCAAAACTGTAGACTCCAAATGTCAGAGCCACATTGGATTCGTTATGGGGAAAGCCAAACTTGCTCCACAGCCAGAGCACACTATACCCAGGTTAGAGCTTTGTGCTGCAGTTTTAGCCATTGAATTGGCAGAGTTCATCGCATCCGAGATAGATATTGACTTGTCACAGGCCTAGTTCTACTCAGACAGCAAAGTAGTCCTTGGATATATTCACAATGAAATTAGGCAATTCTATGTTTATGTCAACAGAGTGCTACGAATTAGGAGATCAGTACATCCAAAACAGTGGCATTACATACCCACGGACCAAAATCCTGCAGATCATGCAACTAGAGCAGTTGACGCAAGTCGACTAGGAAGCACAACATGGCTCTCAGGACCAAAACTATTGTACGCTGAAGAATGTTTCCCAGACACCTTTGAACTAGTAGGTGTAACGAATGGAAGCGGAGGCAGAGATGGTGAAGTTCACATTAGTTTTTATTTTTTAATGTGGAACCTCGAGACCGCGGTCCGGGGGGCTCCGAAGGGGGCGTAACTAGTGAGCCCCGGGTACCCGTAGTAAGGCCCCTCGAACAGGACCAGAATGGAATACCCGGAGGACACAGGTGCTACCTCCAGTTAGACCCCGGACACGTGGCAGCTGTCCCAGAGGGACCAAAAGGATAACAGGTATATACAGAGTCCGTGGAGGGTTCTTGACGGAGAAGGGTAAGATCCTGGTCCAGAATGGATGGTGGCAGGCTGGCTTCAGTGACCTTGTCACGGTCCACGGGTACGGATGTCTGATGGCGGAACGGGATGACACTTGCGCCAGTAATAGCCGAGATTGTCCAGGTTAGCCAGATACGGGTTAGCAATGATCTGAGGAGACAAACAGTATAAGCGAAGCACAGAGACTGCAGACGCAGCGCAGACAGATCAGGAACAGAACCGGATGTAGCAATGATAGAACACGTTGCTCCGGCACTCCCCTTATGGTGGAGTGACCAGATATACTACTGAGTGCGCTGCCATTGGTTAATTAGCTATTTCAAAAAATGCACGCTGCCCCTTTAAGAGAGACGGTGGGCGCAGCCTCGCGTCCTAAGCAATCTATCTGGAGGCCTGCTAGCAGCGTGCCAGGAAGTGGAGGAGGACACAGGACGCCGAGGAGCAGATGGGACAGGAGACCCCAGCCTGCGCGCAGACTGCTGCAGAGGGACAGCCAGAGGAACAGGTGAGTGACCAGGACGGAGTGCAGAGCCAACGCGGGGACCGAGTGTAACAGTATCCCCCTCTTTGCTCCCCCTCTTTTTCAAGCCTGCATGAAATCTTTTAAGAAGAAGAGGAGCCTGGATGTTCTCTTTAGGCTCCCAAGACCTCTCCTCAGGACCAAAACCCTTCCAGTCCACCAGGTAATAGATCCTACCTCTTACTCTCTTAGAGGCCAAGATATGTTTTACCTCAAAAACATCATCCTCAGAAACCGGATCAGGAGTGGTACCCGGGTCCTTAAAGAAGGAGCTCAACACTACTGGTTTGAGGAGGGAAACATGAAAGGAGTTAGGTACACGTAGAGAATTAGGCAATTTCAGTTTGTAAGAGACCGGGTTGATTTGTCTCAAGACTTCAAAGGGACCAATGAAACGGGGACCCAATTTGTACGATGGTAACTTCAAACGGATGTACTTGGAGGAGAGCCATACCTTGTCTCCTGGACGAAAGATGGGAGCCTCCAAACGTCTTTTGTCCGCATGCGTTTTCATATGTTGAGAGGCTTTCTCCAAAGCCGACCTGGTTTCTCCAAATGTTCGAGAAATTCTTAGACAAGGTATCGACTGCCGGAACATCGGACAATCCAGAGACAGGAAGAGGAAATTCCGGGTTGAAGTCCAAACACAATCTGAAAGGGAGCCTTTCCATAAGATTCACTTACTTGGTTGTTGTAGGAGAATTCCGCCCAGGGCAGTAATTCTACCCAGTCATTATGATGAGCGTTGATGAAGTGACGCAGGTATCCAGCCAGGATTTGATTGATCCTCTCCACTTGCCCATTAGACTGGGGATGGTATGCAGAAGAAAAATCTAGTTCAATTTTTACCATTTTACAGAGTCCTCTCCAGAACTTAGAGGTGAACTGGACGCCCCTGTCGGACACGATGTGGAGAGGAAATCCATGTAAACAGAAGATGTGCTGAATGAAGTGAGCGGCCAGTTCTGGAGCAGACGGGAGGCCAGATAGCGGAACGAAGTGGGCCATTTTAGAGAAGCGGTCCACCACAAACCATACCACTGAGCAGCCAGAAGAAATGGGAAGATCCGTGATGAAATCCATCGCGATGTGCTGCCAGGGAGCGGACGGAATCGGAAGAGGCAGAAGCCTGCCAGTAGATGTTTAACAGTTTTGTTACGGGCACATGAAGGACAGGCTGCGACGAACTCCTGGATATCCTTGCCCATGGTAGGCCACCAGTAATAACGGGAGATGAGTTGCTGCATCTTTTTCTGACCAGCATGGCCAGCCAACTTAGAAGAATGACCCCAGCGCAGAACACGAATACGATCAGAAGCGGACACGAGAGTCTTCCCTGGAGGAAGCCGGGCCAGATCAGTGGAGGCAACAGAGACTAACTTAGAAGGTTCAATAATGTGCTGAGGTTCTTCCTCCAGTTCAGGAGGCAAGAAGGCTCTTGAGAGTGCGTCTGCCTTGATGTTCTTGTCAGCTGGACGGAAATGAAGTACAAAATTGAAACGGGCAAAAAATAATGCCCAACGGGCCTGACGGGGATTCAGTCTTAAAGCAGATTGGAGATAGGCAATGTTTTTATGGTCGGTGAATATGATTACCTGGTGATGAGCTCCTTCAAGAAGATGTCTCCATTCTTGCAGAGCCAATTTGATGGCCAACAGTTCACGATCACCGACAGAGTAGTTCCTTTCTGCAGGAGAAAAAACCTTGGAGAAAAAAACACACGAGATCATCCGCCCGGTAGACGACTTCTGGGTCAGAACTGCTCCTGCACCTATGGAAGAAGCGTCAACCTCAAGAAAAAATTGCTCATTTGAATTAGGACGATGGAGAACGGGTGAAAAGCGAAGGCTTTTTTAAGAGAAACAAAGGCCTCTTCTGCCTCGGAGGACCATTCCTTAGAGTTTACACCTTTCCGGGTTAAGGCTGTGATTGGAGCCACTCGGGTGGAAAAGTGTGGAATGAATTGCCGGTAGTAATTGGCGAACCCTAGGAACCTTTGTATGGCTTTTAGCCCAGACGGACGAGGCCAGTTGAGAACTGCAGACAACTTCTCCTGATCCATCTTTAATCCTGTGGAAGATACAATGTACCCAAGGAAAGGCAAGGAAGACTGCTCAAAGAGGCATTTCTCATATTTGGCATATATATAGCCTGTTCTCTCTCAGTCTTTGTAAGACCAGGCGTACTTGCCTCCGGTGTGACGTCAAGTCAGCAGAGAAAATCAAAATATTGTCCAGGTAGACCACGACACAAGTATAGAGCAAGTCCCTGAAAATGTCATTAACAAATTCCTGAAAGACCGCAGGTGCATTGCTTAGGCCAAATGGCATTACCAGGTATTCATAGTGGCCGTCACGGGTGTTGAAGGCTGTTTTCCATTTGTCTCCCTCTCTGACTCGGATCAGGTTGTAGGCTCCTCTGAGATCCAATTTGGTGAAGATCTTGGCCCCTCGGAGACGATCAAACAGCTCTGAAATAAGAGGTAATGGATACCTGTTTTTTACCGTGATCTGATTTAGACCCCGATAGTCGATACAGGGCCGCAAGGATCCATCCTTCTTCTTCACAAAGAAGAATCCAGCTCCTGCCGGTGACGATGACTTTCGGATAAATCCTCTAGCCAGATTCTCTTGGATGTAGTCCGACATAGCCTGAGTCTCTGCCTGTGAAAGGGGATAAACTCTCCCGCGAGGAGGAGATACTCCAGGAAGAAGCTCTATCTGACAGTCATACAACCTGTGTGGAGGTAGTCTCTCAGCCTCCTTTTTCCCAAAGACGTCAGAGAAGGACCAATAGGCGGAAGGCAACCCTGGCAGGGTATCAGGCTGGACTGGAGGCGAAACAGGTTGAATCCGGGTTAAGCAACGATTCATGCAGGTATCTCCCCAACGCAGAACTTCTCCAGTTTTCCAATTAAGGACTGGTTCATGCATCTGGAGCCAAGGTAAACCTAAAAGCATGGGATGGGACAAACCGGGATATACATAAAATCGCATTCGTTCAGCATGCATTAGACCTACCTGGAGTTCCACCAACTCTGTCTGAAACTGGACGGGCTCGGTCAGTGGTTTGCCATCCACGGCGGACACCTGTAACGGATCAGGAAGACGCTGGACTGGTAAGCGGTAATGATCCACAACCGCCTGCTGGATGAAGTTCCCTGCAGCTCCAGAATCCAGTAAACAATGTTCGGAGAATTTTATTGCTCCATAGGACACGGAGACTGAGATGTGTAAAGAGGGAGAGGACTGTTCTCTACCTAGGTTGGCCCCTCCTACCGGACCTAGGCACTGGAGTTTCCAGATTTTTTAGGACAGAAAGGGATCAAATGTTCAGAACTACCGCAGTAGTAACAACTTCCCTCCTTGCGACGTGCCTCCCGGTGGCGGGTGGCCAAACTTACATGGTCTACCTCCATGGCCTCGGAGGAGGAAGGCGAGGTACCTGTTTTGTACAAACTAGAGTCCAGGTGATAGGACCTTTTGTCCCGCTTGATCTCCATGGAATGCTCCTGAAAACGCAGGTCAATTCGGGTTGCCAAGGATATTAGCTCTTCCAAGAGAGTAGGTCTGTCCCGTCCCGCCAGCTCATCCTTGATTCTTCCGGATAGGCCTTCCCAGAAGTTAGCAACCAGGGCCTCATTGTTCCACGATAATTCAGACGAGAGGGTGCGGAATTTAACAGCATACTGAGCTACCGTGAGAGTACCTTGGCGCAGGCGGAGCAAAGCTGAGGCAGTCGAAGTGGTGCGACCAGGTTCATCGAAAGTCCTGCAAAAAGCCTCTAGGAAAGATTGAAGATCATTAACCAGCGGGTCCCCTCTCTCCCATAGCGGGTTTAGCCAGGCGAGGGCCTCTCCTCCCAGGTGTGACATGATGAAGCCCACCTTGGCTCGGTCAGAAGCAAACATATGCCCCAAGATTTCGAAGTGTAGAGTGCACTGATTGAGAAAACCCCGACACTGAGTAGGATCACCCTGGAAACGGGTAGGAGCCGCCAGGCGGGGACCTTGACTTGCCATGGGAACTGGTGCCTGAGTATTGATAGAAGAGTCAGGTGCAGACGAGGACCCCAAGGAATCCATGCGGGTAGACAAGCTGTGTAGATAAGTCGTGATCTTGTCCTGTTGAACTCCTAAACGGGCCACCTCCTGGCACAGATCCGTGGTCGGAGATCTCTGGGATCCAGCGGGTTCCATGGCCGGAGCAATCTGTAACGAATGGAAGCGGAGGCAGAGATGGTGAAGTTCACATTCGTTTTTATTTTTTAATGTGGAACCTCGAGACCGCGGTCCGGGGGGCTCCGAAGGGGGCGTAACTAGTGAGCCCCGGGTACCCGTAGTAAGGCCCCTCGAACAGGACCAGAATGGAATACCCGGAGGACACAGGTGCTACCTCCAGTTAGACCCCGGACACGTGGCAGCTGTCCCAGAGGGACCAAAAGGATAACAGGTATATACAGAGTCCGTGGAGGGTTCTTGACGGAGAAGGGTAAGGTCCTGGTCCAGAATGGATGGTGGCAGGCTGGCTTCAGTGACCTTGTCACGGTTCACGGGTACGGATGGCTGATGGCGGAACGGGATGACACTTGCGCCAGTAATAGCCGAGATTGTCCAGGTTAGCCAGATACGGGTTAGCAATGATCTGAGGAGACAAACAGTATAAGCGAAGCACAGAGACTGCAGACGCAGCGCAGACAGATCAGGAACAGAACCGGATGTAGCAATGATAGAACACGTTGCTCCGGCACTCCCCTTATGGTGGAGTGACCAGATATACTACTGAGTGCGCTGCCATTGGTTAATTAGCTATTTCAAAAAATGCACGCTGCCCCTTTAAGAGAGACGGTGGGCGCGGCCTCGCGTCCTAAGCAATCTATCTGGAGGCCTGCTAGCAGTGTGCCAGGAAGTGGAGGAGGACACAGGACGCCGAGGAGCAGATGGGACAGGAGACCCCAGCCTGCGCGCAGACTGCTGAAGAGGGACAGCCAGAGGAACAGGTGAGTGACCAGGACGGAGTGCAGAGCCAGCGCGGGGACCGAGTGTAACAGTAGGAGAGGACTCAGATGCTGAAATCCGCCCTCAGGTGTCTACACTTCATACAACGACCTCTGCTATCCAGCTTGGATCTCACAGATTTGACAAATTTTCATGTTGGAAGTCTCTTATTCGAGCTATTACCTGCCTGACTCATATAGCTCACTCATTCAGGACCACCAGAGCTTGTGACACAGAAAAATGTAAAGGTTGACATCTTTGTAAAAATACCTATGTTACCTCAGACTTGGAATTCTCCAGAAACCACATCATCCTCACTGTTCAAAGAGAAACCTACCCTGTAGAAATCCAATGTCTCATTAACAAAGCTCCACTACCAGAGAGCAGCATATTGAGGAAACTCCACCCATTCATCGACAACAATGACCTGCAGAGAGTAGGATGGCCAAAGGGAATGAACCTAAGACATTCTTCAGACCATTACCTGAACTGTTCTTATTGTTGCATTCGGAAGAAAGGGACAGTGACATCCGTTGATGCCAGACTGGGAGTGTTCTGTCTCCGACATCTAATTGTTTTTTTTTCTACTGTTTATGTAGGAGTTTAATAATCTAGTGTTTGGCTCCCTCTACTGACCAGTGTCATATTTACAGTTATGTTTTCTTTCACTTTCAGCAAATCCTTTTCCCTCCCTTTGCAATGCATGATGGTAGCTTAAGCAATGCATGATGGTAGCTTAGCAATGTATTCTGGGAGCTTTCCCTCCATTTTCCTTCAGCCTGCATCCAGGAAGTAGTTCATCTTTTCCTCTCCTCTTGCGATAGCATCGCCGGTATGTACTTATGTCTCTCTAGTTAATTCCTGTCCTATATTAGCCCTGTGTAATCAGTTCTGCCTCTAGGTTAGGTATTAGTCTGCAAATGTTTATTCACAGTGTATTATGTATATGTATTTCTATGCCCGTGTACTGATTGTATGTATATTATGTTTGTATTATAGTTTCACCGTGCCAATATATCAAGTTCAATAAAAGCACAGATTCAATCACAATCTCCTTATTGGACCACGGTATAGCGGTTTAGCTGTCTGTATAACTGCAATGACGTCTGTTGTGAATACTCTGGAGGCGACTTCTGAGCTGGGGCTCCCTCCGGTGGTTGCTGAGGGTAATGAACTAATTGCTGAATGGCCTTCAGCTGGGTCCGAATGGTCTGCTATAAGTGACCTGAACTCCCAGCAGCCTTGCCGGTAATCAATTGTTCTTCCAGGTCTTGCTTAGAGCTCAGCTAGCATTCCTGCTCTCATTCAGATAAGTGAATTGCTGTTTTTTTTCCTCTGGTTGGATTTT
>JARQOD010000002.1:551146380-551402567 GCA_033576555.1 Oophaga sylvatica | reverse complement strand
AATTTGTTACCATCTTTTCAGTTAGCCATTAAAAGGTATCAACCACTGAGGACTCTCAAGTCTAAATATTTTTCTATCTACTGGCTAACACGGTACGAAGATACACATCTTTCCCATGTTACTTGAAAACTCTGGCCTGCCTAATAGTGTGGAACATTCAGTTTTCCTTTTATTGGGCTCACATGGCAAACAAATTATCACAGGTATGTGAGATTGATTTCAGTGATCCAAAGAACTTTGAGACACAATACCATCAATGGGTTTCATTTACAGAAAAAAAAACAAAAAAACCGCTATGACACTTAAATCCAATTTGCATAATAATTTGGAACATGGTGTAGTTCAGCCTGGAAATTAGGAAAGGGGATTGAAGGGTAGTTTGCGATAGCAATGAGGCACATAGAGTAGTTTGTATGCTTGTTTTTCATATTGTTTTATTGGCCAGATCACCAGATTACCCTTCTTATGAGCCGGTTTGGAAACTACGTCTTGAAAGGACTATAGGCTGACTAGAGATTGCTTCTCATCCGTTTAAATTGGACGTCTAGGAGGGTTTTTGCGGTAAGGCCTCAATTTCTGCACTGATTATTTTTGTGAAAACCTCAATGGTTGGGCACATGCATATTGGAGGAAATGTTTTGGATTTATTAAATGGTTTGTGTGGAAAATTACTGACCTTGGACGTGGTGTTTTCCTCTAAAAGCTCTTCCAAGTTCCTTAATGCCTCTCCTCAGTTGTAGTAAAGGTATCATTGGTATGGTTCTTATGATGTAATTTTTTGAGTGTTAATTTCCGGTCCAAGAGGTGTAAATCTCTCACCGCTGAAAACGTGTCTAAACGACATGAGGGTGAGATGGTTAAGCCTCTTTCCAAGAGCTTAATCTGAGCTGCAGATAGTATATGTTCGGACTGGTTAATTACCTTTAATTGGTCACCCTAGGTTCTATGGTTTTTGGACCTTGTAAAGATATCCAGGAGTCGTTTATCATATCTCTGTCTATTCCTAGTGCTGGTAGTTGCTTCTCCATCACTTATGGAGGTTTTGTTGTCTGAAAGAGATGGGCCAGAGCTTTCTGAAGGGCTTCTGTGGTGAGGAGGTCCTGTGGTCTTTTTGTTAGATTTGTCCTTGTTGGTATGATTATTGACTTTTTTATTTTGCCAGCGGAAAATTTTGTTGGTGTCATAATGAGTCAATTAAATTTTTTTATTTTATTCTGGCATACTTCACTTTCCCATTTGTCAGCGTCCTTATTAACCCCTTTCCGACATCGGGCATAATAATATGCCGATATCGGACACCCTCCCACATTCTTGAACAGCTGACATGTGCCCGGAACAGCACGCCTGGAAATCCGCACATTGGTGACCCCTGTCATGGGTCACCGATGGGTTGGCATGACAACCAGAGGTCTCCTGCAGACCTCTATGGTTGTCACTGCCGGATTGATATGAGCATTGCCCGGTGGTCCGCGCTCATAGCAAGTCAGCAATTCTGCTACATACAGTCGATCTGATCATCGCCTGTATGTAGCAGAGCCGATCAGGTTATGGCAGCTTCTAGTCTCCCATGGATGTAGTTGCTTCTCCATCACTTATGGAGGTTTTGTTGTCTGAAAGAGATGGGCCAGAGCCTTCTGAAGGGCTTCTGTGGTGAGGAGGTTCTGTGGTCTTTTTGTTAGATTTGTCCTTGTTGGTATGATTATTGACTTTTTTATTTTGCCAGCAGAAAATTTTGTTGGTGTCATAATGAGTCAATTAAATTTTTTTATTTTATTCTGGCATACTTCACTTTCCCATTTGTCAGCGTCCTTATTAAAGCATGTCAAAAGTAAAAAAAAAATGTTTTTAAAAATATAAAAAAAAAATAATTAAAAGTTCAAATCCCTCCCCTTTTGCCCCATTCAAAATAAAATAAAAAAAAATCAAACATACACATATTTGGTATTGTCGCATTCAGAATCGCCCGATCTATCAATATAAAAAAAGAATCAACCTGATCACTAAATGGCGTAATTTGAAAAAAAGTCAAAATGTCAGAATTATGTTTTTTTGGTCGCCGCAACATTGCATTAAAATGCAATAACGGGCGATCAAAAGATCGTATCTGCAGCACAATGGTATCATTAAAAACGTCAGCCTGAAAAAAATAAGCCCTCATCCAACCTGAGATCACAAAAAATGGAGTCGCTACAGGTATCAGAATATGGCCAATTTTTTTTTTTTTTTAAACAAACTTTGGAATTTTTTTTCTCCACTTAAATAAAAAAGAACCTACACAAGTTTAGTGTCAATGGACTCGTAATGACCTGTAGAATCATAACGGCAGGTTAGTTTTAGCGTTTAGTGAACATAGTAAAGAAGAAAATAAAAAACAATTATGAAAAGTCCCCCTCTCGGCTTATATTCGAGTCATATACCAGGGGGTCGGCGGGGGAGGGGGAGCGCAGCTGTCCTATATACTTACCCCTCCGCCGGCGCGGTCTCTGCAGCCCCCCTGCTTCTTCCACGGTCCCGGCGCCAGTGTTCAGCGGTCAGCTGGTACCGCTCATTAAAGTCATGAATATGCACATATTCATGACTTTAATGAGCGGTAACACGTGACCGCTGAACACAGGCACCGGGACCGTGGGAGAAGAGCAGGGCAGAGACCGCGCCGGCGGAGGGGTAAGTATAAGCGATATTTACCTGTCCCGTTCCGCTGTGTCCTTGGGTCCTCTTGCTGCGATGTTCAGGCAGAGGGCGCGATGACATCATTAGTGTGCGCTGCGCCCTCTGCCTGATCATTGACTGCTGGAGGACCCGGAAGACAGCAGCGTGCACCGGGTGACAGGTAAATATCTCAGGTGTCGGGGCACTGAGCGAGCGGTGACACCGGCACCTGTCCCCCATAGCGTGCCGGTGTCCCCCCCTGCTCAGGACACCGGCATCTGGCCCCCAGCAACGAGAGGTGAGTATGTCTTTTTTTTTTTTTTTCGGTTGCAGCAGCAGCGGCAGCAATTGAGGCCTATACTATGGAGCATAATCTATGGGAGCACAATCTATGGATCATATATGGGGGCACAATCTATGGATCATATATGGGGGCACAATCTATGGATCATATATGGGGGCACAATCTATGGGGCACAATCTATGGATCATATTTGGGGCACAATCTATGGATCATATATGGGGCATAATCTATGGGGGCACAATCTATGGATCATATATGGGGGCACAATCTATGGATCATATATGGGGGCACAATCTATGGAGCATCAATGGGGGCACAATCTATGGGGCACAATCTGTGGAGCATCTATGGGGGCATAATCTATGGAGCATCTATGTGGCACAATCTATGGATCATCTATGGGGGCACAGTCTATGGATCATCTATGGGGGCATAATACATGGGCAGCATATAGGGCATAATCTCATTTTCCACCCTAGGCTTATACTCGAGTCAGTAAGTTTTCCCTGTTTATTGTGGCAAAATTAGGGGGGTCGGCTTATACTCTGGTCGGCTTATACTCGAGTATATACGGTATATGTTCCGCAGTATATGGTGGTAATATCAAACTTTTGAATAGCATGTTTTTTTCTTCTTTTATTAGTAACGGTTTAATGTATTTCTGTCATGTAGTGGAAAGTGTATTATGATATTGTTTTTGTATAGTGTGTTTCATTTTATAGAAGAAATGGTCATACTATATTTATTCACTATGTAATGGTAGTGGACACTGTGTAGCAGTATTAATACAGCCTTGTATGGGTAGTAATTTTGGTAATATTAGTTGTTCTATAGTGTTTTTAGGGTTATTCATGGTGGTACACTGTAACTATATGTATATATCAAATTTTAAGTGGTGGGGGACAGTGGTATGGGAAGAAATATACTTCAGGGATTAGGCTCCTGATGTTTTAGGTCCATAGCAACACCCTGGTTGTAACGATAGCGGTTGCACAGGTCGATGCCAGACCTTTGCGGGAGGGAGGCCAGCCGACGCCAGTACATCCTTTAGCTGATTGTGCATCTGAGAACGCACATTCAGCTGAAGTGTATTATGGCGCGGAGACCCTCCACGTCCCAGTGCTGCAATACACGCCCTTACCAATCCGTGGCCAGCAGCGGATGTCGACGAGCCAGTCACAGGCAGGCAGTGATGCCATGAGCTGTCAGTCACTTGCACGCAGAAGTCAGCTGCCAGCTTCAGAAGAGGACGCGTATTGAGGGAAGGTGAGAATTTTTTTTTGCGTTAAAGAACAGCGGCAGAACGGGGGACAAATATATCAGGATGGGCCCAGATGGGGGACATACACTGACGAGCCAAAGGGTAACAATGTTTTGATCTTTTGACTTCCAGCCTCCATATCTCACCGTGCACTACTGCTTCAAACATAAGACCACCATCATTTTATAGACAACCATCTTGGCTATCTCATACAGAAATATGACTTGCAAATATTTAGCATATGATTAGTTATGCAGATTCTTGACATGTCGCTGCATTGTTACTGTTTTGCTCCTAGAAGTCTAAATTTTAATTTATATTATTTTGTAAATCCACCTTTGGCTTTCGGGTTGAAATCCGACCAAGGACAACATCTGCAAGGAGTTTGTATGTTCTCCCCGTGTTTGTGTGGGTTTTCTATGGATATTGCAGTTTCCTCCCTCGCTATAAAGACATACTGATATGGAGAGTAGATTATGAGCCCCACTGGGGACAGCAATGATAATGACTGTAAAGCGCTGTGGAATATGATAGCGCTGTATAAGCTGTGGTATAATGACTAATGTGGCACCTAGGGGGCGCTGTATAAGTTGCTCAAATTATGCATGGAGGCATGAGATGGATGGGAAACCAGTCACTGGTATGATGCTAAATGGAAAGTATGTGTCGCAGAGCTATTCTGTGCTGTAGGTCAGTAATGTTGTTCTGGGACTTGTAGTCCCATAAGAGTTCTGATTATTGTTAAGGGTGAACCTACAGGGTTAGCTTATGAGCTGGGTGGGACATGCTAACCACACATACACGCCCACTAGTGGTGGGAGAATGAATGTTACATACTGGTGATTGTATGTGTTGTGAAGGACCTGTGATGAGGTCATGAACAGGTGACCAGACCATATGCTTCATGCCTTGGCTTGGGAGTGGCTACAGGTATGAAAGACAGTGTTTGGCACATGGTGAGGAGATTGTGTTGGAGACTGAGGAGTCTCTGGAAGTCTGGCTGAGACAGTGGAGCGTGTCCTGCACAGGGCTGCCTGGAAGGTTCCTGGAAGGTCTGTCGGTGTTGGAAGATCCTGGGGTTGGATCGGATTCCTGGAAGCACGTGGTGAGACTTGGAACTTGGTGGCCAGGGTGTTGGACGGGGGGTCCTGAATAGCACCCAGACAGGACACATGGGTGTGCAGAGCCTGTGACGGTCCCACACTGAGAACCATGCGGTTCTATTGAGGAGTTTGGCTGGAGTCAGCCTGGAAGTGACTTTCTGTTACAGTGTGTCAGTGAGCACCGGAAGTGAGTCCAGATCACCCGGGAAGGCACCTGGCGGTCCCTGCTGGCTTGCAGCCGCTTAGTCAAGCCCGTCCCATGCAAGGGTGAGTCTGGGACCAGTAATTTTCCAAGATGGAATGCATTTATGTTTAATGATGTTTTGTTACCTGGTCTTAAAGAGACAGTAAACCGTTGGTTTTTTTTGGACTTAATGCCTGTGTGTTGCCTCATTACTGCGGCCCGGCCTCTGCCTACCAGAGCGATTCCCTACAAAGCAAAGCATAATAATAAATAAAATAAATAATAACACTGCCTGAATCCTTCTGGGCATGCTCTCAATCAGATTCAAGCATGTCTCAACCAAAATCTGATCCCATGACTTTTCTACACGTTCCCAAAGTTGGTGCATACTGGTCTCCTCACTTGGGTTTGGGCACAGTTATTTCTTCAACTCTACCCACAAGTATTCGATTGGGTTGAGGTCTGGAAACCAATCCAAGACCTCTGTTCTGTCTGACATCTAATTGGTTTTTCTACTGTTTATGTAGGAGTTTAACAATCTAGTGTTTGGCTCCCTCTAGTGACCAATGTCATATTCGCAGTTATATGTTTTCTTTCACTTTCAGCAAAATCCTTTTCCCTCCCTTTGCAATGCATGATGGTAGCTTAAGCAATGCATAATGGTAGCTTAGCAATGTATTCTGGGAGCTTCCCCTCCATTTTCCTTCAGTCTGCATCCAGGAAGCAGCTCATCTTTTCCTCTCCTCTTGCGATAGCATCGCCGGTATGTACTTAAGTCTCTCTAGTTAATTCTTGTCCTATATTAGCCCTGTCTAATCAGTCCTGCCCCTGATTAGGTATTAGTCTGCAAATGTTTATTCAGTGTACTATGTATATGTATTTCCACTATGCCCGTGTACTGATTGTATGTATATTATGTTTGTATTATAATTTCACTGCTTATCAATATATCAAGTTCAATAAAAGCATAGATTCAATCACAATCTCCTTATTGGACCCCGGTATATAAAGGTTTAACTGTCTGTATAACTGCAATGACGTCTGCCTCATTCAGTGAGGACAGAACAACCTCTATTTCACTGTCATTGAATGATTTCTTTGCCAATCTTGACGTATGCTTGGGGTCGTTGTCCTGCTGGAACACTGTCGTCCTCTTCATATCCACAGTACCCATAGTACTCTCCAGGGTACGAAGTAGGACACTCACATATAGCTCAGCACTGAGACCACAATCAATCCTGGTCAAGAATCCAACGCCTTTGGCTGTGAAACAATCTCATATCATCAGGCTTCATCCACCGAACTTAACAGTTTCTTCAATTTCTCAATCCGTTAGCCCCTTTTTCCCTTGTTTCTTACAGACCCATTTGCACCCATCAGAGCCTAGTCTATTGACTTTCATCTCATCGCTGCAAATCACCCGTTTCCAATCTTCTGTCCACTTTTTGTACTTTCTTTTGCAAACTCGAGCCGACACTTGACGATATTGAAGTTGAGGCTTCTTCACCTTTTTCGGGCTGCCATTCCAGAGTTGTGTAATGTGTGTCGCACAGTGCTTACATAGATGTCTGAGCTCTCACTAAAACAAAGCATACGAGCCACCTCCACTGCTGTGTCTGTCGTGCTAGAACTAATAGACTTTGTGATGAGCTGACTTGTTGGCTCTGATATTTTGCCTGTTCGTCCACCTCTTGGCTTCTGAATGGATGGACGGACTTCATTTCATACTCTTCCAACTGTCATGGCGCTCACATGATGCAGTTCGGCAGTTTTCTTGGCCGTGAAACCGCTACCGATAAGCTGGACGCTTCTGTTTCTCTTTTCTTGGTAAATCTTCTTCATAGCTGCTCCTCAATTTGAACCAGTGACCTTTCACTTGGGAATCAACCTAATAACACTGAGCTATTAGGGAATGTGAGAGCAGGTTGTATTCTGTAACATACAGGAAAAAGATTTTTCGGCAAAACAGTAACAATTCAGTGACATGATGAGAATCTGCATAACTAATCATATGCTAAATAGCTGTAAGTCATGTTTATGTATGAGATAGCCAAGATGACTGTCTGTAACATGATGGTGGTCTCACATTGGAAGCAGTAGTGAATGGTAAGATATGGAGGCTGGAAGTCAAAAGTTCACATCATCGTTACCCTTTGCTCATTGGTATGTATGTCAGGCCGGGCCTAGATGGGAAACTTATATACCAGGATGGGGAAGGGGGCAACACACGTCCTATAGACTGCTGCAGCAGCCCGTACATCTGACCAACACGGTGGCCTCAATTCTTCACAGGCGCCCATCAGCCTCTAGTGACACCACTGGCAATGCCCCTGATGAGCACACACCCTAATACATGGCCTGCACAGGCCACAGAGGATCGGTAATGTGGGAACATGGCCAGCAGGGTAAAGCATGAGGGACAGACCACCACATGCCCCCATGACACAATGCAGCGGAGATGGAGGCTCCTGGTCAGCAGTGCTGTGTGAAGAGGGTGAGGGCAGCAGATGACACAATGCAGCGGAGATGGAGGCTCCTGGTCAGCAGTGCTGTGTACAGAGTGTGAAGGCAGCAGGCAGCACATGCCCCCATGACACAATGAGGCGGACATGGAGCTTCCTGGTCAGCAGCACTGTGTGCAGAGGGTGAGGGCAGCAGGCAGCACATGACACAATGCAGCGGAGATGGAGGCTCCTGGTCAGCAGCACTGTGTGCAGAGGGTGAGGGCTGCAGGCAGCACATGACACAATGCAGCAGAGATGGAGGCTCCTGGTCAGCAGCACTGTGTGCAGAGGGTGAGGGCAGCACATGCCCCCATGACAGAATGCAGCGAGATGGAGGCTCCTGGTCAGCAGCACTGTGTGCAGAGGGTGAGGGCAGCAGGCAGCACATGGCACAATGCAGCGGAGATGGAGGCTCCTGGTCAGCAGCGCTGTGTGCAGAGGGTGAGGGCAGCAGGCAGCACATGACACAATGCAGCGGAGATGGAGGCTCCTGGTCAGCAGCACTGTGTGCAGAGGGTGAGGGCAGCAGGCAGCACATGACACAATGCAGCGGAGATGGAGGCTCCTGGTCAGCAGCCTGTGTGCAGAGGGTGAGGGCAGCAGGCAGCACATGACACAATGCAGCGGAGATGGAGGCTCCTGGTCAGCAGCACTGTGTGCAGAGGGTGAGGGCAGCAGGCAGCACATGACACAATGCAGCGGAGATGGAGGCTCCTGGTCAGCAGCACTGTGTGCAGAGGGTGAGGCAGCAGGCAGCACATGACACAATGCAGCGGAGATGGAGGCTCCTGGTCAGCAGCACTGTGTGCAGAGGGTGAGGGCAGCACAATGACACAATGCAGCGGAGATGGAGGCTCCTGGTCAGCAGCACTGTGTGCAGAGGGTGAGGGCAGCAGGCAGCACATGACACAATGCAGCGGAGATGGAGGCTCCTGGTCAGCAGCCTGTGTGCAGAGGGTGAGGGCAGCAGGCAGCACATGACACAATGCAGCGGAGATGGAGGCTCCTGGTCAGCAGCACTGTGTGCAGAGGGTGAGGGCAGCAACATGACACAATGCAGCGGAGATGGAGGCTCCTGGTCAGCAGCACTGTGTGCAGAGGGTGAGGGCAGCAGGCAGCACATGACACAATGCAGCGGAGATGGAGGCTCCTGGTCAGCAGCACTGTGTGCAGAGGGTGAGGGCAGCAGGCAGACACCCATGACAAATGCAGCGGAGATGGAGGCTCCTGGTCAGCAGCACTGTGTGCAGAGGGTGAGGGCAGCAGGCAGCACATGACACAAGCAGCGGAGATGGAGGCTCCTGGTCAGCAGCACTGTGTGCAGAGGGTGAGGGCAGCAGGCAGCACATGACACAATGCAGCGGAGATGGAGGCTCCTGGTCAGCAGTACTGTGTGCAGAGGGTGAGGGCAGCAGCATGCCCATGACACAATGCAGCGGAGATGGAGGCTCCTGGTCAGCAGTCTGTGTGCAGAGGGTGAGGGCAGCAGGCAGCACATGACACAATGCAGCGGAGACGGAGGCTCCTGGTCAGCAGCACTGTGTGCAGAGGGTGAGGGCTGCAGGCAGCACATGACACAATGCAGCGGAGATGGAGGCTCCTGGTCAGCAGCACTGTGTGCAGAGGGTGGGGCAGCAGCAGCACATGACACAATGCAGCGGAGATGGAGGCTCCTGGTCAGCAGTACTGTGTGCAGAGGGTGAGGGCAGCACACCCATGACACAATGCAGCGGAGATGGAGGCTCCTGGTCAGCAGCTGTGTGCAGAGGGTGAGGGCAGCAGGCAGCACATGACACAATGCAGCGGAGGGAGGCTCCTGGTCAGCAGCACTGTGTGCAGAGGGTGAGGGCAGCAGGCAGCACATGCCCCATGACAGAATGCAGCGGAGATGGAGGCTCCTGGTCAGCAGCACTGTGTGCAGAGGGTGAGGGCAGCAGGCAGCACATGACAGAATGCAGCGGAGATGGAGGCTCCTGGTCAGCAGCACTGTGTGCAGAGGGTGAGGGCAGCAGGCAGCACATGACAGAATGCAGCGGAGATGGAGGCTCCTGGTCAGCAGCGCTGTGTGCAGAGGGTGAGGCAGCACATGCCCCATGACAAATGCAGCGGAGATGGAGGCTCCTGGTCAGCAGCACTGTGTGCAGAGGGTGAGGGCAGCAGGCAGCACATGACACAATGCAGCGGAGATGGAGGCTCCTGGTCAGCAGCGCTGTGTGCAGAGGGTGAGGGCAGCAGGCAGCACATGACACAATGCAGCGGAGATGGAGGCTCCTGGTCAGCAGCGCTGTGTGCAGAGGGTGAGGGCAGCAGGCAGCACATGACACAATGCAGCGGAGATGGAGGCTCCTGGTCAGCAGCGCTGTGTGCAGAGGGTGAGGGCAGCAGGCAGCACATGACACAATGCAGCGGAGATGGAGGCTCCTGGTCAGCAGCACTGTGTGCAGAGGGTGAGGGCAGCAGGCAGCACATGACAGAATGCAGCGGAGATGGAGGCTCCTGGTCAGCAGCGCTGTGTGCAGAGGGTGAGGGCAGCACATGCCCCATGACAGAATGCAGCGGAGATGGAGGCTCCTGGTCAGCAGCACTGTGTGCAGAGGGTGAGGGCAGCAGGCAGCACATGACACAATGCAGCGGAGATGGAGGCTCCTGGTCAGCAGCGCTGTGTGCAGAGGGTGAGGGCAGCAGCACCATGACACAATGCAGCGGAGATGGAGGCTCCTGGTCAGCAGCACTGTGTGCAGAGGGTGAGGGCAGCAGCATGCCCATGACAGAATGCAGCGGAGATGGAGGCTCCTGGTCAGCAGCACTGTGTGCAGAGGGTGAGGGCAGCAGGCAGCACATGACAGAATGCAGCGGAGATGGAGGCTCCTGGTCAGCAGCGCTGTGTGCAGAGGGTGAGGGCAGCACATGCCCCATGACAGAATGCAGCGGAGATGGAGGCTCCTGGTCAGCAGCACTGTGTGCAGAGGGTGAGGGCAGCAGCACATGACACAATGCAGCGGAGATGGAGGCTCCTGGTCAGCAGCGCTGTGTGCAGAGGGTGAGGGCAGCAGGCAGCACATGACACAATGCAGCGGAGATGGAGGCTCCTGGTCAGCAGCACTGTGTGCAGAGGGTGAGGGCAGCACATGCCCCCATGACAGAATGCAGCGGAGATGGAGGCTCCTGGTCAGCAGCACTGTGTGCAGAGGGTGAGGGCAGCAGGCAGCACATGACACAATGCAGCGGAGATGGAGGCTCCTGGTCAGCAGCGCTGTGTGCAGAGGGTGAGGGCAGCAGGCAGCACATGACACAATGCAGCGGAGATGGAGGCTCCTGGTCAGCAGCGCTGTGTGCAGAGGGTGAGGGCAGCAGGCAGCACATGACACAATGCAGCGGAGATGGAGGCTCCTGGTCAGCAGTACTGTGTGCAGAGGGTGAGGGCTGCAGGCAGCACATGACACAATGCAGCGGAGATGGAGGCTCCTGGTCAGCAGCACTGTGTGCAGAGGGTGAGGGCAGCAGGCAGCACATGACACAATGCAGCGGAGATGGAGGCTCCTGGTCAGCAGCACTGTGTGCAGAGGGTGAGGGCAGCAGGCAGCACATGACACAATGCAGCGGAGATGGAGGCTCCTGGTCAGCAGCACTGTGTGCAGAGGGTGAGGGCAGCAGGCAGCACATGACACAATGCAGCGGAGATGGAGGCTCCTGGTCAGCAGCACTGTGTGCAGAGGGTGAGGGCAGCACATGCCCCCATGACACAATGCAGCGGAGATGGAGGCTCCTGGTCAGCAGCGCTGTGTGCAGAGGGTGAGGGCAGCAGGCAGCACATGACACAATGCAGCGGAGATGGAGGCTCCTGGTCAGCAGCGCTGTGTGCAGAGGGTGAGGGCAGCACACACCACCACACAGCTTGCTGGCACACTGACACTGCACGCAGGGAGTCCGGCCAGGCTGCAGCGTGTGAGGATGAGTGCGGGGCTGAGCTCAGCTTCCACTTCCGGGGGAGGACACAGGCAGCCGGAGCCGTAGTACTGTGCATCCGCAGCGGATCGCATGGGGTGCAGGGAAGGAGAGCGCGTCCTGTATGTGTAGCCCGGGCCTCGCTGCAGCCGCCACCCTCCGCTCCGGTAAGTGCCGCGCTCACGCGTGAGGCGCACAGGTGTCATCACTGTGGTGTAATAGAGGATTATTAGCGGGCGCCCCCTCCCCCTCGTCACATGCGGCCACATTCCGTGCAGGTCCCGCTGCTGCAGCAGATGTCGGCGCCTGCAATGGTGGCAGCAGCAGCAGCAGGACGTGCGAGCTCCTTGTGCCTCCAGGCCCCCGCTCCTCGTGCTGCTCTGCCCTCCCGTCCTTTGTGACCCCCTCCTCCGCTGGGGGGCACTATGCTCACCCCTGGGGGGTGCATTCTTTTTGGGTTAATAGAATGCAGTGTCCTGTGGTGCAGTGGACCCTATGGTTACACAACTACTCCTCTCAGCATGTGTGGGGCGTGCTGGGAGTAGTAGTACTGCGTTAGACATGGTTGCAGAGCCCTGCAGTGCTGAGGAATGATGCCAGGAGTATTGGGGTGTCACGTGGATGGGAATCATTGCTTTGCAGGAGCAGTCCATCTGGTGTGCAGGTAACCTGGCATTTTGCAGTGTCCTTGTTTCTCCTTACATCTGGATGTTGCGCTCTTATGCACGGAAATACGGATTTCAGCTCGTGTCTTTTTGATTAAGGGGAACTTCATCCTTTTGATTTATATTCCCTGGATCCAATCTGACTTCGCACAATCTCCAGGAATAAATGGCTGTCTCTGCGTCGTCTGAAAGGGCTCAGCTGTGGCTCGGTGCAGACGACTGTAGGCGTTCTCATCCAAGAAAATTGAGTCGATTGTGCAAATCACTGTGATCAGAGTGTGCTCCGATTCTCTGGACTGAGAAGATGGAGACAGAAATGTCTCCAATGTGTCAGGCCTTAGAAATCGGACTGCACTCTGATGTCATCCTAGTGCAGTCTGATGTTTTTCGCAGACTCATTGACTTGCATGGCCGAGTGCGATCTAAATATGTTTGAACCGGATTTAAAAAAAAAAAAAAAAAGTTTCTCCGTGGACCGGCTCTGACCCAAAAAATAATCCGACGTGCACTGCCACATGGCATAACATCAGTCCAAGAAAACGTCACATAGCACTCGTCCGATTAGATTATTACTGCTGTCTGCACAAACCCTGAGAGTCAGGTCCTTTCACTGTAAATGTCTGTTCATAGCGAACCATCGTGGTCTATTGGCCGCCTCGATCGACGTCGTCCATCTTAGCGCCTTCCGCTCCTATGAACCTCCTGTTGTATCGGTCAATAATATGCCAGGTGACATATGCCCATAGGCTCACACCGGACCAGTGACTCGGGCCCCCGACTTATTGTTTTGCAGGATTTTTAAGTCGCTTTTCTTTTTTTGTCTCTTCAAAATAGAGCACACTGTTCACAAACTTTGTGCACAGTCAAAAATCTTTTTTAGCACCAAAAGTCCCACATTTCACAGTGTCACACAGAAAAAAACGTGCAAATGTTCTGCCGTACATAAAATTACTACAGGGGGAAGACAGGAGTACATTTTTCGAGTTTCTGAAAAGTCATAAATGATGAATCATGTGGAAACCCAACCTGGCGAATGAAAAAAATAATAAAAAGAACCGATGACACATAAACAAATGACATTGGAGAACGTGCAAATAAAAAGATAAATGTGGCGCAAAACAAGACCAAAAAAATTTGTGAAAGCAATGATGGATCGGCGTCTGTGTTCAGCACATGCACCAAACTCTAGAGAAGTTCGTACCCCCTTACTCGTAGCTCGTGCTTTAGTTTACACCCCCTTCCCCGTAGTTCGTGTTTTAGATTACACCCCGTTCCCCGTAGTTCGTACTTTAGATTACACCCCCTTCCTCGTAGTTCGTGCTTTAGATTACACCCCTTTCCCCGTAGTTTATGCTTTAGATTACACCCCCTTCCCTGTAGTTCGTGCTTTAGATTACACCCCCTTCCCCTTAGTTCGTGCTTTAGATTACACCCCCTTCCCCGTAGTTTGTGCTTTAGATTACACCCCCTTACTCGTAGTTCGTGCTTTAGATTACACCCCCTTCCTCGTAGTTCGTGCTTTAGTTTACACCCCCTTCCCCATAATTCGTGCTTTACATTACACTCCCTTCCCCGTAGTTCGTGTTTTAGATTACACCCCTTTCTCGTAGTTCGTGCTTTAGTTTACACCCTCTTCCCCGTAGTTCGTGATTTAGATTACACCCCCTTCCTCGTAGTTCGTGTTTTAGATTACACCCCCTTCCTCGTAGTTCGTGCTTTAGATTACACCCCCTTCCTCGTAGTTCGTGCTTTAGTTTACACCCCCTTCCCCGTAGTTCGTGCTTTAGATTACACTCCCTTCCCCGTAGTTCGTGCTTTAGATTACACCCCCTTTCTCTTAGTTCGTGCTTTAGATTACACCCCCTTTCTCTTAGTTTGTGCTTTAGATTACACCCCCTTCCCATAGTTCGTGCTTTAGATTACACCCCCTTCCCCGTAGTTCGTGCTTTAGATTACACCCCCTTCTCCGTAGTTCGTGCTTTAGATTACACTCCCTTCCCCGTAGTTCGTGATTTAGATTACACCCCCTTCCTGTAGTTCGTGCTTTAGATTACACCCCCTTCCTCGTAGTTCGTGCTTTAGATTACACCCCCTTCCTCGTAGTTCGTGCTTTAGTTTACACCCCCTTCCTCGTAGTTCGTGCTTTAGTTTACACCCCCTTCCCCGTAGTTCGTGATTTAGATTACACCCCTTTCCTCGTAGTTTGTGCTTTAGATTACACCCCTTTCCTCGTAGCTCTTAACTTGCTCACCAAGCGTGTACGTAGTAAGCAGTGAGCTGGGGAGAAGAATGGACACATGGCCACAGCCAGGCACAAGGATCTAGGAACTAGAAAGGATTGTGGAAATGGCACACAGCAGACATCCATCTAATTTACATTTCAAATATGCAGATTTTCGCATATGCCCTATTGGGATTGGACCTGTGACCCAGAGCTCCTGATAATGGGGATATGTGGCACAAGGCTACGCTCCCACCATGAGCTTCTGTTGAGTTTTTGATTTTTGACCATTAAATTAGGTTACTTGCGTTTTTTCTTTGCTGCATTTGATGGGATCTACAGAAGCTATGAAGCGGACTATGTGCGCCATACCTCTGTGGTCACACGTCTCACCATCATGTGATTAATACATCGCTAAGGACTATTGGACACAGTGCTGATTATGCAAAATGGCGCCATGTTCCTCAACGGTCAAACACTAATATGCACTAGTGATGAGCGAGTATACTCGTTGAAAACCCGAGCACTCTCGGGTGATCTCAGAGTATTTGGAAGTGCTCAGAGATTTAGTTTCTGTCAACGCAGCTGCATGATTTGTGGCTACTAGACAGCCTGAATTCATGTGGGGATTGCCTGTTTGTTATGGAATTCCCACATGTATTCAGGCTGTCAAATAGCCGCAAATCATGCAGCTGCGGCAACAGAAACGAAAACTCCGAGCACGCCAAAATACTCGGAGACCACCTGAGCATGCTCAGGAAAACCCGAGCAACGAGTATATTCGTTCATCACTAATACGCACACCTTCCAAAATGTAAATCCTGGTGGGTCACTTAAACTGATCTTGTTCTACCCTGGAACACTTCCAAAAACTTCCTAGAAATGCCCACATTCGCACATGCCCCTCTCCTGAGGGCACTATTGAGGGGGTGGTTACAGGGCATTATTATGGGCAGAACATTTTTTGTTTTTTTTCTCCTACAAGAAGTCCCATAAAACCACTTTGCAATAAGGATAAAAAAAAAAATCAAAACATTTGTTTATTTATACAGGAAATAACACCAAAAGATCATGCAGTGAATGTGAGTGACACATCAAGATATCTATAAGGGTGTGGAGTCTTCATTTCGCCCAGTTGCGGCATTTTTTGGATAATCAATGACACAAGTATTTTGGGCGGTTACTTAGCAAATATTGTGGCCATAAAGGGATTATTTTTCACAGGTTTAACACTTGTGGAATCTTAAGAGCCAATCAGATATTTTAATTTTTTATTTTATATATATATTTTGGTTGTATGGTTGTCTCATCGTTATCTTGTATGGTTGTCTCATCGTTATCTTTCACTCCTTAGGCCTCTTTCACACATCAGTTTTTTGCCATCAGTCACAATCCGTTGGCTCGACGGATCCGTCGCAGATAGTGAAAAAACTGATGTGACGGATCAGTTTTTTCGACAGATCCGTCGCATCAGGTTTTTCATCCGTTTCTTCCGTTTTTCGACAGATCCGTTTTTAAAAAGCCGGCAATTCAGTAGCTGTACAGTAAAATCACACCGACATGTATAATAAAGAATAGATATATACACATAGAATTTATATACAATATATATATATATATATATATTTATATATATATATATATATATATCATTGAGACATATATATTTATAGTTAATACACTTCTACATAGCGTAATAGCCGCTAAATCAATTACCGGCTTCAGTAAAATCATTACCGAACCCAACATGATATGACACATGGTTTACATATAGTAAACCATGTCGTATCAAAACGGTTTATATATGTCAGTGTTTAGTTAATTTAGAAGCTTGTGTTAGGATAAATTTGGATCTCTAGGGGTTAAATTTAAGGCTATAATCGCAGAACAAAATTGCGTGGGCTCCCGCTGTATTTTCTCCGCTAGAGAGGGAAAGCCAGTGAGTGAGGCCAGATATTAGTAGCCTAGAAAGGGACCATTTGTTTGGACCCCCCTGGCTACAAACATCTGGCCCCAGCCACTCCAGAAAAGGCACATCTATAAGATGCTCCTTTTCTGGCACTTAACCTCTCTATTTCCATTGCCTTTAGTGGTGGCTCATGGGTTAATAAGGGTTAATGGCACCTTGCTATTGAAAGGTGACATTAATCCGGGTTAATAATGGAGAAGTGTCAATAAGACAACTATCGATTATTAAGTCTTTACTAGTAAAGGGTTAAAAAAGACATTAATTAAAAATTATTTTAATGAAATACACAAAGTTTTTGACCAAATTTATTATGCTGCCAATCCAACTTGTTTTCTTGTAATGAAAAAAAAAAACAAAAAACAACAACTTTCAAGCTTGACTTTTTGTCCTCATGTCCCATCAGGCCTCTGGCCTACTACCGCTACGTTGATGATATTTTAATCATCTGGACGGAGTCTGAGTCACAGCTAAAGACGTTCCAAGAACAGTTTAATCAATTTTTATCCCACCATCAACTTAGCACTCAACTACTCCAGCACTGAGATTAACTATTTGGACACCATCATTAAGCTAAAGAACAATGAAATAGAGACATCCCTGTATCAGAAGCCAATCGATCGTTCAACATACCTTAAAATGGGACATTTTCCATCAAAAACACATAAAAAACTCTATTGTCTACAGCCAAGCCATCAGATACAATCATATATGTTCCAACCCCATGGATAAAGATGAACACCTTGATCGCCTCAAAAAGACCTTTTTGAACCAGGGCTACCATCCAAGAACAATTGAAAACCAAATTACAAGAGCCACCAGAATATCAAGGAATCACCTGCTACATTACAAAGCTAAAGAAGAAAATAACCGGGTGCCTCTAGTAGTCACCTACAATCCAAATCTGGAGGTGCTAAGGGGAGCTGCACAGAAATTACAACCTTTACTACAAAAAGATGCCCGATTACAATTCATATTTCCAGACCCCCCACTACTGTGTTTTAGGCAGCCCCCAAATCTAAGAAGCATCATTGTCAGAAGCTCCCTGTCCTCCCCAACAGCTGCAGGAACCTTTCCTTGCAAGCAGAAAAAATGTAAAACCTGTCCATTTATAATGACCACGGACAAGATAAAGATCCCCATCTTACATCAGGACTACAAGATCCCAGTTACTTTCAGCTGCATCACATCTAATGTGGTGTACCTAATTATATGTACTAAATGTCCAACTGGGGGTCTGTATGTGGGGGAGACAGGGCAAAAACTGAGAACAAGGATGAATTCTCATCGCCACACAATAAGAGAAAAGAGAATGGATCTACCTGTGGCCAAACACTTTTGTATGCCTGATCACAGCACCATGAACATGAAATTACTGGTATTGAAAGAAAAATATTTAGATTTGAGAGTCCTCAGTGGTTGATACCTTTTAATGGCTAACTGAAAAGATGATAACAAATTGCAAGCTTTCGAGACTACTCAGGTCTCTTCATCAGGCGAAGACAGGTATTGAAAGGAAACTTCACGTCTCAGAAAGACAGAAAGGTCTTGGAGTATAAACTTATGGCGACCTTTGACACACTCAGAGTAGGAATGAATGTGTCGCATGGATTTATGTCTTTTTACTTCAATTAAAAATATTTAGAATTGAGAGTCCTCAGTGGTTGATACCTTTTAATGGCTAACTGAAAAGATGGTAACAAATTGCAAGCTTTCGAGACTACTCAGGTCTAGGGTTGAGCATTCCGATACCGAAACCCGGTTCCGATACCTGAAATCCAATGTAAGTCTATGGGAACAAAATATCGGAATATTTTTAATTCCGATATTTTGTTCCCATAGACTTAAATTGGATTTCAGGTATCGGAACCGGGTTTCGGTATCGGAATGCTCAACCCTACTCAGGTCTCTTCATCAGGCGAAGACTAATACAAAATCTGAAGAATCACATATTTATACACAACAGGACACAGGAATAATGCAATAGTCTTCGCCTGATGAAGAGACCTGAGTAGTCTCGAAAGCTTGCAATTTGTTACCATCTTTTCAGTTAGCCATTAAAAGGTATCAACCACTGAGGACTCTCAAGTCTAAATATTTTTCTATCTACTGGCTAACACGGTATGAAGATACACATCTTTCCTATACTTCAATTAAGGAATTTGCTCCTCTGACCTTGTGGGGGTATCACAACAAAATACCAGACCCCAATCAGAGGACAGTAAAACATTCACACTCCTTATCTATGAACTGTTCCAATATTTATGGCCATAACTGTCCATCACTCTCCCATAATGACAGTTCTGCTTCACGTCACTTGTCTTATCTATTGCATTGTTTCTGTGTTGTGTTGTGCATAAATATGTGATTTTTCAGATTTTGTATTAGTCTTTGCCTGATGAAGAAACCTGAGTAGTCTCGAAAGCTTGCAATTTGTTACCATCTTTTCAGTTAGCCATTAAAAGGTCTCAACCACTGAGGACTCTCAATTCAGAATATTTTTCTAAGCCTTTATTGGAAGATATTGTCTTGCACAAAGTACGGACTTCCATGTATGAACCTGGAATGATCACAGGTCTCCTGACATGAACAGAAAGCCACCTGAACCTGGCCTAAATAATACGAAAAATAGCATTGTTCCTAGAGATACAGTTGGAAGCAAAGTACACAAAGTTATAGGATCACTGGCTACCCTACATGTCCATGGCAGAAAGAGGAAGAAACTCTGTACTATAAAATAAATAAAAATCAGAAGGCTAAAAAATCACAGACAGAAAAACAAACTTGATAAAATGCTTCAGGAAATTACCAAAAAAACAAGAAAAAAATCCACCCAGGATCATAAAAAGCCAGAAAAAATTAAGTATGCCTAAAGCATCTTCTACTTTTAAAATGGACGCTTTTGACCCCAGATACCCCCTGGACATATAAAACAATGAAGGGCTCTAAGCCTGAACCCTTAAAACATACTCCCAAAATCGCAAGAATAGTCCATTCCAATCCATGTAACAAAGCCACTGAAGTTTTTGGTTTCTGTTTTGTGGAGCATCGAGGCAAACGTGAAACTTTTCAGGCCTATGTATTTGCAATTTGTCTGGATGAGGAAGAATGAAGCATCCGCTGAAAAGAACACACTGCCTACAGTGAAGCATGGTGATGACATCTGTGGCTGCTTTGCTTCCTTTGGCACTGGAAACCTGCAGCGAATGGAGGGCAAGATTGATTCAGTCAAGTATCAGGAAAACATCTACTGTTTGGAAGCTGCAGCTTGGGCGTCATTGACCTTCCAATGGGATAATGATTCAGAGTATACCTCATAGTCCAACAAGGTTTGTTTTGAGAAGAATTACTGGAAGACTGTTGCATGACTTGAACCTTATAGAAAGTCTTTCGAGTGGATTTGTCAGTTGCAGTGTGCAATCCAGAGAAAATTAGTGAGTTGGAGGGAATTGACCATGTAGGACGTGCTGAGCTTCCTGTCTGGCTTATGCATCATGTTTGCAGCCGATTATAACAACCAATAGTGCTATTCTCACTACTACAGACACTTATCTTGAAGGGGTTGAATAATTCTCAGACTACAGTAAATTAAATTTGCCATTTTGTGTTGAATTGGGAGAAACAAACCACTTGTTATATTAGTTGGGTTGAGAATTATAATTTTTTCTTGTTTGATTGTTTTATTACAAACATTAGTAAGTTTAAACATTTTACTAGTAAACCTAATTGGTAACAGGAGTTGGATAATTTTAATTGCAACTGTAAATATTTAACCTATGTTGTATTTGTGATGTACATTTATTGTGCACCCTGTGAAAGTTCCCACGGTAAATGTAACAGGTTACAAAATAATGTCCTCTATTGTGGCATACCGCTGAAAAAAGAAGTATGGCGTAGCATTGAAGATCTATACCTCAGGGAGCTTTTCCTGTGCCTTCACCCCGCTCTCCCAAATGCAGCCAAAGCTCTACAGTCATGGCCAAAAGTTTTGAGAATGACACAAATATTATATTTTCACATGATCTGCTGCCCTCTGGTTTTTATGTGTGTTTGACTGGTGTTTTTTTTATCACAATAGAAATATAATTGCAAACATATGAGTAACAAAAGCTTATATTGACAGTTAGAATGAGTTAATGCAGCAAGTCAATATTTGCAGTGTTGACCCTTCTTCTTCAGGACCTCTGCAATTCTCCCTGGCATGCTCTCAATCAACTTCTGGACCAAATCCTGACTGATAGCAGTCCATTCTTGCACAATCAATGCTTTCATTTTGTCAGAATTTTTGGTTTTTGTTTGTCCACCCGTCTCTTGATGATTGACCACAAGTTCTCAATGGGATTAAGATCTTGGGAGTTTCCAGGCCATGGACCCAAAATCTCTATGTTTTGTTCCCTGAGCCATTTAGTTATCACCTTTGCTTTATGGCAAGGTGCTCCATCATGCTGGAAAAGGCATTGTTGATCGCCAAACTGCTCTTGGAGGGTTGGGAGAAGTTGCTCTTGGAGGACATTCTGGTACCATTCTTTATTCATGGCTGTGTTTTTAGGCAAGACTGTGAGAGAGCCGATTCCCTTGGCTGAGAAGCAACCCCACACATGAATGGTTTCAGGATGCTTAACAGTTGGCATGAGACAAGACTGGTGGTAGCGCTCACCTTGTCTTCTCCGAATGAGGCATTTTCCTGATGTCCCAAACAATCGGAAAGGGGATTCATCAGAGAAAATAACTTTACCCCAGTCCTCAGCAGTCCACTGCCTGTACCTTTTGCAGAATATCAGTCTGTCCATGATGTTTTTTCTGGAGAGAAGTGGCTTCTTTGCTGCCCTCCTTGAGACCAGGTCTTGCTCCAAGAGTCTCCGCCTCACAGTGCGTGCAGATGCACTCACACCTGCCTGCTGCCATTCCTGAGCAAGCTCTGCACTGCTGGTAGCCCGATCCCGCAGCTGAAACACTTTTAAGAGACGGTCCTGGCGCTTGCTGGTCTTTCTTGGGCGCCCTGGAGCCTTTTTGGCAACAATGGAACCTCTCTCCTTGAAGTTCTTGATGATGCAGTAGATTGTTGACTGAGGTGCAATCTTTCTAGCTGCGATACTCTTCCCTGTTAGGCCATTTTTGTGCATTGCAATGATGACTGCACGTGTTTCTTTAGAGATAACCATGGTTAACAGAAGAGAAACAATGATGCCAAGCACCAGCCTCCTTTTAAAGTGTCCAGTGGTGTCATTCTTACTTAATCATGACAGATTGATCTCCAGCCATGTCCTCATCAACACCCACACCTGTGTTAATGGAGCAATCACTGAAAAGAGGTTAGCTGGTCCTTTTAAGGCAGGGCTGCAATGATGTTGAAATGTGTTTTGGGGGATAAAGTTCATTTTCTAGCCAAATATTGACTTTGCAAGTAATTGCTGTTAAGCTGATCACTCTTTATAACATTCTGGAGTATATGCAAATTGCCATTAGAAAAAGTGAAGCCGTAGACTTTGTAAAAATTAATATTTGTGTCATTCTCAAAACTTTTGTCCATGACTGTACATCCTATCTATCTTTTTCAGACTCTGCTGAGCTGTGATTGGCAGCAAAGTGATTGTGACTCTTGAAGTGTCATGCACATGTCGCTTATTTGTGACTTGCAGATTTAAATTTGCAGCATAGTAATTCAGTGGTTTTGCTGCATATTTCACCCACACTAATTAGTGGGCAAAAATCTGCACCCAAAAATCAAGTAAAAATGCAGCAGAAATGCATGTTTGCCGCTGCCTTTTTCCTTCTAAGAGATGCAGAAATTTCTGCACCAAATACTTAAAGTGTGCACATGCCCTAAAAACCAGCATGTAATACTTGGTTGTAATATCCTTATTGTGAGGGAGCTTATAATAATAAGCTGCAATCACAGTTCTTCCAACCAGTCTCAACCACAACCTGGTTTTGTTTGGCAGGGAGAACAGATCCTGTCCATATGAAATGGAATGCTGCAGAAACCACAATATGCATACTTATACTAGAGGTTTACCTGAAGGTGTAACTTCTGATTTAGGCTACTGTGCCACAAAACAGCTCTAACTTCAATTATGTCATATCTAATGGCAACAGTAGCACACCATGCCGCTAAATTTCTGACATCAAAATGACGTGAACCTTGATGGACCCCACTTGGTCATTAAGCTCCATCGGGCAACGTATGAATCTGTTACATGATGTGTCCTACTTCATGGATTTGGTTATTACTGGAAACTATGATGTAACTGGGCACCAATCCTAATTTAGGGACATGTTAAGGCCTATGCTTTAGATAAGTTACAAAAGGTTTCTTTACTTGTTTCCTACTATGCAACATCTGTGGTCCTTGGAGATAAAACCGAACAATCTTGTAAATCAGCTGAACGCTGCATTTCTGCCTGGCTGCTGGCGTTACAGTACTGGTGCAGTACTTACCGTGTTTTGGTACATTACCAAGAAATAATTTCCTAAATCCTGTAATGCTGAGGAGGCGCAGATTTTCCTGTCCTCCTCAGGGTGGCTTTACACCAGCTGATGATGACTGTTAGATAACAGCCGATTAGTGATCATATATTAGGCAGTTTAGGCAGACCGACTACACTTCCAATGTAGAGTGATCTTGAATCACATCACCTGTTTACACAAGACACTGTGCTGCGAGAGCAATGATTGTTAGGAAAGCTTTACAACCTTTTCACCCAGCCTAGCGTTTTGCTCGTCCATCAGGTTATTGGCAGCCTGTTCTGTTGTGAGCATGTTGGAAATGACTTCTGAGTTGGGGCTCCCTCTGGTGGTTGCTGAGGGTATTGAACCAGTGTTGAATAGTAGAAGTCCATCACCTGCGAGCAATGACTGGCAATCAGGAGAGACTGACTGGGCTGATATAAGTGAGCTGCCTTCCCATGATCCTCGCCGGTGATCAATTGTTGTTTCCTCGTTCATTTGGAAGTCAGCTGGTGTCTTGCCTTCGTCTGCTACTTTCAGATAAGATATTTTCTGCTTGTTTCTATCGTGTTTGCAGTTTCCATTTTTTGTCTGCACTTTTGTGGGAGGTTAGCCGGGTTCCCCTCCAGGGGCCTGTGCTACTCTCTGTTTTTCAGTAGCCACTGTTTATTTGTTCCATTGCTCTGTCCCTGCTATTTGAGTGGCTGCGGGTTAGCCGCTTGGTCACACCAGAGATCTGGTTTAGCGGGTGGCAAGATCGTGTGGTCTCAGCATTTTTTTTAAAATCATAAATGTTGGAATTTTCTAGGGTTTTGCTGGGTTGCAGATAGTATTCTGTCCTGTCCTATCTAGGCAGTGTTTGGCCCCAGCGTTTGCTTACTCTATTTTCTACCTGCTTTTGTATTTCATCTTGTCTAACCGCCATTATATGTTTGGGAACTACCTATTCCTTTGGGGGCTCTACTCCGGGGCAGTTAGCTTTCCTGTTTCTATGTTCAGGTGTAGCTAATCTCTCCGGCTGTGCCGAGGCGTCTAGGTCACCGTAGGTACGTCCCACGGCTGCTTCTAGTTGTGCGGTTAGCTTAGGGATCTGCAACCCATTAGTTCCCAACCTCTCTGGGTCTTTGGCTGCCTTTGCTGTTTTTTGCTCCTGTCCTCTTCGGCTACCAAATCATAACACTGTTCACGCTGCTCGATTCTCTGGAAACAAGTTTTTGCAAGAATGCGAATTAACAATAATTAGCCAATTTAAATGGTAAAAAGAAATTCTACATCCTGATTATATTAAAATAATACCCTTGTCACAGGGTGAATACCACGGCTCTAACACAATGTTCAGAAGAAGATTTGCAGTAGTGAGAGCTAAAAAGTGTGACAAATCAGTAGGTTTTTTTCCCACAAGCAGTTTATATCCTGCCTATGCTTTGGATATTCAGAGCTGATCAGAATGCCAGGTGTCAGACACTGATCTGATATTGATGACTTATATGAAGGATAGTTCCTTAATGTCCTTGTAGTGGAAAACTCCTTTTAACGTTCTTACAAATTTTCAAATTGTTACAAAGCAGCAAGTGTAATAAATGATCACAATAGCTTATACTGGTAAGACGTCTGGGGCATCAGTGGTGCCATGTCAGTGGTTGGGCCAGTCTTTCGTCTTTCGGTAGTGATCTGCCAGCCTTGCCGACGCTGGCCTCAGCATCTCTGCATATGCAGCTCCCTTACTTGCCATGTAAACATCCCCTTATATTTAGGTTTTGTGCACAGACTGTATACAGCGGAGCACTGTGTGGCTTTGGTTGTGTACAACATATTCGTAGTACTTTTCCCATGTTGCAGTCTGGTGCGTTCATCAGCATGGGACAAATGAAACTAAGAAATAGGATTGGGCACTCAGGCTGCATTTACACTGAAAGATTATTGTGCATGAGTGTTCAGTTCACAAGCTAATCTTTATGTGTAAACAGGCCGCTGACCATCTGATGAATGAGCGAAACGCTCATTTACCGGTAAAATGATCTTTTGTGCTGCGCAAAGGATCATCGTTGTCAGCGGTGCATCGTCCTGTGTAACCAGGACTCTCACTGCACACGTGCACTCAGCGGCCTATTACAGATTGCTCAGTGCTCTTGGTAACCTGTTTACACAACCGATGATCATTTAGTGCCGCTGTAAACGGACCTTCAGGTGTTGGAAAAAATCAGTAGTTTGTCCTGACCTGAATACACAGTATGTCACATACTAAGGTTGTACACGTGACCAAATTCACAAGTGTTTCCGAGATGTGTGCAGAGATCTATAATCTTCCGGGGTGTCGGGATTGCCTAATTTGAATTACTTCCTTCAAATGATTTATTTATTTTCATAGAGGTAACAATGCATTATATAATGTGTCTTCATACATCACAGGGCCACTTCTATTTTGCCTCTAGTATTCACTTAAAAGTTTTCTTAATCTGTGAATTGTGGGAATCGCTTTGATTTCTTAATGTAACAGGTAATTGTTTATAGATCTTCGGTGACGTTAGTACAATGGTCACTTGTCAAGTTCTTTAGAAGGTGGGATCATTGCGCACAGCACACGCTTTATGGTGTACGGACGCCCTGCTCTGTTTCTTAACGTAGTAAATGATAAAATCTAATGAAAATGTTAATTAGTTTGTTCTGAATGACTTCTGCGAGCTGTACTCGGCTAGTCTGGGCAGTGTTATAGTCTGGTGCTGGAGCGCGCATGCTCAACCTACTGCTGCATTCAGCTTCTTCTGGGGGTGGTCTTGCAGACAGTAGACAGCCAGGGTAGATCTCCCCCATACTGCGGATATGTGGATGACACGCTACTCACATCTATCTATCTGTTATCAGTTGTCCAGTGAACTACTCCTTTTAAAGCAAAATTCTAGAAAACTACATCTTTTTACAATATGAAACGCACAAGAAAACGTGTACATGTGATGTTAATTGTTTTTGTTCTTTTCTCCATTGAAGTACTCAACAAGATAGGAACAGCAATCTGGGTTTATTTAAAGTGGTTGTGCAGGTTTGGCACAAAAGTCTGCAGGCACTCCATGTGACTGCAGACTTGCGAATCTTCACAGAGCACATATTGGATGCTTTCAGAATTCTTCATTATCGGGAACCAGTGGTCATGTGACAATATGCATACTCCAGCCACATTCCAACTAGAAGTTCATGGCCTCAATGCAAGTGTATTGAGTGAGGCTGCACATGTCTAGTTGGAATGTGGCCAGAAGAATGCATATTGCACACTTTCAGTCACATGACTGCTTGGTATTGTCACTGGAGAATCCTGACCACGCAATGTACACACTGTGAGGATTCACAAGCTTACAGTCATATAGTGACAAACTTGAATTATCCCTTTACGATAACTAACATATTATTGTGACATCATTGAGATTTTCATAAATTCCCATCAATTCAGTGCACTGAAGTGGCAAACAACATTAATGACGCTTGTGTGAAGAAAACATCTGACCTGTTATTTGCCAGCTGTAACACGTCTTTCAGGGATCACTTTCGTTTCTTCCTTGTTTGTCCTTTATGTCACTTGTGCAGGTGGCACTGCGGACAAGACTCTCCATAGTGTATGGTGGATAAGGCTTCTGGGAAATGTAGCTCAGTAGTCTACAGTATTCTTACATTTTTTGGCATCTTTTTGGTTGGATTATTTAGCAAGAAATTATTTCTCAGGCTGAGTTCATCATATAAAGTAATAATGGAAAATGTCTGCCTCACCCCCATTATTGCACATTTTTCCACATTATTATGACATGTCTAGTTTTGGAAAAATATTTTTCACTTACAGTACGTGTTCTAGTTCTATGAAGAAAACATTTAGTATGTCACGTGGCCTGGGCGTAAGAAGTCTTCACACTAGACACGTAGACTTCAAGAGGTTACTCGATAGTTCGGTCTTTTCCACTTTATCAAACTGGTCAAGTTATCAGTAGACCATAGTCCAATGGTTCTCAGACCTCTAATTCTAATACTTTTTTTGCTTAAAAATTTGGAGAAAAAAAATCGTATTAAATTTTGTTAATCAGTTCATGACCGGACCTTTTTGCTCCCTTCCTGATCAGGAAAATATTTAAACTTGAGAGTCTAAATATTGATCAGGAGCATTTTTTTTTTGTTTTATCTTGCATGTTCTTTAACGGCTCTGAAAATGTTTCTCACTTGTATAGTCACGTGATTTTTGGCTCTTTTTTTTGCACTACAAGAAGCATAATTTTTATGTCACTTTATATGTATTTTTTTATTCTGATATTGGGGGCTATGTAAAGAAAATAAAGAAATATTTGTCTATTTTTCACTTTTTTGTTTTTAACAACCGCAAAGGATCGCCAAAGAAAAAAACATGTTAAATTTATGTAGAGATTATTTTTATATTTGTATATTGCACATATTTTCTTTTTTGTGGGGTGTAGCTAGAAATTTGTGATTCAGACTGGTAGTATCTCTGGTTTTGTTTAGTTTTGTTTTATTTACTTATGCTTTTATTTTTTGTTTTATTTTATTCATTTGTTTTACTCAAAGTGCCCCCTATAAGGTCTTAATAGATTTCTTGTGCACATGTTAACTTTTTAAAATATTTTTTTCATTGCTGATTATCCCTGTAAATGGGGCTCATATATTGGCCTCAGTTACAGGGAAAATTCACCCATTTGGCGTATAAGGGATATAAAAGTGGGTTTTCTGCGCTGCTGATGGATACAATATAGATCCAAGATAAACAAGGATAGTTTTCCAGTATTTATTAGCCGACGCGTTTCGAAGGTTCCCAGACTTCTTCCTCAGGACATAGCCACATACCAGTCACAGGACCCGTGGAACTGCAGCAGCTATTATTTAATTCATTGACATTGTGTGAACACAACCCTACCAGGTTAGCATAACCTGTACTATCTTTTTAATTTATACCTGGATAAAACCCTATTTGTCTTTTTTGCTCCTAGCTCCTTCATCATCTTGCTGCATAACAGAGCTGACTTGGTCTCCTCAGACCCAGAACTTCATGCTCCCTCCCTACACCCAGCCATCATATGATTGCTGTGTTCAGAAAATGAAGCATGGTCAGTGCTTCCTAATCTGTGTGTACAAGTGCTGATTCAGCATTTTGTATACAGTGATCAAATAGACATGGTAATAAACTTCTTTGTGGGGAGTCTGGCTGTGGCTGACATCCAGTTCCCCAGCCCCCGCATCTGCACAATCTTGTTCAAACTACTTTGCATTGACATTTTAGAATGTCATTGCAGAGTAAAGTGTGGACTGTCCAGAGTTTGTTTAAAAACCACCAGAGCGACGGGGAATTAGTAGGTGACTAGATCATGAACCCCCCACCCAATGTAGGCTGTTCTGCAAATCGTTAGGAATAAAGGGACTCTCAGAACAGAATGACTGTTCAAACCTAGTACAGTTGCTTGGTGGACCATTGCATGGCCTAATTTTTGAGTGCACCTTTCCTCCCTAGTTTTTTTTTCCCCTCTATCTCTAGCCCACCCTTCTGTGGCTCTAAAAAAAACAGAGCTGTCAGTCAAAGATTGGTTGAGACAGATGGAAAACAAGTTAGTGGGAAGGTGCACTTAAATGTTTGGCACCGCAATGATTCACTGAGTGTCAGTACTTGATTTCAACAGTCATTCATACGACCACAAAGTAGTTCTATTGAGTAGCGTTCAGTGCATTGAAAATGGTTATGTAATTAAATGCTTGTTTGTAATGATGGACTACCAATAATGGTTTGGCAAGTAAAAAAAAGCATTTTGACAGCTTGTCTTCTTGCAATTTTTTTTGGGCTTTATGAGCAATTAAAAATAAATAAATTGGACAGCCCTTTTAACCATAAAGTGCACTGGTAGACAGTAAGATTGTAAATTCCACTGGGTAATCAAGATGATTCAACCGCTACAACCAGCGAGATTTAACAAAATGTTGACATTTTCTGCTGTTTGCAATGAAATAATCAAACAAATAGCTCAACCCACCTAATGTAACTAGTGGTTTCTCCCAATTCATCACAACAAGCCAAAATTTAATGACCACTGCATTTTCGGAATTATTCAACCCCTTCACGACTAGCATGTTTAGTACTTTGTACTTAACCCTTCAGCGGTATGAGCTGCTGCAAACATAATGCATAGCCAGACACCAGCATCTGGCAATCTTAAAGGGGCTGTCCACTACTAGGCGTCACTGTCCCCGCCATTGGACATATTGAACATCAAAAAAAATCCAAGCCTTCAGATGCTCTCTGAATTCCTCTTGGTCAGAGCTGTGGAATCGCAGTCTTGGAGACAGAATCGGTGTCCGTTTTGGTGGAGTCTGGATAAAGTGGACCAACTTCACCTCCTAAAATATCTAATAAATTGTGTACAATAGTTCACTGCAGGATGTGCTGTAAATTTTTTTATAAGAATTTGGGAAAGTTATGAAATATCCTATAAATGTCTATTCTGTTCCTGATCTAAGGATCTCAGCTTTCAGTGGAGATGAATCTGTGCTGCACTTTATGGACATGCTCAGTAGTAACCACAGTGCTGTGTGTCATTCATGAAGGACTGGAAGACAGAAGGAGCATTAGTGAGCCCAAAGGGCATCACAAGGTACTCAAAATGCCCCTCAGGGGTATTAAATGCCGTCTTCCATTCATCCCCGTGCTTAATGCGAATAAGGTTATATCCCCCCCTGAGGTCAAGCTTGGTAAACCAAGTAGCATTTTTCACCCTGGAAAACAGGTCAGAAATCAAGGGTAACGGATATTGTTATTTCACAGTAATATTGTTCAAAAGACGATAATCAATACACGGCCTTAATGAACCATCCTTTTTGGCCACAAAGAAAAAACCGGCACCTAAGGGTGAAGAGGATGGTCTGATATGACCCTTCTCCAATGACTCCTTGATATAAGACCGCATAGCGTCATGTTCAGGTACAGACAAGTTAAAAAGGCGACCTTTAGGGAATTTACTACCAGGCACTAATTCAATAGCGCAGTCATAGCTCCTATGGGGAGGCAAGGATGCAGATTTACTTTCGGTAAACACATCAGAAAAATCAATCAAAAAGTCAGGAACATCCTGAGCCTGGGGGGAGGCAGAAAAAACAGGAGTGTTGGTATTAACACATTGGCAGCCCCAACTGGTTACAGACACAGTTTTCCAATCCAAAACAGGATTATGAGACTGCAACCAAGGGAAACCCAGTACGATATCATGCAGATTATACAGAACCAAAAATTTGCAGCACTCCTGATGATCAGGTTCAACCCTCATTATCACCTGAGTAGAGAACTGAGGTTTATTCTCAGCCAAAGGGTAGAATCGATCCCCAGTAGGGGAATAGACTTCTGTAGGGGTATCAAGGGAAACCCACAACGTTTAGCAAAATCATAATCCATCAGGTTAATAGCTGCTCCAGAATCAACGAAAGCCTGAGCAGAAAATGAGGACAGAGAGCATATCAGAGTGACAGTTAATAAAAACTTAGTCTGAACACTACCCAAGACAACTGAGCGTGCAAAACGTCTTCCCCGCTTAGGGCAGACTGAAATAGCATGAGAGGCATTACCACAGTAGAAACATAACCCATTGCGCTTTCGAAACTCATGACGCTGTGCCCCAGACACCACTCTATCACACTGCATGGATTCAGAAGCAGGTTCACAAGGCAACACTATTCCACGCATACTTCTCCGCTCACGCAACCGTCTGTCAATTTGAATCGCTAATGACATAGAATCATTGAGACCAGAGGGGACAGGGAATCCCACCATAACATCCTTTACATTATCTGACAGACCCTTCCGAAAAAGGGTCGCCAAAGCGTCGTCATTCCACTTGGTCAGGACTGCCCACCTACGGAATCTCTGACAGTATAACTCAGCGTCATCAAGCCCCTGATTTAATGCCAACAAGGCTTTTTCAGCTTGATCAGTGACATTAGGCTCATCGTACAATAACCCCAAAGCCTGAAAAAATGCATCAACATCACTCAAAACAGGATCCCCATGTGTCAGGGAAAAAGCCCAATCCTGAGGATCGCCGCGCAGGAGAGAGATGACAATTTGAACCTGCTGCGCTGCGTTCCCTGAGGACTTAGATTTTAAGGCAAAAAACAATTTACAATTATTTTTGAAATTCTGAAACTTGGCTCGATCCCCCAAAAACAAATCTGGCATGGGGATCCTAGGTTCCACAACAGGCAACCCAGCAAGATAGATAGCAATACTCCGAACCTCAGTGGCAAGCTGATCCACACGGCCAGACAACTGTGCAAACTCCATTGAGAGAAAAAATCCTCCCCAGCACCCAGAGATACAGAGGGAAAAAAAAAAAAAAAAATGCAACAAACAGAAAAATATCTCTGACAACTCTGACAACCGTTTTTTCTTTCACAATATTTCTCCCTTCTGTGAGTACCATACAACTTTAAATTTTAGGCCGGTGATACTGTTATGTTTCGGTAACTGAGGAGTGCAGGTAAAAAAGGCAATACACCAGAGCAGTTGGAATCTATGAGATTGCAGTACCCTGACTAACCACCACAACTAGAGGCAGCCGTGGAGCGTTCCTACGTTGGTCCTAGACGCCTCGTCACAGCCTGAGAAACTAACTACAACTAAAGATAGCTTTCCTATTTCTATCTTTAGTTGTAGTTAGTTTCTCAGGCTGTGACGAGGCGTCTAGGACCAACGTAGGAACGCTCCACGGCTGCCTCTAGTTGTGGTGGTTAGTCATGGTACTGCAATCTCATAGATTCCAACTGCTCTGGTGTATTGCCTTTTTTACCTGCACTCCTCAGTTACCGAAACATAACAGCTGTGGAGTTGGGAGACAGGGAAATTGAGGAGTTGGAGGTTTCGCTTACTGACTCCACAGCTCTGCTCTTGATCTTCAAATTGTCCAAAGATGGGGACAGTGACCCCAGCGGTGATTTGGCGCAGGGCTCAGATGTCATAACAATCTCACATGAGCCCTGGGAATGCGAGTGCCGACACCGCTGCAATGGCGCTGGCATGGGTGGCAAGTTTGTGTTTTTATTTTGTTGGCACCAAACATTCAGATTAAGAAGGATCTGTCTTAGTAGTGGACAACCCCTTTAACCTATTTTATGCCCAATGGCCTTCAGTTCACTAATATTTTGGGATTTTTGTACTGCAACTACCTTCTTCAAATCCCACTGAAGCTAATTTTTTTTAAAAGTGTTCAAGTCAGTTGACTGTGATGGTCATCTCAAAATCTTCCCGAATTTATTGGTGGACTTTGAAGCATGTTCGGGAGCATTGAACTTTTGGAAGGTCAAGTGATGCCCAAATATCATCTTCCTCACACAAGTAATTATGTTGTCTCCTAGGTTTTCTAGCATTCTTAAAGAATCATTGATCCACTCCCATGCTTCTCTGTAGGTAGAGTGTTATTTTCAGCATATGCTTCATTCTTCCCCTCTAACCAGTTTGTTTCATTGCTTCACAGAACAGAAACCCAAAATGTCTGTGACTTATTTATATGGTGTTGAGCATATTGGAGGTGACTTTTTTTTTTTGTTCTTTTCGGTCTGTAGAGTTCAGGCATGAAGATTTTCAGTGATTTAGCATATGCCTTAGGCCACATCCTCATTATGAGTTTTTGATGCTGCGTTAAAAAAACAGAATCTTACAGATCCAGCAAAGTGGATGGGATTTATAGAAATCTCGTGCTCACTTTGATTCTCTTTTACTCAGTGTAAACTGACCTGTTGTTCATGTTTCACATCCGCAACAAGTCAATCTCTCTTGCGGGTCTTCTAAGTTTTAATGCAGACTTTCCCCATAGACTTACATTAGATGCAAAAAATCCGCACATTAAAAATGCACATGCATTTCTAATGCTTTTCTGCTGCGAAAACACATCAGAAATTCATGTAATCATCACCATATATCAATAAAATTTTGTCAGCTAAATACCATGAAGTATTAAAAAAGCAGCTTTATTTAAAGCATGACACACCAAAAAGAGACAAAAACCTGTGATAAAAACGCAATTAAAAAAAACAGACTAAAAAATGCAGTGAGAAAATATAAGTACCGTAACCTAATTTACATAATAGGTGCAGAAATTCTGCAACATCAAAAACTAACCAAAGGCTCATCATGGGAATGTAGCCTTACGGTGCAGATTGAAACCTCAGTGCCTGCTGATAGTGCATCTTTTGCTGTCACTTTGGGATTTTTGACCACCTGTTTCCTGAAAAATCTGGTGTCAGGCAACGGTAGATTACTCTTTTTTCCACGTTTAGTTTTGAACTTTCAAACTATATATCAGTTGCATCTGTAGGAGCAGTCACTGCCTTTGTTATCGCTTTGTATCCTTTTCCTTGTTTGTGCAAGGTAATGATTTGTTCTCTTAACTTTTTAGACCATTCCCCGGACAACCCAACTGAACTAGAGGCTATTGCCCATGATGAATGCCGTAATTTTCGGACTATAAGACGCAACTAGGTTTAAGAGAGAAAAAAAAATGAAAGCAAAAAATGTCATGACACACTGTTATGAGGGGGAGCTGCTGCTGACACTGCTATAGGGGTAATGATCCCCATCCTGGTGTATACATGGCTTCCCCATTCTGGTGTATATGGCCCCCCCATTCTGGTGTATATGGCCCCCATCACGCTGCACTCATAAAAATAAACAATTCTACCTACCTTCCCTTTGCTCCCTCGCAGCGCGGCATCCTGTGCTGATGCCGGCAGCTGTCTGCAGTGTGTAAGCACATGACATCAGTGCCCTGCGCCCTCCAACGCTGAGGTCTGCTGTCGGAAAAATCACTGCTCTCTACTCCTGGGACACACATTATCGCCCAGCAGCTGCAGTAGCAGGCGGCTGCGGATAACACTGTGCCCACTATTGAAGAAGATGAATTTTCACTGCTCCCCACGCCCATAGTCCCTCCCACCTCTCAGCGCTGGTTTCACTGCATAGAGGTGGGAGGGGCTGTGGGCGTGGGGAGCAGTGAATATTCATCTTCAATACTGGGCACAGTGTTAGCTGCAGCAGCCGGCTCCTGCCTCCTGTGACCCGCTTCCCCACCTACATATCCATAGCAGGTACATCCGGACTATAAGACGCACCCCACACTTTACT
This sequence comes from Oophaga sylvatica, assembly GCA_033576555.1. Classification (NCBI taxonomy): domain Eukaryota; kingdom Metazoa; phylum Chordata; class Amphibia; order Anura; family Dendrobatidae; genus Oophaga; species Oophaga sylvatica. The sequence continues at coordinate 551,368,178 of JARQOD010000002.1, read as the reverse complement.
CCAACATTTTGGAGGAAAAAAGTGCATTTTATAGTCCGAAAAATACGGTAGGTAAGATTTCTCACTATCACTTCCAGAAGATGGTGTCTGGCTATGTGTCATCCTTACAGCAGGTTTTACAGCCAAAGGTGCTCTACTAAGTTCTAGAGATACTTCGCAAGGTGGGGTTGAGTAATTCTCAGGCTGCAGTGATCATTGAAAGTGAAATTGTGTGTTGAGTTTGTGGAAACCACGTTTTCTATTTGTTGTTTTGAGTTTTTTAAATTGTTCTTGTTTCATTGGTTTCTTGCAAACAGCAGAAAGTTTGTACGTTTTGCTAATAAACCTGATTTGCAATGGGCGTTTTGTTTGGAAGTCTGTGCACCCTCTATTTGCAGCACTCTGGAATATGTTAGAGATATGTCAGCTATGAGACATAAATATTTCACTCTCTGAAAGGACAATGAGCAAAGTTACTATCAATCGAAAACAAGTTGCGTATTCGTCTTAATCACATAACCTTTTCTGCTCCTAAAGGAGTGGGAAAAAAATGTCAGAAAATGGCAATAACATGCATTCTTATAATAACACACCTGTCATTACTACTTGTCTAACAGGTGCGCACTTGTACGTTTCACACAATGAATGTTAATTATGAAAATGTTTTTCTGCAGTAACTAGTCATCATTCACTACTTTATATGTTTGTCTACTTTTCCTTCCTCACCAGATCTTTCTCCTGTAAAAAGTGGCTTTTCAAAACTTAAACTTCTTCATAAAGTACTTTAAAGAAGCACTCCTCCTCCAATCAAAATAGTTATCCTCTTAATATATTGCAGTTATATGATATAGCACATTGTACTTACAATTGCTCATTTTGCCTTTCTACCTAGTTGATTCTTCTCTTTTCCATTAGGCCTATGACATCATGTGATTAAAAGCTGACTAGCTGAATCCTTCTAAGCTCTATGTAGAAACATGAGGTCAGTTTTCCCTGTATGACTCCTAAGTCACTGCAAAAGTCCCTGGCAGGGGGGGAGGAGTGATCAGCTGGATTAGGTGTGGAGGGAAATGATAAAGGAAGGGACAAGAGACTTCCTGTTTCTACATAGACCAGAGAAAACAGAAGAATTAGCTCAGCAGCTGGGCAAAAATGGCATGCAATGCAAAAAGTCACAAAATGTTAAAATTGCCTCAAGTTGCGTAAAAAATGGGTATCTTTTCAAAGCGATTTACGCCATAATACTTTTGTAAAAGCTTTGATGGATCTGGCCCTTAAGGTACTGCCACACTACACAATCCCGCTAGCGATCTCGTTAGCGTCGCATACTAATGAGATCGCTAGCGGGATTGTTTTTATATCGCTAGTAGCTACCTAACTTAGCGATGTCGTTAAGGACGCTATCGCGGTTAGCGATCTCCTTAACGACTTTAGCGGTACAAAAGTACCGCTAAATCGCTAAGAAAAGGTGCCACACTCAGCGATTATACTTACCCAGCGGGAGCGCCGACGATAAAATAGGGTCCGGAACGATTCCAGCGATGAGCGAGATCACAGCAGGAAGCTCGTCGCTGGCAGATGCCGCACAGAACAACATCGCTAACGGGATCGCTAAATAGTGACGTTTTTTAGCGATCCCGTTAGCGATGTTGTTCAGTGTGGCATACCCTTTAGACTAGACAATCTGAAATGTGCCAGAATTTAAGTCTACGTTCACACCACTTGTTAGTTGCCTTTCCTTGTGTTAGAAATGTACGCCCTTTTTTTTTTTTTTTTTTTTACAGGGGACACGGTGTAGAATGTCACGTCGTGCCCCTTCATTTGTCAGACAAGACACTGAAAGTATATAAAACTCATCGTAAATATGATGAAAGTCATATATGTCAGATTTTTTTATGTAAATTTCAATGAAAAAAACCTTGCTTGTGTAGATGACTGCTAATCAAAAAGCGTCTGAAACCTTCACTGACGCTTCACAAATCACGCCTGTTTATACATTCTGTACGAGCCTCTAGGCTGAGGCTACTTGGGCGACACTGCCTAATAAACGCTTGAGTAGCTTGTATAGCCGGCGTGGAAGGAATCGTTAAGAATTTATGAGCATGTTCAACAAATCTAAAGGGAAGATTGAAGTTTTGTAGTATAGTAAAAGTAGTATTAATGAAAGCAAGAAAATATTTTGGTGCCAGAGGAGAATGTCATGAACCATTGGCCACCTTAGCTTGATTTGTTTTGTGTAAAATCAGTAGGTTGCATCTTCCAGATGTCCCTTATCATGGCATGTGTGCACCTACTGACCTTGAAAGTGAGACACGCTTTTTTTCCCCGTTCACCCCATGTGTCAGCTTTGATACATATACATGTAAAAAAACCCCTCTTTTCTTGAACGAGCATAAGGGACCATTGGCGTTCTTCTCATTGCCTTTTGTATATTCAACCGTTAACAGCGTTGGGTAACTTTAGCTATATAGGTGTTCTCTGACAAAAACTCTTTTCCAAAATGCACTGAATAAAATAAACAATACTGAGATCAATGATCCGTCCTCCTTTCCAATGCCTCCGGGTTCCCTGCCTTTCTTAACTCTTTGTTGATGTCCTGACCCAATGACCTGTACTTGCTGCCTCCAACCTCTAGAGCACCAGTGGCAAGGGATCCGCAAGGTATTGCTTTTATTATTTTGTAAACTCATTCTGAGCCTCTATTTTAAAAAAAATAAAAATAAAATGATTACATGCCAGTTAAAACTTTTTTTTTGCTAAACTTTTCGTTTAAGATTGACCTGAATGACACTGAGTATTTCCTGCTATGACCCTGTTGCGTGGTGTCGTATCTACAGATTTGCCCAAGGCCAGTGGTAAAAGGAGGAGTGAGTTGGCATGTATATCTATGACACATCGGACACATAACATTGTGGCAAGTCATAAAACCTTTTTCAGACAGAAGACATCTCCAACATTGTTATTAATAATCCAGTAAAACCTGACGGTGTATTGCAAAAACTCCCAAAAAATTGCTGAGTTGCCAATTTCTATGTCGTAGCTTCAAAGATATCCGATTACGTGGGAGCGCGGGATGATTTAGGATTTCCGGGATACTTTTTCTCACACTAGTTTGTTGCCAGATTTCAGAGTCCGGTAACTACTAGGCTACAATTTTCATAAAGAAGGATTAAACTTTATGAGTTTTATGTGGTTATATAGTGAAGGCATGCTGCTAGGCTATGCCCTCCGTTTTTGATCGGTGGCATATTTAGATGCTCAATCTCGTGTCTGTTAGGGCTGATGTTTTATTTGGGCTAGCACACACCGTTAGACATGTATGGGGTATTGAGCTACTAGATTTACTGTACATCTGGACAGTCTGTGTAAAGCTGTAATGTAATTTTATAGTTTGGTTATTGGTTGTAAATGAGTAATTCCAGTGTTAAGCATTCACTCTGGCGTTGCCCTACTTTACTTGTAAAAATATCAAACATTCTCTCTTCATTGGTCCAGCAATGCCTCTCTGTTGGTGTTTCTGATCTTTGTTGACAGGCTGCAGCGGTGACGTCATAACTGCAGTGCACTTCACAGCTGCTGCAAAATATGGGGTTTGGTCGTCTTGTGTCAACCACATCGACGTGACGCGGTTATTGGGTGCAGGGTCATGTCCACTGTAGTCATGACGTCACCACTGCAGCCTGTCAACAAAGTATGGATGCAGTGACGGAGAGGCAGCATTGGGCATAAAAGGACGAGTTAACATTTATTGGTATTGCTACTTCCAATAGGTGGCGCTATAGAGTTCAAGTCCTCTTTTTCTCTTAAGAGGCAATTGCATATTTTTATACTAGTGAAGCTGGTGCAGTAAAAAAAAAAAAAAAATTTGAAGAAAAAGAAACTATTAAAAGTTTATTCCAATCACATCATACAGTGGGGAAAATAACTATTTGATACACTGCCAATTTTGCAAGTTTTCCCACCTACAACGAATGGAGATGTCTGTAATTTTTATCGTAGGTACACTTCAACTGTGAGAGACCGAATCTAAAAATAAAAGCAAGAAAATCACATTTTATGATTTTTACATAATTAAATTGCATTTTATTGCATGTAATAAGTATTTATTCACCTACCAACCAGCAAGAATTCTGTCTCTCATAGACTTATTAGTTTTTCTTTAAGAAGCCCTCCTACTCTGCACTCATTACCTGAATTAATTGCACCTGTTTGAACCTGTTACCTGTATAAAAGACACCTGTCCGTACACTCAATCAATCAGACTTCAACCTCTCCACTTTGGCCAAGACTAAAGAGCTGTGTAACTACACCAAGGACAAAATTATAGACCTGCACAAGGCTGTGATGGGCTATAGGACAATAAGTAAACAGCTTGGTAAAAAAGGCAACAACTGTTGGTACAATTATTAAAAAATGAAAGACAAACACGATCAGTGTCAATCTTCCTCGGTCTGGGGCTCCGTGCAAGATTTTGCCTCGACTAGTAAGGATGATTCTGAGAAAGGTCAGGAATTAGCCCAGAACTACATGGGACCTGACTAGAGTTGGGACCACAGTCTCAAACATTACCGTTTGTAACACACTACGCTGGAAGGAAGAAGACGGATGAGTGCAACCCCAAAAACACCGTCCCAACTGAGAAGCATGGTGGGGGAAATATCATACTTTAGGGGTGCTTTTCTGCAAAGGGAACAAGACAACTGCACCGTATTGAAGGGAGGATGGATGGAGTTAAATTTCGCAAGATTTTGACCAACAACCTCCTTTCGTCAGGACGAACATTGAAGATGAGTTGTGGCTTTGTCTTCCAGCATGACAATGACCTGAAACACACAGCGATGATAACTAAGGAGTGGCTGTAGTGATGAGCGAGTATACTTGTTGCTCGGATTTTCCTGAGCACGCTCGGGTGATCTCCAAGTATTTTGGAGTGCACAGAGATTTAGTTTCTGTCTACACGCAGCTGCATGATTTGCGACTGCTAGACAGCCTGAATACATGTGGGAATTCCCTAACAAACAGGCATTCCACACAGGTATTCAGGCTGAGCCACAAATCATGCAGCTGCTTTGACAGAAACGAAATCTCGAGCATGCCAAAATACTTGGAGATCACCCGAGCATGCTCGGGGAAAACCTAAGCAACGAGCATACTCACTCATCACTTAAGGGCTGCATAAATATCATTTCAAGGTCCTCGAGTGGCCTAGTGGAGAAGATCTGTATGGAGGAGTGGGCCAAAATCCCTGCTGCAGTGTGTGCAAACTTGGTCAAGAACTACAGGAAACGTCGACCTCTGTAATTGCAAACAAAGGTTTCTGTACCAAATATTAAGTTCTGTTTTTCTGTTGTATCTAATACTTATTTCATGGGATAAAATGCAAATTAATTATGTAAAAATCATACAATGTAATTTTCTGTTTTTTTTTTTTTTTTTTATTTCTAGATTCTGTCTATCACAGTTGAAGTGTACCTACGATAAAAATTCCCGACCTCTAGATTCTTCGTAGGTGGGAAAGCTTTCAAAATCGACAGTGTATAAAATACTTATTTCCCCCACTGTAGCTGAAAAAACCTGTGATCACGACCTACCTGCCCCTATTCTTTATATTTTTTTCGTGCACCCTTTTTTTATCAGGTAATAACTAACTCTTGCCATTGATTAAACAGGAAAAGAAAAAAAGTTTATCGAATTGTATATTTTAAGAGAAGCACAGGGTCTTTCTATGCATGAAGAGATACTTCCATGTCAGTTTGTTCAAAGTTAGAAACAGACAGACATGCAAGCTGACATTTCCAAAGGCGGAAAAAAATAACTGCATCTGAATGTCTATAAAGGCTTATCACCCACCACTTCCCTACCCCATCCAAAAACAAAGAACTAGTTATCCCCTATCTGGTGAATAGAAGATAAATTGCTGATCACTGGAGGGTCAGACATATTGGACCCCCAGCGTTCCCGAGATCAGGGCTTTAGAAGCCAACAATGGGGCTCTTCAGTCCCATCTTGATGGGAGCGGAGGTGTACATGCTTGGCCTCCGCTCCTGTTATTGTCTTTGGGACCAAGCGCTCATGCGCACCTCATTTCAGGCCAGAGCTGCAGATGTCTGTGTTCAGGGTTCTGATGCCCTAATCTCAGAATCCCTGAGGATCCCAACTGTTGGACCCCCAGTGATTAGCACATGATTCTCTTTAAGGGAACACCCATATGAGAGCCTTTTGCACCAGGTGATTATGGAGCGTGTTAGATGAAGCAAAGGTTCTCAGTCTTTATCCAGTGTAAATATAATTTATTGTTGCTCGCATCTTTTGTAATGACTCAGACATTGTGAGCTGTACTACACGGGCATCTGTAGTTATTTTACTTGAAACAGAAGTAAAGGCGAAAAGACAAGTGATCGTTCACACGATTCCAGCTACAAAGAAAAAAATCTGAAGGTTGTAGCACAAAATGGATTGTGCACTTTAAAAGGAATGTGTACTCAGAATATGGGTCATTGCTTAAATCTGTTTTTTATTTTTTTTTTTATATTTTAATATGAAAGAAAAAAAACTGTCTACTATTGGACTCCTGCTTCCTATTAGGAACATGGACATTGGCAAGAATAGACTGACTCAGACTCTTGAATTGTGCTAAAGTATGAGCATTCTCTCATCAGGGCAAAGGTCATTGTGAGGGGGAGCAGGTGTGCTGTGACACCAAACAATTGTCAGTGTTGAACCCTGTGTGATCTGCTGTGCATAGGTGTGTTACCTTTCATTATCACTTTGTCTGTGATGATAATGCTTGCTGAAAAGTCTGCTGTGCAGAACTTGATTTCAGCAATAGGACATTTTTCTGAGGACACATTCAGTAGTAACAGGTTTATATCAATAATCAGCGCTCATTTTACCTATTTTCCTGTGTAAGCAGACCACCTGAAAGGTGATAGAAAAATAGATAAATGTTGGCTAGCCTTTCCAATCACTCTTTGATCATGGTGGCTGAAATATGAGACTAATTCCTGTCCACCGTAAAGGGAATCTGTCCGTATGATCAACCCTCCTTCTTTTACATGTAAGGAGGAGTTACCAGCGTGAGAAATATAGATCAGGAGAGCAGCCTGTCAGTCATTACATGTCTCGCACTGGTAACTCCTCATTTTCTTAAAAATAATCTCTGGAGGCAGATTCTCAGGGGGATTAGTGTCCGGCTTATAGTCCATGAATTTCTCTGGGGAAAGACATTGGATCGCAGATATCAAAGTACCATTTTATTCGTCTTCCTATGACCTCATGCCCATATAGACGGCTTGAGGGTTAATCCTATAGACAGATAATTAACTTTACGTACAAAAATCCAAGGCACTGGGTATCTTCCTTCCACAAAAATTATTTTTATTGACATCAGTTTACACATATGAAAATTAAATTAGCAACGTTTCGGCCGCGCAGGGCCTTTGTCAAGCCAAGAAGAAAAATAGTGCATGGTCAAATAACATAAGACAGGAAGTATTTATTGTGAGTCAGTAATGGACCGCTCCCCTTGGCCCAACTTCCTTTACCATAGAGACACTACAACAAAAATTAAAATCAATATAAAATACATGAAAGAGAAAACATCAAAGGTCACTGATGGAATGGTAATTGGTAAATATACCATCCCGGATGAAGGAAATCATGGGATCAATCCGACCTCAGCATATGTGTAGCTAAGAAACTTATACCTCACGTTGCATCATTAGCACAGGTATATGCCCAGTTACACCCCTCCAGCCTATACTGTGTATTGTGGAAGGAAGATGCCCCGTTCCTTGGATTTTTGGAGTACGTACAAATTTTACAACCTAGTCGAGGGGCTATACTGAGGCTGCCCGGGACTCTTGAGTGGTGCAAAGGATACACCTTGTATTAACATTATTACCTTTTAAATGTGACTTGTCCCAGAGGTCATATTATATGTTCAGATTGACTCTCCATTATTTCTCGGGAATTTAGCGGTAACATACAAAAAAAAAACCTCTTGTGCCGTCATATGAGCAGAATTGTGCTTTCATACTCTGCTGACTACAGACTTCCATTACACGTCCCCCACCTTCTACCATGCCAGAATTGGTTTGATAATACTTTTGACCTCTGCAGAAACACAATGAGCTTGTGTGTACTCAGCGCCTTTTTTTTTTTTCCTCCTCTCTTTTTGTTGATTGCGAATAAAATCCCTGACATACATTTCCGAAGTGTCCTTGAAGTGCTAATGCGAAGTGATATTTAAAGCCCGCTCTACTGGCAGCTGCGTGTAATTTGACTTTCCCCATTACCATAATCCTTTTTTATGTTTTTACATCTTTCCTAAAACTTTAATTGCTCAATTTCGCCAACTTTTTTGAAGTAACCTCTCCCTTCTGTGTCAGATAATTGTGCAGCACTTAAAGTGACGTCTGAATTTATGGTCTTAATTCTAAGTATTGCAGCTTTTTTTTTCTTTCATTCAGATTTTTTAGGTTTTCTATAAGTAATGTGTAGAAATGTAAGTGAATTGTGTGATTGCATGACTTAATGCAAGAGCAAAGAAATATGGGCTAACTACCAGAAATATTTGTATGATCATCTGCCACTGTTATTGCCAGGAAAGCTGCGTCTTGCTGTATATATTTTTATTTTATGTTGATCATTCATATGTAATCCGCAGACATTATTTGTCCACCATAGTGGCACCCACTATGTCGTCCAAATTGCCTAATGGAACAAAAGATCAGGAGTTATCTATAAGACATGTTTAGATAAGAGTTCCATACACCTAAAATGTCTATTTCCAAACAAGTGCTATACTCCTTGATAAAAAAAAAAAGTGTACTCCAGTCATAAACTGCAGTACATATCTAGCTTCAAGGGGTTGTCTGGAACTCATGGCCTATCCTTAGCATAGGTCATCAATGTCTTATCGGCGGGTGTTCAAAACCCGACAACCCCACCGATCATTTGTTCCTGGTGTCGGATGGAACTGCTCTGTTATGGAGTTGCATAGCTCCTTCGAGGGAATAGTGGCTGCGGCTGAGTTCTGCACATCCACCCTCTATTGATTTGAGCAGGTGGCTAGTGTGCAGTACTCAACTGTGGCCACGATACAGTTGACTGACAATGCAGCTCCGTAAATGAGCATTTTTGGCCCACACCAGGAACAGCTGATCAGTGGGGGTGCCTGCTGTGCACCTCAACTGATCAGATATTCATGACCTAAACTAAGAATAGGCCATCAATGCTAAAGTTCCTGACAACCAGGGCTGTGGCATTAGAGTCAGTATAAAATGGACCAACTCCTAAAATATATACCGTATTTTTCGGACTATAAGACGCACTGGACTATAAGACGCACCCAGGTTTTAGAGGTGGAAAATAGGGAAATATATATTTGAAGCAAAAAATGTGGTAAAATATTTAATAACATAAATAACATACTATTATATGTGGTGTTATTATATATAATAGCATGTTATTATGTAGGAAGCTACGGGTAGGAGATGGCGCTGCGGGACCAGTGTGGTGTCTGTAAACTACTATGTGAAGACGCTGGAGGGTGAGTATAAGGCCGGGGTCACACATGCGAGAAACTCGCACGATTTTGTGTGAGTCTCTCGCATGAACACCCGACACTGCCGCTGGCACTCAGACTGGAGCGTGCGGCTGCATAGAAATAGAGACAGATGATAGAGACAGAGATGATAGACACAGAGATGATAGAGACAGAGATGATAGAGACAGAGATGATAGAGACAGAGATGATAGAGACAGAGATGATAGAGACAGAGATAATAGAGACAGATGATAGAGACAAATGATAGAGACAGATGATAGAGACAGAGATGATAGAGACAGAGATGATAGAGACAGAGATGATAGAGACAGAGATGATAGAGACATGATACAGACAGATGATAGAGACAGAGATGATAGAGACAGAGATGATAGAGACAGAGATGATAGAGACAGATGAAAGAAACAGAGATGATAGAGACAGATGAAAGAAACAGATGATAGAGACAGAGATGATAGAGACAGAGATGATAGAGACAGAGATGATAGAGACAGAGATGATAGAGACAGATAGAGACAGAGATGATAGAGACAGATGCGTTTTATTAATGCGTTTCATGTGCGCACCATGCGCTGCGCAAAAAAACGCAAGTGTGAAAGTAGCCTAACCTTTTAATTAATTCTCAGTTGTACAGTGTGTCTGAAGGACCTGTGATGACATCATGAAGAGGCAGGGCTTTGGTCATGTGATGCTTCAGCCCACCCTCTTCATGACCTCATCACAGGTCCTCCACAGGAGCATTCAGCATGGCATCAGCACAGCCCCTGTGCTGTCAGGTATGCGATGCCTCCTGCTGCACTCTGCTCCTGCTGCCTCCTTCTCCTTTCGACATCGATCTGCCCAGCTGCTGTAGGAATCAGGCGCTGGGGAACCATGTGGCTCTGTGATTAGCTGCTCACTACTCAGCTGATAGGTGGGCGGGGAAGCGGCTGATTAATATTCACTGCACTTAAGTATCTGGACCAGGGGTTTCCCCAGCGCTTGTTTCCTGCAGTGGAGGGGATATTTTCCTGCCCCCTGTGATCTCACTCCACCGCTGCCCCCAGCCCCCCTCCCCACATGTTACATTCCGACCATAAGACGCACCCACACTTTCCTCCCAAATTTGGAGGAAAAAAAGTGCGTCTTATGGTCAGAAAAATACGGTAATAGATGTTTTCACAGGAATTTGGGAAAGTTATAATGTCCTATAAATGTCTGTTCTGTTCCTGAGGTAAGTATCTCGGCTTTTAGTGGAGATGAATCTGTGCTGCACTTTATGTACATGCTCAGTAGTGATCAGTGCTGTGGAGTTGAAGGTTTGCCTTACTGCGGACAACCCCTTTAATTTACGCCACTAAAGTGATGTAATTATTGAAGAAATTGTCAGGCGGGCTTCACCATCCCTCGTCCTGCCCCAGCCATGCCCATTTCGGTGCAGCTGGCCAGAACAGGCATACAACATTGAGTTATGCAAACATTTTCTGACATTTGATCTGTGTTTTATGCCAGAATCCTGATGAAACCACCATCGCGAATCAGGCCTTAAAGGTACTGCCACACTTAGCGATCGCACTAGCGATCACGACAACGACACGACCTGGCGAGATCGCTGGTGCGATCGCTATGTGATCGCTAGTTAGATTCCAAACACAACTCATCAGCGATCTGTATAACGACCTCTGTGGTCGTTGGGAAAACCTAGTCCCACCTGCGACGCTGGTGAAGTCGTTCATAAAGGGTGTCACACTCAGCGATTCAGGCTCCCCAGCGGGACACCAACGACCAAAAAACGGCTCAGAACGTTCATAAGCGATCAGCGACATCTCAGCAGGGGCCACATCGCTGCTACATGTCACACACAGCTAAGTCGCTAACGAGATCGCTACTGCGTCATAAATGGTGACACAGTAGCGATCTCGTTAGTGATCTCGCTAGTGATCTCGCTTAGTGTGGCATACCCTTTAGTCCCTATTTTTTGTATTGAAGCTTCTCATGAGCCAAGAGCAAAGGTCATTTTGAAAGGAGGAGCAAGGTCAGCTGTGACATTGCCTATTGTGCTCTCAGTGGGGAAAACAAGATAGTATTGTAGTTATGATACCTTTTAATGGCTAACAAAAGTTTCTGAAGAGACACAAATATATGCACACAGGAAAATAAATACGTAAATCAAACAACAACAAAAGGGAAAAAAACAGACATGGCATAGTAAATGGCATATAAATAAACAAGCAAACTGAGCTCAGAGACTGAATCCTTAGATGGATTAGGTTAGTGATGTGAAAGTTTTATAGCCCCAATATCCAAGTAAGATCAGAGACCTGGTGCCCTCATGGTGTCTGGAGCAGATTCCTCAGATTCTGGAGTGAATAAATCCTCCTGACAGATTTAGTTCTGTGTGGAGGGAATCAAAGATTGTAATAAGTTTGTATTTCCAAACGCTTCAATGTTTTTAGGATTTAAAATCGCCTTTTTAATATGACAACTTTCATAGTGTTTATGTTGTGTCCTGGACCACTGAAATGTTTGGCCACCAGTAAATGTTTTTTTTTTTTATCTGCAATTGTGTGGCGATGAGACGTCGTCCTTGCTCTCAGTTTCTGTCCTGTTTCTCCCATGTAGAGACCCTTCAGTGGGACATATTGGGCACCGAATTAAGTACACCACATTGGAAGAGGAACATGTGAATGAATCTTATAGTCCTGCTGTGTGTTGGGAATCGGTATCCTGTCTTTGGTCTCTACAAGAATGCAGGTTTTGCAGCTCTTCCTATTGCAAGGATAAGTTCCTCTTTGTGTATTTGAGGGCATTGAATTTCGGATCATGATGTTTCCTAAATTTAGAGACAATCATAAAAAAAAACCATTTACTTGTGGCCAAATATTTCTGTGGTCCACGAAACAACATAAATAAAATGAAAGTTGTCATATTTAAAGGGAACCTGTCAGCAGTTTTGGCCGATATAAAATACGGCCATCACCTTTCGGGGGTGATATACAGCATTCTATAATGCTGTATATTTTCCACCCAACCCGACCTAGAAAAACTGAAAAATAACTTTTATAATACTCCCCTGTGAGGCTGTCCGGTCCAATGGGTGTGTCAGGTCCTGGTACGGCGCCTCCCATCTTCCGATCGCCGCCCTCCTGCTTGCTTTGTGTGGATGACACATTCACACAGTCTCTCGACATCACGCTGCAGGTGTCAGGGTTCTTTGACCTTCTCAGGCACTTGCGCACTGCAGTACTTTGCTCTGCCCTCAACAGGGCAGAGAAGTACGCCTGCACAGGAGCGCAATATCGAGGAGACTGTGGATGCATCATCCACACGAAACAAGCAGGAGGACGGCGATCGTAAGAAGATAGGAGGCGCCTGGACCAAGACCAGCGACTCCCATCGGACCGGGCCGCCCCACAGGTGAGTATAATAAAAATTATTTTTCTTCTCTCACAGGTCGGGTTGGGGGCTGATATACAGCATTATAGAATGCTGTATATCAGTCCTGAAAGGTGATGGCCATATCTCATATCCGCCAAACCTGGTGACAGGTTCCCTTTAAGGCTATGTGCCCACGTTGCAGAAATGCTGCGGAATTGTCTGCCGCAACTTCCCGACGCTGGTAAAACGCATGCGGAATTCGCATGCATTTTCCCAAAAAATACAAGCGTTATGCAAGCGTTTTTAGCTTGCGAAATTCAAGCGCTTTTCCACGTGATTTGAAGCATCGCTTGGAAAAGTGATTGACTGGTGTGACCAACTTTTTACTATTGATTCTGCCTATGCAGCATCAATAGTTAAAGATAGAATGTTAAAAATAATATAACAAAATATGGATATACTCGCCTCCTGTCGGCCCCGGCGTTCCCGGTCTTCAGCGGCGCTGCTGGCAAGTTCCGTTCCTAGTGAGCCATTGCGATCATGACCTCTGATGACGTAGCGGTCACTTGACCACGATGTCACAAAGGTTATTTTGGCGCGAAGCACTCCTGGGAACAAAGCCGCCGCGTGCACTGCTGAGGACCGAGAGGACTCCGGGGGCCGACAGAGGGTAAGTATATCCCTATTTTTTATTTTAATTCTATTTTTAACTGGAATATGGTACCCAGGGCCTGGAGGAGAGTCTCCTCTCCTCTAGACCCTGGGTACCATCCGCACATGAAATAGTCACTTTACGCATGGTGGGCATGGCCACATGCATAAAGTGAGCGTTTCAATGCAATCCTATGGTGGCGGAATCGTCGCGATTCCGCAAAATTAATGAACATTCTGCGTTTTTTTCCGCAATGCGATTCCACTGCTGAAAAAAACGCAGCATAGGCACAGCAATTGCGGAATGTATTTAAAATTAATGGAATGCGTTTTGTAAGTGGTTTTTAAGCGTTTTCGCAGCTGCAAAACCGCTGCAGCAACGCTGAAAAAAACGCAAAGTGGGCACATAGCCTCAGGCTAAGTGCACACGTTCAGGATTATTTGCGTTTTTTTCGCGGGAAAAAAGCGTCAAAAACGCATGAATTAAGCATCCTATAATTTAGAATAAATTCGCAATTTTTGTGCACATGGTGCGTTTTTTTCACGGAAAAAAACCGCATCGCGGAAAATCTAGCAACATGTTCATTAATTTTGCGGAATTCTAGCGTTTTTCCCGCTATATTATTGACCTAGAAAGTTCAGGGAAAAATCGCGGTAAAAACGCGTCAAATCCACGCAAAAAGCGGCACAAAATCCGCGCAAAAAACGTTTTTTACCGCGAAAAAAGTCAGTTTTTGCTCAGGAATATTCTGCAAACATTTCTGAACGTGTGCACTTAGCCTCAAGGCGATTTTAAATCACAAAAACATTGAAGAGTTTGGGAATACAAACTTATTGTAAAATGTTTGATTTCCTCCACAGTGGACAAGCGACACACCAGCGACACACCAGTGATCCCGACAACGATATGCACTTGTCAGGATCGCTGGTGTCTCGCTACATGATCGCTGGTGAGCTGCCAAACAGGCAGCGATCAGGACAGCGACACTGCGGGTAACGTCGCTTAGTTACCCGCAGTGTACGTTGGATACCAGCGCGCTGGTGCAGGGAGCTGGTAACCAAGGTACACATCGGGTTTCCAGGCGCCATCCGGCACCTGGAAACCCGCTGTGTGCCTTTGTTACCAGCTCCCCTGCAGCAGCGCGCTGGTATCTAACGTACACATCTGGTTTCCAGGTGCCGTCCGGCGCCTGGAAACCCGATGTGTACCTTGGTTACCAACTGATCGCTGGTCGCCTGCCTGCCACACGCAGCGATGCGTGCTGGCCAGCGGGAGACCAACGATCAAAAAAATGTCCTGGCCTTTGGACAACGCTAGCGAGATCGCTGTGTGTGTGGGGGGGTCTTTAATCTGTCAGGAGGATTTATGACTCGCTTCAAGATCTGAGGAATCTGCTCCAGAGACAGTGAGGGCACCAGACCTCTGATCTAAAGGGCCCGTCTCACATAGCGATATCGCTACCGAGATCGGTGCTGAGTCACTAGTTTTGTGACGCAGCACCGAGCTCACCAGCGATATCGCTGTGTGTGACATTCAGCGACGATCAGCCCCCTGCCGGGTATCGCTGATCGTCGCTGAAATGTCAGGACATTTTTTTGATCGCTGGTCTCCCGCTGACAGGCACGCATCGCTGCGTGTGACAGGCGGGAGACCAGCGATCCGCTGGTAACCAAGGTACACAGCGGGTTTCCAGGCGCGGGGCTGTGCCTAGAAACCCGCTGTGTACCTTGGATACCAGCGCCCTGATGCAGGGAGCTGGTATCCAAGGTACACAACGGGTTTCCAGGCACCGCGCAGCGCTTGGAAACTCGACGTGTACCTTGGTTACCAGCTCCCTGCATCAGGGCGCTGGTATCCAAGGTACACTGCGGGTAACTAAGCGATGTTACCCGCAGTGTCGCTGTCCCAGATCGCTGCCTGAGCTTCCTGTTTGGCAGCTCAGCAGCGATCATGTAGCGATACACCAGCGATCCTGACAAGTGCATATCGTTGTCGGGATCGCTGGTGTATCGTTATGTGAGACCCAGCCTTTACTTGGATATTGGGACTATAAAACTTTCACATCACTAGCCTAATCCAATCAAGGATTCATTCCCAACCTAGGTTTGTTTGTTTTTTTAAATGTTTCTTTACTATGCCATGTATGTTTTTGCTTTCTCTTTTGTTGTTGTTTGTTTGTTTATTTTGCCTAATTATTTTTTTCCTGTGTGTATATATTTGTGTTTCTTCAGAAACTTTGTTATACCATGCCTGAGGGAGAGAACTAAGAAATCTTGAAACCTTTCTTTGTAATATCATTTATTTTGCTTTTTTTGGCCATTAAAAGGTATCATAACTACAAGATTATCTTTTTTTCAACTGGCTAACATGGTATCAAACCCCTTTTTATCTATTGCCTTTTGTGAATCATTTATCAGCTGTTTATAAAGGTGGTACTTTTCATTGCAATCCTGCCTCAGATTATAAGCAGTCTTAAAAGGAATGAGTCTAAAGGTACTGCCACACTAAGCTATCCCGCTAGCGATCTCGTTAGCGTTGCATACTAATGCGATCGCTAGCGGGATTGTTTCTATATCGCTAAATGCTGCCGCATTTAGTGATATAGTTAACGACGCTATCGCCGTTAGCGATCTTCTTAACGACTTTAGCGGTACAAAAGTACCGCTAAATCGCTAAGAAAAGGTGCCACACAGCGATTAGATACTTACCCAGCGGGAGCGCCAGCGATGAAATAGGGTCCGGAACGATTCCAGCGACGAGCGAGATCACAGCAGGAAGCTCGTCGCTGGAAGCTGCCGCACTGAACAATATCGCTAACGGGATCGCTAAATAGTGACGTTTTTTAGCGATCCCGTTAGCGATATTGTTTAGTGTGGCATACCCTTAAGGGCCCCGTAACACTCTTCAATGTCCCAGCGATCCCACCAACGATACGACATGGATGGGATCGCTGGGACATCGTTAGCTGATCGCTGGTGAGCTGTCACATAGGAGACTCACTAGCGATCAGGACCAGCGAGCACACTGGTATCCAATGTACACATCGGGTAACTAAGCACCGCGCGGCGGTAGAGCGCTGAGAGCCGGTATCAAATGTACATATCGGGTCACTAAGCACCGCGCGGCACCTAGTTACCCGATATGTACCCTAGATACTGGCTCTACAGCAGAAGCTGGGAGCCGGTAACCAGGGATACCAGCTCGCTGATCGTTGGTCTCCCGCTGTCACACGCAGCGATGCGCACTGGCCAGCGGGAGACCAACGATGAAAAATTACCGTATATACTCATGTATAAGCCGACCCGTGTATAAGCCGACCCCCTAATTTTGCCACAAAAAACTGGGAAAACTTATTGACTCGCGTATAAGCCTAGGGTGAAAAATGATTATGCCCCCATATGATGCTCCACAGATTATGCCCCCATATGCTCCAGATTATGCCCCCATATGTTCCACAGATCATGCCCCATATGTTCCACAGATTATGCCCCATATGCTCCATATTATGCCCCCATATGTTCCACAGATTATGCCCCCATATGCTCCAGATTATGCCCCATATGTTCCACAGATTATGCCCCCATATGCTCCATATTATGCCCCCATATGCTCCAGATTATGCCCCATATGTTCCACAGTTAATGCCCCCATATGCTCCATATTATGCCTCCATATTATGCCCCCATATGCTCCAGGTTATGCCCCATATGTTCCACAGCTTATGCCCCCATATGCTCCATATTATGCCCCATATGTTCCACAGCTTATGCCCCCATATGCTCCAGATTATGCCCCATATGTTCCACAGTTTATGCCCCCATATGTTCCAGATTATGCCCCATATGTTCCACAGCTTATGCCCCCATATGCTCCAGATTATGCCCCATAGTATAGGCCTCATATGCTGCTGCTGCTGCAAAAAAAAATGACATACCTCTCGTCGCTGGGGGCCAGGTGCCGGTGTACTGAGCAGGCGGGGACACCGGCGCGCTATGGGGGACAGGTGCCGGTGTCATCGCTCGCTCAGGACCCCGGCACCTGAGATATTTACCTGTCCTCGCTGCGCGCTGCCCCCTCGGTCTGACTCCTGGCTGTGAATGATATGGCAGGGGGCGGGGCGCGCACTAACGACGTCATCGCGCCCTCTGTCTGATCATTCACAGCGTCAACCAGAGGAGTCAGACCGAGGGAGCGACGCGCATCGGTGGCACGAGGACAGGTAAATATAGCTATACTCACCCCTCCGCCGCGCGTCCCTGCAGCCTCTCCTCTTCTCCCGGCGCTCTCCGCAGCGCTTCCTTCCTACAGCGGTCACATGCTACCGCTCAATAAAGTCATGAATATGCGCATATTCATGACTTTAATGAGCGGTGCCATGTGACAGCTGCAGGAAGGAGCCGGAGATCGTGGGAGAAGCAGGGGGCTGCAGAGACCGCGCCGGTGGAGGGTGAGTATGATCCGACACCCCTGCTCCCCCGCCGACCCCCGTATATGACCCGCGTATAAGCCGAGAGGGGGACTTTCAGCCCTAAAAAATGGGCTGAAAATCTCAGCTTATACATGGGTATATACGGTAATAATAATAACCTTTATATAGCGCCAACATATTCCACAGCGCTTTACAGTATAACAGTTTCAAAACACAAGTCATAAGTAACAACGTTAACAATACAATAAGTAAAGCAAGATGAGATGACCCTGCTCGTGAGAGCTTACAATCTACAATGAGGTGGGAAGATACAAAGTACAGGTGTGTATATACAATGATGGTCCAGCCATCGTGAGGGATGGATGGAGATAGTGAATGGGCCACACACACACTTACACATAGAATGACTTTGATTTGTGAACGTGATAGGCTGCTCTGAACAAATGTGTTTTGAGGGAGCGCCTGAAACCATGCAAATTGTGGATAGTCCTAATGGTCCAGGACATTCAACGACGATCAGCGATACCCATCAGGGGGCTGGTCGTCGCTGCGTGTCACACTAAGCGAGATCGCTGGCTAGTTCGCTGTTGCGTCTCAAAATCGGTGACGCTTCAGCGATCTCGCTAGCGATCTCGCTTAGTGTGACGGGGGCTTAAAAAAACGTCTCGGTCACCAGTGTGAAAAGGGCAAGATCACTAATTTTGTTTTTAATATTGATTGGAGACAGCAGATGCCCTCACAATATGACAGATTTGGACAAGAGAAGAGAGGGTGAAAATTGCTGATAGACTCCTACCCAACAAGACTGAAAACTTTTGTCTAGCATTGAGCTACAGAGCAAAGTAAAACTAGTGTTTTTTTTTTCTATAAAAAAAAATAAATGTATATAACATTTGACTATATAAAATATTACATTGTTAAATTTCATAACTACAGTCAGACCCCAGACTAATAGCTTGGAGATTTAACCGAAAAATATGAACTGGTGTATAAGTTGGAATGCATGCAAAATATAGGAGTATGTTCACATTGGCCATTAAACAGACAAAACGTAAGACAGAAACAAAATGAACGTCTACCCTGCTGTAAGTAAATAAGTAACAGCAATAGTGCATTTAAATAACATGGGGTACTTCGTAAACACTGTTTTTGATACAAACAAAAAAATTAAGTAAAAGCCATCTCACCCAAATCAGGATGGTCCTAACCTTTGGTATTAAAACCTTACCATGTGTCATAGTGATGTAAAGGGTAAGGCATCAGTATCTAGCATTACGTTTATATGGCTTCCCATTACTGGGTATCCATATTCTGGACCCTTATTCACATTGATGCCACTTAGATACATGGTAAGGTTTTAATACTAGAGGTTAGGACCATCCCGATTTGGGTACACCTTGACGCTGGTGGATTGACTTTTACACTTTATTTGTAATTAACCGGTGTTTACTCAGTACCCCATGTTATTTATATGCAATATTGTTTTTACTTACAGCAAGGTATTTGTTAGTTTTGTTTATATCTTCGGTTTTAATAGCTTGGAGAGGGCCTCTGCTTAGGAAGAAAAGTACTATTGCTACACGGAAAAGTAGTGCACACATTTCCATCAAGTAAATAAGCTATGTATAGCTAAAGGAAAGCTAGACGGCTGTAAAAAAATCATGGGATTAGGAAAATAGTATTTTAAGGTGTGCCAGCATATGTCAGTCCTGGCAGAATAGTCACTCAACTTGTAGTGAGGCAAAGATAAATGTGAGACTTCCGCAAACAGAACTGTTCAGATCTTTGACTGTCAGTTTGCTTTTTCTTTTATTGCCCAATATACGGTACTTTCGCTCTCGTGGTAATCCCTCAGAATTAAAATATCTCCATTTGTAATTTATAGAGGAAATGTAAGTGATTATAGGCAGTACCTAGTAATACATTAGTATATCCTTCTATTTGGTGAGTTTTTTACCTCAGTATTTGGCAGCCAGAACCAGGAGTGGGTGATAAATACAGAAGTGGTGAAGTGTTTCTATAATACTTTTCCTCTGATTGTTCCACTCCTGGTTTTAGCTTACAAATACTGAGGTAAAAAACTCAACAAATACTGATAATGTGAACGTGGCCTAACGCTCTTGTCCTTCCTACACTGAAGGTTCTCTAAAATTGTAAAGTGCCCCTGACAGAAACACATCTTCCGCCTGTGATCTTTTTCTGGTCCAGACTTAAGACTCTGTTCCCACATAGTGTAATTACTCAGTATTTTTCTGCTGTAGTTTTATTTTGTTTCACCGCCAGTCTTAATGAGTCTGGGCTATTGTTTTTACCAATAAAACCGCTAATAGTTTTTGATACAGTTAGGTGATCCAGTACTTGTTTCCCTTAGACCTTTTTCAGATGGCCGTATTGAAATACAGGCCCCAAACTTCCTTCACATTGCATGAAGCCAGTACATGCTGCCATTTTTTTTTTTTGCCATGCAGACCAACAGTCCGTTTGAAAAATCATCTATGTGAACTGGCACACTGGCTATAATGGGTCCCTATGCAGCCCGCGGTGCTCATGGAACCATTATACACTCGTCTAAACCAGGGTTCCCCAACTCCAGTCCTCAAGGCCCACCAACAGGTCATGTTTTCAGGATTTCCTTAGTATTGCTTGGGATGATTGCATCACCTGTGCAATACAAAGGAAATCCTGAAAGCATGACCTGTTGGTGGGCCTTGAGGACTCGAGTTCGGGAACCCTGGTCTAAACGAGCCGGGTTCAAATGAGCTTGAGAAAAACTGTCCGATTTTTCATCCAGAAAACTAGGACAACTGTCACCTGTTTAAAAGAAGCACTTCTCCCTCCTCCTCTCCTGTCCCAAATCTTACCAGTAGCAGCTGTCATGTCTTATCTCAGTAGGGGGAAAATGTGTCTTCACCGAATACAGATTTTACCCTTGAATTGAGCTCTATAACGCCACCTGTTGGAAGCAGCGATCCTACAAGTCACAATCAACCGTTGAACGAGTCTTGCAATATGACTTGGGATAAAAGCCAAATCAGAATCTCAATTTGCAGACACGGTGTTTCGGGCTATTGGCCCTCGTCAGTGCAAAGTATGAAAACTGATTTGTCCTCTTTATCTCTGTATAGAGTGAGTTTGCATATTGAATTTCTCAGAGGAGCATTGCACGGGGAATAAGCCTCCTTACCTTGACACGCCAGAGCTGGAATGTCACTCTCCACAAGGAGAAACCTTACCCCCTAGATCTCACCCTTGAGTTGAGACTTTTGAGAATGACTGATCAGTCCTGGCAGAGATAGAAACAGATATCCCTGATTATATATTTATATATAATATGTGTATTACTGATTTCTGAAATGAAAATTAAACAGACAGTTACTCACTAAGCATTGCAATGTATGTATAAAAATCAGATGCAGTAAGGATGATCTGTATGGGATATGATTTTTGGGGGGGCACCCATAAATATGAATTGTCGAATCTGATCTTAAATACAGAAGAGAATAATGCACACTGTGAGTTTTTAATTTTTTTTCCACAATCTGTCCATGTGCAAAAACTGTAATCTGAAAATTCCTATTTGATAACATTGGTCAGTGTGCTATTTTAAATCACCACTCCAGCGTTTTTCTTTTATTTCAGCGCTGGAGTGGTGGCACTAATGTTCCCTGCCCCTAGTATATTTACCAGCGGCCGTCATCTTCTGCAGCTCAAGTGTTTGCTGGGCGAGCCGGAAGTCACTACTCAATGTTGGGCCTCGTTCACACGTCCGTGTTTCCAGTATGCGTGGTATCCGTTTTTTTCACTGATGCCACACGTACCCAGTATAACCTATGGTGATATGCACATATCCATGTTTTTACACGGTCCGTGAAACACCAGGTGGGTTCCAGAAGTAGTGAGCATTTTTCATATCGTTTGTCCCTTCTTGTCTGGGAGGGCTCACACAAACAAAACAGCATTCTGACTATGTATAATTTCTAGCCCTTCATTGCTAAGCACATGTGGCAGAGCCATATCTTCAGGCTGTGGTTCCACGGTCCGGAACCACAGCGCTTTGGACGGAGCGGAAATTCCGCTCCGTCTAAGGCCCGCCCCCTTTATGACGCGCGATCTTTCCGGAGGTGTTCAGGACACCTCCGGAAAGAACGCAGGGCTACATAGCCCTGTGTAATATTCTGTTGCGGCGACGCACCGTCGCCGCAATATGCGAGGACATGCTGCGGTCTAAAAAGACGCGCCGCATGTCCGTTTACGCAGGTCTGCCACCTGCGTATTGTTACGCATAGTGGAGACGGGATTTCTTGAAATCCCCTCCACTATGCTGTAACATCTGGACGCTGCGTGTTTGGCGCTGCGCCAGCGCACAGCGCCAAACACGCAGCGTTTCCTGATCGTGGAAACTCACCCTCACTCTTCACACACCCTCCACCACTAACCATAGGATGGATCTCATCTATGATTAAACCACAACTGCATTCAGTGTCTGCCTGCTCTCCGTCTTCTGAAGGTGCCAAAGGCATTTCTTGCAGATCAAAATAATGTAAAATCTGTGCATCTTGAGTACTTTCAGACATTCAGGTTTTTTTTTTTCATTTTGTGCATATTTCTTCATAGTGTAGCTGAGATAGGTTTCTATGGCTAATCCTTGGATTGATACCGATTTGTTTCCGTCAAGGACATCTTCTGCTTAGCTCTGTAATTGGAGGGACAGACTACAGTAAGCTGTCATGAGTAGAGCCCTGAACCATCTGTGCTAGGTTGCATCACCCATTTAATTTTCTTGTGCTTTACTACTAGGGATATTTCAAGACTTTTTTTTCTCTATGTGGTAGATTATCTAGCCTGCTTTTTCCAGGACAGAGAGCAGCGAGAGTGAAAGGATTGAATATCCAAAGTTTTCAATAATCATTTTTGTATGTTAGATAATTAAAAATAGTAATTTTATTAAAAATTTAAAAAATATACAGCTCTATGAAGGCACTTATTTTACATGTATGCAGAACTAAATCTAAAGAAAATTGAAAATTTTGCTTAGTTTTCAGCTGATTGACTTTTAAAATCTTCCCTAAACTGTGAATGCATCCACTTGTACCATCTGTAGCGTGCATGCAGTTTTCCAGTTGCATTACTCTACAGAAGTGGACCTATAAACATTCATTTATTAATGCTGCCCTTGAAACAAAGCAAAAATTAACTCCTCAGTGACAGTCAATTTTTAACCTTGTTCTGTTCAGAATGATGAGTCTGCAGTCACTCTGTGTGATTGCAGAGTTTTGAATTCCCCCAGCGCACACACTGTGCGCTGCAGGGATTCGCCGGTTTCAGGAGTCGGGATCAGAGTGTACGTATGCCTTATGCCTACTCCCAGCCAGAACCCGACTAGTGGGCACGGCCTCTCTCCTTACACTTGAATTGAGCGAGGCCGTGCCCTGTCTAGTGACGAGACTGTCCAGTGGGTGTGACTGATTAGTGGGCGCAGCCTTGAACAATACAAGTGTATGGCGCAAGTCCGTGCCCAGTAGTCGGGCTCTGGCTGGGAGTATGTACAATGTATATGTACCTGCCGGGCCAGGCTCAGAAACCATGCATGCACTGTGTGCTGTGGGTATTCATAAGTATGCAGTAACACAGAGGGACTACAGAGTTATTATTTTGGACCGGACAACCCCTTTTATGACCAAGCCTCATTTTTCAAATCTGACCTTATCTGAGAGTTAATTTATGTGGTAATAGTAGCTCTGGAACGCTTCTATATTTCCTGGTGATCCTGATTGTTTTTTCGTTACACATTGTACTTTAAGTTGGCAGTAACTTTAAGTGTACACATTTTCTCTTTTTGTGAAAATATCTGAAATTTTATGAAAATTTTGAAATATTAGCAATTTTCAAACTTTGAATGCTTATATCGTTAAACCAGATAGCCATACCAATAAATAACATTTCCCATATGTCTACTTTATGTCAGCATCATTTTTCAAACGTCATTTTATTTTGTTACTGTGTTATAAGGCAGTGTCAGACTGGCCTTTCGGGCACAGGGTGTGGCTCGAAAGGGAAAGAGCGCTATTTGATTTTTTTGAGCGTAAATTTGGCTGGGATAGATTGTGAATGCCATGTCGCATTTGCAGAGACCCTGACTTGCCAAAACAGCAGAAACCCCCCAAGTTACCCCATTTTGAAAACTAGACACCTGAAGGAATTTATCTAGTTGTGTACTTAGCATATTTAACCTATCGGCAGTTCACAACATTTTATAACCTTTAGATGTGAAAACAGAAAATTGCAGTAAAATGCTGTTTTAGCACCAAATTTATAATTTACTGCAGTGTTTAAACTACTAGCAGTCCAATATGACTAACCAGATTAATCCCTGTCTTTGGTAGTAAATTATATTACCACATGTCAAACAATTTACCAGTTGGTATAGTAGATTATAAGAAAACCACCAGACTCCGCATTCATGATCTGCAGGTTTTTGAGTCTGTGTATTAGAATAATTAATTGAAAGGTGCTTTGTTCACAATAATAGCAGTGTGGAGATCAATTAGTGAGATCAATCGTTCTGTGAAGAGACAGGTGTGAATCAGGTGCCCCTTATTTAAGGGTGAAGACAGGACATGTTGTACATGCATTTCTCCCTGAAAGCCTGAAAAATATGGGTCGTTCGAGACATTGTTCAGAAGAACAGCGTACTTTGATTAAAAAGTTGATTGGAGAGGGTAAAACTTAAAAAGAAGTGCAGACAATGATCGGCTGTTAAGCTAAAATGGTCTCCAATGCTTCAAAATGGAAAGCCAAACCATAGAGACGTGGAAGAAAACAGAAGACTGCCATTCACATGGATGGAAGAATAGCCAGAATGGCAAAGGCTCAACGATCAGCTCCAGGATGATCACAGACAGTCTCACGTTACCTGTGAGGACTGTGACAGAAGACGCCTGTGTGAAGCTAGTCTTTTAGCAAGAAGTCCTCAAGTCCCAGCAAAGTCCCACTGTTAAAAAAAAGACATGTACTGAAGCAGATACAATACACATCAACTGGCCTAAGAGAAGTGGAGAAACATTTTGTGGACTGAAGAAAGTAAAATTGTTCTTTTTGGGTCCAAGGACCGCAGACAGTTCATCAGACGAGCCCCAAACTCTGCATTCAAACCACAGTACACTCTGAAGACAGTGAAGCATGGTGGAAGCATCATGATATGGGCATGTTTCTCTTACTATGGTGCCGGACCGATTTACCGAATACCAGGAATCATGGACCAGTTTGCATGTATTAAAATACTTGAAGAGGTCGTGTTGCCTTATGCTGAAGAGGATATGCCCTTGTAATGGATGTTTCAACAAGATGGTGACACTAAACACACCAGTAAATGAGAAAAAGCTTGGTTCTAGTCCAACAAAATTGAGGTTGAGGCCGCCCAATCCTCGGCCCTAATCCGATAGTACACTTGTGGGGTGACATCAAAAATTCAGTTTCTGAGGCAAAGTCAACAAAATGCCCAAAAATTGTAGGATGTAGACCAAGCATCCTGGGCTGGAATAACAGGAGGTGCGAGAAGTTGGGTGACTCTATGCAACATAGAAGTGAAGCAGTTCTAAAAACTGTGGAAATACAACTAAATATTACAGTAGGTTAGTGATTCACAGGAGGGGGGCTTGACTTAGGCGCAGGTGATGTAGGTCGCAAACGTGCAAGCTCCTGAGGTAACCCTCTAACTCGACGTATACTGTGACTTTTTTGTTTCCATGTATATTTAATTTGATTGCAGAAGTTTTTGTGATCATTTTGAGACATTTCCCGTCTTAGGGCTCATACTCACTGGCACCGAAAACGGATGATATTCAGACGAAAAAAAATCGGATTCAAATCTGACCAATGTTATTCAATAGGTGAGTTCTCATTTGCGATTTTTTTCTCATCAGAAATTGGTGTGAGAAAAAAATCGCAGCATGCTGCGATTTGATGCAATTTTGGCATGATAATCGCCAATGCAAGTCAATGGGTGCGAGAAATCATCGCAAAGCACTCGCACCATGCGAGTGCTGTCCGATTTATACGCACCAGTCTCCTTCGAAAAGCCGGCAATTCATCCCCGGCTACTGTAAAATCACACTGACAGCTCACAAAACACTAGATACATACACATAGAATACATATATATATATACTAGCTGAAGAGCCCGGCGCTGCCCGGGCATAGTACCTAACTACGGTTAGTTATAACAAATTGTAATGATTATATCTATATACAAGTATTCAGCTTTCTCCCCATTATGTAGATAGGGCCAAAATAGTTTGGCGATTTGGAACGTGCGGGGGTTAAAATTTACATTCAACACATAGCCTATGATGCTCCTGGGGTTGAGATGTGCGGGCATGCAAAATTTCATGCCCGTAAGTACAACGGTGCAGATTCCTATCCCGGGCCAAAATTATTTGCCGATTTGGAATGCGCGGGGTTAAAATTTTGACTCAAAACCTAGCCTATGACGCTCCCGGGTCGAGACGTGCGGGTGTGCAAAATTTCATGCCCGTAAATGCAGATTCCTATGCCGGACATACACACAAGCATTCAGCTTTCTCCCCATTATGTAGATAGGGCCAAAATTGTTTGGCGATTTGGAACGTGCGGGGGTTAAAATTTCCATTCAACACATAGCCTATGATGCTCCTAGGGTTGAGATGTGCGGGCATGCAAAATTTCATGCCCGTAAGTACAACGGTGCAGATTCCTATCCCGGGCCAAAATTATTTGCCGATTTGGAATGCGCGGGGTTAAAATTTCGACTAAAAACCTAGCCTATGACGCTCCCGGGGTCGAGACGAGCGGGTGTGCAAAATTTCATGCCCGTAAATGCAGATTCCTATGCCGGACATACACACAAGCATTCAGCTTTCTCCCCATTATGTAGATAGGGCCAAAATTGTTTGGCGATTTGGAACGTGCGGGGGTTAAAATTTCCATTCAACACATAGCCTATAATGCTCCTGGGGTTGAGATGTGCGGGCATGCAAAATTTCATGCCCGTAAGTACAACGGTGCAGATTCCTATCCCGAGCCAAAATTATTTGCCGATTTGGAATGCGCGGGGTTAAAATTTCTACTCAAAACCTAGCCTATGACGCTCCCGGGGTCGAGACGTGCGGGTGTGCAAAATTTCATGCCCGTAAATGCAGATTCCTATGCCGGACATACACACAAGCATTCAGCTTTCTCCCCATTATGTAGATAGGGCCAAAATTGTTTGGCGATTTGGAACGCGCGGGGTTAAAATTTCGATTCAAAACATAGCCTAGGACTCTTTCGGGGTCGAGACGTGCGGGCGTGCAAAATTTCATGCCCGTAAGTGCGACGGTGCGGATTCCAATCCCGGACAAACATACCCACTACATACACACATACATACATTCAGCTTTATATATTAGATATATATATACATGTCATTGTGACACATACATATATATATATATATATATATATATAGTTCATACACTTCTACATACTGTAATAGCCGCTAATTCAATTACCGGCTTTTGTGAAATCACAGAAGCCGACATGAAATGATACATTGTTTACACACAGTTAACCATGTCATTTCATGTATTTTGATATATGGTTTTAACTTACAATTACATAAGTGTATGTGTGCAAAATTTCAGACATGTAGGGGTTAATTAAAGGTGTAAATTCGTTGAAAAAAAATGCGTGGGCTCCCGCTGTATTTTCTCCACCAGACAGACAAAGCAAGCGAGTGGGGGCAGATAATAATAGCCTAGGGAGGGTACATTTTTTTGTGCCCCCCTGGCTACTAACATCTGCCCCCAGACGCCCCAGAAAAGGCAAATCTCTAATTAGATTAGCCCTTTCTGGCACTTTGCCCGTCTATTCCCATTGCCCTGTAGCGGTGGCGAATGGGTTAATAAGGGGTTAACCCCTTCACCCCCAAGGGTGGTTTGCACGTTAATGACTGGGCCAATTTTTACAATTCTGACCACTGTCTCTTTATGAGGTTATAACTCCGGAACGCTTCAACGGATCTTCGCGATTCTGAGATTGTTTTCTCGTGACATATTGTACTTCACGTTAGAAGTAAAATTTCTTCGATATAACTTGCGTTTATTTTTGAAAAAAACGCCAATATGGTGAAAATTTTTAAAATTTTGCAATTTTCAAACTTTGAATTTTTATTCCCTTAAAACAGAGAAATATATCACACAAAATAGTTAAGAAATAACATTTCCCACATGTCTACTTTACATCAGCACAATTTTGGAACCAAAACTTTTTTTTGTTAGGAAGTTATAAGGGTTAAAAGTTGACCAGCGATTTCTCATTTTTACAACAAAATTTACAAAGCCATTTTTTTTAGGGACCACCTCACATTTGAAGTGACTTTGAGGGGTCTATATGGCAGAAAATACCCAAAAGTGACACCATTCTAAAAACTGCACCCCTCAAGGTACTCAAAACCACATTCAAGAAGTTTATTAACCCTTCAGGTGCTTCACAGGAACTAAAGCAACATGGAAGGAAAAAATGAATATTTAACTTTTTAGCCACAAAAATGATCTTTTACAAACTTTTTTTTTATTTTCACAAGGGTAAAAGGAGAAAATGGACAGATAAGGTTGTTATGCAATTTCTCCTGAGTACGCCAATACCCAATATGTGGGTGAAAACCACTGTTTGGGCACACGGCAGAGCTTGTAAGGGAAGGAGCGCCGTTTGACTTTTTCAAACTAAAATTGGCTGGAATTTAGATTGGATGCCATGTCGCGTTTAGAGAACCTCTGATGCGCCTAAACAGTGGAAACCCCCACAAGTGACACCATTTTGGAAACTAGACCCCCTAAGGTACTTATCTAGATCTGTTGCGAGCACTTTGAACCCCCAAGTGTTTCACAAAAGTTTATAATGCCTGGGTGTGAAAAAAAAAAAAATTTTCCACAAAAATGATTTTTTAGTCCCAAATTTTTGAATTTTCCCAAGGAAATTGGACCCCAAAAGTTGTCCAATTTGTCCTGAGTACGCTGATACCCCATATGTGGGGGGGGGGGGAACTGTTTGGGCGCACGGCAGGGCTTGGAAAGGAAGTAGTAACGTTTTGGAATGCAGACGTTAATGGGGGTCATGTTCCATTTGCAGTGCCCCAGATGAGCCTAAACAGTGGAAACCCCCCACAAGTGACCCCATTTTGGAAACTAGACCCCCTAAGGAACTTATCTAGATATTTTGTGAGCACTTTGAACCCCAAGTGCTTCACACAAGTTTATAATGCCCGGGCATGAAAATAAAAAAATCCTATTTTTTTCCCACAAAAATTATCTTTTAGTTACTAATTTTTTATTTTCCCAAGGGTAACAGGAGAAATTGGATGACATAAGTTGTTGTACGCTGATACCCCATATGTGGGGGGGAACCACTGTTTGGGCGCACGGCAGAGCTCAGAATGGAAGGAGCACCATTTGACTTTTTCCAACCAAAATTGGCTGGAATTGAGATTGGATGCCATGTTGCACTTGGAGAGCCCCTGATGTGCCTAAACAGTGGAAACCCCCCCACAAATGACCCCATTTGGGAAACTAGACCCCCTAAGGAACTTATCTAGATCTTTGGTGAGCAATTTGAACCCCCAAGTGCTTCACACAAGTTTATAACGTAGAGCCGTAAAATTTAAAAATCATATTTTTTCCACAAAAATGATCTTTTCACCCCAATTTTTATTTTTCCAAGGGTAACAAGACTCCAAAAGTTATTGTGCAATTTGTCCTGAGTGCGCTGATACCCCATATGTGGGGGTAAACAACTGTTTGGGTGCATGGCAGAGTTTGGAAGGGAAGGAGCGCCGTCTGACTTTTTCAACGCAGAATTGGCTGGACGCCATGTCGTGTTTGGAGAGCTCCTGATCTGCCTAAACAGTGGAAACCCCCATAAATGACACCATTTTGGAAACTATACCCCTCAAGGAACTTATCTAGATGTGTGGTGAGAACTTTGAACCCCCAGGTGTTTCACTAAAGTTTATAACGTACAGCCGTAAAATAAAAAATTTTTTTTTTTTTTTTTTACAAAAATGATTTTTTCGCCCCCAATATTTTATTTTCACAAGGGTAACAGAAGAAATTGGAACCCAAAAGTTGTTGTCCAATTTGTCTTGAGTACGCTGATACCCAATATGTGGGCGAAAACTACTGTATGGGCACACGTCGGGGCTCGGAAGGGAAGTAGTGACGTTTTGGATTGCAGACTTTGATGGAATGGTCTGAGGGCGTCATGTCACATTTGGAGAGCCCCTGATGCACCTAAACAGTGGAAACCCCACACAAGTGACCCCATTTTGGCAAATAGACCTCACAAGGAACTTATCTAGATGTGTGGTGAGCACTTTGAACCCCGAAGTGCTTCACAGAAGTTTATAACGCACAGCCGTAAAAATAAAAAATCTTTTTTTTTTTTCAAAAATGATTTTTTTTGCCCCAATATTTTATTTTTACAAGGGTAACAGGAGAAATTGGACCCCAAAAGTTGTTGTCCAATTTGTCCTGAGTACGCTGATACCCAATATGTGGGAGAAAACTACTGTATGGGTACACGTTGGGGCTCGGAAGGGAAGTAGTGACGTTTTGGATTACAGACTTTGATGGAATGGTCTGGGGGCGTCATGTCGCATTTGGAGAGCCCCTGATGCGCCTAAACAGTGGAAATCCCCAACAAATGACCCCATTTTGGAAAATAGACCCCACAAGGAACTTATCTAGATGTGTGGTGAGCGCTATGAAGCCCCAAGTGCTTCACAGAAGTTTATAATGTACAGCCGTAAAAACAAAAACAGCGGAAACCCCCCAATTCTAACTCCAACCCTAACCCCAACACACCCCTAACCCTAGTCCCAACCCTAACCACAAACCTAACCCTAACACACCCCTAATCCCAACCCTAATCCTAACTTTAGCGCCAACCCTAACCCTAACTTTAGCCGCAACCCTAACCCTAATGGGAAAATGGAAATAAATACTTTTTTTTAATTTTATTATTTTTCCCTAACTAAGGGGGTGATAAAGGGGGGTTTGATTTACTTTTTATAGCGGGTTTTCATGATTGGCAGCTGTCACGCTAAAAGACGCTTTTTATTGCAAAAATAGTTTTTTGCATCGCCACATTTTGAGAGCTATAATTTTTGCATATTTTGGCCCACAGAATCATGTGAGGTCTTATTTTTTGCGGTACGAGTTGACGTTTTTATTGGTACCATTTTTGAGCACGTGACATTTTTTGATCGCTTTTTATTTCGATTTTTGGGAGGTTAGAATGAACAAAAATCAGCAATTCATTAATTTCTTTTGGGGGAGGCGTTTTTATTGTTCCGCATGTGGTAAAATTGATAAAGCAGTTTTATTCTTCGGGTCAGTACGATTATGGCGATACCTCATTTATATAATTTTTTTTATGTTTTGGCGCTTTTATAGAATAAAAACAATTTTATATAAAAAATAATTATTTTATTTTATTATTCTATTTTATTCTGCGAGCTATAACTTTTTTATTTTTTCGCTGATGATGCTATATGGTGGCTCGTTTTTTGCGGGAGAAGATGACGTTTTCAGCGGTACCATGTTTTTTTATATCGGTCTTTTTGATCGCGTGTTATTCCACTTTTTGTTCGGCGGTATGATGATAAAGCATTGATTTTTTGCTTTTTTTTTTTTTTAAGGGGTTCACTAAAGGGGTTAACTAGTGGGACAGTTTTATAGGGGGGTCGTTACGGACGCGGCGATACCAAATATGTGTACTTTTATTGTTTTGTTTTTTTTATTTACAGGAAGAAATGAATTTATTGGGGAATATTTTTTTTTTTTTTATTTATTTTGGATTTTTTTTTAAAACATGTTTATTTTTATTTTTTTAACTTTTTTACTTTGTGCCAGGGTGGGACATCACTGTATTTTATCAGATCGCTGGTGTGACAGTGTGCACAGCACTCTGTCACACCAGCGATCGCTCAGGCAGTGCAGCAGGCTTCTCAGTGCTTCTCTCAGCAGGCACTGAGGAAGCCGCCTCCCTCCAGGACCCCGGCGCCATCTTGGATCCGGGTCCTGGGAGGGAGGAAGCCCTCAGAACAGCGCGATCACATCGCGCTGGTCTGAGGGTCTCAGGGGGGCGCGCAGGGAGCCCCCACCCTGCGCGATCCTCCCCTGTGCCCCCAGTACACCGCGATCATGTTTGATCGCGGTGTGCAAGGGGTTAATGTGCCGGGAGCGGTCCGTGACCGCTCCTGACACACAGTCACAGGTGTCAGCTGTGATAATCAGCTGACACCCGGCGGCGATTAGCTGCGCTCCCGGAGGGAGCGCAGCTGATCGCCTATGACGTACTATCCCGTCCATGGTCAGATTGTCACGGGTTTTATGGACGGGATAGTACGTCTAATGTCAGAGAGGGGTTAAAGCCACCTTGCAAATGAAAGGTCACTTTAAGCCAGGTTAATAATTGAGAGCTTCTGCGATTTCACAAAAGCCGGCAATTGAATTAGCGGCTATTACAGTATGTAGAAGTCTATGAACTACAAATATATGTATATATATGTCACAATGACGTGTATATATATATATATATATATATATACAGGTCCTTCTCAAAAAATTAGCATATAGTGCTAAATTTCATTATTTTCCATAATGTAATGATTACAATTAAACTTTCATATATTTTAGATTCATTACACACCAACTGAAATTTGTCAGGTCTTTTATTGTTTTAATACTGATGATTTTGGCATACAACTCCTGATAACCCAAAAAACCTGTCTCAAAAAATTAACATATTTCACCCGTCCAATAAAATAAAAGTGTTTTTTAAAAACAAAAAAAAAAAACATCAAATAATAATGTTCAGTTATGCACTCAATACTTGGTCGGGAATCCTTTTGCAGAAATGACTGCTTCAATGCGGCGTGGCATGGAGGCAATCAGCCTGTGACACTGCTGAGGTGTTATGGAGGCCCAGGATGCTTCGATAGCGGCCTTAAGCTCATCCAGAGTGTTAGGTCTTGCGTCTCTCAACTTTCTCTTCACAATATCCCACAGATTCTCTGTGGGGTTCAGGTCAGGAGAGATGGCAGGCCAATTGAGCACAGTAATACCATGGTCAGTAAACCATTTACCAGTGGTTTTGGCACTTTGAGCAGGTGCCAGGTCGTGCTGAAAAATGAAATCTTCATCTCCATAAAGCATTTCAGCCGATGGAAGCATGAAGTGCTCCAAAATCTCCTGATAGCTAGCTGCATTGACTCTGCCCTTGATGAAACACAGTGGACCAACACCAGCAGCTGACATGGCACCCCACACCATCACTGACTGTGGGTACTTGACACTGGACTTCAGGCATTTTGGCATTTCCTTCTCCCCAGTCTTCCTCCAGACTCTGGCACCTTGATTTCCGAATGACATGCAAAATTTGCTTTCATCAGAAAAAAGTACTTGGGACCACTTAGCAACAGTCCAGTGCTGCTTCTCTGTAGCCCAGGTCAAGTACTTCTGCCGCTGTTTATGGTTCAAAAGTGGCTTTACCTGGGGAATGCGGCACCTGTAGCCCATTTCCTGCACACGCCTGTGCATGGTGGCTCTGGATGTTTCTACTCCAGACTCAGTCCACTGCTTCCGCAGGTCCCCCAAGGTCTGGAATTGGTCCTTCTCCACAATCTTCCTCAGGGTCCGGTCACCTCTTCTCGTTGTATAGCGTTTTCTGCCACATTGTTTCCTTCCAACAGACTTCCATTGAGGTGCCTTGATACAGCACTCTGGGAACAGCCTATTTGTTGAGAAATTTCTTTCTGGGTCTTACCCTCTTGCTTGAGGGTGTCAATGATGGCCTTCTTGACATCAGTCAGGTCCCTAGTCTTACCCATGATGGGGGTTTTGAGTAATGAACCAGGCAGGGAGTTTTTAAAAGCCACAGGAATCTTTTGCATGTGTTTAGAGTTAATTAGTTGATTCAGAAGATTAGGGTAATAGGTCGTTTAGAGAACCTTTTCTTGATATGCTAATTTTTTGAGACAGGTTATCAGGAGTTGTATGCCAAAATCATCAGTATTAAAACAATAAAAGACCTGACAAATTTCAGTTGGTGTGTAATGAATCTAAAATATATGAAAGTTTAATTGTAATCATTACATTATGGAAAATAATGAAGTTTAGCACTATATGCTAATTTTTTGACCTGTATATGTATTCTATGTGTGTATATGTATTGTTTCTATTCTTTATTAAAGCTGTCAGTGTGATTTTACAGTATAGCCAGGGATGAATTAGCGGCTATTATACTATGTAGAAGTGTATGACCTATATATATATATATATATATATATATATATATATATATATATATATATATATATTAATATATAATTATTTGCTTTTTGTGTACATTTTTTTTTACAATGTGATTTTTACATGACTTTTTACATAGAGATAACTGCTCTATGTAAAACTTCATGTTAAAATCGCATTGCATACAGATGGAAAACTGATGGAAAACGCATGGTGTGATTTAAAATCGCATGCAAATCGCATGACATTTTACTAGAATCGTACCGTTTTTTCCGTCCAGAAAACGGACCGATTTTTTTCCCACTAGTGGGTTTGAGCCCTTAATTGGACATTCCTAGGATTAATTATCCTGTTTCAAAGATGACAGACTGTTAAAATGGCGTCATCCAACGGCCTGTCCCTGTGAGAGACTGATTCTCTGAGGTAAAATAAACTCTATGACTATAATTTTTCTTTTCCAAACTGTTTTTTATTATTATTAAATACATTTGTGAGACTTTCCAGGATTTTTAAGTCAATTTTTACTCTCAGCAGTCTTTTTTTTTGGGATTACCTATTTTACCTTGCAGCTGTGAGGTAATTACGGTATATCTGTGTCAATAGACTGTACAGTTCTTCTGGGGGCATTGTTTTTATTTTTATAAGTCCCTATTAGGATAAGAGACTTTTCCATTTGTTTTCTTGCTACCTGGAGTTTTCCTTTCTCCGGAGGATATGACCGCATAGGACACTCAGCTGGAGGTTGGTTGCCATAGCGACGCGGCTGCTACCTGCAAATAGTGAGTTCATCCATTGCTTGTTTTTTTCTTGGAACACCGACACAGACCCTCTTTGGCGTTGCCCCTTGCCAACCGTGGGGTTTTCGCCCTCTTCTGACAATGTTCACACCAGGCACACCGACTGGGAGCTTTGCGGCCTTCATCTTCCCTCCTCCCGGTGATGTCACCGCTGACTGCGTCCATTCTGTGAAGTAGTGAATAGAGATACCGCTGAACATCTTCGTGGACCTTCCCGGGGTTGCCCCTTGGTAACCGGAGGGGTTTTGGCTACCTTCTGTCCACTTTAACACCGGGCACACCGACGCTGAAATTTCTGTCACGGACCTCTGCACGCGCCAGCTCTCCGGCATCTTCTCTTCTCCCAGTGACGTCACCGCTGAGCGCGGCCATCTTGTGGACTGTGAGGAGGATTACCGCTGGTATATTGCTACTTTGCGTCACTCTGTATCTTATATAATTTCATTGGGCGAGGAGAAGGGGAGTGAACTTTTTAACTAATAGGTTACAGTTGCAATTGTTTAACTGAAAATATTTGGAAATAAGTGATTCACAGGAATGCTAAATACTCAAAAAATAGTACATATTGTGAGTTTGTAAAGACAAATGCAGGCACTGCTATTTTATTTTTTTTTTTTAGAAAAGCCCAATGTTCATTTTTTTGTTATTTTCTGTAAAATAGTTAAAAATTCTATTCATTTCTTCATATTTTGAATTAGACAGCAGTGTGCAATGTTCCCACTGCTGGAAATAATGTTTTTGAACATACTGCTATTATTTTGAACACTATTGTCCATGAGGTATAATAGAAAATGGAACCTATAGTCTATGTAATTTCTCCTGAACACAGTGATGCCCCATATGTGGTCAAAACTTAATGTTTGGGCACATGTGAAAACTCTGAAAGCTAACTTCACTATTTAATTTTTGGAAAGTAAATTTGGACACAGTGTTATATTTGCAGAGCCATGAGGTGCCAAAAAAGCAAAAACACCAATTAGTGACCCCATTTGGCAATCTAAACTCCATAAGGAATTCACCCATTGGTGAAGTGAGCATTTTTAACTCAAAAACTCAAAGTTTTAATTCACACAAGGGGTAATAGAAAATGTGGGCCGCTCAGTGGTTTGCACTGTATTACAGCACGGTGGCTCAGTGGGTTAGCACTGTATTACAGCACGGTGGCTCAGTGGGTTAGCACTGTATTACAGCACGGTGGCTCAGTGGATTAGCACTGTATTACAGCACGGTGGCTCAGTGGGTTAGCACTTTATTACAGCACGGTGGCTCAGTGGGTTAGCACTGTATTACAGCACGGTGGCTCAGTGGGTTAGCACTGTATTACAGCACGGTGGCTCAGTGGATTAGCACTGTATTACAGCACGGTGGCTCAGTGGATTAGCACTGTATTACAGCACGGTGGCTCAGTGGATTAGCACTGTATTACAGCACGGTGGCTCAGTGGGTTAGCACTTTATTACAGCACGGTGGCTCAGTGGGTTAGCATTGTATTACAGCACGGTGGCTCAGTGGGTTAGCACTGTATTACAGCACGGTGGCTCAGTGGATTAGCACTGTATTACAGCACGGTGGCTCAGTGGATTAGCACTGTATTACAGCATAGTGGCTCAGTGGGTTAGCACTTTATTACAGCACGGTGGCTCAGTGGGTTAGCACTGTATTACAGCACGGTGGCTCAGTGGATTAGCACTGTATTACAGCACGGTGGCTCAGTGGATTAGCACTGTATTACAGCACGGTGGCTCAGTGGGTTAGCACTTTATTACAGCACGGTGGCTCAGTGGGTTAGCACTGTATTACAGCACGGTGGCTCAGTGGGTTAGCACTGTATTACAGCACGGTGGCTCAGTGGGTTAGCACTGTATTACAGCACGGTGGCTCAGTGGATTAGCACTGTATTACAGCACGGTGGCTCAGTGGGTTAGCACTGTATTACAGCACGGTGGCTCAGTGGTTTGCACTGTATTACAGCACGGTGGCTCAGTGGGTTAGCACTGTATTACAGCACGGTGGCTCAGTGGATTAGCACTGTATTACAGCACGGTGGCTCAGTGGGTTAGCACTTTATTACAGCACGGTGGCTCAGTGGGTTAGCACTGTATTACAGCACGGTGGCTCAGTGGGTTAGCACTGTATTACAGCACGGTGGCTCAGTGGATTAGCACTGTATTACAGCACGGTGGCTCAGTGGATTAGCACTGTATTACAGCACGGTGGCTCAGTGGATTAGCACTGTATTACAGCACGGTGGCTCAGTGGGTTAGCACTTTATTACAGCACGGTGGCTCAGTGGGTTAGCATTGTATTACAGCACGGTGGCTCAGTGGGTTAGCACTGTATTACAGCACGGTGGCTCAGTGGATTAGCACTGTATTACAGCACGGTGGCTCAGTGGATTAGCACTGTATTACAGCATAGTGGCTCAGTGGGTTAGCACTTTATTACAGCACGGTGGCTCAGTGGGTTAGCACTGTATTACAGCACGGTGGCTCAGTGGATTAGCACTGTATTACAGCACGGTGGCTCAGTGGATTAGCACTGTATTACAGCACGGTGGCTCAGTGGGTTAGCACTTTATTACAGCACGGTGGCTCAGTGGGTTAGCACTGTATTACAGCACGGTGGCTCAGTGGGTTAGCACTGTATTACAGCACGGTGGCTCAGTGGGTTAGCACTGTATTACAGCACGGTGGCTCAGTGGATTAGCACTGTATTACAGCACGGTGGCTCAGTGGGTTAGCACTGTATTACAGCACGGTGGCTCAGTGGTTTGCACTGTATTACAGCACGGTGGCTCAGTGGGTTAGCACTGTATTACAGCACGGTGGCTCAGTGGATTAGCACTGTATTACAGCACGGTGGCTCAGTGGGTTAGCACTTTATTACAGCACGGTGGCTCAGTGGGTTAGCACTGTATTACAGCACGGTGGCTCAGTGGGTTAGCACTGTATTACAGCACGGTGGCTCAGTGGATTAGCACTGTATTACAGCACGGTGGCTCAGTGGGTTAGCACTGTATTACAGCACGGTGGCTCAGTGGTTTGCACTGTATTACAGCACGGTGGCTCAGTGGGTTAGCACTGTATTACAGCACGGTGGCTCAGTGGGTTAGCACTGTATTACAGCACAGTAGCTCAGTGATTTGCACTGCAGCCTTGCAGCGCTGGGGTCCTGAGTTCAAATCCCACCAAGGACAGCATCTGCAATGAATGTGTATGTTCTCCCCGTGTTTGCGTGGGTTTCCTCTTGGGTACTCTGATTTCCTTCCACACTCCAAAAACCTACTGATAGGGAATCTAGATTTTGTTAAGTTTTTTTGTGTATCAGTATGATTAAGCAATATTTTTTGGAATGTATTTTGTAAAAAAAAAAAAGTTTACGCTGTTCGCTGTAAAGAATAACATCCAGACGCTGTGATACCTATTATGTGTATGGTTTTCTTTTTGTTTTTTTTTGTTAAACCCTGCGTTTTTAGTGACAAAATCGGTTTTTATGATTTTTCTGTACTTTTTTGTTTTGTAAATTCTATTCCTCCATTGTTTTTACTATTTCACTTTGTCCCACTGTGGGACATGAATATGTTTTAGGTACTTTTGATCGTAATGCAGACTGCTTTCCGACTCCAAGATGGGGCCGCCCGCACCTGTGCAATAGCAGCTGTCGGCGATCTCCGAGAGCTGCTACTGCGCAGGCGGCACCATCTTGGAAGAGGACATTTTTTTTTCTCCAGCAAGATGGCGCCACCGCTGCCTGCGCAATAGCAGCTATCTGCTTTCTATACCCACCTTGCTCAATTAATTAAGCAAAAGGGATAAATTGCACAGTAAACATGCGATTATTCAACTGTTCATGTGCCATGGCCGGCACCTGCCTGCAAAATCGTGTTGTTTTTTATTATTCAGTATGTGCTGGTATTCATTATGTAAACTATGGGGCAGGTCAGTGAGGGATCAGTGACCTGTCCGCAGTCTGCATTATGAATATCTAATCAGAGCACCACATACACCAGCCCCCCTTAGGACACGAGAATCTCATTAACAAAAAAATGAAAATAAAGATTAACAGCCACAGGACGGATTTCATCAACCCAGGTATCATATGACGGCGCCAACCTGATACTGTGTGTAGGTTACTGTGCACAATCTTGCTGACAGGTTCCCTTTCAACGAGCATCACTGATGATGACACTTCGTTTGAGTATCCAGAAAGCACTATGATTATATCAAACAAAGCGTCATTACGCAGGAAGTGAACAACGAAATACACTAGCCGTTAGTGTAGTTATGAAAGGGAATTTTTAATGCAAGCATATTCGAAATTGGTTTAGATTACGGCACTAAATAGAGATTTAGGATGAAATTGACTTTGACTTAGCACCATCCCTTTAACCCCTTTCCGACATCGGGTGTGCTCCGGCGGTGAGAACACATCTTTCCCAGCACATGTCAGCTGTTTTGAATAGCTGACATGTGCCCGGAGCAGTCTATTAACCCGTTAAACGCTGCTCTGAAACGCTGATAGCGGCATTTAACATGCGCTTCCGGAAATCCGCCCATTGGTGACCCCCGTCACATGATCGCGGGTCACCGATGGCTTGGCATGACAACCAGATCGCTAAATGGCTTACCGAGAAAAAGTCAA
The DNA here is from genome assembly GCA_033576555.1 of Oophaga sylvatica. Classification (NCBI taxonomy): domain Eukaryota; kingdom Metazoa; phylum Chordata; class Amphibia; order Anura; family Dendrobatidae; genus Oophaga; species Oophaga sylvatica. The sequence goes on along the minus strand of JARQOD010000002.1, from coordinate 551,328,427 downwards.
AACGCTAGGATTATGTTTTTTTTGGTCGCCACGACATTGCATTAAAATGCAATAACGGGGGATGAAAAGAATGTATCTGCACTAATATGATATTATTAAAAACATCAGCTTGGCATGCAAAAAATAAACCCTCAGCCAACCCAAGATCACGAAAAATGGAGACGCTACGGGTATTAGAAAAATGGTGTACATCTTTTTTTTTTTTTTTTTTTTTTTTTTTACAAAGTTTGGACTTTTTTTCACCACTTAGCTAAAAAAATAACCTAGACATGTTTGGTGTCGATGAACTCGTAATGACCTGGAGAATCATAGTGCCAGGTCAGTATTAGCATTTAGTGAACATAGTGAAAAAGCAAAACAAAAAACAACTGCGGGATTGCACTTTTTTGCAATTTCGCCGCACTTGGAATTTTTTCCTGTTTTCCAGTACACTATATGTTAAAACCAATGGTGTCCTTCAAAAGTACAACCCATCCTGCAAAAAACAAGCCCTCACATGGCTATATTGATGGAAAAATAAAAAATTTATGGCTCTGGGAAGAAGGGGAGCAAAAAACGAAAAAGCAAAAAAGAAAAAACTTCTAGTCATGAAGGGGTTAAGTGTCATGCGCCTCTTAATAAATGTGGCACTTCTTATTCTTGCATGATGCTCATTAATATTGATGTATCTGAAATGGCAGTTTTAATGAATTGTTGGCAAAGACTTTATACAAGCGGTCTAGCATATGGTGGCATATATATAGAAATATTTTTTTCCCTGGATACAAGGTGTTACTGTAGAGGGAGGAAGAAATTGTAAGTGGAAGTTGTAGGTATGGCTTTCATGTGACATCTCGTGATAAAACTTTGCATGACTTCAGCTTTTGCCTGTCAGTTGATAAGTGCAGCTGTCTAGTAGCCAAATCTACCTGGGGCTTCGGCCTAATGTCAATTGGCCGCTTCATTAATCACTTGGGCACAACATGGCAGAGGAGGTGAATAACTGAGGATTCATTTATGTCATGTAGTTGGACTATAGAGACTTTGACTTTGATTTTCACAATGGCATTATATAGTTTTTCTGTGTTTATCAGTGTCTAAGAAGCATATATTTCTATAGATCTTGTGGCAGCAGCCTGCCCGACATTTTCACATACAGTGGGGAAAATAAGTACCGTATTTGATACACTGACGATTTTGCAGGTTTTCCTACCTACAAAGAATGGAGAGGTCTGTAATTTTTAACGTAAGTACACTTCAACTGTAAGCGACAGAATCTAAAATTAAAACCAAAAAATCACATCTTATGATTTTTACATAATTAATTTGGATTTTATTGCATGAAATAAGTATTCCATGCAACAGAAAAACAGAACTTAATATTTGGTATAGTCAGACGTTTCCTGTAGTTCTTGACCAAGTTTGCACATACTGCATCAGGGATTTTGGCCGACTCCTCCATACAGATCTTCTCCAGATCTTCAGGTTTCAGGGCTGTCACTGGGCACCTTTGTAGTTCTGGGCCAAATCTTGACCTATCTCAGAATCATCCTTACCCCACAAGGTGTGATCTTGCATGGAGTCCCAGACTGCGGAAGATTGACAGTCATCTTGTGTTTCTTCCATTTTCTAATAATTGTGACAACATTTGTTGCTTTCTCACCAAACTGCTTGCCTATTGTCCTGTAGCTCATCCCAACCTTGTTCAGGTCTACAATTTTGTCCCTTGAGTCCTTAGGCAACTCTGTGGTCTTGGCCATGGTGGAGAGGTTGGCCTGTGATTGATTGTGTGGACAGGTGTCTTTTATACAAGCAATGAGTTCAAACAGGTGCAATTAATACAGGTAATGAGTGCAGAGTAGGAGGGCATCTTAAAGAAACACTAACAGGTCTGTGAGAGCCAGAATTCTTGCTGGTTGGTAGGTGATCAAATACTTCATGCAATAAAATGCAATTTCATTATTTAAAAATCATACAATGAGATTTTCTGGTTTTTAGTTTTAGATTCTGTCACAGTTGAAGTGTACCTACGATAAAAATTACAGACCTCTCCATTCTTTGTAGGTGGTAAAACTTGAAAAGTTGGCAGTGTATCAAATACTTATTTTCCCCACTGTATTTCTGCAGTGGTATGTAAAAGTTTGAGAACCCCTAGTCACCGTTACGGTTATTGTGAGCAGTTAAGCAAGTTGAAGATTACATTTTTTTCTTTTTTTGTCTAAAATACATAGGAAATGTCATATTTAACTTTAGGAATTTTAGAGATCCATTTCATCTTCAACTTGCTCAACTGTTCACCATAACAGTAATTATGACCAAAGATGCCCAAGCTTTTACATGACACTGTATATCCAGCCAAAGCATACACTCCATAATAGCAAGATTTATAAGAATTACCGTATTTTTCGGATTATAAGATCCTCCGGATTATAAGACGCATCCCAAATTTTGAGGAGAAAAATAGGATTTTTTTTTTTTATTAAAATGGTGGTGCTTCTATAATTTATGCATTTTATGGCTTACTAGGGGCGGTGGCTGTGGTGAAGCGGGTTCGCTGCTGGAGGAGGCAGGCGTGGGGTGATGCCGCAGGCTGGGATGAGGGGGGTTCCGATGTGCGGTGCGCCGCTGCGGGTGTTTGGTGCTGCTGTGGTGTCCGGCGCTGCTGCCCGGTGCTGCTGCAGCTGTCTCCGGTGCCGCGTGGTGGCTCTGCCGACATTTTGTGAAAGGCCAGAACCCTCCGCAGTTCCATGGTTTCCTCCTGTGCGGTGGACTCCGGGAAAATGGCCGCCGGGGGCGGCGCATGCGCAGATGGAGGTCTCTGCATCAAGATCTCGGGAGATGAGATTTCAGCGCCTTTCACAAAATGTCGGCAAAGCCCTCCCCCATCTCCCCCCGCAGCACCGGAGACACCCATAGCACCGCCGGGCACCCGCAGCAACACCACCGAGCACCCGCAGCATCGGAGACACCTGCAGCAGCAGCGCCGGACACCCCCTCATCCCAGCCTGCGGCCTGCATCAACGGTACCAGTAAGGTATATACGCATTATAAGACGCACCCCCATTTCCCCCCCCCCCCCTCTCCTAAAAAAAAAAGTGCGTCTTATAATCCGAAAAATACGGTACTTGACGATAGAGAAATTGTGTAAAAATTAGTACCAAATATTTTGTAACATCAGGATCATGGACAATTGGGGTGGGGCACAAAGATAATAGACTTAGCCTCTAATTTTAGCTAAAAGAGACAATTTCACACATTCGGCTGTATGTAGCAGATCTTGCATTATGATATCTGTGTACAAGTAAAGTTTCAGATGTATTGCAACATATCCATATTCATCGGGTTACTGTTCTAGTAATATCTATGTATCTGAAGAATGAAAACACTGAGGCCCTGATTCATCAAAGCTTTTACTCCAGAATTCTGTCTTAAAAAGTATTTGAAAAGTTGCCAAATTATGGCGTAACTTGAGGCTTCATGTGTGGGGTTACCTTTCATCCCAAGGGAGTGGTCTCACTGACAATTTTGCCTTAAAACACTGCCATCAATAAAGTATCTAAACATCCTCCAAGAGCTACTTCTCCCACTGATGCAGGAGCAATTTGGTGCTGAACTATACCATGTCACAGAGCAAAAGTGATAACTAAATGGTACTGTTAATACTTCATTGACATTTTGGGTCCATGGCTAGGAAACTCCTTCATCTCAATTCCAGTGAGAACTTGTGGTCAATCCTCAAAAAGCGGGTGGACTAAATCCTCACAGAATTTTTGAATGGGCTGTGAGTCAGCATTTGGCTCATATAAGTCAATATCCAGCATGGCAAGAGTCTTGAAAAATAATGGTCTACACTGCAAATAATGAGTCTACGTGAACTTGATGCATTTGGTAATTAAAGTCTAAAAATGTAAAAACCGCTTATAATTGTACTCCAGTAACCATAGAAATATCTGAGGAAAAGATCTAAAAACACTGAAGCTGCAGCGTATGTTCACATGTAGTTTTTATGCCCCATATTAAAATTAAAAACTAAACAAAAAAAGCGGAAAAAACATGCCAAAAAACACGCATCTTTACAAAACTACGCCAAATAAAGCACTTTTTTTTTAAAAGTAGCTTTAGATGTAGATTTTTCTTGCTGACAAATCTACATAAAAAATCTGCGTAAACACACCTTATCAGTCCATTTCAGATTCTCAGTGCAACCTTGGTGCGTCTAAAGGTACTGCCACACTACACGATCCCGCTAACGATCTCGTTAGCGTCGCATACTAATGAGATCGCTAACAATATCGCTAGTGTCGGCCACATTTAGCGATGTCGTTAAGGACGCTATCGCGGTTAGCGATCTCCTTAACGACTTTAGCGGTACAAAAGTACCGCTAAATCGCTAAAAAAGGTGCCACACTCAGCGATATATACTTACCCAGCGGGACGCCGACGATCAGAATAGGGTCCGGAACGATCAGGACGACGGACGAGATCACAGCAGGGGCCACGTCGTTGCTGCATGCCGCACACAACAACATCGCTAACGGGATCGCTAAATAGTGACGTTTTTTAGCGATCCCGTTAGCGATGTTGTTTAGTGTGGCATACCCTTAAAATTTTAATCTCTAGGTTAATGAAGCCTGCGGACACCAAGAGTCATGATTGACAACTAGGTGCCACAATACATTGGCCGACTGATGGCGAATCATATATAGTTGCCACAAATTGACTAAAAGTTTAATAAAAGGGTATTGTTTACTTTTTGACAAAAGAGAATTACTTTTAGAATTTTTATATTTTGCTGTTTCTTTTTATCTTTTCAGATCTCATTGAAAAAAAGCTATGTCCCATGTGAATTGTCTTTCTAAACGACTGACTGCTTTAATGTGAAGGATGAACACACTACCTTTGGATCAAGGACCTTGAAAATTTAAAATACATTTTGACAACCCTTCAAGTTGCACATAAGTGGCTAGAAGAGGTAAGAAAATCAACATACAGGTGCGTCTCACAAAATTAGAATATCATAAAAAAGTTAATTTATTTGAGTTCTTCAATACAAAAAGTGAAACTCATATTATTTAGTCATTACAAACAGAGTGATCTATTTCACGTGTTTATTTCTGATAATGTTGATGATTATGTGGAAATAAATCGTTGGCACAACTGCTGGAGAGAAAGGCTGTGGTGCCAGAGTAGGATCCCAATGCGTGCAGTAATGGAATATAATCTCGGCACACACCAGTGGTATATTGTGATGATGATTTAATCAAAAGTAGAAAGTACATACAACAAACGTTTCGGTCAGATATGACCTTCTTCGGTGTACTATAACATAATAAAACAAACGATAAATAAAATAAATGTGCCAAGCTATTTGGTAAAACATAGGGCATATACTCTGCCTGCACCATAACGGTAAGCACAACCATCTCAGCTTTCATTTATATGGCGGCCCCGATTCATAATATGCAGCTTTATGACCACCTGCAATGGCACCTCTATAGCCACTTCTTTTGTCTCCCCAGTTTTCTCCATGACACATCTTTATGTCCTGGTAGGTAATATTCAGCGTTGCACATCAGTCTCTTACCCAGATTAAGACAGCCAGTGCACTCCTCACTTCTCTTATCACATCCTCACCAGGTACTATTTCTGCCTTCATGCACCTGATCTCTAAGTACATATCTTGGTATGTATGACCATATGATTTATCTGATGTAATCTTTGTTTTAAGGTACGACTTATACCTCTGCATATTCCTTTCTCCATATATCATATTGGATATTTCTGAGCATTAAATGTTTCTACATTATTGTCACACCATGTAGTCTCCATCAATCTATACTTGTATATACTTTCTTTATATGCCCTATGTTTTACCAAATAGCTTGGCACATTTATTTTATTTATCGTTTGTTTTATTATGTTATAGTACACCGAAGAAGGTCATATCTGACCGAAACGTTTGTTGTATGTACTTTCTACTTTTGATTAAATCATCATCACAATATACCACTGGTGTGTGCCGAGATTATATTGCAATGTTGATGATTATGGCTTACAGCCAATGAAAACCCAAAAGTCATCTCAGTAGAATAGAATAACTAACCAAAAACACCTGCAAAGGCGTCCTAAGTGTTTAAAAATGTCCCTTGGTCTGTTTCAGTAGGCTCCACAATCATGGGGAAGACTGCTGACTTGACAAATGTCCAGAAGGCAGTCATTGATACACTCCACAAGGAGGGTAAGCCGCAAAAGGTCATTGCTGTTCACAGAGTGCTGAAAGTACAGTGGAAGGAAAAAGTGTGGTAGAAAAAGATGCACAAGCAACCGGGATAATCGCAGCCTTGACACGATTAAGAAAAGGCCATTTAGAAATTTGGGGAGATTCACAAGGTGTGGACTGCTGCTGGCGTCATTGCTTCAAGAGCCACCACACATAGACGTTTCGTATCCAGGACATGGGCTACAAGTGTCACATTCCTTCTGTCAAGCCACTTATGACCAATAGACAATGCCAGAAGCGTCTTACCGGGGCCAAGGAGAAAAAGAACTGGACTGTTGCTCAGTGGTCCAAGTTGTTGTTTTCAGATGAAAGTAAATTTTGCATTTCATTTGGAAATCAAGGTCCCTGAGTCTGGAGGAAGAGTGGAGAGGCCACAATCCAAGCTGCTTGAGGTCTAGTGTGAAGTATCTTCAATCAGTGATGGTTTGGGGAACCATGTCATCTGCTGGTGTAGGTCCACTGTGTTTTATCAAGAACAAAGTCAGTGCAGCCGTCAACCAGGAAATTTTAGAGCACTTCATTCTTCCCTCTGCCGACAAGCTTTTCAGCAGCAGATGAAGGAAGGGAGACACACTAGTCATTACTAGTGGGTAGGCGGAGCCCACATAGGATAGAAACACCTCAGATTAAAAAAGTGTTGACCGGCCCCTCCAGCTTATAGGGCTCCTCCTACTCCAGCTCTCCAGTCTAAAATTTGAGGTCACAGAGGATAGTCGCTGCTGGAAGCAGCTCCTCAGAATTTTTTTTTTTTTATTTTAGTCGGACAGAGTCTTGGACCGCCAGTGGTCTAGAGGTCTCAGGGGTCTCAGCGCTGCTGGACCCCCACCTCTCCCTTGGCGGATCTGTATTACCCTATAAGGTGGTCCCTGCCGGCCCTGGGGGATGAGGATTGCTTCCCTGGCGGGGACGCAAACCGCGCTTCTGGGGTCACTGCGTTCCCCGCCCTGGGAGGAAGCTATGGGCACAGCGCCACAAATCTCTGAGGGGTCCCTGTGGCGCTCAGCGGGGTGAGTACTCCACATTTTAATGTGTTTGAGTGCTTCAGCGACTGCTGCGGCAGCCGCTGTTACATGTGACATGTTGGTGACTAGTGAAAAAATAGGAACAGCATCCAATCCAGGTGAAGTATAACAAGTCTTTATTCAGCCACCATAAAGACTTGTTATACTTCACCTGGATTGGATGCTGTTCCTATTTTTTCGTTGGACTGTTGTTCATTTGGATCCTTGAACGCCTGAACGTGCATCCGTGCTAACTCCCGAGTGCTGTCAGCTGCTTGAATACTTATGTTGGTGACTAGTGTCTTTTGTCCGCAGGTGGATGCCTGCAGGTCATGGAGAGCGGAGGAGTTGCGCGCCCTTTTTTTGAATTTTCGCGGCGCTCTGAGCGCGCGCTTTACTACTGTCTTCTTCCGGCTTCTCTCTCAGAAGCACAGCGCGGCGGCCATTACTGGAAGCGGAAGGCTTCCTTCCTCACTCTCCTCTCCTCCCGACAATCGAAGACGCTACACCGCGGCCAGCTGGGTGAGTCGCTTCTGCCTGTCAGGGCAGAAGCTTAACCCCCTCACCCCCACAGCGCAGGACACTGAACGCTACCGCTAACGATCATTATAACGACGCATACTAATGCGATTGTTTTTTTGTGATCGTTTTAATGTCGCTAGTAGCTGCCACAGTGGGCGATCTCATTGACGACGCATAAGTGGTTAGCGATCCCCTTAGCGACTTTGGCGGTCATTGCGATGTACAAATCAGCGCAATATTTTAGCGTTCTTGTTTAGTGTACAAAGGCAAAAGAAGCATACCTTTGAGAGCACTGTCCTGCAGCTGTTACCTCATAAGAGGCACCTGGGGCTCGCACACCCTTTTCATTAAACAAGGGTTGTGGGGAGTCTGCGACATTAACCCCTTCTTTGGCGGTTAACCCTTTATTTGGGGACAGCTGGGGTAGCTCTCTCTTTAAGAGCTTTAACCCTTCAGCGTTCGTTTCTTCTTTAAGAAACCACACTGTCCTAGTTACTGACAGGTTTAACCTGCCATATACTGTGTGAGGACATGTCAGATCAGGGTCCAGGAGGTGCGGACCGTCTCCCAGATCCGCTACAGGATCAGTCTCGCGTATCTGACACGCAGACCTCGACGGCGTCAGGCGCAGCGGTCAGAGGTTTCAGTGATGTCAAAATGGAGGCCCTCGCTCGTTCTATTGATGGCCTGTCTGACCTTCTAGGTTATTGGGTGTCAGCTAGATCCTCTCAGAGGAAGCGACACAGGCCGGTGCCTTCATTCCCGCGCAGCGACTCGGAGATCTCGGGCATGGAGGGTTTCCCTTTCAAGCTCAGATGGGGAGGTGTCCGATTCGGATAAGGAGGATCGGCAGGGACTCTCTGCTTCTCTTTTGGGTCGTACAGAGGCTTTTATTGGAGCCATGAGGGAGGCGTTACAGTTACCGGAGGAGGTAACTAGACGTCCTAGTAAGTCGGCCCGGATGTTTTCAGGAGTCGCATAGGTCGCGATCAGCATTACCACCCTGAACACGCCCGATCTCATCCGATCTCGGAAGCTAAGCAGGGTTGGGCCTGGTTAGTACTTGGATGGGAGACCGCCTGGGAATTCCAGGTGCTGTAGGCTTAAAGGAACGCCTGTTCCAGATAAGTGTTTTCAGCTGTATCCGTGTACGACGGAATTGATTGATAATTGGATTCCTTCTCCTGAAGTGGATGTCCCTTTATCCCAGCTTAGCAAGTCCTCATTACTTCCTGTTAAAAGGTAAGGCGAGTTTGCAGAATCCGCTGGACAGAAAAACGGAGATGGTGGCGAAATCCATCTACGAGGCCGTGGGTCATGGATTCAGAACATGTGTGCTTGTAAAGCTTCTCTAAGCTGGTTAGACCGTCTACGGACGGCGTGGCAAGATAGATCCCCTCTATCCGAGGTAGATGGGCTTTTTAAGTTGGAGGATGCAGCCCGATATGACAGTGATGCAGGTTTGGATACTGCGTCACTGCTGTCCAGGGCGCAATCCTAGGCAATCACAGGAGAGCACTGTGGCTTAGACAGTGGACCGGAGACGCGGTTTCCAAGCAAGGTTTGCTATCCTTAGCTTACAAGGGTGGTCAGCTATTTGGATCTGACCTCACGGAGCTGATTGCCAAGGCAAAGGTAAAAGAAACGGCTTTACCACAGCGAAGAGCTGTGACTTCTGCGTCTGGCAGGCTTAGTGCCGGTAGTAGTCGGCGGTCTTTTCGGTCCAGGGGACGGTTCGGTCAGCCCTTTTGGGGATCGGGTCGTCCCTCTTTTTTCGGGAAAAAAGAACGCTCAGAAATCCCGCACTCCCTGGAAGCAGAGCTTCCGCCAAGACAAGCGGGAAGCTGACAAAAAGCCCGCTAAGGCGGACTGACGCCAGGGTCTCACTCGAGGGCTCTCGAGTGGGAGGTCACCTGCTCCAATTCAAACCGACTTGGGCTTCCCGCGTGTCGGACGCCTGGGTGACGCGGGTTGTGTCGGCAGGCTACTTCATAGAGTTTCTTTCTCGACTCCCAGACAGTTTTTGCCACTCTCGCATTCCGTCAGAGCCCGAGCTATTTGCCGCTCTACTGCGGGAGGTCGATTCCCTTCTGCAGAAGGGTGTGGTGGTACCGCTTCCGCGGAGGGCCGGGGAAGAGGGTTTTATTCCAACCTCTTTGTGGTCCCCAAAAAGGAGGACAAGTTTTGCCCCATTCTGGATCTCAAAAGATTGAATTGGCATGTCCGTACCCGGAAATTCCGCATAGAGTCACTTCGCTCCGTTGTGGCGGCCCTGTCGCATAACGAATCGACATTCGGGACGCTTTTTTGCATGTTCCCGTCGGAAGGGCCCACCAACGCTTCCTTCGTTTTGCCATAGGCCAGGACCATTACCAGTTTGTGGCCCTGCCATTCGGGTTGGCCTCAGCACCCAGAGTTTTTACGAAAATTCTGGCACCTCTCATGGCGATTCTGCGAAGACAGGGGGTTACGATTCTTCCCTATCTGGACGACCTTTTGATTGTGGCGTCCTCAAAGGAGGAGGCGGTGACGGCTCGCAATCTATCCCTTCAGCTCCTGGAGGACTTCGGGTGGCTGGTCAATTGGGAGAAGTCGTCTCTGGAACCGTCACAGTCAATCCTGTTTTTGGGAATGCATTAGACACGGTACGAGCAGTGGTGTCTCTGCCTCCAGACAAGCAAGCGAGTCTTCTTTGACATGTAATGAAGTCTTCGACAGCAATGTCCCTTCGAAGGTGTATGCGCCTTCTGGGTTTGATGGTGGCGTCGATGGAGGCAATTCCGTTTGCCCAATTTCATTCCAGGGCTCTCCAAATGCTCATTTTGAACCGTTGGGATCGATCGCAGTTTTCACTGGATTGCAGTGTCATCATCTCCCACAGGGTGCGAGAGTCTCTAGGATGGTGGTTACGTCCGGAAGTGTTATCCCTGGGGAAGTCCTTCCTCCCTCCGAGGTGGTCGATCATAACCACCGATGCCAGCCTGACGGGCTGGGGGGGTGTCTGGAACGATCTCTGGATTCAGGGAGTATGGTCGTTTGAAGAGTCTGTCCTGCCGATCAACATCCTGGAATTGAGGGCAATTTTCCTTTGCCTCCAACACTGGACGGTCCCTTTAAGCGGTCTACCAGTCCGAGTGCAGACAGACAACGCGACGGCGGTCGCGTATATCAATCATCAAGGTGGGACGAGGAGCTTCAGGCTCATGATGGAAGTGTTTCGAATTCTGGTATGGGCCGAGGCCAGAGTGCCAGCCATCTCTGCGATTCACATTCCAGGAGTTCAGAATATCACAGCGGACTTCCTCAGTCGCGAAAAGATGGATTCCGGAGAATGGAGTCTTCATCCGAAAATTTTTGCACTGCTGTGCTCCCGTTGGGGAACTCCCCAAGTGGATTTGATGGCATCCAGGTTCAATGCCAAGTTACCGACGTTCATGTCCAGGTACAAGGACCCGAAGGCTGTGGCGGTGGATGCTCTGGTGGCTCCTTGGGACCAATTCAAGCTAATCTATGTGTTCCCGCCGATATCCTTACTTCCTCTGGTGTTGCGTCGGATCAGACTGGAGAGAGTCCGGCTATATTGATAGCCCCAGATTGGCCAAGGAGGACGTGGTTCTCGACACTGGTGTCGCTTTTGGCAGCGCCTCCACTTCCACTCCCTCTTCGCCCGGACCTGTTAACCCAAGGGCTCGTTCGTCACCCGGACCTGAAGTCTCTGCGTTTGACGGCGTGGCTCTTGAGACCGAAATCTTGACCCGTCAAGGTTTTTCAGCCGAAGTCATTGCCACTCTGCGAGCTGCCAGAGGTCCGGCTACTACTAGGATTTATCACAAGACTTGGGAAGCCTTCTTTTCGTGGTGTTCGGGTTCTTCTAGGAACCCGAGGATTTTTTCCATTCCCAATTTCTAGGCCTTTTTGCAGTACGGGCTGGACAAGGGTTTGGCAGTTAGCACTCTGAAAGGACAGGTTTCTGCTCTGTCCTTGCTGTTTCGGAAGGCTATCGCCTCGCGTAGGGACGTACGTTCCTTTTTTCGCGGGGTAACCCGTCAATTTCCGCCGCGGAAGGCGCTTGTGTCTCCTTGGCGGCTCAATCTTGTCTTGGAGGCTCTTCAACATGGGCCTTTTGAGCCTATGGACTCTGTTAATCTTTCCTTTCTCTCTTGGAAGGTTACCTTCCTAGTGGCGGTCACTTCTTTGAGAAGGGTTTCTGAGTTGGTGGCTTTTTCTTGCTCGCCTCCTTTTTCTGGAGTTTCACCCAGATCGCGTAGTGCTTCGCACACGGGGCGACTTTCTACCTAAAGTGGTGTCACAGTTTCATGTTAACCAGGATATTGTGTTGCCCTCGCTTTGTCCGGAGCCAAGGAATGCGAAGGAACGGGCCATACACACATTGGATTTGGTGCGGGCTTTGAAGTTCTATTTGTCTATTATTCAAAGTTTTCGGAAGTTGGATTCTCTGTTTGTGATTCCAGCAGGTCGTCGACGTGGGCAACGAGCTTCCAAGGATTCTATAGCTCGTTGGATTCGGTCGGCCATTTTAGAGGCTTACCGACTTAAGGGCGAACCTTGCCCGATTAAGATTCGAGCTCACTCCACAAGGGCTGTGGGTTCATCGTGGGTCTTTCATCAAGGGGCCTCGGCAGCTCAGCTCTGCCGGGCGGCGACCTGGCGCTCCGTCCACACATTTACGAAATTTTATAAGGTGGACGTCAGTGCTTCCGCTGATGCGGCCTTAGGACGTAGGGTCCTGCAGGCGGCTGTAGTTTAAAGTTCTTGTGAACTTGTATTTAGCGCTAGTTGCGCATTTATTTAGGTTGTTGGGTATCTGCCTCTTTTGGTTTTTTTGCCCACCCTTATTTTTTGGACTGCTTTGGGACGTCCCACTAGTAATGACTCGTGTGTCTCCCTTCCTTCATCTGCTGCTGAAAGACGGATTTTGGTAAGAACTTACCTGTAAAATCCTTTTCAGCGAAGAAGGAAGGGAGACACACATCCCTCCCATGGCAGAAGTGTGTTGTTGTGTTTTCAGATGTGGCGTGACCCTTCTCTGATAGCGATTATCTGGGCTGAGGTCGGCGCGCTAAGGCTCTGTTCCAGCATTGCCAGCTCATCGCAGTGGTCAGGTTCAGTGAGTAGTACCTGGACTGTGTGGTTTTTTTCGGCTATATGCATAACCTGTCTTCTTGTTTTTTCTCTGAAGTCCTTCAGAAGGGGTTATGTTGCTACGCTGGTGATATTTGCTCTTCCTTAGCTTGGGTACGACTGGAGAGCTGGAGTAGGAGGAGCCCTATGAGCTGGAGGGGCCGGTCAACACTTTTTTATTCTGAGGTGTTTCTATCCTATGTGGGCTCCGCCTACCCACTAGTAATGACTAGTGTGTCTCCCTTCCTTCTTCGCTGAAAAGTATTTTACAGGTAAGTTCTTACCAAAATCCGTCTTTTGGAGATGGAAATTTCATTCTCCAGCAGGACTTGGCACCTGTCCACGCTGCCAAAAGTACCAATACCTGGTTTACAAACAACAGTATCACTGTGCTTGATTGGCCAGCAAACTCGCCTGACCTTAACCCTATAGAGAATCTATGGAGTATTGTCAAGAGGAAGTTGAGACTCCAGATCCAACAATGCAGACGAGCTGGAGGCTGCTATCAAAGCAACCTGGGCTTCCATAACACCTCAGCAGTGCCACAGGCTGATCGCCTCCATGCCGCGCACATTGATGCAGTAATTGACGCAAAAGGAGCCACGACCAAGTATTGAGTGCATTTACTGAACATACATTTCAGTAGGGCAACGTTTCGGGTTTTAAAATCATTTTTCAAGCTGGTGTTATAAAGTATTCTAATTTACCTAGATAAGGACTTTTGGGTTTTCATTGGCTGTAAGCCATAATCAACATTAACAGAAATAAACACGTGAAATAGATCACTCTGTTTGTAATGACTCTATATAATATATGAGTTTCACTTTTTGTATTGAAGAACTGAAACAAATTAACTTTTTGATGATTTTCTAATTTTGTGAGAAGCACCTGTAATTTCAGTAATATACAGCAAAGTATTTTGCCATACTCACTATTTATCAGGACATTTACTCAATAAAAGATTATCTACATTTTTTTAAGAATATTTTGAGTCAGTAGCCTGAAAGCTACATTTAGCATTACAGGACCAGAAGCATCTATTGAAAATATGGAAATATAGTATCCTCAGTTGATAAGTTAGATGTCCATCTTAAAAGATGAAGACACGCTTTAAAAGGGTTTCCCAGTCACACCCTATTGATGACCTTTCCTTGTATATTTCCCACGTAATGAATGTCTCATTCAAAGCTACAAGGTATGGAAAAACCAAATCCTTATATGATTATGTCAGTGTAAAAAATTATGGCTCTTGGAAAAGAGGAGACAAAAAAAATAAAGTACAAAAAGGAATATTGACTGAAGAATAAAAATTACTTGGGTCTTTTCATCAATCTTGATTTAACACAATGTCTGGAGTCCTATATTTATACACAAATGGATCTTAAGGATAGTACAGTGACTAAGACAAGTGATGTAAAGCAGACCCTTGAGTATATGGACAGGAATAAACTATTGTGGTTGTAAATTGTTCTTTGAGTTTATAAATAAGGAGTGTGAAATTTTCTTAGTTCACTGATTGAGAACTTGTCCATGCTTGTGATGCCCTCTCGAGTTCTAAGCAGCACAATCCTTATTGTAGAATTACATAAATCCATGTGTAACGGCTCTCCTTGTGGAGAGTGCCAAGCTGGTGTACGGGGACTTATAGGCCATGCAATGCACTTATGGGAATTTAAATATCTAAATTTTGTATTCAGAGTGGAAGAGAATTATAACTCTAGTATTGGGTGTGTCAATCCTAAAAGTCATTATCATGCCATTATATGACCCTTGACACATGAATTAGAATTAAAAGCCAAACCAGACACTATTTGCAGGCACATGTTATCTGGTGCTTTCCCCTCATCAGTGCAAAGCTAGATTTGGCTAGATAAGAGACCTCTGACCCAGGTCTAAAGGGTAACGTCTCAAAATAAATGAGATTGTATTTCTCATACCTCCTGTCTCACTGAGCTTTGAAATTTACAGTGACCGTGAGTTGAAGTTCTATGATGTTGAGATCTCCAACAACAACAGGAACTCCCACTGTAAGCAATGTAAAACCTGTCTGTATGTATTGACCAATTACGATTCCCAGGGCATATCAGGATTTCTGGAACCCAGGTAGCTTCACCTAAATTGGATGTACCAAGTGTACAACTTGGGTACCCTGTGGTTCAAACAAAAAAGAAGCTCAAAGCTAGAATGAACCCTCATCTTCAGAAAATATGAAAGGACATATCACCATTTGACATACTCAGAACAAGAATGAATGAGTCAATTTCTGGCATTCTCAGTAAATGATTATGCCCCTCAAACTTAGTGGGGTAGTAGAACAACGAAAGAGATTATGGAAGACCTAAAACTTTCACATTCTAGATTTATGAAGTGTTTCAACTGTTTATTCGTATGATTACCGTATTTTTCGGATTATAAGACGCACTTTCTTTCCCCCAAATTTGGGGGGAAAATGGGGGTGCGTCTTATAATGTTGATATACCTTACCGACTGCGGTGGAGCAAGGGTCCCAGGGTCGCGGCTGGAGGAGGAAAGAGAGGAGCGTTGCTGTAGGCCGCAGGTTGGGTTGAGGGGGTGTGAGGGTGTCCGGTGCTGCGGGTGGTGTCCGATGCTGCTGCGGGGGCTCTGCCAACATTTTGTGGAAGGCCTGAGCCCCCGCCATTCCATGGTTTCCTGTGTGGTGGACTCGGGGAAAATGGCTGCAGGGGGCGGCGCCTTCGCAGATGGAGATCTCGGCACCAAGATCTCGGGAGATGCCGCACATCCGAACACCCCCCTCATCCCAGCCTGTGGCCTGCAGCAACGCTCCACTAAGTTTTTTTCTCCTATTTTTCTCCTCAAAATTTGGGGTGCGTCTTATGATCCAAAAATACGGTAGTTCTGCTTGCATCACTTTTCTTATTGGTATCACTATTTTAATGCCCTTTTGTCATTACTGTCTCGCCCTCTAGATTTTGATTTAAAATATACCCGGAGAACAGATGCTATTAGTCTTGAAATCTTGCAGTTTGTCATTATCTTTTCAGTTAGCCATTGTAATGGTTATCCATTTCTTTAAATTGACGCTAGACTTAGAAATGAATTTGTAAATTAAACAAGAAATATAATTGTCATGTTTGTACATTTTCTGACTTACCCTGAGTCTGTCATGTAGCAGAGGGCGGTTTCTGAGGCCTCAGAAAATTCAGAGATTCCCTTTAACTATTTTTTAGGATGCAAATATGTATTATAATAATTTCTTACTTTCTTACTTTTAAGGCCACCATATAAAGTATGCCAAAGTCACGCTCACAGTCACCCCGGTGGAAATCAAGGTTAGTATATCATTTTACTTCTAGTCCTCCTAAGGCTACTTTCACACATCAGTTTTTTTCCGTCAGTCAGGATCCGGCTATTTTTAGAAAAAACGGATCCGGCGGAATCTACCGCCGTATCCGTTTTTTCTCATTGACTTGTATTAGCGCCGGATCACGCCACATGGCCTCCCGTTTGTTCCTTTTTTTTTCCGGATACGGCAAAAATTTTCATTCCGGCGTCTTGAAAAAAAACGTCTCTAGCAACGTTTTTTGTATGCGGCAAGAAAACGGACAGCGCCGGATGCTGCGCTTCCGGCTTTTTGACACAATGGAAGTTTATGGGCGCCGGATCAGGAAAAAGACGGATCCGCTCACCGGATTCCGTTTTTCCACTCTGAGCATGCCTGGAACTATTCCTATCGCTTTTTTGGCCTCTCTCTCTCTCTTTCTCTCTGACTGCATTTCTCAAGGTTCAAAGGTTCATGACGGATCCGTCTAAACAACTGATCCATCACGTCAGTTTTTTACAATCCGCGCTGGATCCGTCTTTTCTCAACTTTGACGGATTGTGCCTGATTGCAAAAACCTGATGTGTGAAAGTAGCCTAATATGCCTTGTGAAAATTTACCATGGGACAGTATGAATTTGTGGATTTCTATTAAAGGGAATCTGTCACCCCATTTTAGTCATATCAGCTAAAGACATGACTGAATAGTGCGTCCCATAAGCAAGCTATCGGTATGTAGCTTATATCCAGATACCCCCATTTTGATAGCAAAATATCTTTGTAAAGTTCGGATTCTTTTCTGTAAATCAGGGCGGTCCGGTCCGGAGGGCGGCGTTTTCTCTCTTCTCAACTCTTTCCTTGCCCCGGAAATGACGACTTCCGGGGCAAGGAAAGTGAATGACAATAGTTGCGCATGCGCTGTAATGATTTTATGCTTTGCCCACCGTTGGGCAAAGTAAACTGCGCATGCACGGGGGGGAATTTGAAAAGCGCAATCGCTGGAAGAAGAACGCCATCTGTGCGATTCACAGACGGCCATACGCAAGAGATGCAGAGGAGCGGGGGGGAGGAGAAGAGAGAAAACGCCGCCGACCGGACCGCCCTGACTTACAGAAAAGAGTCCTTATGGGACGCACTATTCAGTCATATCTTTAGCTGATATGGCTAAAATGGGATTTATCACTGGTGGAAACTCGAGAAACTTGACCTTTAGTTGAGCTTTGTGGCAATCCCTTTAAGATTAAGGTACCTTTTATATGATATCAAACCACATAACGTATTCTACTTTATTGTTTTTATGTAGACCTCCCCCATACAGAAGTCCGGAACATGATAGACACAGACACTTTCAAGAGCGTTACCAAGATGGTGAAGGGTTCCATAGAGACCCAGAAGACCCATACACTGGGAAGAAGAAAGGCATGGACAAAGCCATTCAAGGATGCCTCCATATAAACGCTTCAATGATAAAAACTATGAGCCAGATCCACTTCCTACAGACGTAAGGAAATCTCCCTTTGAATCATCCAATCGACTTAAAAGAGTACATTCTCCAGATAGACGCGGAGACGGCAATAGGAGATTTCCAGCTAAATATCCTGAGGATCATAATAGGCATGGCCCCCGAGAACATCGAGATTATCACCAGAGAAACCAAGAACTGAATGCACATCCTGAAACAAACGGGTTTAAACCTTCAAGACGAGAAGATACTTCTCACAGGTCTCACCACAGAGAACCAGAGTGGGATTGGCATGACCATAATGATCAATGGAATCCAGATCATTCAGATTCATATTTACCACCACCTGGCAGGAGAGCTGAAGAATTTATGGATCGAAATTTGTTTCACAACAGGTAGGTGCTATTTATGTCTACCCTCATTGATCTCCCGCCATATGTACCATATTTTTTGGACTATAAGACACACCCTCTCTCTCTATCCCCCCCCCTCCAAATTTGGGGGGAAAATGAGGGTGTGTGTTATAGTCAGAATGTACTTACCAGGAGTGTGGCGCAGCAGGAGTCCAACTCTGCGGGGCGATGATATGACCCCCATCCCAGACTGGTGTGGCAGTATTCGGTGGTGCGGGGGCTCCGTCGACATTTTGTGAAAGCCCGGAGCCCCAGCACTTCCCATCTCAATCTGTGCATGCATCGCCTCCACCGAACACCCAATTTGACCCAGCTCCACTAGCGCTGCCGATTTCCCTCCCCCCCAGTTAGCTGAATTCGGACTGTAAGACGGACCCCCATTTGACGCATTATTTTTTTCCCCTACTTTCCTTCTGAAAATTTGGGGTGCGTCTTATGGCCTGGTTCATCTTCTAGTCCAAAAAATACGGTAACTGTATAGGGCCCATGTAAAAAAAAAAGCATTTATGCGTGACACAACTGAATGCAAATGTAAAGTAGATTACATTATTCCATGCAAAATTATACCTGCATCCCAGTAGAAATTAAAAGGACTCTCTTTTGACCACTGTCTGGTGAACTGGGCTATATATATAAGATGGCTATATGTGCTAGGATCTTTCCTGGCACATACTCCAAGCACATTGTAATTGCTACCAAGATTTATTTTTAATCATATTTTTGTTTGCTATATTACTTGTATTTCATTGATTTAGAGCCTTTGTCATTCTATGCTTAGAAGCCCAGTAGTTAGTCTTCTTAGTGACAGCTTTCTCTATACCCATTTGTACAGGCAAGGCTGTCCATATCTGATTAGGACTGTCTACTGGCCTCTTAATTAAAGAAGGAGAAGTGATTTAAATGAATAAAATACAAATTATTTTTAATCTTTTTCCCAAAACCTAGAGCCTTCTCCTCTAAAAAATGCTGCTGGCAGATTAGACAAATATGTTCAGTGTGTCAAGTTCCTTTAAATTGAATCTGGTACCACATTGCATAATATATACAGTGGGTTCGGAAAGTATTCAGACCCTTTTAAATTTTTCACTCTGTGTCATTGCAGCCATTTGGTAAATGCAAAAAAGTTCATTTTTTTTCTCATTAATGTACACTCTGCACCCCATCTTGACTGAAAAACAAACAGAAATGTAGAAATTTTGGAAAATGTATTAAAAAAGAAAAACTGAAATACCACATGGTCATATAAGTATTCAGACACTTTGCTCAGTTTTGAGTAGAAGCCCCCTTTTGAGCTAGTACAGCCATGAGTCTTCTTGGGAATGATGCAACAAGTTTTTCACACCTAGATTTGGGGATCCTCTGCCATTCTTCCTTGCAGATCCTCTCCAGCTTCGTCAGGTTGGATAGTGAACGTTGGTGGACAGCCATTTTCAGGTCTCCAGAGATGCTCAATTGGGTTTAGGTCAGGGCTCTGGCTGGGCCAGTCAAGAATGATCACAGAGTTGTTCTGAAGCCACTCCTTTGTTATTTTAGCTGTGTGCTTAGGGTCATTATCTTGTTGGAAGGTGAACCTTTGGCAAAGTCTGAGGACAGGAGCACTCTGGAAATGGTTTTCATCCAGGATATGTCTGTAATTGGATGCATTCATGTTTCTTTCAGTTGCAACCAGTCGTCCTGTCCCTGCAGCTGAAAAACACCCCCATAGCATGATGCTGCCACCACCACGTTTCACTGTTGGGATTGTATTGGGCAGGTGATGAGCAGTGCCTGGTTTTCTCCTCACATACCGCTTAGAATTATCACCAAAAAGTTCTATCTTCGTCTCATCAGACCAGATAATCTTATTTCTCATAGTCTGGGAGTCCTTCATGTGTTTTTTAGCAAACTCTGTGCAGGCTTTCATATGTCTTGCACTGAGGAGAGGCTTCCATCTGGCCACTCTGCCATAAAGGCCCGACTGGTGGAGGGCTGCAGTGATAGTTGACTTTGTGGAACTTTCTCCCATCTCCCTACTGCATCTGTGGAGCTCAGCCACAGTGTTCTTGGGGTTCTTCTTTACCTCTCTCACCAAGGCTCTTCTCCCACGATTGCTCAGATTGGCAGGACGGCCAGGTCTAGGAAGACTTCTGGTGGTCCCAAACGTCTTCCATTTAAGGATTATAGAGGCCACTGTGCTCTTAGGAACCTTGAGTACTGCAGAAATTCTTCTGTAACCTTGGCCAGATCTGTGCCTTGCCACAATTCTGTCTCTGAGCTCCTCATGATTCTCATTTGGTCTGACATGCATTGTGAGGTTTTATATAGACAGGTGTGTGCCTTTACAAATCAAGTCCTATCAGTTTAATTAAACACAGATGGACTCCAAAGAAGGAGTAGAACCATCTCAAGGTGGATCACAAGGAAATGGACAGCATGTGACGTAAATATTAGTGTCTGACAAAATGGTCTAAATACTTATGGCCATGTGATATTTCAGTTTTTCTTTTTTAATAAATTTGCAAAAATTTCTACATTTCTGGTTTTTATCAGTCAAGATGGGGTGCAGAGTGTACATTAATGAGAAAAAAATGAACTTTTTGGCGTTTACCAAATGGCTGCAATGAAATGAAGAGTGAAAAATGTAAATGGGGTCTGAATACTTTCCGAACCCATTGTATTTGTAATATATATATATATATATATATATATATATATATATATATATTTCAGCTGCAGATGGAAGGAAAGGAGACACACTAGTTCATAACTAGTGGGTAGGCGGAGCCCCAGATAGGATTGACACCTCAGATTAAAAAGAGTGTTGACCGGCCCCTCCAGCTCGGGCTCCTCCTACTCAGCTCTCCAGTTTACAATTTGAGGTCTCAGAGGATAGTCGCTGCTGGAAGCAGCTCCTCAGAAGATTTTATTATTTTTTATTGGACAAGAGACTTGGATCACCAAATGTGGTCTAGAGGTCTCAGGGGTCTCAGCGCTGCTGGACCCCCACCTCTCCCTTGGCGGATCTGTATTACCCTATATGGTGGTCCCTGCAGAACCCTGCCGGCCCTGGGGGATGAGGATGGCTTCCCTGGCGGGGACGCAAACCGCGCTGCAGGGGTCACTGCGTTCCCCGCCCTGGGGGGAAGCATGGGCATAGCGCCAGAAACCCCTGGGGGTCCCTGTGGCGCTTCGGCTGGTGAGTACCACGCATTTTTATTAATGTGTGTGTGAGTGTTTAAGCGACTGCTGCGGCAGCCGCTGTACAATACATGTCGGTGACTGGTGTTTTTTGTCCGCAGGTGGATGCCTGCAGGACATAGGAGAGGAGTGCGCGCCTTTTTATTTGAATTTTCGCGCCGCTCTGAGCGCGCGCTTTACTGCTGTCTCCATTTCCGGCTTCCCTCATGGAGCACACGGAGGCACAGCGCGGCGGCCATTAAAGAAGCAGGCTGAAAGCTTCTTCTGGCTCTTCTCCCTCCTCCCCTCCCGGCAAGATGTTACACTGTTACCAGCTGGGTGAGTCGCTTCTAGCCCGCAGGCAGAAGCTTAACCCCTTCACCCCCACAGCGCAGGCGCCTTCTGAGGCACTAATGAGTGACAGACTGCGCTGTCCTGCGGCTGTTATCGCATAAGGGGCTCGCACACTCTTTTCAATAATAATAAAGAGGTTGTGGGGAGTCTGCGATTTTAATACTGCCACTATACGTTTCCACTAACGATCTTGATAACGACGCATACTATGCGATCGTTTGTGTGATCATTTTTTAATGTCACTAGTAGCTGCCAATCTGGGCGATCTCATTAACATCGCAATTTTTTAGCGATCTTGTGGAACGTTTTTCTGTTAGTGTGGCATAGCTGTCCTGCAGCTGCTGCCTTATAAGAGGCACTTGGGGCTCGCACAACTTTTTCATTATCAAGGTTGTGGGGAGTCTGCTACTTTAACCCCTTCTTAGGCGGTTAACTCTTAATGCTGGGGTAACTCTCTTTAAGAGCTTTAACCCTTCAGCGATTGTTTTTCTTTAAGAAACACACTGTTCTAGTTACTGA
Organism: Oophaga sylvatica; assembly: GCA_033576555.1. Classification (NCBI taxonomy): domain Eukaryota; kingdom Metazoa; phylum Chordata; class Amphibia; order Anura; family Dendrobatidae; genus Oophaga; species Oophaga sylvatica. The sequence continues at coordinate 551,306,299 of JARQOD010000002.1, read as the reverse complement.
CAGGTTTAACCTGCCTTATGCTGTGCAAGGACATGTCAGAATCTGACACGCAGACCCCGACGGCGTCATGCGCAGCGGTCGGAGGTTCCAGTGGTGTCAAAATAGAGGCCCTCGCTAGTTTCTATGATGGCCTGTCTGACCTTCTAGGTTATGGAGTGTCAGCTAGATCCTCTCAAGGAAGCGACACAAATCGGTGCCTTCCTTCTCGCGTAGCGAAGATGTCCGTTTCGGACAAGGAGGATCGGCAGGGACACTCTGCCTCTCTCATGGACCGTACTATTGGAGCCATGAGGGCGTTACAGTTACCAGAGAGAGGTAACTAGACGTCCTGGTAAGTCGGGATGTTTCAGGAGTCGCATAGGTCGCGACGGCTTTACAAACTGTATCCGTTTTCTACGGAGTTGATTGTTAATTGGATCTCCTGAAGTGAATGTCCCTTTATCCCAGCTTAGCAAATCTTCCTGGTAAAGGAAGGCGAGTCTGCAACAGAAAAATGGAGATGGCAACAATATCCATCTGCGAGGCCGCGGGTCATGGATTCAGTATTAAGGATCTATGTGTACTTGTAAAGTTTCCCTGAGCCGTTTGGACCGTCTACGGACGGCGTGACAAGATGGATCCCCTCTATCGAGATAGATGGGCTTTTCAAGTTGAAGGATTCTGCGTCACTGCTATCCAGGGCGCAATCCTCGGCAGTCACAGTCAGAAGAGCACTGTGGTTTAGACAGTGGAACGCGGTTTCCAAGCAGGGTTTGCTATCTTTAGCTTACAAGGTGGTCAGCTATTTGAATCTGACCTCACAGAGCTGATTGCTGAGGCAAAAGAAACAGCTTTACCGCAGCGCAGAGCTGTGACTTCTGCGTCTGGCAGGACTAGTGCCGGTAGTTGTCGGCGGTCTTTTTGGTCCAGGGGATGATCCGGTCAACCCTCTGGGGTTTAGGTCGTTCCTCTCTTTTTTTTAAAAAAAAAAAAGGGGGGGGAATTCTCAGAAATTCCGCATACCCTGGAAACAGAACTTCCATTAAGACAAAAGCTGGCAAAAAACCCGCTAAAGCGGTCTGACGTCTGGGTTTCACTCGAGCGCTCTCGAGTGGAGGGTCGTTTACTCCAATTCAAACCGACTTGGGTTTCCCGTGTGTCGGACGCCTGGGTGACACAGGTTGTGTTGGCAGGCTACTTCATAGAGTTTCTTTCTCGACCCCTGGACAGGTTTTGCCAATCTCGCATTCCGTCAGAGCCGAGCTATTTGCCGCTCTACTACGAGAGGTCGATTCTCTTCTGCAGAAGGGTGTGGTGATACCGGTTCCGCAGAGGACTGGGGAAGAGGATTCTTATTCCAACCTCTTTGTGGTCCCCAAAAAGGAGGACAAATTTCTCCCTATTTTGGATTTTAAAGAGTGAATCGGCATGTTTACATCCCGAAAATTCCGCATGGAGTCACTTCGTTCCGTTGTGGCAGCCCTGTCGCAGAACGTCTTTTTGGTCAATCGACATTCGCGATTCTTATTTGCATGCTCCCGTCGGAAGGGCTCACCGGCTTTTCCTTCGTTTTGCCATAGGTCAGGACCATTACCAGTTTGTGGCTCTGCCATTCGGCTTGGCTTCGGTGCCCAGAGTTTTTACAAAAATTCTAGCGCCCCTCATGGCAATTCTTCGAAGACAGGGGGTTACGATTTCCCTACCTGGACGACCTTCTGATTGTGGCGTCCTCAAAGGTGGAGGCGGGGATGGCTCGCAATCTATCCCTTCAGCTCCTGGAGGATTTCGGGTGGCTGGTCAATTGGGAGAAGTCGTCTCTGGAACCATCGCAGTCAATCCTGTTTTTGGGAATGCATTTCGACACGGTACGGACGGTGGTGTCCCTTCCTCCAGACAAGCGGGCATGTCTCTTTCGACATGTACAGATTATGAGGTCTGCGACAGCAATGTCCTTTCGGAAGTGTATGCGCCTTCTGGGTTTGACGTCCATGGAGGCACTTCCGTTTGACCAATTTCATCCCAGGGCCCTCCAAAGGCTCATTCTGAGTCGTTGGGATCGATCGCAAGCTTCTCTGGATTGCAGCGTCATCATCTTTCACAGGGTGCGAGAATCCCTAGGATGGTGGTTATGTCCAGGAGCGTTATCCCTGGGGAAATCTTTCCTCCCTCCGAGGTGGTCGGTCATAACCACCGATGCCAGCCTGACGGGCTGGGGGGGGTGTCTGGAACGATCTTTGGATCCAGGGAGTATGGTCATCGGAAGAGTCTGTTCTACCGATCAACATCCTGGAATTGAGGGCAATTTTTTCTTTTGCCTCCAACACTGGACGCTCCCTTTGAGCGGTCTGCCAGTCCGAGTGCAGACAGACAACGCGACGGCGGTCGCGTATATCAACCACCAAGGCGGGACAAGGAGCTCCAGACTCATGATGGAGGTGTCTCGGATTCTGCCATGGGCCGAGACCAGGGTTCCAGCCATCTCTGCGATTCACATTCCAGGAGTCCAGAATACCACGGCGGACTTCCTCAGTCGCGAGAAGATGGATCCTGGAGAATGGAGTTTTCATCCGAAAATTTTTGCACTGCTGTGTTCCCGTTGGAGAACTCCCCAAGTGGATTTGATGGCATCCAGGTTCAATGCCAAACTACCGACCTTCATGTCCAGGTACAAGGACCCGAAAGGCTGTGGCGGTGGTTGCTCTGGTGGCTCCGTGGGATCTTTTCGAGCTAGTCTATGTGTTTCCGCCGATATCTTTACTTCCTCTGGTGCTGCGTCGGATCAGCCTGGAGAGAATTCCGGCTATGTTGATAGCCCCGGATTGGCCAAGGAGGACGTGGTTCTCGACACTGGTGTCGCTTTTGGAGGCACCGCCACTCCCTCTTCCTCCTCGCCCGGACCTGCTAACCCAGGGGCCCGTTCGTCATCCGGACTTGAAGTCTCTGCGTTTGACAGCGTGGCTCTTGAGACCGAAATATTGACCCGTAGAGGTTTTTCAGTCGAAGTCATTGCACTCTGCGAGCTGCCAGAGGTCCGGCTACTACTAAGATTTATCACAAGACTTGGGAAGCCTTCTTTTCGTGGTGTTCGGGTTCTTCAATGAAGCCAAGGATTTTTTTCCATTCCCAATATGTTGGCTTTGCTGCAGTACGGGCTGGTCAAAAGGTTTGACAGTTAGCACTCTGAAAGGCCAGGTTTCTGCCCTGTCCTTGCTGTTTCGGAAGGCTATCGCCTCGCGTAGGGACGTATGTTCCTTTTTTCGCGGAGTAACCCGTCAGTTTTCACCGCGGAAGGCGTCTGTGTCTCCTTGGCGGCTCAACCTTGTCTTGGAGGCTCTTCAGCATGTACCTTTTGAGCCTATGGTTTCTGCTAGCCTTTCTTTAATTTCTTGGAAGATTGCCTTCTTAGTGGCGGTAACCTCTTTAAGAAGGGTTTCTGAGTTGGCAGCTCTTTCCTGCTCGCTTCCTTTCCTGGAGTTTTACCCGGATCGAGTAGTGCTTTGCACACGGGGCGACTTTCTACCTAAGGTGGTGTCGCAATTTCATGTTAACCAGGATATTGTATTGCCCTCGCTTTGCCCGGGCCCAAGGAATGCAAAGGAACGGGACTTGCACAAATTGGGTTTAGTGCGGACCTTGAAGTTCTATTTGTCTGTTACTCAAGGTTTTAGGAAGTCAGATTCTCTGTTTGTGATTCCAGCAGGTCGCAGGCGTGGTCAACGAGCTTCCAAGGTTTCTATAGCTCGTTGGATTCGGTCAGCCATTTTGGAGGCTTACCGTCTTAAAGGCGAACCTTGCCGATTAAGATTCAAGCTCACTCCACGAGGGCTGTGGCTTCATCGTGGGCCTTTCATCAAGGGGCTTCGGCAGCTCAGCTCTGCCGAGCGGCGACCTGGCGCTCCGTCCACACATTTACACAGTTTTATAAGGTGGACGTCAGTGCTTCCGCTGATGCGGCCTTAGGACGTAGGGTCCTGCAGGCAGCGGTATTTTAAGTTTTAGTTAACTTGTATTTGGCGCCTGTTGCGCATTTATCTAGGTTGATGGGTTTCTGCCTCTTTTGGTTTTTTCCCACCCTAATTTTTGGACTGCTTTGGGACGTCCCACTAGTTATGAACTAGTGTGTCTCCTTTCCTTCCATCTGCAGCTAAAAGACGGATTTTGGTAAGAACTTACCTGTAAAATCCTTTTCAGCGAAGGAAGGAAAGGAGACACAGCTCCCTCCCATGGCAGAAGTGTGTTGTTGTATTACAGATGCAGCGTGACCCTTCTCTGATAGCGATTTTCTGGGCTGAGGTCGACGCGCTACGGCTCTGTTCCAGCATTGCCAGCTTATCGCAGTAGTCAGGTTCAGTGAGTAGTACCTGGACTGTGTGTTTTTTTTCGGCTATATGCATAACCTGTCTTCTTGTTTTTTCTCTGAAGTCCTTCAGAAGGGGTTATTTTGCTCCGCTGGTGATATTGCTCTTCCTTAAGCTTGTGTACAACTGGAGAGCTGAGTAGGAGGAGCCCGAACTGGAGGGGCCGGTCAACACTCTTTTTAATCTGAGGTGTCAATCCTATCTGGGGCTCCGCCTACCCACTAGTTATGAACTAGTGTGTCTCCTTTCCTTCCTTCGCTGAAAAGGATTTTACAGGTAAGTTCTTACCAAAATCCGTCTATTTAACACATTATTAAATAGATCTCATAGACCTGGTGAGACTGGTGTACTTCCTTTTAAAATACATGTCAAAATGTATCATTCTGAAATTTAAAATAAGCATTTTATGAGTCCAGATAGTCTTTTTAGGAAAAGTATCCTTCAGCAAGGATTATGCAAAGTCTGATATGGCTTTTTAAAGTAAGTACACCAGTCTCATCAGTTCTGAGATATATTTAATTATATATAGTTTGTATCATGATATCCGATGACCAGTTTGCTTCAAGGAATGTGCTAATATGTTGGATTTCTGGTCTGCTTTGATTTCCACTCTAAGATAATAATTATTTGTGTTAACAGGCATCCTGAGGATCATGATTACATAGAACATGAGCCATTTTCCAAAAGAACTAGAGATCCAGATAGACATGATTACCGGCCGCCACATCGACATTTTCACTGGAATGATGATCATGCATCACGGACATATCATGAAAAGAATTGGTCAAAAGACTCAGATCTCAGAGATCCCAGCCCTGTTGTATACCAGACAGATTCGGGAGAACTTACCAAGATAGAATATGACTACAGTCACAGGTCTCCATCGTATGTACACGGCGAGTTACATTTATCAAATGACCGTGCTGAGAGACACAACCGTTATGAAGACAAGAAAAACTTTCCCACCAGAACTGCTCAACACAACAGATCAAATACAAGTAACCGAGAAAGGGAGAAATTCTCTGAAAGACCACCAGAACCGTCTACTAAACACAATGAAGGAAAGGCTCCCGATGGGGACATGTTCAAAACAGATAACAAACACCCAGATCATAAGCACAAGGAAACTGGAAGGAAAGCTGAATACAGGATGGAATCAAGTACTAAACGCCACTTGGATAACCATAATCCAGAATCTTCTGAGCCAACCGTAATATCGAAGATTAGTTCCTCAAAGGAATCCATCATGGTTAAATTGGATTTGAAGAAATCTGTGGATAAGTATAGGTATTATTTTTATTAATCTGCTAATTAAATTTTTTTTTTCCTTGGGTTTTCTGTGAGAGCGAGGTAAAAGTTCATGCTTCTTTCATCTGTGGAAACAAGAGGATGACACATCTAGAAGTTTGCTTGAAAGAGCTTGAAATTTTCATGCGTGAATGGAATAGAATGGGGTGGAATTGCAGAAGAAACCTAGTTGACTAGTAAGCACTCTTAATTTACTAACAGAAGAAAGTTCATCGTAAGACTAGAAGACTACAACAAGTACAAAAGAAAAAAGAAGCGTCACAGATGCAGAAAACAGAAACCGCAAAATATTTTCCTAAAAAGATCACGCTCCCTTCATACATGACATTCATGAGGATCATATGAACATTATCCTTCCAAGCCTAATATTTTTCGCAGAGTGGCTTATGCTCTCAGTGACTTCACTCACCAATTAATCTTTGGAAACGAGTTGGAACATTTGATGATTGAATAAATGTTGATTTAATTCCCTAAAGAAAGCGAGGGGGGGACACATTTCCAAAAGTTTCCATGGGACCAACTTTACTGGAAAGAAAATTGTAGCCTCTGTCAATAATAATATTGTGTATGTTATGTGAAACGTCGGGAGACATTATTAAAACAACAAACAAGCTGCAAAATCCAAAATAGTCAAATCGAACCTAATTAAGTGATTTTTTTTTCCTTGGCGGTGTCCATCGGCTGACATCCTGCGTAATGGGTGCTTACTGCGTTCTGAGGAAATTCATGTTTTATACTTTGATCGTCCTTATATACAGGATTTAGGTCTTGAATATGAAGAGTGACGACCATCACCAAATACAGCTGAAAAAGAGCCATGAAATGTGTGGAAACGTATATGCTGAATTTGTATGGACAGAACACTTGCCTATCCATTTTCCCCATACAGTTACACGTCTGAATGAGTTAAAACGACGATTGTCCTACATTTTAACGACCCATTTTCATACCTAACCTGGAGCAAATCGTAACCACATGGACTTCGTTCTTCGACATACCTTTTAATCGTGTCGTCTCGAAAAGCATGAAAGAAAATTTGCCATGAAGATACAAAGAATTCTCAAACCTGAGGTCCACCTCGCCATAATATACTTATCATTGAAGTCAGCTACTACTAAAAACACATTAATCTGTAAAGTCGCATGAAATTTTTCTCGCCTCACAAATCTAGAATAGCACAGGATAATATAATATGCAAATGACTCCACTGCCGAAATCAGAGTTTATATAGTGTTTGATGATTGGGTGGCATCATATATTGCTATGTAGATTTACATCAACAATGTGGATCCTGTTTATGACCTGAAAGAGCAAGAATATTGAACAGGTAAGGGGATAGTTCTGTCTTGCATCAAAATGTTTATTGTCTTCTTGAAACTAAGGTTCTATTATCAATGAAAGGGGTATTGCCAGAATTGAAAGCTGTCCCTTAATCATTGTATGACGGATAGCGTACCCCCAGAGGTCGGACCCCGGCTATCCTGAGAGCGGAGCTTTGCTATGCTATACTTTCTCAAGATCAACAAGTGACTCTCCAAGCCCCATTCTTATGATCACTGAGGGTCTAATTAGTCGGACCCCCAGCAATCAGTAAGTGAACCCCTATCCTAACTTTCAATTCTGAGAATACCCTGTCATTTTTATTTGTTTTACATCATCTATATTTGTATTGTAAAGTTTGTAGCATTTTCTTGTAATGACTTCATTGCTAATTTTATTCAGTCCCAATGTTTTTGCCACTAGAGCCTCATAATGTAGACACTGAGATCCTGATTCCATTGATGTGTCACTTACTGGGCTGCTTGCTGTAGTTTTGATAAATTAGTTTTATCAGCTGGAGATTATCACTAGAGGACTGCTGCCAGGTAGTCCTCCATATTCATGAGTTCTGTATAACTCCGCCCTCATCACTGATTGGCAGCTTTCTGATTATGCACAGTGTACACAGAAAGCTGCCAATCAGTGGTGTGGGCAGGGTTATACAGAGCTCAGGATTTAGAGAACTGCTAGATCTACAGCAGATAAAAGTGATGTTTATCAAAAATACAGCACGCAGCCCAGCAAAGTGACACATCGCTGGAATCGGAGTTTTGCCACTACATTATGATGCTCTTAATGGGTAAGCAAAATCCTGGTAACAGATTCCCTTTAAGTATTGTAAAGATGCATAAGACTTTCACAACTCGCACCCCTAAATTCTGTACAACTTACCCAGTCCATGCGTAAAATTTGCTATGCTTTACGTAAATTTATCTCTGCATATATGGAGTATGAATGAAGTAACTCCCTAAATTGTTCTTACCTAGACAACCCAATGAACACTGGAATATTGCCAAGGATATTCAACAAAAGTCTCACGTACCTCAAGGGAAGAATTACGAACAAAAGAGATCAGAAAATGATGTTCAAAAAAGGTGCTCTATTAACATGTGCTAGAGCCTGCAAAATGTATTTTTCTATTTGGGGGTGGGAAGGATGGAGGTTATGTGACTGCGACCAATAGCAGAAACCTGACAAGCTCAGTGGGTTATTTGTTAATGCATTTGGTTGGCCGTTGTTGGTGGCTGTTGTGTAATAGGCTATATTAACACCTGTGCTTATACTTAACATTGTTACGTAGGTTTAAAAAAAGACTTGGGCCCATCAAGTTCAACCTTTTTCCACCAATTGTACACTTTGTCACTAAATTATAGTAATTATATATAACCCACGATGTTATATGTATAGAGGAAATCATCCAGCCCTTTTTTAACAGCTGTCATAGTGTCTGCCATTACTACCTCTTGTCGTTGGACATTTCACAGTCTGACTGCTCTAACTGTAAAGAACCCTTTCCTATTTAGCTGCCGGAATCACCTTTCTTCCACCTGTAATGAGTGCCCCCTGGTCCTTAGTATGGTCCTTGTAAGGATTAAATCATGCGCCAGTCCTTTTGCATTGACCACACATATATTTATACATGTAAATGAGGCTTTTTATATTTCAAAGTGTTTAAAGGGTATGCCACACTGAACAACATCGCTAACGGGATCGCTAAAAAACGTCACTATTTAGCGATCCCGTTAGCGATGTTGTTGTGTGCGGCAGCTGCCAGCGACGAGCTTCCTGCTGTGATCTCGCTCGTCGCTGGAATCGTTCCGGACCCTATTTTATCGTCGGCGCTCCCGCTGGGTAAGTATAATCGCTGAGTGTGGCACCTTTTCTTAGCGATTTAGCGGTACTCTTGTACCGCTAAAGTCGTTAAGGAGATCGCTAACCGCGATAGCGTCCTTAACGACATCGCTAAGTTAGGTAGCTACTAGCGATATAAAAACAATCCCGCTAGCGATCTCATTAGTATGCGACGCTAACGAGATCGCTAGCGGGATTGTGTAGTGTGGCAGTACCTTTAGGAAGCATTATACAATGAAAAGTAGAAAGACAAATACAATGAAGTCAACAAGCCTGAAGGCATAATAAAGAAAATCAATTCACATAGCACCATGAAGTGTAGCCAGAAAACTACGTACACATGTATGTGCAGTGCTCAGCATACTGAGGACACGGAGTGATTTCACTATAGAGCAGTACCTCAGTGAATTCATGGTGCTGTTCTTACAAATCACGGCGGTCATACAAAATACAAGATGTAGTAGTTTTTGATGAGGGGTGTGTTCATTTTTGCATCAACTAATTTAGAATTAAACTGGAAATTGTTCTTGTACCCAGTGAAATATTGAATCAAATCTTACTTTTCAAAGGGGGTGTACTTATTTCTGCTGATCACTCTGCATACATCTGATCATCATAATAGTGTAACAGGGCATGGCCCTGAAATTCGACTTTATTTCGATATGCGAGCATTTAACTACTATGCATAATATGGTGAGATCAACAACTCCGCAACCCAAAAATCACTTATGAGCGCCTCCTACACCGCTCTCTATGTGCAGAGTCTGCATTCTGTGACACAAGGAGTAAGGCCAAAGAAAAAGGACCAGAAGCTTTGTGCGCATGCTGCTGGAAATATCTGGACACTGAAAACCATTCAGCAAAAAATGACAACCACTTCATGGAATTTTTTTTGGTATTTTTTGTATCTTTGCTAGACATACAAAGTTAAGACTGCTTTAACCATTGCAGGAACAATACCACTCCCAATGAGAGGCAGATGTCTGAAGACCTGGTTGCTGTACATGGAAAGGACGCGTTTCAACCTGTGTTTGACCATCTAAGTTCTGCAAAGCATGGGGAAAATTATGCTCCAAAGTCTGAATTTACTCAGGAAATCATAACCATTATCCATGAAGTGAAAGGTGAGATGAATTGGTAAATCGCTGGGATGTTAGGACTTATTGTTCTTTGGTTGTATATTGAAATGAAGTGGTCTGGGCAGTGTAATAATGTCTTTAGGGTGGTACTAATGCTTATTAATGCTATGTGAAAAATGATTTTTATTTCCCTCGATAAAATAAAAACATCTACACTCACCTCCCATTCCAGCGGTGTCGACACTCGCGTTCCCCGTGCTCATATGATGCGGTTATATCACGTGAGCCCTTGCCCAATCAGTGCTGGCGTCACTGGCCCCGCCTTCGGACATATAAATAGTCAAGAGGAAGTGAGCGGTCAGCGCCGCTGGTTTCCTGCTGATCACTTAAACGTCTGAAGGCGGGGACAGTGACGCCAGCACTGATTGGGCGCAGGGCTCGCGTATCATAACACCCTCACGGGAGACGGAACGAAAGGTGTGTATAGGTGTTTTTATTTTAACGGGCAAACATGAGGAATTAGAAGGGGTTGTACAAGTAAATTAAGGAGTTGCTTACAGGAATGCTACTGCCATGAATCACAGTATGTCACGAGACTTCTGAGGCCAGTGATTGGTGACAAGTGGGTTTTACAGGCCATCACGCAGCAGACGATCAGCAGGGTTGAAATGTAGTAGTATATATAATTTACCTGTGTTAATATATTGCTTCCTGTGGTGGCTTTTAGTTAATTTGGACAGCCACTTTGAAGGGGTTTTCTTCTGTTTTTGTATTCAGGAGCAGACCACTTCTCTGCCTCCCGGCTTCCTACTTGGCGGAGGGCACTGCTCTGAAGATGACAGCTGGTGTCGGCGGCATGGCTGAGCTGGTGGCCGGCTCTGTGCGTGCTCAGATACTGCTGGCAGCCTGGTAGAAGCGCAGGCAGACTGAAGCTGTCTGGACGCAATGAACCAGCTGGCTTCTGAGCAGCGTTTATAAGCTTTATAGCAAAAGGCTTACAGGGGCTCTCTTGTTTCTTTTGTGGCTGATAATTTTAGCCGTGAGCTGTACAATACAGAATAAAAATCCCTGTTCTTGATAATGGGGGACATTTTTAATATTAGATAAATTGCAATGTTTGTTTTTACAAGCACTTTACAATTTTCCCTATTTACTGATTGGAATCTGTCACCATGTTTTTACTACCTCAACTGAGATTAGCCTAATGTAGAGAAACAGACCCTGATTCCAGTGATGTATCACTTAAGGGTATGCCACACTAAACAGCGTCGCTAACGAGATCGCTAAAAAACGTCACTATTTAGCGATCTCGTTAGTGACGCCGGTGTGTGTGGCATGTACTAGCGACGTGGCCCCTGCTGTGCCCCTGCTGTGAACTCGTTCATCGTTCACATCGTTCCGGACCCTATTTTTATCGTTGGCGTCCCGCTGGTGAGCATATATCGCTGAGTGTGGCACCTTTTTTTTAGCGATGTGCGGTGTTTTTGTACCGCCAAAGTCGTTAAGGAGATCGCTAACCGCGATAGCGTCCTTAACGACATCGCTAAATTAGGCAGCTACTAGCGATATTATAACAATCCCCCTAGCGATCTCATTAGTATGCGACGTTAACGAGATCGCTAGCGGGATTGTTTAGTGTGGCAGTACCTTTCGTTTACTGGATGCAATCAAAGTTTTTAGATGTAGCAGAGCTCAAAAAGCTAACCCCCCCACATCACATCTCTCTATGTACATTGTTAATTGACCTTAAGCTGCTAATCAGTGATGGGGGTGTGTTTGGACCAGTATGCACGTGGGCAGCTAGTCCTGCAGTCATAATCTCCTGCTGATAAAGCACTCATTGTACTGAAACAACAGCACACAACCTAATAAATGGCACATCACTGAAATCACTGTCTCAGCCCAAACCTTATGCTGTTCTCAGATTACATAGCAAAAGACTACTGACTGATTCCCTTTAAAATGAGGCGACCACTTTTGTGCCTTAGTTAGATCACTGCCTATACTCCGGTCTCGTTTTCTGTCTGTCATACAGATTGATTTAGAGACTTTGTTCTTTATTTACAGCAAACCTTTTCAAGTCTCCTGAAATGTCGCTCCATGAACGTTTTTTCCAAGCTGCAAGCCGAAAGCAATAAGGAAGAGATGAACCTTAAGAGGCCTACAGCCCAGCCCAATCCAGAGATTCACAGGTGAACGGATGTGACTGCGCTTCTGTCCTGATGGCAGGCAGCAACATGTTAATGCAGCACTGAAATATTTCATGACTTCACAGCCTCGGTCCGCCTCCTCTTGTTCCTATTCCCTATATAGACAGTTTTGGCTGAACCTAACATTGGTTTTGCAATAAGAATAGAATCTGACGTTAGTTGTTCTTTTTTTAGCTACATAGACTGTGGACTGTGTATTAGTCTTGAGCAAAGTTTACTGTACTGTAGCAATGACATTGTGTAAGGGGGATGGGGAGTTGATGTTTTACCCTTTCATATATGTCATTGTTACTTAGAGATTGGGGCTAGAGGTTCAAATGCCATATTTAGACTGATAACAGTGTCAGCATTCAACTGAAAAGGACTTTCGGAAGAAGCATTGTGGGAATAAACTACTTCCAGCCAATCATCATTATTGACCGTTCTACTGGTGAAGCTGATTGGCTGATTTATTCACCAGCTCTTCCCACATGTCCTTTTTAGTTGAATGCAGGTGCAGTATACATTCTTTCTTAAAGATATATACAACACATTCAGGCTACTGATAAATAGCTAAAAAAAAAACAGAGAACCATGTTTAAAACAATGCATCTTTATTAGTAACAGTTAAATAAGTTAAAAAACCACAAAGTACCTCTTATGAAGAGACATCACTGTGTCCTGACCCAATCCGTACAAGCCCAGAATACAGAGTTGAAATTTATATACAGAGGCTAAACATCCAATAAGTTAAATGACTCCTCATACAAATAATACAACCGCCAGTATGGAAAATCCCCTCTATAATCATACAATATATCCAATCAAGGGAATATAATATAAACAGTACATACTGACACTGAGGCTGTGTTTTCATGATCAGGAAACACAGCGCTTTGGACGGAGCGGAAAGTCCGCTCCGCCCAAAGCCCTGCCCCCTAGTGAACGTGCGGTCAATCCGGATGTGTTCATTGAACACATCCGGAATGACCGCAGGGCTACACGGGCCTGTGTTATTTCCCTTGCGGCGCCTTAGCGTCGCCGCAAGGGTATAGGACATGCTGCGATCTAAAAAGACGCACAGCATGTCCGTTAACGCAGATCTGCCGCCTGCGTGTTTATAAGCATAGTGGAGACGGGATTTCTTGAAATCCCCTCCACTATGCTGTAACCTCTGGACGCTGCATGTTTGACGCTGCGCCAGCGCACAGCGTCAAACACGCCGCAATTACTGAAGAAATCCGGATCGTGGAAACATACCCTAAGACAGTTAAAATGGAAAGAGAGGGGCAAACTAAAAACTGTAAAAAAAAAAAAAAAAAGACCAATAGCAGCAGAGATTAGAGACCGGCATTATCTGTTACTTCGATTGCTGTACCCTTATTCATTAGATTATTCATGCATCAGGAATAATTCTGCATCTCTATATCTACAACTGTACAGCTCTCGCCCGGTATTTATCACTAGCTGAATGCGTTGTATATATTGCATTTGAAGTGCCATTATCATGATTGTTTTGCCCTTTCGAGCTTTATTCATCTCTTAAAGATGAAGTGTGATTTAGCTGGAAAAATATTACACATTGTATTTTTAAAGTTTATTATTTGTTTTTTTCTTGTAAACCTTTGTCCTGGCAGGAGAATTGACATCTCTCTGGAAGATCTCCAGAACAAGGCTCTCCACAAAGCAGAAATTACACTGGTAAATATTAGTCCGCTCCTTGTGTAGACTTGTGTGTGCTTGAGTGTATGTACATGATGATCTGCTGATAACGAGGGAATTCGGAAACAAGAGCCTTAACCCCTTCCCGACATGCACCGTACTAGTACTTCTCTGCGGGAATTGCATTGCAGCAAACAGCAGTACTAGTACGGCGCACCAATCGCACAGCCTCACGCTGAGTGCTGCAGCGATCAGGTGTGGGTGTCAGATGTATGCGACAGCTGACACCCCGCAGCAATGCCCACGATAGGTGCTAGCACCCATCGCGGGCATTTAAGCCCTCTGATGCCGCTGTCAGTAGTGACAGCGGCATATAGAAACATCGCACAGGGAGCGCGCTTCCATCAGGACGTGATACAATCGCGTTGTTCTGATGGTCTCCATGAAGACCCCGGCCCTAAGATGTCCTTCCGGGTCCTGCAAGTGCCTGCTGAGAGCTGACGCCGGAATGCCTCCTTCCCTGCCTGTCAGATCCTGATCTGATACTCTGCAGTGCTAAGTGTCACATCAGCGATCTGACATTATATAGTGATGTAAAAAAAAAAATATTACAAAGTAAAAAATATTTTTTTTAAAAAATCCCCAAATAAAGAAAAAAATAAATATTTTTCCAATAAATGCGGTACGTTTATTTATGTAAATAAAACTATAAAAGTACACATATTTGGTATCACCGCGTCCGTAACGACCTGCCCTATAAAACTGTCCCACTAGTTAACCCTTCAGTGAACAAAAAAGCAAAAAAACAGTGCTTTATCATACCGCCGAACAAAAAGTGCAATAAAACGCAATCAAAAAGACGGATGTAAATATAATTGGTATCGCTGAAAACGTCATCTTGTCCTGCAAAAATCAAGCTGCCATACAGCTCCATCAGCAGAAAAATAAAAAAGTTATAGCTCTCAGAATAAAGCGATGCAAAAATAACTATTTTTTCTATAAAATAGTTTTTATTGTGTAAAAGCGCCAAAACATTAAAAAAAACAATATAAATGAGGTATCGCTGGAATCGTACGGACCCAAAGAATAAAGCTGTCTTACCAATTTTACCACACGCGGAACGGTATAAAAAAAACAAAAAGAAGTTCCTGAATTGCTCGTTTTTGTTCATTCTGTCTCCTAAAAATCAGAATAGGAAGCAATCAAAAAAGGTCATGTTTAAATGGTACCAATAAAAACGTCAGCTCGTTCCGCAAAAAACAAGCCCTCACATGACTCGGTCAGCCGAAATATGGAAAAAAATATAGCTTTCAAAATATGGTGATGCAAAAACTAGTTTCTCCATCGCCTCATTGGGAGACACAGACCATGGGTGCTTTGCTGCTGCCACTAGGAGGACACTAAGCTAATACACAAAGAAATTGGCTCCTCCTCCGCAGTATACACCCTCTGCTGGCTCTAGCCTGAACCAGTTCTTGCTTAGTGTCTGTAGGAGGCACTTGGGACTGGCTTCAGACCCCCACGTTATTATTTTAATTTTTACTTTTTTGCTTTTTTCTACGGATTCAAGGGGCGACGGGGCCTTTCGAGGTCCCGATCTCCAAAAACCACCAACAGGCGGGCACGCAGAGTGTCGTCGCCCCGTACCCCCTCCTGCAACCTTAATGCGACCTGAGCTCTCCTCAGAGGCGACGGATCCTTCAATGGGTCCGCTCTCCCCACACCACCAACAGACGGGTGTCGCCCCCAAGTACCCCCTTCTGGAGCCAGGTTCTTCAGTTGGACATGCCAGCCCTCCTCACCAATCCTGACAAGAAAATTTACCTCAGGTAACATGCAGAGGCTCCATACGGCGTCCGTGCGGCCCCACTGCATCACCACTGTCAGAAAACGGATGGTGACTGGAGGCAAAATAGACCTATCCACCTCCCTATCAAAGGGATGGTTGATTGAGGATGGATGGCGTGCAGCGCTCCCGACTCGGCTATATACCGGCCATGTGAGTACAGCTACTGGTTGGCACCCGGTACATGAGATATTAACCCTCTCCGCCTCCCTATTGGGGACGGTGGATTGAGGATGCAATCCGCGCAGAAATCTATGCGCCCCCGCGCCATTTCCACAGTGCGGCACCTCGGCGGATACAGGATTTTTTACCGCCATTTCTGCAACAGCTGTATATGAGCCGCCGCCGCAGCCTTTTTGTCTCGCCGCGGCCGCTTGGGAGCCGCCGCCGCGACCTTCACGTGGCGGGCGTCGCTGCCGCGGCCTGCTCACACTTACTGTGGCCGCCGCGGCCTTGCGGGGGCCGCTGGAGCCTTTAGTCTCGCCGCGGCCACTTGGGAGCCGCCGCCGCGACCTTCGCATGGCGGGCGTCGCTGCCGCGGCCTGCTCACAGTAGCTGCCGCTTCATACGGGCCGCTGCTGCGGCCTTTGTTTCACCGCGGCTGCATAGGAGCCGCGGCCTTGTGGGATCCCGCCGCGGCCTTCGCGTGGCGGGCGCCGCTGCGGCCTACTCACGGTGGCCTCTGCCGCCGCGGCCTCGCCTGGGAGTCGACACCGCGACTGGAGCTGCCGCTGCGGCCTTCTTTTAGGGTCGCCGCCGCGACCTTGCCTGAGAGCCTCGTATGGAACCAGCTGCCGCGGCCTTGTTTCTAGCCGCCGTCCCGGCCCTTTCTGTAGCCGCGGCCACCTTTAGTGAGAGCCGCGGCCTTGTTTGGTCGGAACCGCTGCCACGGTCTTGTTTCGAGCTGCGGGACAGTGCCGCGGCCTTCTTTGTAGCCGCCGCGGCCTCCTTTTTCAGCAGCAGAAGGAAGGAAGGGAGACACATTCATTACCAGTGGGTAGGCGGAGCCCACACAGGATAGAACACCTCAGATTAAAAAAGAGTGTTGACCGGCCCCTCCAGCTTGGGCTCCTCCTACTCCAGCTCTCCAGTCTAAAATTTGAGGTCATAGAGGATAGTCGCTGCTGGAGCAGCTCCTCAGAAATTTTTTTTTTTTTTATTTTAACCGGACAGAGACTTGGACCCCCGTGGTCTAGAGGTCTCAGGGGTCTCAGCGCTGCTGGACCCCAACCTCTCCCTTGGCGGATCTGTATTACCCTTTAAGGAGGTCCCTGCAGAACCCTGCCGGCCCTGGGGGATGAGGATTGCTTCCCTGGCGGGGACGCAAACCGCGCTTCTGGGGTCACTGCGTTCTCTGCCCTGGGGGGGAAGCTACGGGCACAGCGCCACAAATCCCTGGGGGTCCCTGTGGCGCTCAGCTGGGTGAGTACTCCACATTTTAATGTGTTCGAGTGATTCAGCGGCTGCTGCGGCAGCCGCTGCTACATGTATTCAGTGTGGTTATTGTGTACTTTTGTCCGCAGGTGGATGCCTGCAGGACATGCGAACGAGAGCGGAGTGAGTCGCACGTTTTTTTTTTAAACCGGCGGGGGGCGTGGCTTCGCTCTTCCCCGTTTTTTTCGCGGGCAGGAAGCGCTCTTAGCACGCGCTTTACCCTGCCTTTTCTCTTCCGGCTTCTCTTCTCTAGCGCGGCGGCCATTACATGACGGCCTCCTCGGGCTCCTCACTCTCCCCGACCGATCGAAAGGAGAACACTGCACCGCGGCCAGCTGGGTGAGTCGCTTCTACCTGTCAGGGCAGAAGCTTGACTCCCTCACCCCCACAGCACAGGGCGCCTTTCTGGAGGTACTGTCACACGGAACGCTCCCGCTACGATCACGATAGCAACGCATACTAATGCGATCGTTTTTGTGATCGTTTTAATGTCGCTAGTAGCTGCCACAGTGGGCGATCTCATTGACGACGCATAAGTGGTTAGCGATCTCCTTAGCGACTTTGGCGGTCATTGCGATGTACAAATCAGCGCAATATTTTAGCGATCTCGTTGGCGTTCTTGTTTAGTGTGGCATACTCTTGAGGCACTGCCCTGCAGCTGCTACCTCATAAGAGGCACCTGGGGCTCGCACACCCTTTTCATTAAACAAGGGTTGTGGAGAGTCTGCGAAATTAACCCCTTCTCAGGCGGTTAACCCTTAATTGGGGGACAGCTGAGGTAGCTCTCAATTTAAGAGCTTTAACCATTCAGCGTTCGTTTTGCCTTTAAGAAACCACACTGTTCTAGTTGCTGACAGGTTTAACCTGCCATATACTGTGTGAAGGCATGTCAGATCAGGGTCCTGAAGGTGCGGACCGTCTCCCAGATCCGCTACAGGATCAGTCTCGCGTATCTGACACGCAGACCTCGACGGCGTCAAGCGCAGCGGTCGGAGGTGTCAGTGATGTCAAAATGGAGGCCCTCGCTCGTTCTATTGATGGCCTTTCTGACCTTCTAGGTTATTGGGTGTCGGCTAGATCCTCTCATGGTAGGAAGCGACACAGGCCGGTGCCATCCTTCCCGCATAGCGACTCGGAGATCTCGGGCATGGAGGGTTCTCCTTCAAGCTCGGATGGGGAGATGTCCGATTCGGATAAGGAGGATCGGCAGGGACACTCTGCCTCTCTTTTGAGCCGTACAGAGGCTTTTATTGGAGCCATGAGGGAGGCGTTACAGTTACCGGAGGAGGTAACTAGACGTCCTGGTAAGTCGGCCCAGATGTTTCAGGAGTCGCATAGGTCGCGATCAGCCTTACCATCTCTGGATGAGCTTAATGGGGCAGTGGAGAAGGAACGCCTGTGTCCAGATAAACGTTCTCAGGGGACACGGTTTTTTGAGACGTTGTATCCGTGTGCGACGGAGTTGATTGATAATTGGATTCCTTCTCCTGAAGTGGATGTCCCTTTATCCCAGCTTAGCAAATCCTCATTACTTCCTGTTAAAGGGAAGGCGAGTCTGCAGGATCCGCTGGACAGAAAAACTGAGATGGCGGCAAAATCCATCTACGAGGCCTCGGGTCATGGATTTAGAGCAGTAGTAGGCTCCATGTGTGCTTGTAAAGCTTCCCTGAGCTGGTTAGACCGTCTACGGACGGCGTGGCAAGATGGATCCCCACTATCCGAGGTAGAGGGGCTTTTCAAGTTGTTGGAGGATGCAGCCCGATATGGCAGTGATGCAGGTTTGGATACTGCGTCAGTGCTGTCCAGGGCGCAATCCTCGGCGATCACAGTCAGGAGAGCACTGTGGCTTAGACAGTGGACCGGAGACGCGGTTTCCAAGCAAGGTTTGCTATCTTTAGCTTACAAGGGTGGTCAGCTATTTGGATCTGACCTCACGGAGCTGATTGCCAAGGCAAAGGCAAAAAAACCGGCTTTACCGCAGCGAAGAGCTGTGACTTCTGCTTCTGGCAGGCATAGTGCCGGTAGTAGTCGGCGGTCCTTTCAGTCCAGGGGACGGTTCGGTCAGCCCTCTTGGGGATCGGGTCGTCCCTCTTTTTCGGGAAAAAGAACGCTCAGAAATCCCGCACTCCCTGGAAACAGAGCTTCCGCCAAGACAAGCGGGAAGCTGACAAAAAGCCCGCTAAGGCGGACTGACGCCAGGGTCTCACTCGAGGGCTCTCGAGTGGGAGGTCGCCTGCTCCAATTCGAACCGACTTGGGTTTCCCGCGTGTCAGACGCCTGGGTGACGCGGGTTGTGTCGGCAGGCTACTTCATAGAGTTTCTTTCTCGACCCCCAGACAGTTTTTGCCAATCTCGCATTCCGTCAGAGCCCGAGCTATTTGCCGCTCTACTGCGGGAGGTCGATTCCCTTCTGCAGAAGGGTGTGGTGGTACCGGTTCCGCCGGAGGACCGGGGAAGAGGGTTTTATTCCAACCTCTTTGTGGTCCCCAAAAAGGAGGACAAATTTCGCCCCATTCTGGATCTCAAAAGATTGAATCGGCATGTCCGCACCCGGAAATTCCGCATAATCACTTCGCTCCGTTGTGGCGGCCCTGTCGCAGAACGATTTTTTGATGTCAATCGACATTCGCGACGCTTATTTGCCTGTTCCCGTCGGAGCGGCCCACCAACGCTTCCTTCGTTTTGCCATAGGTCAGGACCATTACCAGTTTGTGGCTCTGCCATTCGGGTTGGCCTCAGCACCCAGAGTTTTTACAAAAATTCTGGCACCTCTCATGGCGATTCTGCGAAGGCAGGGGGTTACGATTCTTCCCTATCTGGACGACCTTTTGATTGTGGCGTCCTCAAAGGAGGAGGCGGTGACGGCTCGCAATCTATCCCTTCAGCTCCTGGAGGACTTCGGGTGGCTGGTCAATTGGGAGAAGTCGACTCTGGAACCGTCGCAGTCAATCCTGTTTTTGGCAATGCATTTCGACACGGTACGAGCAGTGGTGTCTCTGCCTCCAGACAAGCAAGCGAGTCTTCTTCGACATGTACAGGTTATGAAGTCTTCGACAGCAATGTCCCTTCGAAGGTGTATGCGCCTTCTGGGTTTGATGGTGGCGTCGATGGAGGCAATTCCGTTTGCCCAATTTCATTCCAGGGCTCTCCAAATGCTCATCTTGAACCGTTGGGATCTATCGCAGTTTTCACTGGATTGCAGTGTCATTATCTCCCACAGGGTGCGAGAGTCTCTAGGATGGTGGTTATGTCCGGAAGTGTTATCCCTGGGGAAGTCCTTCCTCCCTCCGAGGTGGTCGATCATAACCACCGATGCCAGCGTGACGGGTTGGGGGGGTGTCTGGAACGATCTCTGGATTCAGGGAGTATGGTCGTTGGAAGAGTCTGTCCTGCCGATCAACATCCTGGAATTGAGGGCAATTTTCCTTTGCCTCCAACACTGGATGGTCCCTTTAAGCGGTCTACCAGTCCGAGTGCAGACAGACAACGCGACGGCGGTCGCGTATATCAACCATCAAGGTGGGACGAGGAGCTTCAGGCTCATGATGGAAGTGTCTCGAATCCTGGTATGGGCCGAGGCCAGGGTGCCAGCCATCTCTGCGATTCACATTCCAGTTCAGAATATCACAGCGGACTTCCTCAGTCGCGAAAAGATGGATCCCGGAGAATGGAGTCTTCATCCGGAAATTTTTGCACTGCTGTGCTCCCGTTGGGGGACTCCCCAAGTGGATTTGATGGCATCCAGGTTCAATGCCAAGTTACCGACGTTCATGTCCAGGTACAAGGACCCGAAGGCTGTGGCGGTGGATGCTCTGGTGGCTCCTTGGGACCAATTTGAGCTAATCTGTGTGTTCCCGCCGATATCCTTACTTCCTCTGGTGTTGCGTCGGATCAGACTGGAGAGAGTCCCGGCTCCAGATTGGCCAAGGAGGACGTGGTTCTCGACACTGGTGTAGCTTCTGGCAGCGCCTCCATTTCCACTTCCTCTTCGCCCGGACCTGTTAACCCAAGGGCCCGTTCGTCACCCGGACCTGAAGTCTCTGCGTTTGACGGCGTGGCTCTTGAGACCGAAATCTTGATCCGTCAAGGTTTTTCAGCCGAAGTCATTGCCACTCTGCAAGCTGCCAGAGGTCCGGCTACTACTAGGATTTATCACAAGACTTGGGAAGCCTTCTTTTCGTGGTGTTCGGGTTCTTCTAGGAACCCGAGGATTTTTTCCATTCTCAATTTGTTGGCCTTTTTGCAGTACGGGCTGGACAAGGGTTTGGCAGTAAGCACTCTGAAGGGGCAGTTTTCTGCTCTGTCCTTGCTGTTTCGGAAGGCTATCGCCTCGCGTAGGGACGTACGTTCCTTTTTTCGCGGGGTAACCCGTCAATTTCCGCCGCGGAAGGCGCTTGTGTCTCCTTGGCGGCTCAATCTTGTCTTGGAGGCTCCTCAACATGGGCCTTTTGAGCCTATAGACTCTGTTAGCCTTTCTTTGCTCTCTTGGAAGGTTGCCTTCCTAGTGGCGGTCACTTCTTTGAGAAGGGTTTCTGAGTTGCCGGCTCTTTCTTGCTCGCCTCCTTTTCTGGAGTTTCACCCAGATCGCATAGTGCTTCGCACACGGGGCGACTTTCTACCTAAGGTGGTGTCACAATTTCATGTTAACCAGGATATTGTGTTGCCCTCGCTTTGTCCGGAGCCGAGGAATGCGAAGGAACGGGCCTTGCACACATTGAATTTAGTGCGGGCTTTGAAGTTCTATTTGTCTATTACTCAAAGTTTTCGGAAGTCGGATTCTCTGTTTGTGATTCCAGCAGGTCGTCGACGTGGGCAACGAGCTTCCAAGGATTCTATAGCTCGTTGGATTCGGTCGGCCATTTTAGAGGCTTACCGACTTAAGGGTGAACCTTGCCCGATTAAGATTCGAGCTCACTCCACGAGGGCTGTGGGTTTATCATGGGCCTTTCATCAAGGGGCCTCGGCAGCTCAGCTCTGCCGGGCGGCGACCTGGCGTTCCGTACACACATTTGCGAAATTTTATAAGGTGGACGTCAGTGCTTCCGCTGATGCGGCCTTAGGACGTAGGGTCCTGCAGGCGGCTGTAGTTTAAAGTTCTTGTGAACTTGTTTTTAGCGCTGGTTGCGCTTTTTTTTAAGTTGTTGGGAATCTGCCTCTGTTGGTTTTTTGCCCACCCTTAATTTCTGGACTGCTTTGGGACGTCCCACTGGTAATGAATGTGTCTCCCTTCCTTCCATCTGCTGCTGAAATACGGATTTTAGTAAGACCTTACCTGTAAAATCCTTTTCAGCGAAGGAAGGAAGGGAGACACAGATCCCTCCCATGGCAGAAGTGTGTTGTTGTGTTTTCAGATGCGGCGTGACCCTTCTCTGATAGCGATTATCTGGGCTGAAGTCGGCGCGCTAAGGCTCTTTTCCAGCATTGCCAGCTTATCGCAGTGGTCAGGTTCAGTGAGTAGTACCTGGAACTGTGTGTTTTTTTCTGTTATATGCATAACCTATCTTCTTGTTTTGTCTCTGAAGTTCTTCAGAAGGGGTTATGTTGCTCCGCTGGTGATTTTTGCTCTTCCTTAGCTTGTGTACGGACTGGAGAGCTGGAGTAGGAGGAGCCCAAGCTGGAGGGGCCGGTCAACACTCTTTTTTAATCTGAGGTGTTCTATCCTGTGTGGGCTCCGCCTACCCACTGGTAATGAATGTGTCTCCCTTCCTTCCTTCGCTGAAAAGGATTTTACAGGCAAGGTCTTACCAAAATCCGTATTTTGAGGCCGCCGGTGCCTTGCTTGGTCTCCGCCGCATGGGCCGAGCTGCCTCACGACTGCCGCGCCTGCCCCACTAACTTAGTCCCCGTTTTTTTTTTTTGGCGGCGTAGGCCTCAGTTTCTGCCCATAAGTTTTTTGGCGCTCTTTCCCCCCTCTGTAGGTCTCCTCCCACCTGTTCTGGCGCTTCTCGACGGAAACGGGAAGCGCCAAATCAGTCCCGCCCGCCTTTTCACCTTGCAACGCCGCAATTTCTGAACTGGGGGAATAGCTACTCCGGTGTCTGACCGACCACATACAGGCGCTTAACCCCTTTCCGGCAACAGTCCCCAGGCTTTATTAACAACGCCTGAGCTAACTTACGGGCGACGGGCCCCTTAAAGGGCACCGATCTCCTTACTCCGACTTACGGACGAGCACATGGTGTATCGCCTCCATGCAGCCCCTGCCGCACAGGTCTATGCCGGACATCCAGCCTTGTCCCCATCCTAGAGGATTGAACCCCTCCGAATGTACAGAGGCTCTTATGGCGCCCGTGCGGCCCCTCCCGCTGAATCGCCACCGACTAAACAGCGACGACGAATGGAAGGCAGACGGTCCCTCTTCACCTCCTTATCAAAGGGATGGCGGATTAAGGGCTTCCTGCAACGTCCTTATGGCAGCTGTCCTGAAGGTTATCAACGGGACCTGCGCTGCGGCGGTCTCCAGACCGGGACGCACACCATAGGTAAAGTGGGCCCTGAAAAATTCGAGACTCCATGCGGCGTCCGTGCAGACCCACTATATCACACTCCCCAAAGGTGGATGGCGACTGGAAGCTAACAAGACCTCTCCACCTCCCTATCAGAGGGATGGTGGATTGAGGAGACAATCGGGGCGGATGGCGAGTGGTTTCAATCTTCTGTGACCTTTGGTACTCGTCTATCAACGCTATGCGGTCTGCCTTTTCTCTTGGCACGGACATATTCCTAGAGCACTGGCTGATAGAACGCACGCTTACGCCTAGTGTAATGCATGTAATGCACCACTACCGTGAAGGGGCCCCACTGTAATCTGTGCAATCTGCATCTTCTCACAGGAGCACAACGAGTTTGCAATGCCCCCGGCTTCAGTTTATCTTATGATGAAGGCCTTTCGCCATTCGAGTCTTAACTCAGGGGCTGACAGCAGCAAAGAATGCCCAATTTTCCAGCTATCGTCTCAGTAGCTAGTTCCCCAGGCATTCTGCTGTTTTTTGGCTATGACTCCGAGAGTGACGAGCAGATTCCGCCTCAAGGGAATCTCTAGCTTCCTTAGCTCTTCCAGTCCGGGAAGCGCAGACCCTCACGGGCCCAGTTTCTCTGTTCAACAACTCATTACAGTATGCGAAAGATTCGGATAGGGTAGGCATCCGTCTACGCCCGTCGTTTGTCAGATCTGGCCGGTGGTTATTCTCGACCATGGGTCGGAAATCTAGTGGGTTACAGATACTGACATATAATTCCTGTTCCCCTCGCCAACTCTTTTCCTCCGGTCCCGTCTTTTAAGGACAAAAGGAACAAGCGGCCCCACCTTTTTAGGCCATTCTTGTACTCCGCATCTATGGAACCATTGTCACTGCCCCAGACACAGACAGGTTCAAACGGTTTTACCTATACCTGTTCGTGGTTCCAAAGAAGGACAAAACCGTGCGTCCCATCCTAGAAGTAAAACCGACGAACAAGTTTGTCAGGCTGCGCCTTTTCAAGATGAAATTTTTCCCATGTTATCATCTCATTCCAATCCTTCTCAGCCCGACAAGGATTCCTCCGCTTCGCCAGCGCAGTCAACCATGTTCAGTTCACGGCTTTAACCTTCGGCCTCGCCTCTGCTCTCAGGCTGTTTTTTGCCAGTCCCTCCGGATCAGGTGGTCTCTGAGGTAGTGGACGTTGTTGTCCTTATTGATTCAGATAAAGTACTTTTTTCCTGATTCTGCGTGGGTGTTGACCACGGACGCTAGTCTCCTAGGTGGGAGAGTGCGCTCCCGCCTCCACATGGTTCAGGGACGCTTACCCTTTGAGAATCAGGTCTCCTGATCAAGTTTCTTGAGATCCGGGCAGTCAGTCTAGTCATCCAGCATTTCTGCCTGCTTTCCGATGGTTATTCCCTCCGGATCCAATCATTCCACGCCACGGCTGTGGCATACATCTGTGGTCAGGATGGCTCACGAAGCACAGGAGCCATACTTGACGTAACTCGCATTCTGCAATAAGCCGATTCAAAACATCTACCTTTTTGTTGGCGGTTCATCCTCTAGGGGTAGGAAATTGTGCGCACTTTTCCCTCAGCCGCCAGGGCCTGATTCCAATACACTAGTTCTTTTCCCTTGAATCTTTTTAGCATGGTTTGCAACGCTGGGTAACGCTGCATATAGACCTCAATGGCCTCTACGCTAAACGCCAAAGTCATGGCGTTTCTAGATCCGTTCTGGGACCCAATTGTCCTCGGATCAGATGACCCGGTGCTTCCGTGGCATCAGTTTTGTTTCCATTTCTTTTTTCTCCGCCTCTTCTGCCAATTCCAGATGTCTTCCAGAAGTTCAAGACGGAGGGAATCCCTCTATTTTCTTTGTCGCACCAGACTGAATACGACAAGCGTGGTACGCGGTTCTAGTGCATTTAGACCCCTACCTCTGCGGTTACCAAACCGTCCAGATCTTCTTTTTTCAAGAGTCCATTTCCCGCCAGAACTCGAGAGTGCTGGGCTTAACAATCTGGGCGTTGAACGCCACACGTTGTGTTCACCGTTATCGTCAATGTCCAGAGATTTACTCTTAGGCACGTTTTACTCTCATATTTGAGAAACCTTTTTTTCCCTTGGGTTTTTTAACAACCAAGTTTGATTCCCACTTGTATTTGCCTTTTTTCGTCCATATTGGAGTTCTTCCAAGTAGTTGCCTTTCAAGCCTGGCACTGTTCTCTCTCAATGCTATCCATCCTGTTTTCAAAGAATACCTTCCAAATCGCAGGTTAATCTTCTTACAGGGAGTCCCGTACCTTATTTCCTCCTTACAAGTGGCCTTTGGAGCCTTAGGGGTTTTAATCTGATCTCAGGTGCTTTACACATGGCCTTCTTCAAACTCCTGTAAGATGTATCTATCACTCTTCCTTCTTGGAAAGCTCCCTTTCTTGTGACTGTAACAATCATCACGTGGATTTTGCAATTGACGACTTTGTCTTCCAAACCTCCATTCTTGTCTTTCAACAGGGCATGGTGGTGTTAAGGATTTCTCTGGCCTTCTTGCCTAATGTTGTTCTTCCTTTCCTCTGAATAAGAACATAGTCTTGCCCTCGTTCTGCCCACCTCCGGTTCATCGTACTGGAAAGGCTTTCCACACTTTGAATTCAGAAAGAGCACTTGAGAAATACACTTCTGGAACAGCGCCTTCCTCCAAATCGGATTCCCTCTCTGTTTCCAGAGCAACACAGGAAAGGCCTACCTGCCTTCTAAAAAAAAACAAAAACTACAGTAGCCAGATATATCTGTTCCTCAAGCTTTCCGAGGCTGAGGTCTCCTATCCCTCCGAGCCTCAGAGTAAAACTCCACTACGTCAGTGGAGGCGTCCAGGGTCATTCGGCCTTGGACGTCGATACAGCAAGCTTGCAGAGCTGCAACTTGGTCCAGTCTTCTCATGTTAGTTAAACATTACAGCATTCATCCTTTAGCCTTTTCAGAGGCTGCCCTTGGCAGATAACTTCTGCAATCGACAGCAGCGCATCTGTAGACCAGATTATTCGCTGCGTATATTAAGGTTTCAGCTGTCGTGCTGTTTCCCACCCATGGACTGCTTTGGGACGTCCCATGGTCTGTGTCTCCCAATGAGGCGATGGAGAAACAGGGATTTCTCCTTCGTCTCATTGGGGGACACAGGACTGTGGGGTGTATGCTACTGCCACTAGGAGGCTGACACTAAGTAAACATAAAAAAAGGTTAGCTCCTCCTCCGCCGTATACACCTCAGCACTGGCCACAGGCAAACCCAGTTATTGCTTAGTGTCTGATGGAGGCACACGTCTGGTTCTGTTTCCAGACCTTTTTTTTTTTTTTTTTTCCCACGAAGATGAGATAGGGGCGACGGATCCTATTGAAAGGGTCCGATCTCCCCAAACCATCAACGGGCGAGCACGTGGAGTAAAGCCTCCATCGTATCCTCTCCCGCAACGTGGGACATAAATGCCGGACTCAGCCCTGACCACCCTAAGGTATTGAAGCCCTAGGCTGTACAGAGGCAAGAGTTAGTCCGTGCGGCCCCCACTGCACCACCAATGCTAGACTGCGGTGCTGCAAGGTGGCGGACGGTCCCTCTCCTCATCCCTGAAGGGGTGATGGAGTTAGGGTTCCTGCACCGTCCTTTTACTTTTCACGGAGAGTCCCCCTTTAATGCGCTGCATGTGAAGAAGTTGGAAGAAGAATCTCACCTTCAAATCCAAAATGGCTAAAGATACAGCAGCGCTCCGGAGTAAAAGATTTAGTCCCCGGCTTCCTGGACTAGGCCGCGGGCTGAAGAAATATGGTGGCGGAGGGGCCGCGGTCGTGAGTATGGGGACCGCTCGCGGCGGCGTCTCCTGCCGGCGGGGCCGCTCTCCGACTTTGGGGTGGCCGCCGCCGGGGGGAAAAAATTTAGACCGCGGCTTCTAATGGTGCTAGGCCGCGGCTTCAAATCTAGTCCCCGGCTTTTTCCGGGGACTGGGCCGCTGGCCAGAATGTTATGCCGGCGTCAGCTTGAGGGGTCGCGGAGGTGGGCTCCGCCCCCGGCGGCGTCTCCTTCCGGCGGACCCGCCCTCCGACTTTGGGGCCGCCTCCGCCGGAAATTTAGACCGCGGCTTCGGAGGCCGCTAGGCCGCGGCTTCAAATTTAGTCCCCGGCTTTTGCCGGAGATAGGCCGCGGCCGGAAGTTGGGGGGACGGAAGCCCTGACGTCTAGGCCGCGCCTCTTGACCCTCCCTTCTGAGGCTCGGCTACATGAGCACTTCCTCTTTCACAGAGAAGCGCTCTTTTTTGAAAGATTGGAGCCGCAGGCAATTCCACCGGGAGAAACTCGGATGTCCTGTTTTTTTCTGCCCGTTGTACACAAAAGGACGCTGGGATACAGGACTGGGGTGAGTGCTACTACCTCCAGCCTGATTGTTGTGCACTTTTGCGCCCCTTCCGCTGACTGACACATCCAGTTTATTGTGTACTGTGACGGATTCAGAATGTCCAAAAGAACCAAGACGCATACGATACTTTATACCGCATGCATTGCTTGTAGGTCCCCTTTTCCGCATGCCCAGACTTCTCGGGTCTGCGAGGCCTGTGACTCTGAACGGGCTCAGGAACCCTCTCCTATAGCCGAGCCTAGTGCGTCAAGCCCCCCTGAATGGGCCCTTTCCCTGGCTCAATCTGTGGCGTCATTGACCAGAGCGGTCGAGTCCCTTCAAGCTCCCGATAGGAGCAGGGACAGTGGTTCACCTGTCTTGGCTACATCTCAGGAACCTCAGGCCTGCAGGGGCCGCGCTCGCACCAGGCAGACACAGGGGAAACGAACCCACACTGTGTCGCCCATGCCATCTGGAGCCTCGGCATCTTTTAGTTCCGTCTCCCGCTCTCCCTCTCCCTTGGCAAGTGATCAATATTCGGATTCCGATTTGGAGGAATCACTTAATCTAGAGGCTCAGTATAGTCAAGAAACAATTGACAGTTTGATCGAAGCTATCAATCAAACTCTGGGGATAGACGATGAGTCCACCTTGACCTCTGGTCACAAGGTGACCTTTAAACGAGCCAGGCAAGCCCATAAAGTTTTTGGTGCTCATCCTGAGTTTGAGGAATTAGTGCAGCGCCACCGGGAGAAACCGGACAAGCGCTTTGCTGGACAAAAGGCTCTCAATACTAGATATCCTTTTGCTCCTGAGCTCCTTAAAAAGTGGACAGAATCTCCTTCGGTTGATCCTCCTGTTTCGCGTTTGGCATCTAAAACGCTCCTCTCTATTCCCAGCGGTTCCTCTATTAAGGAGCCAACGGATCGTCTAATTGAGAGTTTGGCCCGTTCGGTATTTGAGGCGTCAGGTTCTGCTCTCTCTCCTTCTTTTGCAGCGACTTGGGTTGCCAAGGCCATAATATCCTGGTCGGAGTCTCTAAATAAGGCTCTTCACGGCATAGAGGTGCCGTCTGAGGTAACCCAGATTTCTAATCAAATAGCTCTTGCTGGAGACTTCTTAATTAATGCATCCATGGATGCGGCAAATTGCGCAGCATTAGCCGCTGCTAATGCAATTGCCATTAGAAGATCCTTGTGGCTAAGAACCTGGCGAGCGGATTCAACCTCAAAGAAGTCGCTTACATCTTTACCATATCACAGTGGTCGGTTATTTGGCGAGAGACTGGATCAGCTCATATCTGATGCAACGGGAGGGAAGAGCAATTTCCTTCCTCAGCAAAGGATTAAACAACCTTTTCGTCGACAACCTCAGCCTCGTTTTAGAGCCTTTCGTAACCCAGGCTGGGCCATGCCAGCCACCTCCAGCGGCTCAGGTCGGCCTAATCAGGCCAAAGATCGCCAGGTCACCTACAGGACCAATCCTCTGGGAAGAGGGAGATCTTATCAGCCAAGATCCAGAGGGTCCAAACCCCAAAGATATTCGGACAAATGACTGGAGGCAAAATCCGGTCAATTTTTCCAGGGTAGGCGGCCGCTTACTCTGGTTTCGTCCCACTTGGCTATCAGTGACTCACGACGAGTGGGTCAGGGAGTTAGTCTCCACGGGGTACAAAATAGAATTTACCAGCCTTCCCCCAAATCGCTTTTTCCCCTCGCGCCTTCCCAAGGAGGAGTCTCAAGGTCGTGCCTTATTCAAGGCGGTCGAGTCTCTTCGGCACAGCGGGGTTGTTGTACCTGTACCAGAGGTCGAAAGAGGTCAGGGATTTTATTCCAACCTGTTCATTGTACCCAAGAAGGATGGTACGTAAGGCCCATTCTAGATCTAAAGCGATTGAACCGGTTTGTCAAAATTCGGCATTTCCGAATGGAATCTCTCCGTTCGGTCATTGCAGCCATGGAAAGAGGGGAATTTCTAGCATCAATAGACATCCAGGATGCCTATCTTCACATTCCCATATTTCCCCCTCATCAAAGGTTTCTTCGGTTTGCCATCGACAAGCTTCATTTTCAGTTCGCAGCCCTGCCATTCGGGCTAGCCACAGCCCCCAGGGTGTTCACAAAGGTCATGGCTGCTGTTGTGTCCATTTTGCACTCCAGGGGATAGTCATTCTGCCTTACTTAGACGATCTCCTCATCAAGGGGCCGTCTTTTCAGACCTGCGAGGAAAGTGTCAACATTACGTTAGACACCCTTGCTCGTTTGGGGTGGCTGGTGAATATGAAAAAGTCATCTCCCGTGCCATCTCGGAAGATCACCTTTTTAGGGATGAATTTCGACACCGCTCAGGGGTTGATAATTCTTCCTCAGGACAAGGCCTTAGTTCTCCGCCAAGAGGTACGGATACTTCGCCAACCAATTCCTCACACCATCCGGTTTTGCATGAGGGTCCTAGGAAGGATGGTGGCGGCAATCGAGGCTATTCCGTTTGCCCAGTTTCATCTTCGCCCCCTTCAACATGCACTCTTGGCAGTATGGGACGGGAGCCCTTACTCCCTCAATTTGCGGTGTCGTCTGTCCCTGCAGATCAGACAGACTCTTATGTGGTGGACGAGGGACACCACTCTTCGACAGGGTCGTTTGTTTCCTCCAAATTTTTGGTTGGTAGTCACAACGGACGCCAGCCTTCTCGGATGGGGAGCAGTGTTTCGTCACCACACAGCTCAGGGAATTTGGTCTCAGCAGGAATCGACCCTCCCGATCAATATTTTAGAGATCCGAGCGGTTCGGCTGGCTTTGAGGCATTTTCACCAGCATCTGGCGGGCCGCCCAGTCTGAATACAATCGGACAATGCCACGGCGGTGGCATACATAAACCATCAGGGAGGTACCCGCAGCAGGGCGGCCATGCACGAGGTAAAACAGATTCTGACCTGGGCAGAGAAAAATCACTCTGTGATTTCAGCAGTCCACATACCGGGCGAGGAAAACTGGGCAGCAGATTTTCTCAGCCGTCACGGCATAGCGTCAGGGGAATGGTCTCTACATCCCGAGATTTTTCAGCAGATATGTCGATGCTGGGGAACCCCAGATGTGGACCTGATGGCTTCCAAGATAAATGCCAAGGTGCCCAACTTTGTTTCCCGGTACCGGGATCCGCAGGCAATTGCAGTAGATGCCCTGGTTCTACCATGGAATCAGTTTCATCTTCCATACTTGTTTCCACCAATAGCTCTGCTCCCAAGGGTGATCAGAAAGATCAGGTTAGAAGGAGTCCCAGCGATATTAATCGCTCCAGATTGGCCACGTCGCCCATGGTACGCGGAGCTGGTACATTTGCTCGCCGACGCACCCTGGCGACTGCCAGAGCGCGCAGACCTTCTCTCTCAAGGCCCAGTTTACCACCAGAACTCAGCGGTCCTGTGTTTGACGGCTTGGCCGTTGAATCTTGGATCCTGACTAGGGCTGGATTCTCTAAAAAGGTCGCTGCGACGATGGCTAGCGCCCGAAAGCCTGTTTCGGCTCGCATCTACCACGGGACTTGGAAGGTCTTTTTTACTTGGTGCAGGGAACATGGTTGTTCCCCGCTTCGGTTTTCAATTCCAAACATTCTGTCATTTCTCCAGGCAGGCCTAGATTCAGGTCTAGCACCAAGTACGCTTAGACGCCAGATATCAGCCTTATCAGTGCTTTTTCAGCGAAGGATCGCGTCTAATTTTCAAGTTAGGACCTTTATTCAGGGGGTTGTCCATATAGTTCCCCCCTACAAGGCTCCCTTAGATGTTTGGGATCTCAATCTAGTCCTGGGAGTCCTGCAGGAGTCTCCTTTGAACCTTTGCAGGAGGTTTCTCTGTCATTTCTTTCCTGGAAAGTGGTTTTTTTTGGTAGCCATAACATCCATAAGGCGGGTTTCGGAGCTGGCTGCACTGTCTTGTCGAGCTCCGTACTACTTTTCCATCAGGATAAGGTAGTGCTCAGACCAACACCACCTTTTTTGCCTAAGGTCGTGTCCTCATTTCATATTAATGAGGACATTGTTTTGCCCTCATTTTGCCCAGCTCCGACGCACCGAGTGGAGAAAGCTCTCCATACGCTGGATCTGGTGAGAGCACTCAGGAGATATGTATCTCGGACGGCGTCCTTTCGTCAGACGGACACGCTGTTTGTCCTCCCTGAAGGTCGCAGGAAGGGACTTGCTGCCTCTAAATCAACCTTGGCTAGGTGGATTCGGTTAGCCATTCAGGAGGCTTACCGCATCAGAGGCGCGGTGGTTCCCGCAGGGATCAAGGCTCACTCCACCAGAGCGGTGGGTGCCTCCTGGGCCCTTCGACATCAGGCTTCGGTGGAACAGGTTTGTAAGGCAGCAACCTGGTCCAGTCTGCATACCTTTTCCAAGCATTATAATGTCCATACCCAGACTTCTGCGGATGCCAGTCTGGGTAGAAGGATTCTTCAAGGCGCGGTTGCGCACCTATAAGCAATGCTTGATTATAAACTACACTGTGGAGTCGGTTTCCCACCCAAGGGACTGCTTTGGGACGTCCCACAGTCCTGTGTCCCCCAATGAGACGAAGGAGAAATACGGATTTTTGTGTTACTCACCGTAAAATCCTTTTCTCCGAGACGCTCATTGGGGGACACAGTTCCCTCCCTAATAGCCGGATGGCTTTGTTTTGAGTTAACTCTATTCTCTGATTAATCTGTATCAGCAGTTTTTTCTTCTGGATATGCTGTATCTGTGTTAACTCTGATTTATTTTAGCCTCCTACTGCTTTTTGCACTAAACTGGGTTTGCCTGCGGCCAGTGCTGAGGTGTATACGGCGGAGGAGGAGCTAACCTTTTTTTATGTTTACTTAGTGTCAGCCTCCTAGTGGCAGTAGCATACACCCCACAGTCCTGTGTCCCCCAATGAGCGTCTCGGAGAAAAGGATTTTACGGTGAGTAACACAAAAATCCGTATTTTTGTGTACTCACCGTAAAATCCTTTTCTCCGAGACGCTCATTGGGAGACACAGCACCCACCCTTTTTAGTCTAACGACTTCTGCTTATTTCTTTTATTCGATGTGGTGATCACTAATATGTGAATGATCGTATCTTGATATGATGTTAATCTCTCCTACTGCTTTTGCACCGAACTGGTTCAGGCTAGAGCCAGCAGAGGGTGTATACTGCGGAGGAGGAGCCAATTTCGTTGTGTATTAGCTTAGTGTCCTCCTAGTGGCAGCAGCATAACACCTATAGTCTGTGTCTCCCAATGAGCGTCTCGGAGAAAAGGATTTTACGGTGACAGCAGCCAAACATAAAAACCCAATATAAATCTGATATTGATGTAATTGCACCGACCCAAAGAATAAAATCGCCTCATTATTTATACCGCACGAGGAACGTCGTTAAAAATAAAACCAGTTCTTCCCATGCTATTGGTTTTTTCATTCTGCCTCCCAAAGATCGCAGTAAGGCTCGGCGCACATTTATCCTGCTCTCTGTGCTGATAGCTTACAGCTGGGTTTCCGTGTAAATCTCTGAAATATGTGATTCAGACAGAACCCCCGGCGGAAAATTCCCTTTAACAAGGCAGATGGATGCACTGTGGACCTCGTCTGACCTGTGATCCCGCCGTGTCCCATCTTTTTAGGATTGCATAAAAGTGCCGTCAGCCACAGTTTTGTGCATTTCTGAAAAGGACACCTCTGAACACAGGCCAGACGGAGTCCAGAGTAACTCTAATGCCTCATTATAGTGAATGGATCCATTTGAGGTTTCATCTGTCACGTCACTTGGAGATTTAGATGGAAACCCCAAAGTAAGTGCTCAGCGTAGAGCGCCGGATAAATGTGATCGTAAACTTTATGTAAAATGTTCCCAATAAAAGCTTCAGCTCAATCCACAAAAAAAGCAAGTCCCCCACTCAGGTCTGTCATCTGTTAACGGAAATATAGGGGGCTTCCACGTTACTGGTAGCACAAAGGCTCTGGAAAAGCTAAATGTTTGCTCGCTCCCCAAAAGAAATTCAACAATTTATCTGCTCCCAAATCCAAATGCCCCCTCCCTTCTGAGCCCCAGTGTGCCGAAACCTATAGCGTGTGCCTATAGCGCCCACATGTTTGGCATTTCTGTAGTGATGAGAGCCCACCTAACTTACTGATGCATGCCTCCAGAAGCATGTGCTGGGCATAATGTACTGGTCACTACAACGGCAGTTTGCAATTTTCACTCAGGAACATCCACTGCTGCTTGTTTCTGGAAAACACCCATGGAGTCAAAATCGTCACTACATCTGTAGATAAATTCCCAAAAGGGTATACTTTCCAAAATGTGGTAACATGAGGGGGTATTGTGCTTTTCTAGCACTTAGGGGCTCTTTATATGGAATCTGCAAACTAGTCTAGGAAAATCTGCAAACATGACATGGCTTCCGCTAATTATGTCAGGAAATTTTACATTCAAAATTGAAACGGCGCTCGTTCCCTTCCAAGCCCTGCCGTGTGCTCAAACAGTAGATTTCCCCCATATATGAGGTATTGGCATTCTCAGGAGAAATTCCACAACAAAATGTATGGTCCATTTTCTCCTGTTACCCTTGCAAAAGTAAAAAAAAATTAGGTCTAAATGAAAATTTTTGTAAAAGAAAGTAAATCTTTATTTTTTTCTTCCACATTCCAAAAATTCCCGTGAAGCACCTGAATGGTTAATAAACTTGTTGAATGTGGTTTTGAGTACTTTGAGGGGTGCAGTTTTTAGAATGGTGTCATTTTTGGGTATTTTCTGTCATATAGACCCCTCAAAGTCACTTCAAATGTGAGGTAGCCCCTAAAAAAATGGTTTTGTAAATTTTGTTGTAAAAATGAGAAGTCGCTGGTCAACTTTTAACCCTTATAACTTCCTAACAAAAAAAAATGTTTCCAAAATTGTTCTGATGTAAAGTAGACATGTGGGAAATGTTATTTATTAACTATTTTGTGTGACATAACTCTCTGATTTAAGGGCATGAAAATTAAAAGTTTGAAAATTGTGAAATTTTCAAAATTTTTGCCAAATTGCCGTTTTTTCACTAATAAATGCAAGTCATATCAAATAAATTTTACCACGATCATAAAGTACAATATGTCACGAGAAAACATTCTCAGAATCACCGGGATCTTTTGAAGCGTTCCAGAGTTATGACCTCATAAAGTGACAGTGGTCAGAATTGTAATAATTGGCCTGTCAGGAAGGTGAAAACAGGCTTCAGGGTGAAGGGGGTTAAAACTCTATCAACTGGAACATGTACCTAACTTCATCTTGTACTTGTTGGCAAAGCAATCTTAGGTCTCAGCTATTACTTATCCTAGGGGATCAGTTTTTATATTCTACACACAGTCGTCCATATTCTTCCTGTTCTCAGCCAGTAACCAAGACTAAAATCATTCTGTTCTCCAGATTGGTGCTGATCTGACTGGACAGACCCGCCAACCCCCTCTTCCCAACCAATAGTTTTCACATTGATGTGTTGTAAGACTCTTGGGGTATGTGCACATGTTAAGTATTTGCAGCCGAAATTTCCGCACCATTTCTGCATCTCTTAGCAGGAAAAACGCTGTGTAAAATATGCTTGTTTTTCACTTGCGTTTTTCTTGCAGATTTTTCACCACTCATTGTTATGGGGGAAATCTGAAAGGATTGACATGCTATAGATTTAAATTTGCACCAAATTTGCAAACAAAAAATAAGTAACGTATGAATGAGACTTCAGGATTCTCATTCACTTTGCTGGCACTAGGAAATCCTTCAGGATATATCACAAATCGGCGCAGAAAAAAAAGTGACAAAACTGCAACGTGTGCACTGATAATGTTTAATATATACATAAATGTACAGTATATATACACTAAGTCTTGTAATATGCATGCTTGTGTGCTGGAAAATATCTGTAATGTGCATGCTGACTGCATAGGATATAGTGTACGCTTTGTGCTATGTAGGATGAGGCACGATCCTTGTGAAATACGTCCATAATGAGCAATGTCTGTTTCGTGGAATTTGCTGATTAGTTTTTATTGCGCAAGTGACGGTCAACCAGCCTCTTGTTTGCTTCCTCATGCTGTAAGTAACCTGTCTGGTCCTCTCCCAAGGGTAACTGACTGGACCAAGTGTATTTCTTGAAAAACATTCTTTTTTTTATAGTTTACATAATGAATATCTGTACATACTGAAGAAAAAAAAATCTTCTGCAGCATAATCGCATGTTTACTGTGTTAATAAGGGAGATCTGCATCCCGCCCATAGATCTTATCGGCTCATTTGATTTGCTCATTAAGTAAATTTCAGCTGCAGATGGAAGGAAGAGAGCCACAGGATTCATTACTGATGGGTAGGCGGAGCCCAGACGGGATAGTCACCTCAGATTAAAAAAGTGTGCTGACCGGCCCCTCCAGCTCGGGCTCCTCCTACTCAGCTTTCTCCAGTTTACAATTTGAGGTCTCAGAGGATGGTCGCTGCTGGAAGCAGCTCCTCAGAAGATTTTATTATTTTATATCGGACAAGAGACTTGGATCACCAAATGTGGTCTAGAGGTCTCAGGGGTCTCAGCGCTGCTGGACTCCCACCTCTCCCTTGGCGGATCTGTATTACCCTAAGGGTGGTCCCTGCAGAAACCTGCCGGCCCGGGGGGATGAGGATGGCTTCCCTGGCGGGGACGCACACCGCGCTCAGGGGTCACTGCGATCCCCGCCCTGGGGGGAAGCATGGGCACGCGCCAGAAACCCCTGGGGGTCCCTGTGGCGCATGACGGGGTGAGTACTCCACATTTTTATTAGTGTGTTGAGTGATTCACCGGCTGCTGCGGCAGCCGCTGGTACAGTTCATGTGGTGATTTTTGTATTTTTGTCCGCAGGTGGATGCCTGCAGGACGGGGATCGCGGGACCGGAGAAGGGGAGTCCCGCGCTTTTTTTTTTTGAAGGCGGGGGCGTGGCTTCGCGTCTCCCGGGCAGGAAGCGCTCTCTGAGCGCGCTTTTCCTGCTGCCTTCTCTTCCGGCTGCCTCCTCAGTGCGGCGGCCATTACAGCGCTCCGGGCTCCTCTTCCTCTCCGTCTCTCCTGCACAAGCCTGGAAACAGCACCGCAAAACTGTGAGTCGCTTCTGCCCAATCGGGGCAGAAGCTTAGAGAATTTTTTTTTTTCTCCCCCGTAGCGCAGGTTGCCACACGCTAAGTTAGCGACGCTATTTGAGTCGCTGGAGGTTTTGCGATGCAGAGTTGATCGCAATGATTTAGCGATTTAAGTGTGGTATTTTTGAGACTTTTTTTCTGTCTCTACCTGCTGCCTCATAGAGGCTCCTGGAACTCACACATCTGTCACTTGAATACAGGTTGTGAAGAGTTTGGTGATTTTAACCCCTTATCAAGCGGTTAAATCTTAATGGTGGGCTGGGGTAACCTTTTTTCTTTAAGAGTTAACCCTTCAGCGTCTGGTTAAAAAGTTTTTTTCCTAAAACCACACTTTTCGTGTTACTATCAGGTGTAACCTGTCATTGTACTGGGTAAGACATGTCAGATCAGGGCACAGGTGCAGATCATCATCCAGCTCCGTTACGAGATCAGTCTCGCATATCTGACACACAGACCTCGACATCGAGTGCAGCGGTCGGAGGACCCAGTGACGCAAAGATGGAGGCTCTCACTCGTTCGATTGATAGCCTGTCTAACCTTATAGGTTGTTGGGTGTCAGCCAAACCCCCTCATGGCAGGAAGCGACATAGGCCGGTGTCTTTTCGCTCGTATAGCGACTCAGAGTTCTGACGTGGAGGGTTCCCCTTTAAGTTCAGAGGGGATATCCGAATCGGATAGAGAGGATCGGCAAACGCACTCTGCTTTTTGCTCGGGTCGTGTAGAGGCTTTAATTGAAGCAATGAGGGAGGCGTTGCAGTTATAGGAGGATGTAACTACTCGCCCTGGTAAGTCGGCCAGGATGTTCCAGGAGTCGCATAAGTCAGTCGCGACTTTGCCATCGCTGATTGAGTTCAACCAGGCAGTGGAGAAGGAGCGTCTGTGTCCAGACAAGCGTTTTCAGGGGACTCGTCTTTTGGAGTCACTGTATCCGTGTTCTACGGAATCTAATGATTTTTGGATTCAGTCTCCTGAGGTGGATGTCTCTTTATCTCAGCTTAGCAAATCTTCTTTGCTACCTATTAAGGGGAAAGCGAGTTTGCAGGACCCGCTAGACAGAAGAGCGGAGTCAGCGGCAAAGTCCATTTATGAAGCCGCGGGTTATGGCTTCAGAGCGATGCTAGGCTCCATGTGTGTGTATAAAGCTGCCCTGGTCTGGTTGGACCGTTTGCGGAGGAAATGTGAACCTCAAGTGCCTGAGGTGGATGGACTGTTTGAATTGTTAGAAAGTGCCTTACAATATGGCCATGATGCAAACCTGGACACTGTGTCACTGCTGTCCAGGGCTCAATCCTCGGCGGTCTCAGTCAGGAGGGCACTGTGGCTTAGACAGTGGACCGGTGATGCGGTTTCTAAACATGGTTTGCTAGCCTTAGCTTACAAGGGCGGTCAGTTATTTGGATCTGACCTTACGGAACTGATTGCCAAAGCAAAGGCAAAGGAGACAGCTTTACCACAGCGAAGAACTGTTGCTTCTACGTCTGGCAGGCCTGGTACCAGTAGTGGTCGACGGTCCTTTCGTTCCAGGGGACGATTCGGTCAGCCCTCATGGGGGTCGGGTCGTCCCTCTTTTTCGGGGAAAAAGACAAATCAGAAATCCCACGCTCCCTGGAAACAGAGTTTCCGTCAAGATAAAAGGGAATCTGACAAAAAGCCCGCTAAGGCGGATTGACGCCAGGGTCCCGCTCGAGGGCTCTCGAGTGGGGGGTCGCCTGTTCCAATTCAAATTGACTTGGGTTTCCTGTGTCCCAGACTCCTGGGTGACGCGGGTTGTCTCGGCAGGCTATTTCATAGAGTTCTCTTCCCGACCCCCGAACAGTTATTGCCAGTCTCGCATTCCATCAGAGCCCGAGCTATGTGCCGCTTTACTGCAGGAAGTCGAATTTATTCTGCAGAAGGGTGTGGTGGTTCCGGTTCCACCAGAGGACAGGGGAAGAGGTTTTTATTCCAACCTCTTTGTAGTTCCCAAAAAAGAGGGAAAGTTTCGCCCCGTCCTGGATCTCAAAAGATTGAATCGGCATGTCCACGCCCGAAAGTTTCGCATGGAGTCGCTTCGCTCCGTAGTGGCAGCATTGTCGCAGAACGATTTTTTGGTGTCAATCGACATACGCGACGCCTATTTGCACGTTCCTATCGGAAGGGCTCACCAGCGTTATCTTCGTTTTGCCATAGGACAGGATCATTACCAATTGTGGCTCTACCATTCGGTTTGGCCTCGGCGCCCAGAGTCTTTACAAAGATTCTGGCACCTCTCGGAGACAGGGAGTCACGATCCTTCCCTATCTGGACGATCTTTTGATTGTGGCATCTTTAAAGGAGGAGGCTGTGACTTCTCGCAATCTATCCCTTCAGCTCCTGGAGGACTTCGGGTGGCTGGTCAATTGGGAGAAGTAGTCTCTGGAACCGTCACAATCAATCCTGTTTCTGGGGATGCATTTCGACACAGTACGAGCAGTGGTGTCTCTACCTCCAGACAAGCAAGCATGTCTCATCCGACATACGCAGGTGATGAAGTCTTCAGTGACAATGTCTCTTCGAAGATGTATGCGTCTTCTGGGGTTGATGGTGGCTTCAATGGAGGCACTTCCGTTTGCCCAGTTTCATTCCAGGACGCTCCAAAGGTTCATTCTAAACCGCTGGGATCGGTCGCAGACCTCACTGGATTGCAGTGTGGTTATCTCCCGCACTGTACGAGAGTCTCTGGGATGGTGGATCCGTTCGACAGAATTGTCTCGGGGTAAGTCCTTTCTTCCTCTGAAGTGGTCAGTCATAACCACCGATGCCAGCCTGACGGGCTGGGGGGGCGTTTGGAACGATCTCTGGATTCAGGGAGTATGGTCGCCAGAGGAGTCTGTCTTGCCGATCAACATCCTCGAATTGAGGGCAATTTTCCTTTGCCTCCAACACTGGACGGTCCCTTTACACGGTCTGCCTGTCCGAGTGCAGACAGACAATGCGACGGCGGTCGCTTATATCAATCACCAAGGCGGGATGAGGAGTTCCAGGCTCATGGTGGAGGTATCTCGGATCCTGATATGGGCAGAGACCAGAGTCCCGGCCATCTCTGCGATCCACATTCCAAGAGTTCAGAATATCACGGCGGACTTTCTAAGTCGCGAGAAGATGGATCCCAGAGAATGGAATCTCCATCCGGACATTTTTGCACTGCTGTGCTCCCGTTGGGGAACTCCTCAGGTGGATCTGATGGCATCCAGGGCCAATGCCAAGTTACCGACATTCGTGTCCAGGTACAGGGATCCGAAGGCTGTAGCGGTGGATGCTCTAGTGGCCCCGTTGGACCAATTCAACCTAATCTATGTGTTTCTCCTTCGTCTCATTGGGGGACACAGGACTGTGGGTGTATGCTACTGCCACTAGGAGGCTGACACTAAGTAAACATAAAAAAAAGGTTAGCTCCTCCTCTCGCCGTATACACCTCAGCACTGGCCGCAGGCAAACCCAGTTATTGCTTAGTGTCTGATGGAGGCACACGTCTGGTTCTTTTTCCAGACCATTTTTTTTTCCCATGAAGATGAGATAGGGGCGACGGATCCTATTGAAAGGGTCCGATCTCCCCAAACCATCAACGGGCGAGCACGTGGAGTAAAGCCTCCAACGTACCCTTTCCCGCAACGTGGGACATGAAGGCCGGACTCAGCCCTGACCACCCTAAGGTATTGAAACCCTAGGCTGTACAGAGGCAGGAGTTAGTCTGTGCGGCCCCCACTGCACCACCAATGCTAGACTGCGGTGCTGCAAGGAGGCGGACGGTCCCTCTTCTCATCCCCTGAAGGGGTGATGGAGTTAGGGTTCCTGCACCGTCCTTCCCCCTTTTTGCTGCATGAAGAGACGGCTCACCTTAGGAGGATCTGTTGGGGAGCATCAGACTGTCGTTCCCCGCCTGGACGGCCGCCCGAAGGTTGCAGCAGCATTTTCGGGTAAAATTTAGTCCCCGGCTTTATCCAGGAACTAGGCCGCGGGCTGGAAGAAGTGAGAATCTTGTCCGGCGTCGGCCGGAGGGGGGGGGGGGGCGCTGTCGTGAGAGTGGGGCTCCGTTCCCGGCGGCGGCGGGCCGCCCCCCGACTTGGGGTGGCCGCCGCCGGAAATTTAGACCGCGGCTTCGGTGGGCGCTAGGCCGCGGCTTCAAATTTAGCCCCCGGCTTTTTGCCGGAGTTTAGGCCGCGGCCGGAAGCCTAACTTCTAGGCCGCGCCTCTTGACCCTCCCTCCTGAGGCTCGGCTACATGAGCACTTCCTCTCTGACAGAGGAGCGCTCTTTTTTGAAAGTTTTGGAGCTCGGATGTCTTTTTTTCTGCGCATTGGGGGACACATTTATATTCGGACTCCGATCCGGAACACGCTGTTTAAGGACGCAGGGGATACAGGACTGGGGTAAGGCTATACCTCCAGCCTGATTGTTGCGTACTTTTGCGCCCCTTCCGCTGACCGACACATCCAGTTTATTGTGTACTCTGTGACGGATTCAGAATGTCCAAAAGAACTAAGACTCATACGATACTTTATACCGCATGCATTGCTTGTAGGTCCCCTTTTCCGCACGCCCAGACTTCTCGGGTCTGCGAAGCCTGTGACTCTGAACGGGCTCAGGAACCCTCTCCTATAGCCGAGCCTAGTGCGTCAAGTCCCCTGAGTGGGCCCTATCCCTGGCTCAATCTGTGGCGTCATTAACCAGAGCGGTCGAGTCCCTTCAAGCTCCCGATAGGAGCAGGGACAGTGGTTCACCCGTCTTGGCTACGTCTCAGGAACCTCCGGCCTGCAGGGGCCGCACTCTCACCAGGCAGACACAGGGGAAACGAACCCACACTGTGTCGCCCATTCCGTCCGGAGCCTCGGCATCTTTTAGTTCCGTCTCCCGCTCTCCCTCTCCTTTGGCAAGTGATCAATATTCGGATTCCGATTTGGAAG
Source organism: Oophaga sylvatica (assembly GCA_033576555.1). Lineage (NCBI taxonomy): Eukaryota > Metazoa > Chordata > Amphibia > Anura > Dendrobatidae > Oophaga > Oophaga sylvatica. The sequence goes on along the minus strand of JARQOD010000002.1, from coordinate 551,264,357 downwards.
AATCACTTAATATAGAGGCACCGTATAGTCAGGAGACAATTGACAGTTTGATCGAAGCTATCAATCAAACCCTGGGGATAGACGATGAGTCCACCTTGACCTCTGGTCACAAGGTGTCCTTTAAACGAGCCAGGCAAGCCCATAAGGTTTTTGGAGCTCATCCTGAGTTTGAGGAATTAGTGCAGCGCCACCGGGAGAAACCGGACAAGCGCTTTGCTGGACAAAAGGCTCTCAATACTAGATATCCTTTTGCTCCTGAGCTCCTTAAGAAGTGGACAGAATCTCCTTCGGTTGATCCTCCTGTTTCGCGTTTGGCATCTAAAACGCTCCTCTCCATTCCCAGCGGTTCCTCTATTAAGGAGCCAACGGATCGTCTAATTGAGAGTTTGGCCCGTTCGGTATTTGAGGCATCAGGTTCTGCTCTCTCTCCTTCTTTTGCAGCGACTTGGGTTGCCAAGGCCATGATATCCTGGTCGGAGTCTCTAAATAGAGCTCTTCACGGCATAGAGGTGCCGTCTGAGGTAACCCAGATTTCTAATCAAATAGCTCTTGCTGGAGACTTTTTAATTAATGCGTCCATGGATGCGGCAAATTGCGCAGCATTAGCCGCTGCTAATGCAATTGCCATTAGAAGATCCTTGTGGCTAAGAACCTGGCGAGCGGATTCAACCTCAAAGAAGTCGCTTACATCTTTACCATATCAGAGTGGTCGGTTATTTGACGAGAGACTGGATCAGCTCATATCTGATGCAACGGGAGGGAAGAGCAGTTTCCTTCCTCAGCAAAGGATTAGACAACCTTTTCGTCGACAACCTCAGCCTCGTTTTAGGGCCTTTCGTAACCCAGGCTGGGCCATGCCAGCCACCTCCAGCGGCTCAGGTCGGCCTAATCAGGCCAGAGATCGCCAGGTCACCTACAGGACCAACCCTCTGGGAAGAGGGCGATCTTATCAGCCAAGATCTAGAGGGTCCAAACCCCAAAGATATTCGGACAAATGACTGGAGGCAGAATCCGGTCAATTTATCCAGGGTAGGCGGCCGCTTACTCTGGTTTCGCCCCACTTGGCTATTAGTGACTCACGACGAGTGGGTCAGGGAGTTAGTCTCCTCGGGGTACAAAATAGAATTTACCAGCCTTCCCCCAAATCGCTTTTTTCCCTCGCGTCTTCCCAAGGAGGAGTCTCGGGTTCGTGCCTTATTCAAGGCGGTCGAGTCTCTTCGGCACAGCGGGGTTGTCGTACCTGTACCGGAGGTCGAAAGAGGTCAGGGATTTTATTCCAACCTGTTCATTGTACCCAAGAAGGACGGTACCGTAAGGCCCATTCTGGATCTAAAGCGATTGAACCGGTTTGTCAAAATTCGGCATTTCCGAATGGAATCTCTCCGTTCGGTCATTGCAGCCATGGAAAAAGGGGAATTTCTAGCATCAATAGACATCCAGGATGCCTATCTTCACATCCCCATATTTCCCCCTCATCAAAGGTTTCTTCGGTTTGCCATCGACAAACTTCATCTTCAGTTCGCAGCCCTGCCATTCGGGCTAGCCACAGCCCCCAGGGTGTTCACAAAGGTCATGGCTGCTGTTGTGTCCATTCTGCACTCCAGGGGGATAGTCATCCTGCCTTACTTAGACGACCTCCTCATCAAGGGTCCGTCTTTTCAGACCTGCGAGGAAAGTGTCAACATTACGTTAGACACCCTTGCTCGCTTGGGGTGGCTGGTGAATATGAGGAAATCATCTCCCGTTCCATCTCGGAAGATCACCTTTTTAGGGATGAATTTCGACACCGCTCAAGGGTTGATAATTCTTCCTCAGGACAAGGCCTTAGTTCTCTGCCATGAATTACGGATCCTTCGCCAACCAATTCCTCACACCATCCGGTTTTGCATGAGGGTCCTAGGAAGGATGGTGGCGGCAATCGAGGCTATTCCGTTTGCCCAGTTTCATCTTCGCCCCCTTCAGCATGCACTCTTGGCAGTATGGGACGGGAGCCCTTACTCCCTCAATCTGTGGTGCCGTCTGTCCCTGCAGGTCAGACAGACTCTTACGTGGTGGACGAGGGACACCACTCTTCGACAGGGTCGTTTGTTTCCTCCAAATTTTTGGTTGGTAGTCACAACGGACGCCAGCCTGCTCGGATGGGGAGCAGTGTTTCGTCACCACACAGCTCAGGGAACTTGGTCTCAGCAAGAATCGACCCTCCCGATCAATATTTTAGAGATCCGAGCTGTTCGGCTGGCTTTGAGGCATTTTCACCAGCATCTGGCGGGCAGCCCAGTCCGAATACAATCGGACAATGCCACGGCGGTGACATACATAAACCATCAGGGAGGTACCCGCAGCAGGGCGGCCATGCACGAGGTAAAACAGATTCTGACCTGGGCAGAGGTAAATCACTCTGTGATTTCAGCAGTCCACATACCGGGCGAGGAAAACTGGGCAGCAGATTTTCTCAGCCGTCACGGCATAGCGTCAGGGGAATGGTCTCTACATCCCGAGATCTTTCAGCAGATATGCCGACGCTGGGGAACCCCAGATGTGGACCTGATGGCTTCCAAGATAAATGCCAAGGTGCCCAACTTTGTTTCCCTGTACCGGGATCCGCAGGCAATTGCAGTGGATGCCCTGGTTCTACCATGGAATCAGTTTCATCTTCCATACTTGTTTCCACCAATAGCTCTGTTCCCAAGGGTGATCAGAAAGATCAGGTTAGAAGGGGTCCCAGCGATATTAATCGCTCCGGATTGGCCGCGTCGCTCATGGTACGCGGAGCTGGTACAATTGCTCGCCGACGCACCCTGGCGACTGCCAGAGCGCGCGGACCTTCTCTCCCAAGGCCCAGTTTACCACCAGAACTCAGCGATCCTGTGTTTGATGGCCTGGCCGTTGAATCTTGGATCCTGACCAGGGCTGGATTCTCTAAAAAGGTCGCCGCGACGATGGCTAGCGCCCGAAAGCCTGTCTCGGCTCGCATCTACCACGGGACTTGGAAGGTCTTTTTTGCTTGGTGCAGGGAACATGGTTGTTCCCCGCTTCGGTTTTCAATTCCAAACATTCTGTCATTTCTCCAGGCAGGCCTAGATTCAGGTCTAGCGCCAAGTACGCTTAGACCGTTAGACGCCAGATATCAGCCTTATCAGTGCTTTTTCAGCGAAGGATCGCGTCTAATTTTCAGGTTAGGACCTTTATTCAGGGGGTTGTCCATATAGTTCCCCCCTACAAGGCTCCCTTAGATGTTTGGGATCTCAATCTAGTCCTGGGAGTCCTGCAGGAGTCTCCTTTTGAACCTTTGCACGAGGTTTCTCTGTCATTTCTTTCCTGGAAAGTGGTGTTTTTGGTAGCCATAACATCCATAAGGCGGGTTTCGGAGCTGGCCGCACTGTCTTGTCGAGCTCCGTACTTGCTTTTCCATCAGGATAAGGTAGTGCTCAGACCAACACCACCTTTTTTGCCTAAAGTCGTGTCCTCTTTTCATATTAATGAGGACATTGTTTTGCCCTCATTTTGCCCAGCTCCGACGCACCGAGTGGAGAAGGCTCTCCATACGCTGGATCTGGTGAGAGCACTCAGGAGATATGTATCTCGGACGGCGTCTTTTCGACAGACGGACACGCTGTTTGTCCTCCCTGAAGGTCGCAGGAAGGGACTCGCTGCCTCTAAATCAACCTTGGCTAGGTGGATTCGGTTAGCCATTCAGGAGGCTTACCGCATCAGAGGCGCGGTGGTCCCTCCAGGGATCAAGGCTCACTCCACCAGAGCGGTGGGTGCCTCCTGGGCCCTTCGGCATCAGGCTTCGGTGGAACAGGTTTGTAAGGCAGCAACCTGGTCCAGTCTGCATACCTTTTCCAAGCATTATAATGTCCATACCAGGCTTCTGCGGATGCCAGTCTGGGTAGAAGGATTCTTCAGGGCGCGGTTGCGCACCTATAAGCAATGCTTGATTATAAATTACACTGTGGAGTCGGTTTCCCACCCAAGGGACTGCTTTGGGACGTCCCACAGTCCTGTGTCCCCCAATGAGACGAAGGAGAAATACGGATTTTTGTGTTACTCACCGTAAAATCCTTTTCTCCGAGACGCTCATTGGGGGACACAGCACCCTCCCTAAGAGCCGGATGGCTTTGTTTTGAGTTAATTTTATTCTCTGATTAATCTGTATCAGCAGTTTTTTCTTCTGGATATACTGTATCTGTGTTAACTCTGATTTATTTTAGCCTCCTACTGCTTTTTGCACTAAACTGGGTTTGCCTGCGGCCAGTGCTGAGGTGTATACGGCGGAGGAGGAGCTAACCTTTTTTTTATGTTTACTTAGTGTCAGCCTCCTAGTGGCAGTAGCATACACCCACAGTCCTGTGTCCCCCAATGAGCGTCTCGGAGAAAAGGATTTTACGGTGAGTAACACAAAAATCCGTATTTCCGCCGATTTCTATGCTACCTCTGGTACTCCGTCGGATCAGGCTGGAGAGAATCTCAGCTATATTGATAACTCCAGATTGGCCAAGGAGGACGTGGTTCTCGACACTGGTGTCACTTCTAGCGGCACCGCCATTTTCGCTTCCTCTTCGTCCGGACCTGTTAACCCAAGGGCCCGTTCGTCATCCAGACCTGAAGTCTCTGCGTTTGACGGCGTGGCTCTTGAGACCGAAATTTTGACCCATAGAGGTTTCTCAGCCGAAGTCATTGCTACTCTGCGTGCTGCTAGAGGTCCGACTACTACTAGGATTTACCACAGGACTTGGGAAGCCTTCTTTTTGTGGTGTTCGAGTTCTTCAAAGAACCCGAGAAAATTTTCTATTCCCAATTTGTTGGCTTTTTTGCAACACGGGTTGGACAAAGGTTTGGCCGTTAGCACCCTGAGGGGTCAGGTTTCTGCTCTGTCTTTACTGTTTCGGAGGGCTATCGCCTCGCGTAGGGACGTGCGTTCCTTTTTTCGTGGAATAACCCGTCAGTTCCCGCCGCGGAGGACACCTTTATCTCCTTGGCGGCTCAATCTTGTTTTGAAGGCTCTTCAACATCAGCCCTTTGAGCCTATGGATTCTGTTAGCCTTTATTTACTTTCTTGGAAGGTGGCCTTCCTAGTGGCAGTCACCTCTTTGAGGAGGGTTTCTGAGTTGGCGGCTATTTCTTGCTCGCCTCCCTTCTTGGAGTTTCACCCGGATCGTGTAGTGCTTCCTACCTAAGGTGGTGTCGCGATTCCATGTTAACCAGGATATTGTGTTGCCTTCTCTTTGTCCGAGGCCAAGGACTGTGAAGGAACGGGCCTTGCACACATTGGATTTGGTGCGGGCTTTGAAATTCTACTTGAATGTTACTCAAGGTTTTCGGAAATCAGACTCTCTGTTTGTTATTCCAGCAGGTCGTCGACGTGGTCAGCGAGCTTCCAAGGATTCTATAGCTCGCTGGATTCGGTCGGCCATTTTGGAGGCTTACCGAATTAAGGGCGAACCTTGCCCGATTAAACTTCGAGCTCACTCCACGAGGGCTGTGGGCTCATCGTGGGCCTTCCATCAAGGGGCCTCGGCGGCTCAGCTCTGCCGGGCGGCGACCTGGCGCTCCGTCCACACTTTTACAAAATTTTATAAGGTGGACGTTAGTGCTTCCGCTGATGCAGCCTTGGGACGTAGGGTCCTGCAGGCAGCGGTAGTTTAAGAGTCTAGTTAACTTGTTTTTGGCGCCTGTTGCGCTTTTATTTAGGTTGTTGGGTTTCTGCCTATTTTGGTTTTCTTTTCCCACCTAATTTTTGAACTGCTTTGGGACGTCCCATCAGTAATGAATCCTGTGGCTCTCTTCCTTCCATCTGCAGCTGAAAGACGGATTTTGGTAAGAACTTACCTGTAAAATCCTTTTCAGCGAAGGAAGGAAGAGAGACACTGATCCCTCCCATGGCAGAAGTGTGTTGTTGATTTACAGAAGCAGCGTGGCCCTTCTCTGATAGCGATTTCTGGGCTGAGGTCGACGCACTACGGCTCTGTTCCAGCATTGCCAGCTCATCGCAGTGGTCAGGTTCCGTGAGTAGTACCTGGAACTGTGTGGTTTTTTGCCTATCTGCATGCATAACCTGTATTCTTGTGTTTTTGTCTCTGAAGTTCTTCAGAAGGGGTTATGTTGCTCCGCTGGTGATATTGCTCTTCCTTAAGCTTGTGTACAACTGGAGAAAGCTGAGTAGGAGGAGCCCGAGCTGGAGGGGCCGGTCAGCACACTTTTTTAATCTGAGGTGACGATCCCGTCTGGGCTCCGCCTACCCATCAGTAATGAATCCTGTGTCTCTCTTCCTTCCTTCGCTGAAAAGGATTTTGCAGGTAAGTTCTTACCAAAATCCGTCTTTCCCTGAAATAAGACTTTGGATCTCAGATATCAAGTTTATCATTTTATTCAGCTTCCTATGACCTAAATGTCCATATAGACGATTTCGCAGGGTTGATCCTACTGATGGATTCGCTTTAATTGGAAAAAACTTGACGTTCAATTAAAAAAAAAGGTCTAGTCACATTCATGCGGGAATAAAGGCAGGTTTCTGCAAAATTTTAATGCATGAAAATGAATGACTTAAGGTCTTTGTTTTCCAGACAAGCCACAGAGTAATTGAAGATCCTAATGATTTGCGTCACGATATAGAGCGGAGAAGAAGGCAGAGACTCCACAGTGAAGAGGACGGCAATGCCAGTGTTGGCTTGCGTGACAAGTAAGCTTTTTCTCCTTTTATGCTTGCACATACAGTCAATCTTATGTTTTCGAAGCCATTGAAAACTTGGTTTTGAAAATTACAAAACAATCAGGTTACTAATCTTAATAATAGTCTGTGTGGGTGGCATGGGTTGGCATATATCAAGGTGTTTTAGTTGCAGTGGCAGGCCAAGAGTCATTAGCAGTGCCTAAATCACATTATATTGTGTCACTTTTGACCACAATCATATTTTTGTTGAAGGGAATCTGTAAGGGTTTTGCTACCCGGCCTGAGAGCAGCGTAGCATGAAGTCGGTCACCAATTCCCGCAACCTTTCACTTACTGTATTGCTTTCTGCCATTTTAATAAAATCCCTGTTTTCTTTGATGCAGATCTACCACAGCTCTGAATGCTGAGCTCTGTGTAACCGCGCCCACACATCTGATTGGCTGCTCTCTGTGCACTGTGCATAGGCCGAAAGCTGCCAATCAGTGATGGGGCCAGGGTTATACAGAGCTCATGATGTAATGTACCCAATCATATACAGTACAGACCAAAAGTTTGGACACACCTTCTCATTTAAAGATTTTTCTGTATTTTCATGACTATGAAAATTGTACATTCACACTAAAGGCATCAAAACTATGAATTAACATATGTGGAATTATATACTTAACAAAAAAGTGTGAAACAACTGAAAATATGTCTTATATTCTAGGTTCTTCAAAGTAGCCACCTATTGCTTTGATGACTGCTTTGCACACTCTTGGCATTCTCTTGATAATCTTCAAGAGGTAGTCACTGGAAATGGTCTTCCAACAATCTTGAAGGAGTTCCCAGAGATGCTTAGCACTTGTTGGCCCTTTTGCCTTCACTCTGCTGTCCAACTCACCCCAAACCATCTCAATTGGGTTCAGGTCTGGTGACTGTGGAGGCCAGGTCATCTGGCGTAGCACCCCATCACTCTCCTTCTTGGTCAAATAGCCCTTACACAGCCTGGAGGTGTGTTTGGGGTCATTGTCCTGTTGAAAAATAAATGATGGTCCAACTAAACGCAACCGGATGGAATAGCATGCTGCTGCAAGATGCTGTGGTAGCCATGCTGGTTCAGTATGCCTTCAATTTTGAAAAAATTCCCAACAGTGTCACCAGCAAAGCACCCCCACACCATCATACCTCCTCCTCCATGCTTCACGGTGGGAGCCAGGCATGTAGAGTCCATCCGTTCACCTTTTCTGCGTCGCACAAAGACACGGTGGTTGGAACCAAAGATCTCAAATTTGGACTCATCAGACCAAAGCACAGATTTCCACTGGTCTAATGTCCATTCCTTGTGTTCTTTAGCCCAAACAAGTCTCTTCTGCTTGTTGCCTGTCCTTAGCAGTGGTTTCCTAGCAGCTATTTTACCATGAAGGCCTGCTGCACAAAGTCTCCTCTTAACAGTTGTTGTAGAGATGTGTCTGCTGCTAGAACTCTGTGTGGCATTGACCTGGTCTCTAATCTGAGCTGCTGTAAACCTGCGATTTCTGAGGCTGGTGACTCGGATAAACTTATCCTCAGAAGCAGAGGTGACTCTTGGTCTTCCTTTCCTGGGGCGGTCCTCATGTGAGCCAGTTTCTTTGTAGCGCTTGATGGTTTTTGCAACTGCACTTGGGGACACTTTCAAAGTTTTCCCAATTTTTTGGACTGACTGACCTTCATTTCTTAAAGTAATGATGGCCACTCGTTTTTCTTTACGTAGCTGCTTTTTTCTTGCCATAATACAAATTCTAACAGTCTATTCAGTAGGACTATCAGCTGTGTATCCACCAGACTTCTGCACAACACAACTGATGGTCCCAACCCCATTTATAAGGGCAGAAATCCCACTTATTAACCCTGACAGGGCACACCTGTGAAGTGAAAAACATTTCCGGTGACTACCTCTTGAAGCTCTTCAAAAGAATGCCACGAGTGTGCAAAGCAATCATCAAAGCAAAAGGTGGCTACTTTAAAGAACCTAGAATATAAGACATAATTTCAGTTGTTACACACTTTTTTGTTAAGTATATAATTCAACATGTGTTAATTCATAGTTTTGATGCCTTCAGTGTGAATTTACAATTTTCATAGTCATGAAAATACAGTAAAATCTTTAAATGAGAAGGTATGTCCAAACTTTTGGTCTGTACTTTAGATCAGGACTAGATTTTGGAATGTTTTGACTTGAATAACCACATACGTAGTTTTTCTAGTGGTAAATTGAATCATATTTTTAGTTCTTATGTATAATTTATACTAAAAGGAGCATTCCACTTTGAGTCACATAATAATGGCAAATCTCTAGAATATGTTATATATGAATGATTTCTGTTGTCAGGGACCCAGAGGACGAACTCCCAATGATCATTAAAGGGTTTTTGCACCCTGGTGAAAACTTTCAGCAGGGAGTGTTCTGATTTGAGCAGTCATCACGTGGCCTCAAGTATTATCATTTGTCACATCACTTGCTGAGTAGCTACTTATCTGCTTCACTCAGTAGAAACAAGTGTGCAAATCACATGCTGTCATGTGATGAACCTGGCAGGCTGCACTGCTTGCCGAATGTTTTTACACCTCAAAGAAAATCCTTTAATGATCACAGGGGGTCCAACCTTTGGGTCACCCACCACAGAAATCATTTTTGTAGTGGCATGTACTAAATAAATTTTTTTTTTTTATATTTTTAAGTGACGCACCAGACAGCTATTACAAACTGCATAATAATGAAACGGGAGAATATGAAAAGATGTCAAGAGGGGGCAGAGCGCCTTTCCGAAGGTCGACGGGCCGGCCTCCTGTAAGTGTGATTTTATGCATCTTCTGTAACTATTTAACGTTACATTTTTGTCTGGATCATAATTTTTTGCCTTCTGTACAAATAGAATTAACATCCATCAAAAGTGGAGTCACTGTGTAAATGTATCGGATGATCTATCTCTTACTGATCCTGAATTACAACCTGTATTATGGTTCAGAGCTGCACTCACAATTCTGCCGCATTCAGAGCTGGAATCACCCTGCATTTGCTGACCCAATGTCTGCACACAGTTTGCTTTGATTTGCCGTCTGGGAAGTGCTTGCACCAGGAACTAATCTGTAAATGAGATGTGTGGTAAAACGAGGTTCTTTCTATTAATTTGTTTGTGCACGTCCATCTTTACCATCACAGTGACCTCCTTAATACCGATTCTCACACTAACTTAATGTTCATATAAAAGTCAACTTCTCTCTTTTGGGCTTTGGCTTACATACTGAAAACTTTAGATGTCCATAGACACCTGAAGACCTTCTGTCAGGGCAAGGAAGGGTTTGCATGAAGACGTGTGAACATGTTTTATTTTTTGGACCTGGAAAGTAAGTGGCCCCAGAGTTGACTGACAGTTGCCCCTTTCTTATAGAGATGAATGTTCATTCCTGCCTGGTAAGAACCTGCATATTTATGGAGGAATTGGGTAAAATACCCTCACAATAAACATGCATCTTCCTTTCTTGGGCCATTTAGACCTATGATTGATGGAACCACACATCATCATTATTATGTGTCTCTGATGACACGCCATTCCAGCCACCTGATGGAACTAGCATCTAAAGGTGAATTAGCTGCTGAAATTCTGCTCTGCCAATCTAAAGCCTTCTTACATGTTAGGGGGTTTTAGTTTGGCCATACACATTAGATGACTGTCATACTAATGATGCTATAGCCGATCATTTGGCCAGCTGCCATCTCAGCCGGCTCTCGGAGCACTCGATCAGCTGACGACTCCTGTGTTCTCTGAGAAAGCTGCCAACTGACACATTGGCTGGTGGGTTATCTTTGGGGAAACAATGTAATTGAGATGTACATGCGCCATCAACATCTCTCCCGACCGTCAGTCAGCCGGCACCCCCATACACATTAGACCGTTGGGCGAACAGAGATCACCTAATCACCAGGGGCGTTCTCCACATGGGACATCTGTGCCAAGCAATGTACATAAAAGTTCCCCATCACCCTTTACTGCTCCTTAATGTATCCACCCAAATGTGATGGGCACTGCTGTGTACCCCACTAATAACAGTGCCTGGTCTCAGGGCACCATAGTTGCATCAGACATAGACAACCTTTGAGACACATAGGCAGAAAGTTGTGTTCTCTGGACTAGCCTCCAGTTTTTTATTTGAGTCCGTTTATTTGCCAGTAAACCTTGTTTTCCTCTGCGTTCAAGTCATCTTTGTCGGCCCGCAGAGGATTGCATTAGATCACCTATGTTTTTTTTTACACTTTATGGTAATGTTTATAGCCTAAAACAAGGGAGTTCATTGTTTAGAAATCGGGATAATGAGGGATTGCTAATTAATGCCGGAAATTTTCATTTCACTCTTCAGGTCTCAGCACGTTGACTTTGGATGTCATCTTAGTGAGATCTGATTGTTTAATAACTACATCCAGTTACATTTTGCATTTCATTCCGCATAAATGTTCAAGAGCCCTCACTGACACCAAACCAACTCACACTTTCCTATTCTGTGCCGATTTTTTTATGATGGAGAAATTCATCACTGGTTTTAGTCTGCAGGAGAAATAAAGTTAAGCCACCACCCGTCTTCTTGAGTCACAGCAGGTTTTTTGTCTTTATTTTTAACACTTCAAGGAGTTGTTTGGGACTTGCGTATTGATGATCTTTACGTAGTATAGGTCATCAAAATGAGATCAGTGATGGTCCAACACCCCAGTCGCTCAAGTGATTGCTGCTCCTGCTGCAGCAAGATGTGAGCAATATACGGAGCAGAACGCCGCATCTTCATACATTGTTTGGTGGCTGCTGTGGAGTATTGTAGTTCAGTCGCTGCTCCAGAGTCCAGTGGTGGCAGCTTTACACCACTTCATTCGATGCTTGGCATTGTTCTTGGTGATGTAGGGTTTACATGCTCTTGGTGCACACTTTATACTCAAAATACCAGAGGAGGATTGGGCTCTTCAGTTATTGAGTAGTGACAGAACGTTGGTGTTCTTTTTCCACTATGTGCTTGGCGTTTGGCGACCCCACTATGTAACTTTACGTGGTCTCCAGTTTGTGGCTAAGTTGCTGTGGGTCTTCCTCTTTTCAATAATATCTGTCACTCATTTGATTGTGGTATTTTTAGGACTGAAGAAGTTTCATGATCTGACATGCTACACCAGTGATGTCCTGGTGACAAGCCATTTTTTCACAAATATTTGGAATGGGAGACACCTCTTAATCGCTGATTTTAGGTTTTTCATTGAGTCTCATTGCCACAAGTGTATAAAATATTATATTAATATATAGTTGTGTGAAAAAGTTTTTGCCCCCTTCCTGATTTCCTATTCTTTTGCATGTTTGTCACACTTAAATGTTTTAGGCCTCTTTCACACTTCCGTCGTGTGACGTCCGCCCATCCGTGAAAATGGCGGATCCGTCAGAAAAGTAAAAAAAAGGATGCAAAAATGGTCAGTTATCTGACGAGAGAGAGAGAGAGAGAGAGAGAGAGAGAGAGAGAGAGAGAGAGAGAGAGAGAGAGAGAGAGAGACCAAGCCATTTTGTAGGTTAAAGACCAGGCCAATTTTTACAATTCTGACCACTGTCTCTTTATGAGGTTATAACTCTGGAACGCTTCAACGGATCTTGGCGATTCTGAGATTGTTTTCTCGTGACATATTGTACTTCCTGATAGTGGTAACATTTCTTACGGAAATATGGCAAAAATTTTGAAAATTTTGCAATTTTCAAACTTTAATTTTTATGCCATTAAATCAGAGAGATATGTCACAAAAATTAGTTAATAAATAACATTTCCCACATGTCTACTTTACATCAGCACAATTTTGGAACCAAAATTTTTTTTGGTTAGGAAGTTATAAGTGTTAAAAGTTGACCAGCAATTTCTCATTTTTCCAACAAAATTTACAAAACCATTTTTTTTAGGGGCCACCTCACATTTGAAGTGAATTTAAGGGGTCAATATGACAGAAAATACCCAAAAGTGACACCATTCTAAAAACTGCACCCCTCAACGTGTTCAAAGCCACATTCAAGAAGTTTATTAACCCTTTAGGTACTTCACAAGAATTGAAGCAATGTTGAAGGAAAAAAATGAACATTTAACTTTTTTTCCCAAAATTTTTCTTTCGACACAATTTTTTTAAATTTTGTCAAGGGTATCAAGAGAAAATGAACCACAATATTTGTTGTACAATTTCTCTAGAGTACACCGATACCCCATGTGTGGGGGTAAACCACTATTTGGGCGCATGGCAGAGCTCGGAAGGGAAGCAGCGCCATTTGACTTTTTTGGCTGGAATTGAGATTGGACGCCATGTCGCATTTGGAGAGTCCCTGTGTGCCTAAACAGTGGAAACCACCCACAAGTGACCCCATTTTGGAAACTGGACCCCCCAAGGAACTTATCTAAATGTGTTGTGAGAGCTTTTAACCCCAAGGGCTTCACAGAAGGTTATAACGTAGAGCCGTAAAATAAAAAAAATCATATTTTTTCCACAAAAATGATCTTTTCATCCCAATTTTTATTTTCCAAAGTATAAAAGGACCCCAAAAGTTATTGTGCAATTTGTCCTGAGTACTCTGATACCCCATATGTGGGGGTAAACCACTATTTGGGCGCATGGCAGAGCTTGGAAGGGAAGCAGCGCCATTTGACTTTTTTGGCTGGAATTGAGATTGGACTCATGTCGCATTTGGAGAGTCCCTGTGGGCCTAAACAGTGGAAACCCCCACAAGTGACCCCATTTTGGAAACTAGACCCCCCAAGGAACTTATCTAAATGTGTTGTGAGAGCTTTTAACCCCCAAGGGCTTCACAGAAGGTTATAACGTAGAGCCGTAAAATTAAAAAATCATATTTTTTCCACAAAAATGATCTTTTCATCCCAATTTTTATTTTCCAAAGGATAAAAGGACCCCGAAAGTTATTGTGCAATTAGTCCTGAGTACGCTGATACCCCATATGTGGGGGTAAACCACTATTTGGGCGCATGGCAGAGCTCGGAAGGGAAGCAGCGCTATTTGACTTTTTTGGCTGGAATTGAGATTGGACGCCATGTCGTATTTGGAGAGCCCCTGTGTGCCTAAACAGTGGAAACCCCCCACAAGTGACCCCATTTTGGAAACTAGACCCCCAAGGAACTTATCTAGATGTGTGGTGAGAGCTTTGAACCCCCAAGGGCTTCACAGAAGGTTATAACGTAGAGCAGTAAAATTAAAAAATCATATCTTTTCCACAAAAATGATCTTTCCACCCCCAATTGTTATTTTCCAAAGGGTAACAGGACCCCAAAAGTTATTGTGCAATTTGTCCTGAGTACGCTGATACCCCATATGTGGGGGTAAACCACTATTTTGACGCATGGCAGAGCTCGAAAGGGAAGGAGCACCGTTTTTAAATGCAGACTTTGATGGAATGGTCTGCGGGTGTCATGTCGCGCTTGGAGAGCCCCTGATGTGCCTAAACAGTAGAAACCCCCACAAATGACCCCATTTTGCAAACTAGACCCCCCAAGGAACTTATCTAGATGTGTGGTGAGCACTTTGAACCCCCAAGTGCTTCACAGAAGTTTATAACGTAGAGCCGTGAAAATAAAAAAATCATATTTTTTTTCCACAAAAATGACCTTTTTGCCCCCAAATTTTTATTTTTCTAAGGGTAACAGGAGTGGTAGATCAAAGGGATGACGTGCACAGTCCGTCTGGTGCCGGAACTGACACCCGGCCATGACGGACTGTGCACGTCATTGGACATTAAGAGGTTAAGGCTGCTTTCACACATCAGTTTTTTTGTGTCAGGCATGATCCGGCGAACACCTGAAGGGACGGATCCGGCGCTGAAATGAAAAAACTGATGCAACGGATCCGTTTTTTTACTGGATTCGACCTGTACTTTTGAACCCGGAAAAAGAGGGTTTTGGATGTTCGGAGACAGTGGAAAATGTTGTAGTAGTAGTAGTAGTAGTAGTAGTAGTAGTAGTAGTCCCTGATTTCCAGAATCCGGATCAGACTTTTGACAGATTGCAAAAAACTCTGATCCGGTTCCATTCACTTGTATTATTTCCAGCCGCCTGATGCGCCGCTTCAGGCACTATCAGGCGGCTCCAGTTAAAAAAATAAAAAACGTTGCAGGCACCGTTTTGTCCGGCCGCCGGAATGTACATTTCCACCGGATCCGGACAAAAACGGATACAACGCAATGACATCAGGCATGATTCGGCGCTAATGAAAGTCAATAGTAAAAAAACGCATCCGGTACCGGATCCTTTTTTTTAACAACACGCCGGATCATGCCTGAAGTCAAAAAACGGATGTGTGAAAGAGGCCTAAGTGAAGATCTTTATTACTAAGGGAAGAAGAAATCCAAACTTAGGCTATGTGCACACGTTGCGAAATTGCCGTGGAAATTTCCGCAGCAATTCCGCACCTCCGGAAATATGCATATTATTGGTATGCGTATTCCCGCCAGAAACTAGCGTTTTGCAAACCGATTGACAGGTTGGTCACACGAGTCAAACAAGTGTTTGACACGTGTGACCAACTTTTTACTATTGATGCCGCCCATGTCGCATCAATAGTAAGAAGATCTAATGTAAAAATAATAAAAAAAATAATAAATCGTGATATTCTCACCTTCCTGCGTCCCCCACAGCTTTCCTACCTCTCAGCGACGCTCCCGGAAACTCCCGTTCCCAGTAATGCATTGCGAGAATGACCCCAGATGACGTAGCATCACGCGAGACTGCTACGTCATCTGGGGTGATTCTCGCAATGCATTACTGGGAACGGGATTGGCCAGGAGCGTCGCTGAGAGGCGGGAAAGCTGCGGCGGCCGCCGGAAGGTGAGAATATCATTATTTTTTATTTTAATTATTATTTTAACATGGATATGGTACCCAGGGCCTGGAGGAGAGTCTCCTCTCCTCCAGACCCTGGGTAGCATCCGCACAGGAACCGCTTACTTTGCGCATGGTGGTCATAGCCACATGCGGAAAGTAAGCGGTTCAATGCATTCCTATGGCGGCGGAATCGCCGCGATTCCGCAAAAAAGAATGAGCATGCTGCGGATTCTTCCGCAATGCGATTCCGCCGCGGAAAAACACGCAGCATGTGCACAGCATTGCGGAATCCCATAGGATATAATGAGTTGCGTTTTTGCCGCTAAGAATCCGCAACGTGTGCACAGACCCTTACAGGGCCTTGTGCGAAAAAGTGATTACCCCCCCCTATAACATAACTGTGGTTTATCACATCTTTGGGATGCCGAGTTCAAATTCTCTAGCCACACTGATTACTGCCACACCTGCTTTCAATCCAAAAATCACTTAAATAGGACCTGCCTGACAAAGTGAAGTAGAACAAAATATCCTCTAAAGCTAGACAACCTGTCGCAATAAAAAAAAAATCTGGAACAAAATGAGAAACAAAGTAATTGAGATCTATCAGTCTGGAAAAGGTTATAAATCCATTTCTAAAGCTTTTAGACTCCAGCAAACCACAATGAGAACCATTATCCACAAATGGCGAAAACATGCAACAGTAGTGAACCTTCCCAGGAGTGGCTGGCCAACCAAAATTACTCCTAGAGCGCAGCCACAACTCATCGAAGAGGTCACAAAAAAACCCACAACAACATTCAAAGAACTGCAGGCTTCACTTGCCTCAGTTAAAGTCATTGTTCATGACTCCACTATAAGAAAGAGCCTGGGCAAAAATGGCCTGCATGCAGAGTTATAAGACAAAAACCACTGCTGAGCAATAAGAACATAAAGGCCATATAAAGTTTTGCCAGAAAACATCTTGATGATCCCAAAGACTTTTGGGAGAATACTCTGTGGACTGACGAGATAAAAGTTGAACATTTTGGAGGTGTATGTCCCATTACATCTGATGTAGATGTTACACAGCATTTCAGAAAAGGAACATCATACCAACAGTAAAATATGGTGGTTGTACAGTCATGGCCAAAAGTTTTGAGAATGACACAAATATTAATTTTTACAAAGTCTACTGCTTCACTTTTTCTAATGGCAATTTGCATATACTCCAGAATGTTATAAAGAGTGATCAGCTTAACAGCAATTACTTGCAAAGTCAATATTTGGCTAGAAAATTAACTTTATCCCCAAAACACATTTCAACATTATTGCAGCCCTGCCTTAAAAGGACCAGCTAACCTCTTTTCAGTGATTGCTCCATTAACACAGGTGTGGGTGTTGATGAGGACATGGCTGGAGATCAATCTGTCATGATTAAGTAAGAATGACACCACTGGACACTTTAAAAGGAGGCTGGTGCTTGGCATCATTGTTTCTCTTCTGTTAACCATGGTTATCTTTAAAGAAACACGTTCAATCATCATTGTAATGCACAAAAATGGCCTAACAGGGAAGAGAATCGCAGCTAGAAAGATTGCACCTCAGTCAACAATCTATCGCATCATCAAGAACTTCAAGGAGAGAGGTTCCATTGTTGCTAAAAAGGCTTCAGGGCGCCCAAGAAAGACCAGCAAGCACCAGGACCGTCTCTTAAAAGTGTTTCAGCTGCGGGATCAGGCTACCAGCAGTGCAGAGCTTGCTCAGGAATGGCAGCAGGCAGGTGTGAGTGCATCTGCACGCACTGTGAGGCGGAGACTCTTGGAGCAAGGCCTGGTCTCAAGGAGGGCAGCAAAGAAGCCACTTCTCTCCAGAAAAAAACATCATGGACAGACTGATATTCTGCAAAAGGTGCAGGCAGTGGACTGCTGAGGACTGGGGTAAAGTTATTTTCTCTGATGAATCCCCTTTTCGATTGTTTGGGACATCAGGAAAACGTCTCATTCGGAGAAGACAAGGTGAGCGCTACCACCAGTCTTGTCTCATGCCAACTGTTAAGCATCGTGAAACCATTCATGTGTGGGGTTGCTTCTCATTCAAGGGAATCGGCTCTCTCACAGTCTTGCCTAAAAACACAGCCATGAATAAAGAATGGTACCAGAATGTCCTCCAAGAGCAACTTCTCCCAACCCTCCAAGAGCAGTTTGACGATCAACAATGCCTTTTCCAGCATGATGGAGCACCTTGCCATAAAGCAAAGGTGATAACTAAATGGCTCAGGGAACAAAACATAGAGATTTTGGGTCCATGGCCTGGAAACTCCCCAGATCTTAATCCCATTGAGAACTTGTGGTCAATCATCAAGAGACGGGTGGACAAACAAAAACCTAAAAATTCTGACAAAATGAAAGCATTGATTGTGCAAGAATGGACTGCTATCAGTCAGGATTTGGTCCAGAAGTTGATTGAGAGCATGCCAGGGAGAATTGCAGAGGTCCTGAAGAAGAAGGGTCAACACTGCAAATATTGACTTGCTGCATTAACTCATTCTAACTGTCAATATAAGCTTTTGTTACTCATATGTTTGCAATTATTATATTTCTGTCTGTGATAAAAACATCTGTCAAACACACATAAAAACCAGAGGGCAGCAGTTCATGTGAAAATATAATATTTGTCTCATTCTCAAAACTTTTGGCCATGACTGTAGTGTGTTGGTCTGGGGCTGTTTTGCTCCTTCAGGACCTGGGAGACTTGCTATAGTAAATGTAACCATAAAGTGTGCTGTCTACCAAAAAAGTCCTGAAGGAGAATGTCCGGCCATCTTTTGTGACCTTAGATGAAGTGCTTTTGGCTTATGCAGCAGGGAAATGATCCAAAACATACCAGCAAGTCCACCTCTGTATGTCTTAAGAAAAACAAAATTAAGACTTTGGAAGGGACTAGTCAAAGAATTAAAATTCTAAGGCCTCTTTCACACATCCGTCTTTTTGTATCAGGCATGATCCGTCCTATGCCTGAAGGGACGGATCCGGCGCTGAAACAAAAAAACTGATGCAACGGATCCGGTTTTTGCTGGATCCGACCTGAACTTTTGAACCCACAAAAAGAGGGTTTCTGATGCCCGGAGACACTGGAAAATATAGTAGTAGTAGTAGTAGTAGTAGTAGACCTCGATTTCCAGAATCCGGATCAGACTTTTGCTGGATTGCACAAAAGTCTGATCCGGTTCCATTGAATTCTATTGTTTCCGGCCGCCTGATGCGCCGCTTCAGGCACATCAGGCAGCTCCGGCAAACAAAAAAAAACGTTACATGCTGCGTTGTGTCCGGTCGCCGGAATGTACATTTCCGCCGGATCCGGACAAAAACGGATACAACGCACTGACATCAGGCGCCATCCGGCGCTAATGAAAGTCAATGCAAAAAAAAACACGCATCTGGCATTACATTTCGCCAGATGTGGTTGGACAAAAAAATGCCGGAGGGCGCCGTCAGGCGCACAACGGATGTGTGAAAGAGGCCTAAGAGTAAGGACATTACTGTCTGCAATGTTTAAGGTGTTCTGGAGCTGCCAGATTGCAACTTTTTCACTGTTCACTTGTGGATACCGGCTTCCAAGATCCAAGCATCGATGCAATATCAGAATTTATAGATATTTTCTATGGTTTGGTGATGAGCTGATGGTGTTTGTCTTTTTCTGCAGAAATCACCAAACCTCTAACTAGTCACCCGCTGATTTACATAACGCAAGTGCATTGTTTAAAGTTAAATTTTGCACTTGTATAGCAATAGCTAAACCAAAATCAGGGGCTTATTGTCACATAGGAAAAGGGTGCAATACAGACTTGGTGGCTGTTTAAGTTATAGCACTACAAGAAAAGCTATTTTTCCAGTGAGAGCTGGTGAAATTTCTAATGTGGCATATGTCGGGTGAATTACTGGATAAATACCTCCACAGCAATTTACAAATTTCCTTTTTGACCATATTTCCCATTACTAAACATTGCCAATATGTTTAAGTGCAAAATGGACTTGCAGAATGGCTGGAGAATATGGTCATTATAGTTTTGGGTCAGTAATGTTATCCTGTCCGGTAACATATACATATTCACCAATGCTGCAGTGATAAAGGCTGCTCATATTCTATGTCCTTGGATTATTGCAGGGATCAAGCTACAGAGGAAGCTCGCACCAGTTCTTCTCTTCAAGGAGCCATTTTGAACATTCAGATGAGGTCAGAAAGCCTTACAAGGTACAATCAATATTTTTTAAGGAGTTTGATGCTATTATTAATCACAGATATATTAGCTAGTCTATCCTTGGCAATGTGTAATTAGAAGAGATGCCTATTCCATGATGTCTTCCCAATGGGAATTATGTTTGTAGTTGCAGCCAGATTTTTCATACTAAGCTTTCACGGTTGCACTGTTTGTGGAAGTTAGGCCGCTGTTAATAGAACTTCAACAGACAGATTTACTAAGCCTCTCCCTTTATCAAATCCCAAGGGTTACCCTGGCTTTCACCCATTAATCCCTGTATAGGGATCTGGACTTGCACAGGGACTCATGGACGACAGCCGTCTATCAATACGAATAGCAAGGGCCATAGCAGCCTCCAGTGACGGAGGCGAATCATACTGAGCCAAAACATCTTTTAATTTGTCAGATAACCCTTGACAAAACTGGCTCCTAAGAGCTGGGTCATTCCACTGAGTATCTGTGGCCCATCTACGGAACTCAGAAGAAAATTCCTCCGCCGGACGATCTCCCTGCTGTATCCTACTTAACTTCGTTTCAGCAAGGGAGACCCGATCCGGGTCATCATACACCAGCCCAGGGCAGCAAAAAATCGATCTACTGACTGGAGGGCCGGGGAGCCCGGAGGAAGAGAGAACGCCCAGGATTGAGGGTCCCCTTGTAAGAGCGAGATGACAATTCCCACCCTCTGCTCCTCACTCCCGATGACCGAGGCCGTAGCCGAAAGTACAATTTACATGCCTCCCGGAAGGTAAAAAATTTGTCCCGCCCACCAGTGAACCTGTCCGGGAGAGCAACCTTAGGTTCAGATCTGGTTTGCTCCGGGGGGGACAAAACCTTGGACTTAATGTCCGTAAGCTCCATGGACAACTTCTGCAACTGCAGGGCAAGCTGGGCCACTGGATCCATGGTAGCTGGGGAGAATCTTTAGTATGGCCGGTGAAAATGTCACGCTGTCTAGCAGATATATATATAAATAATGTCAGTAATCTATCAAGTGGGACAACTTTCTATATAACATATAAATAGGTAACATTAACATGTATATATAGCATAGTATTACCTGACATAATATCCTGTGGGTCAATACCGAATCCTTTTCACGCTGTCTCTGGCTAGAGGTGGACCGGGGTCTATGCTGACCCTAAACTGGGGTCCTGACTAGTCCCTCTACCTGGAGGTACTGTTAATGGTACAGAGGTCCAGGCCGCCAGCGTAAACCCTGTCTCCTATAAATCCCTGACCACTGTAATCTAGTCCTTAGAAGGACCCTGATTACCACCAAAGGGAATGGACAGGTAAAGGTTAACAAACAGTACAGACAAACGAGACAGACAGGGGATAAAGTAAATACTGTCTTGCATACAACATTTAAACACAGAGGGAACACCAAAGGTCTAGGAGATAAACTATAAGCAAGGAGAGGAGAAACAACAAAGGAGCTCTTAGCTTAAGTCTTCTCAGAACCGATCCTATCTGCAGTCTGTATGAATGCTTTCACCGGCATCTAACACACAGACTGGCAGGAATATAAAGGAAGCTAATTAGAACATAATCAAAAGCAGCCGGGCGAGGCTGGACCTAGTCTTAGCAAAGAGCTAGGTAAAATTAACTCCCTCATTACCAAACACAAAGAAACAGCAACTCAGCTGCGAGAAGTCAGAATGTGCAATCGCGACGATCTTCGTGGCGATGCACCCATGACATCGGGTGACTGGCTCACATGACCTAACCATCCGCGGTTGCTAATGGGCTGCAGCACTCACACTTCTTTCAGACGAAACTGAAGTCAAACGAAAATGTGAGCAATACAGCCATCACTGATTGGCTGAAGAGCTTACATGGCATAACAAATGGGGTTTCCGAGTAGTGGACAATCCCTTTAAAAACACGGCTGCGTCTAAACGCTCTGATCCTTTTTCGCATTACACCAATAATACAGCTGGAAGGAGCGCAGCTAGCAAATATAGTATTAAGTGGCTGCCATTCATATCTATGCACTATAAGGATGGTCTGAGTCTGTCAACGGAAGCCCCTAGTATATAATAGATCTGTATTCTAGCTCATAGACCGAAGACCACCAAAACACATCTACAGGGTGGTGAGAAATCTTCTTTTATTTTACATAGCATTACCACATTTGGTTTTGTGGGTTTTCATTGGGAATCCTGTCCACACCCAGTGGTAACCACACAGACATTACGTTCACCTGCTTTAGACGGCTTTCAAGCTTACTTTAGGCTCAATTTAATGTGGTAATGATACAATCATGTACTTCTTATTTTTTTATTAGCTGTTAGCTGTCCACAATAAGTCTGGCATTATATGAAGGGGGTGATTCATGGACCTCTCTCAAAGCCACGGGCTGTTATTGCTGTCATAACCTTAGCCAGGAAGAGAAGGAAAAGCCCACGTTAACTCATTAGAAACGTTAAGAGACTAACATTAAACTCTTAAATGACTTGTAAACCGAAGTAATGGCTTAGTGAAAGAAACAGAGATAAACATAGACACACTGCAAAGTACCCAGCGGAACGTTCTATTCATACTTATGGATTCCCTGTCCCAGTTATGTGGGTTTTTTTTTTCAGATTTTGAAGACATTTTGGTTACATTGCATCAAAGTTCAATTGGCAAGCAATCTATGGCTTTTCAATGTCGTCTTCTATAAACTTTTTGCAGAAAAATGTTTTGCTCTTTAGCCTTACTGGTTTTATTTAATATGTACAGGGGTAACTTGTCATGAGATCCTTAATAATATAGAATTTTAATGTGAAATACCCCTCGACAATGTGCCAATGTCTTCACGTCACAAAGAAGGACATAATCATGTTTTCACGCTTTTGACAAACGCAACTAATAACCTGATTTAAAAAATGATAGTGTACATCCTTAGTAATGAAAGTTTTAGATGTTCGGAGGTCATGCATGCCACTATTGTCTGGGTATGGGAAATAATCGGCACATATTCAGCAGAACTAAATAGACCTAAAAAATATGAGATTCAGACACAAGTAACTCCCGGGTCAGACAAATTGTTTTATATGTGAGTCTTTTGTCCCCCTTTTGTAGAAATAAAGAAAAGTGAGGGCAGATCTACTACCTGACCAGTAGGACAAATGATAAAATGAAGAATAGTTCCGGTGCTCCCCTGGAGAGGGTACAGAGGAAAAGATGTCAGTAACAGGCCGCGATCTGCCTTCCTGGAAAAAAAAACCCACCTGATTGGTTGATTTTGAGAAATTCTTTGGTGGACTGTAATAAACATAACAGTGATGAGGACTAGAAAATAATACAACTTTTCAATCATAAAAAGTTTTGACTGATAATAAATAGATTTTCCCTGATCAGATTAAGAATTAGTTGAGTTTTTTTGTATTTTTGCAAGCAAGAATAGCCCCAAAAAGCTACAAAGATTGCGCAAAGCCGGATGCAACTTTGTAGAGAAATGTAGACTTCATTAATGAGAATCTGTCGGTAATATTAAACCCATCCTCCTCAGCCTCCAAACTGCATTTATGGGCAGGCAGGTCTTAGAAGATGTTAATGTATCAATGGATTTGCATTTCAATCTGTTGCTGCATCCCCGAGTAATTAGAATTTTAGTTTGAATGAAAATTAGTTAATAAATTCTGTGGGCGTGGCAAAACACTTAAAGGGCTTGTCGACTACTTGGACTCTTAAAGTGTTTGTCCACAAATTCTCAATCCATATGTTTCCCCATTATAAAATAATAACATTTATACCCCCTCCGATGCCGGCGCATTTCCAGCAGTGTTAGCCCTCGCTCTCCTGGGGATCGTGTAATATTGTTATGTCACACGATAACTGCAGCCAATCAATGTTGGCTTCACTCTCCTCGCCTTCGAACGTATCACATACATCTGGAGTAAGTGAGAGAGCAGCAGCTCTCACTTCCTACAAATGTATATGATTTGTCCAAAGTCAGTGAAGCCAAGATTGATTGGCCACAGTGATTGCGTGACATAACAATGTTGCATGGTCCCTAGGAGAGCCAGTACAAATACCACTGGAATGGCGCCGGAATCTAAATGAGTATAAGTGTTATTATTTTAGTGAGGGCTCATATATTGATTGAGAAGAGGTTGTCCGAGTAGTGGACAACCCCTTTAAGGAGTCGCTGCTGTCAATCAAGCTAAAGAGGCTGGTGCTGGGCAGGGAAACAACCTGGGGAGGCAGTTTTGTTTTTTTTTTATAAAGTGCTGCACTGAGCATTTACTGAGTTTCTGTCTCCTGAGGTTGTTTCCCCACCCAGACTGTCTCCTGACATCACACAAACTGTGAGCTCACAATCGATGTGATGTCAGGAGCTAGGCAAGGAAACGAAAAGCTATTACTCAAGCTAAAGAGGCTGATGCTGCGCAGGTAAGCAACCTCAGGAGGCAGAATCTCAGAAAGTGCTTGGTGACACCCAGAGCACTTAATGCTTCATGTGCATGTGAATTAAAACACTAATTACTCAGGAATGCAGCAACAAATGGAATATGTAAATGTGTCAGTAGATTTCAATTTAAAATGCCATATACTTCTCTGGCAAAAATTAAGAGATCACCACATCAAAACCGTGTCATGGGCTGCCCATTCTTCAGACCTGAACCCCATTGAAAACCTCTGGAATGTGATCAAGAGGATGATGGATAGTCACAACCCATCAAACAAAGAAGAACTGCTTACATTTTTGCGCCAGAAGGAGTGTGAAAGACTGGTGGAAAGCTTGCCAAGACGCATGAAAGCTGTTATTAAAAATCATGGTTATTCCACAAAATATTGATTTCTGAAGTGTTCCTGAGTTAAAACATTAGTATTGTTGTTTCTAAATGATTATGAACTTGTTTTCTTTGCATTATTTGAGGTCTGAAAGTACTGTGTTTTTTTTTTTTATTTTGACTATTTTTCTTTGTCAGAAAAAAAATACAAAATGTATTGCTTAGAAATTCGGAGACATGTTGTCAGAAGTTTATAGACTAAAAGAACAATTTACATTTTACTCAAAAATATACCTATAAAGAGAAAAATCAGACAAACTGAACAGTTGAAAGTGAACTCTTAATTTTTGCCAGAACTGTATGCAGTTTGGGAGACTTGATCTTACTAACAGATCACTTTAAAAGCAATGTACCCAAGACCCTCACATCAGCATTAAAACAAATATTTCTGTATAAGTATCCAAGCCCTAGATGGGGTGTAAAGAGATGGTTTTCATTTATACACCTATTTTTGGTGGAGTCGGTAAGTCAAAGTTCCAACTCTTAACTCCCAATTTTGACTCCACAGCACTGGTCACTACTGAGCATGTATATAAAGTGCAGCACAGATTCATCTCCACTAAAAGTTGAGATCCTTAGATCAGGAACAGAACAGACATTTTATAACTTTCCCAAATTCTTATGAAAAATGTACATCACATCCTACATTGTACTACTGAACCCAATTTATTATATATTTTAGGAGTCGGTCCATTTTATACCGACTCAGACTCCACCAAAATTGACACAGACTCCACAGCCCTGTATTATGTAGGTACACCAAGAATAGAGGGGTGCTATGGCAGACCACCCACACCACTACAGCTTCTCTGTGACAAATTACCACCATCTCATCCCTGGAAGAAAAGGATGGCCGGACCCTCAGACTGGTCCATTCTGTTCGTTTTTTTGTTAATATTGCAGTTTCTTCTCTAGTCGTAGGGTGTGGGAGAGTTGATGAAAAACTGGGGCTCTTCTAATTGGTTAAAAAAGTATATTGTGAAAAAAAAACTGTACTGGGGGAGTTTCAGCAACACCAAATAATGCAAATTGTTCCTGTGTAACTCGGTCCTGTCGTGCTTTTATTTCTAGTGCCAAATTTATAATAATAAAAAAGTACCCAGTCTTGACAGTAGATGGCGTACTGGCTAACATTATACTGTGGTGGAAAGGGACAAAATTTATTCTGCCATTGTAAGTTGAAAAAATTGTAATTTAAGACTAAAATAGTATTTGCTTCTGAGCCCCCAAAAGTAAGAAAAAATTAACAATAAATAAAAAATTTGCAGATAAGTAATGAAGGTAAAGCAAACTATTACTTACAATGGTCAGACATGGCTGCTGGAAGCTGTGATCACATTCTGTGTAGAGGACAGAAGCTTCTTCAGGGTCCTGTTGACTACACAGTGTACCAGAAAAATGAAATGGAGCCATCATGGCCTAGTGTCCTAAGAGCAGCTCCTCCTGGTGCATCTCGATAACGCACCGTACACCTACTACTGTCGTGTACTTGTGATAGGCACAGGCAGACAGCCAGTCGGTTCTGTAATACTGCTGGTTTACCAGTGAAATGTCCATTTTGTTCTGATGGTTCTTAGTCAATCCCACTTGTATATAGGCATTGTGTATGACATTGTATGTTAAATGTGGCTTTCAATGACCAGAAAAGACCAATGTACAGTGGGTACGGAAAGTATTCAGACCCCAATAAATTTTTCACTCTTTGTTTCATTGCAGCCATTTGGTAAATTTAGAAAAAACAGAAATGTAGAAATTTTTGCAAATTTATTAAAAAGGAAAAACTGAAATATCACATGGTCATAAGTATTCAGACCCTTTGCTCAGACTCTCATTTAAGGCCCCTTTCACACATCAGTCAGTTTTTTGCCATCAGCCACAAGTCGTTGGCTCGACGGATCCGTCGCAGATTGTGAAAAACTGATGCAAAGGATTCGTTTTTCAGCTGCAGATGGAAGGAAGAGAGCCACAGTATTCATTACTGATGGGTAGGCGGAGCCCCAGATCAGGATGTTACCTCAGATCAAAAGAGTGATGACTGGCTGGCCCCTCCAGCTCGGGCTCCTCCTACTCAGCTCCAGTCTAAGATTTGAGGTCCAGAGGATGGTCGCTGCTAATGCAGCTCCTCAGAAGATTTTATTATTTTAATATTCGGACAGGAGACTTGGATCACTAGTTGGTCTAGAGGTCTCAGGGGTACCAGCGCTGCTGTACCCCAACCTCTCCCTTGGCGGATCTGTATTTACTCAAAGTCCCTGCAGAATCCTTGCCGGCCCTGGGGGATGAGGAGAGCTTCTCTGGCGGGAACGCAAACCTCACGTGCGGTCACTGCGTTCTTCGCCCTGGGGGGAAGCATGGGCACTGCGCCAGAAACCCCTGAGGGTCCCTGTGGCGCCTTGGCTGGTGAGTACTCCACACAAATTTTAATAATAATTATGTGTGAGTGCTTTAGCGTCTGAATGAGCAGCGCTATTACTAATGTCAGTATGCTTCAGCGCTGCTGTGACAGCGTTACTACATGTATGTCAGTATGCTTCAGCGCTGCTGTGACAGCGCTACTACATGTAATGTCAGTATGCTTCAGCGCTGCTGTGACAGCGCTACTACATGTAATGTCAGTATGCTTCAGCGCTGCTGTGACAGCGCTACTACATGTATGTCAGTATGCTTCAGCGCTGCTGTGACAGCGCTACTACATGTAATGTCAGTATGCTTCAGCGCTGCTGTGACAGCGCTACTACATGTAATGTCAGTATGCTTCAGCGCTGCTGTGACAGCGCTGTTACAAGTAGATGTGGTGATTTTTTGTCCGCAGGCAGATAGCTGCAGGACAGAGAGGAAGCAGGAGCGGGGAGAGTTCGCGCTCATTATTTGAGCTGGCGGGGGGCGTGGCCTATCTATCCCGGTCTTTTGAGCAGGAAGACGCGCGCTCTGGCGTTTCTCCTGCGACCCCCTCACTGTGGCGGCCATTACTCAGGCTCCTGGGCTCCTCGGACCGCTCCTCTCCTCATAAGACACCACGGCCAGCTGGGTGAGTGCTGATTCCTCACCCCGCAGCGCAGCGATCGCTATCCTGCAGCTGCAGTCTCATCAGAGACATAAAAATTGGCTGGGGCTCACAAATACATATATATTTTGGGGAGTTTGCAATATTAACCCCTCTGAGGGTTATTTCTACCAGCTAAATTTGCTGACTGAATACCGCTGGGGTAACCCTGCTTGGTGGAGCGTTAACCCTTCAGCGTTTGAAAAAAAAAAAAAAAAAAACCGCATAGTTTTTTGCTGGTATTACCGCTTTGACCTGCTCATACAGGTGAGACATGTCTGAACAGAGTTCAGATGCCGCGGATCACGTCCCAGTGCCATTGCGGCAATCAGATACGCAGACCTCCACAGCGTCTAGCGCTGCGGTCGACAGCGGTGGAAAATTGGATGATATCGCTCGATCGATTAATAACTTGTCTGACCTTTTAGGTCAATATGTGTCTGCTAATTCCTCTCAGAGGAAGCGACGCAGGCCGTTACCGGCCTCTACACGGAGCGAGTCAGATGTATCTGATATTGGGCAGAGTTCCCCTTTAAATTCGGATGGAGAAATATCCGATTCAGATGCGGACGAGCCGCAGGGGCGTTCCTCTATGACGAAGCGTACGGAGGCATTAATTGAAGCCATGAGAGATATACTACAGTTACCGGAGGAGGTAACTAGTCGTCCTGGTAAATCAGCACGCATGTTCCAGGAGTCCCGTGCTTCGCGCACAACATTGCCAACTCTGGATGAGCTTAATGGTGTAATAGAGGAGGAACGTCTATGTCCAGATAAGCGTTTTCATGGAACGCATTTCTTTGATACACTTTATCCTTGCTCTACGGAGTTAAAGGCTAATTGGACTTCTGCTCCTGAAGTGGATGTGTCTTTGTCTCAGCTTAGTAAATCCTCTCTACTCCCTATTAAGGGAAAAGCGAGCTTACAGGAGCCTTTGGATAGAAAGGCAGAATTGGCGGCAAAAGCAAGCTATGAGGCTGCGGGTCATGGATTTCGAGCAGTGCTAGGATCCATGTGTGCTGCTAGAGCTTCTCTAAGCTGGTTGGCACGTCTGAAGACGGAGTTGCAAAATGAATCTCCGTTATCTGAGATCGGGAAACTTGTGAATGGTTAGAAACGGCAGCCTGTTATATCTTTGATGCCGGTCTGGATACGGCATCTCTGCTGGCCAAAGCGCAAGCTTCAGCGGTCACAGTCAGAAGAGCTTTATGGCTCAGACAGTGGGCCGGGGACGCAGTTTCCAAACAAGGGTTGTTGGCCTTACCTTACAAGGGTGGCCATCTTTTTGGATCCGACCTCACAGAGCTGATTTCCAAGGCTAAGGCGAAGGAATCAGCATTACCACAGCGAAGGGCCATGGCCTCGGTGTCCAGTAAGCCTGGTGTTTATAGTGGTCGGCGGTCCTTTCGGGGCCGAGGACGATCTAGTCACTCCTCGTGGGGATCGGGTCGTCCTTCTTTCTCAGGAAAGAAATCCTCTCAGAAAACTCGTACTCCCTGGAAGCAGAGTTTCCGCCAGAACAAGCGGGAACTTGACAAGAAACCCGCAAAGTCGGATTGACGCCAGGGGTCCACTCGAGGATTCTCGAGTGGGGGGTCGCCTGCTTCTTTTCAAGGAGACTTGGATGGCTCGCGTTCCAGATTCCTGGGTAACGCGGATAGTGTCGGCAGGCTATTTCATAGAGTTTGCTTCTCAACCCCCAAAATGTTTTTTGTCAATCTCGCGTTCCGTCGGAACCCGAGCTTGTTGTCGCTCTACAGCGAGAGGTCGAATCGCTACTACAAAAGGGTGTAGTGATACCGGTTCCGTCAGAGGACCGAGGGAAAGGTTTTTATTCCAACCTTTTTATAGTTCCCAAAAAGGAGAACAAATTTCGCCCGATTCTGGATCTCAAGCGATTAAACCGGCATGTCCATGCCCGGAAATTTCGCATGGAGTCGCTTCGTTCTGTTGTGGCAGCTCTGTCACAGAACGATTTTCTGATGTCAATCGACATTCGCGACGCCTATTTGCATATTCCCATCGGAAAGGCTCATCAGCGCTTTCTTCGATTTGCCATAGGTCAGAATCATTACCAGTTCGTGGCTCTGCCGTTCGGCTTAGCCTCAGCGCCAAGAGTCTTTACAAAAATTCTGGCGCCTCTCATGGCAATCCTTCGAAAACAGGGGATTACGATTCTCCCTTATCTGGACGATCTTTTGATCATGGCTTCCTCGGAGGAGGAGGCGTTGACGGCTCGGGATTTGTCTCTTCAGTTTCTGAAGGACTTCGGTTGGCTGGTCAATTGGGAGAAGTCGTCCCTGGAACCATCGAGGACAATCCTCTTTTTGGGAATGCATCTCGACACGTTTCGGTCGGTAGTTTCCCTACCACCAGACAAACAGTCATGTCTTCTTCGACATGTACAGATTATGAGATCCTCAACGGCAATGTCTCTACGGAAGTGTATGCGTCTTCTAGGACTGATGGTGGCGTCCATGGAGGCAATTCCTTTTGCCCAGTTCCACTCCAGGACTCTTCAAAGGTTCATCTTGAGTCGATGGAATCAGTCGCAATCGCTGGATTGCAGTGTCACCATTTCTCGCGCGGTGCGGGATTCTCTAGAATGGTGGTTACGTCCAGGGGCATTCTCCTGGGGAAGTCTTTCCTCCCTCTGAAGTGGTCAGTCATAACCACCGATGCCAGCCTGACGGGCTGGGGGGGTGTTTGGAACAATCTCTGGATTCAGGGGGTATGGTCATCGGAAGAGTCTGTGCTTCCGATCAACATCCTGGAATTGAGGGCGATTTTCCTTTGCCTCCAACATTGGACGGTCCCTTTGAGCGGTCTGCCAGTCCGTGTGCAGACAGACAATGCGACGGCTGTCGCGTATATCAATCACCAAGGTGGGACAAGGAGTTCCAGACTCATGGTAGAGGTGTCCCGAATTCTGATTTGGGCAGAGGCCAATGTACCAGCCATTTCGGCGATTCACATTCCAGGGGTTCAGAATGTTTCAGCAGACTTTCTCAGTCGCAGAAGGATGGATTCCGGGGAATGGAGCCTCCATCCGGATGTGTTTGCACTACTGTGCTCTCGCTGGGGAACCCCCCAAGTGGATTTGATGGCATCCAGGTTCAATGCCAAGTTACCGACATTCATGTCCAGGTACAAGGATCCGAAGGCGGTGGCGGTGGATGCTCTAGTGGCTCAGTGGGATCAGTTCGAGCTGATCTATGTATTCCCGCCGATATCCTTACTTCCTCTAGTACTGCGTCGGATCAGACTAGAGAGAATTCCAGCTATTTTGATAGCTCCAGACTGGCCAAGAAGGGTGTGGTTCTCGACAATAATGTCGCTGTTGGCGGCACACTCCTTTTCCACTACCTCTTCAACCGGACTTGTTGACTCAGGGGCCCGTTTGTCATCCGGACTTGATGTCCCTGCGTTTGACGGCGTGGCTCTTGAGACCGAAATCTTGACCCGTAGAGGTTTCTCAGCCGAGGTCATTGCTACCCTTCGTGCTGCAAGATGTCCGGCTACTACTAGGATTTACCACAAGATTTGGGAAACCTTCTTTTCGTGGTGTTTGGGGTCCTCTCGGAACCCGAGAAAATTTTCCATTCCCAACCTGTTGGCTTTTCTACAGCATGGGCTAGACAAGGGTTTGGCAGTAAGCACTCTGAAAGGTCAGATTTCTGCTCTGTCCTTATTGTTTCGGAGAACCATTGCTTCAAATAGAGACGTGCTTTCCTTTTTCCGAGGTATATCTCGTAAGTTTCCGCCGCGGAAGGCACCCGTGTCTCCTTGGCGGCTCAACCTTGTTTTGGAGGCTCTTCAGCATAAACCTTTTGAGCCTATGGTTTCTGCTAGCCTTTCTTTACTTTCTTGGAAGGTGGCTTTCCTTGTTGCAGTCACTTCCTTGAGGAGAGTTTCTGAGTTGGCAGCTCTTTCTTGTTCGCCTCCTTTTCTGGAGTTTTTTCCGGATCGTGTAGTGCTTCGCACTCGGGGTGATTTTTTGCCTAAAGTGGTGTCACAATTTCATGTCAACCAGGATATTGTGTTGCCTTCATTCTGCCCGGATCCGAAGAATGTGAAAGAGCGAGCTTTACACACATTGGATTTAGTGCGGGCCTTGAAGTTTTATCTATCTATTACTCAAGGTTTTCGTAAGACGGACTCCCTGTTTGTGGTTCCAGCAGGTCGTCGGCGTGGTCAACGAGCTTCCAAGGATTCTATAGCTCATTGGATCCGGTCAGCTATTTTGGAAGCTTACCGTCTTCGGGGTGAATCTTGCCCGATTAAGATTCGAGCCCATTCTACGAGAGCTGTGGCCTCATCGTGGGCTTTTCATCAAGGTGCCTCGGCAGTGCAGCTCTGCCGAGCGGCAACTTGGCGCTCTGTCCACACGTTTACAAAGTTTTATAAAGTGGACGTCAGTGCTTCCGCTGATGCAGCCCTCGGACGTAGGGTCCTGCAGGCAGCTGTAGTTTAAAGTTCTGGATGAACTTGTGTTTAGCGCTGGTTGCGCTTTGTTGTTAAGGTTGTTGGGTTTCTGCCTTTTATTGGTTTTTCCCACCCTTATTTTTGAACTGCTTTGGGACGTCCCATCAGTAATGAATACTGTGGCTCTCTTCCTTCCATCTGCAGCTGAAACACGGATTTTGGTAAGAACTTACCTGTAAAATCCTTTTCAGCGAAGGAAGGAAGAGAGACACAGCACCCTCCCAAGGCAGAAGTGTGTTGATGTTTTCAGATGCAGCGCGACCCTTATCTGATAGCGATTATCTGGGCTGAGGTCAGCGCGCTAAGGCTCTGTTCCAGCATCGCCAGCTCATCGCAGTAGTCAGGTTCCGTGAGTAGTACCTGGAACTCTGTGGTCTTTGGCTTTCTTTGCATGCATAACCTGTATCCTTGTGTTTTTTCTCTGAAGTTCCTTCAGAAGGGGTTATGTTGCTCCGCTGGTGATCTTGGCTCTTTTCCTAAAAGCTTTGGTACGACTGGAGCTGAGTAGGAGGAGCCCGAGCTGGAGGGGCCAGCCAGTCATCACTCTTTTGATCTGAGGTAACATCCTGATCTGGGGCTCCGCCTACCCATCAGTAATGAATACTGTGTCTCTCTTCCTTCCTTCGCTGAAAAGGATTTTACAGGTAAGTTCTTACCAAAATCCGTGTTTTCAACGGATCCGTCGCATCAGTTGTTTCTTCCATTTTTCGACGGATCTGTTTTTTATACTATAATGTAAAATCACACTGACAGGTTAAAATAGAATAGATAGAATACATGTATACACATAGTATAGATGTGTGTGTGTGTATATATATAGTACAGACCAAAAGTTTGAACACACCTCATTCAAAGATTTTTCTGTATTTTCATGACTGAAAATTGTACATTCACACTGAAGGCATCAAAACTATGAATTAACACATGTGGAATTATATACTTAACAAAAAAGTGTGAAACAACTGAAATTATGTCTTATATTCTAGGTTCTTCAAAGTAGCCACCTTTTGCTTTGATTACTGCTTTGCACACTCTTGGCATTCTCTTGATGCCAATACCCATACCTGTCCGCCGTACAGTCAAGTCCCACGCCGCAATCCATCTGAAGGGGTTAAATAGTTTACAGCTAGGACTGTATAGACTGTATATATGTTTTCAGAAATATTTGAGGCAGGTTTATGTACCTTTCCTACTTGGGGGCTGGCTAATTGGATCCGAGCATGCTCAGTTAAAAAAAACCGGAATCCATCGCTGGATTACGTCATTTGACGGATTCGGTGCCCATAGGCTTCCATTCTAGCAAACGGCGACGGATCCGTCGCTGTCCGATTTTTTTTACGTACACTAAAAACGTTCTTTTGTCCGTTGTCTCCGGCCACCAGACAAACAATTTTCAACGGATCCGGTGAACGACGGATGAAACGTGAGGCCATCCGTCGCTAAAACAAGTCAGTGAGAAAAAAAATGGATCCGTCGGCATCAGCCGCCGGATCCGTTTTTTTTATTCTAAATTAGATGGATTGCGGCTGGTAGCAAAAAACTGCTGTGTGAAAGGGTCCTTAGTCACATGCTGTCCACTCCCCTTCTTCCCAGATCCATACCTTTTTTATTTTTCCGTCAATATGGCCATGTGAGGGCTTGTTTTTCGCGGGACATGTACTTTTGAACGACACCATTGGTTTTACCATATCGTGTACTGGAAGACGGGAAAAAATTCCAAGTGTGGTGAAATTGCAAAAAAAAGGGCAATTCCACAACTGTTGGGTTTTTTTTTGTTTTTTTTTTTAACATGTTCACCAAATGCTAAAACTGACCTGTCATTATGAGTCTCCAGGTTATTACACAGACACCAAACATGTCTAGGTTCATTTTTATTTAAGTGGTGAAAAAAAAAATCCAAAATTCGTGTAAAAGAAAAAAAAAATTGCGTCTTTTTTTCCAAATCCCATAGCGTCTCTATTTTTCATGATTTGGGGTCGGGTGAGGGCTTTTTCCGCGCCGAGCTGATGTTTTTAACCGTATATACTCGTGTATAAGCCGAGATTTTCAGCACCTTTTTTCGTGCTGAAAATGCCCCCTCGGCTTATACACGAGTCATAGGGCAGAAACCAGCGGGGGAGGGGATGCCGCGGCAGGAGCCGGTGGCAGGGATCATACTCACCCCTCCCCGTGCCATCGCTGAGCGTCCCTGCAATCCTGTAGCTCTCCCCGGGTTCCTGCAGCTCTCCAGCACTGAGCGGTGATGTAATACCCGCTCATTAAGGTCATGTAATATGGACGCGACGCCACTCCCATAGGCGTGGCCTCCATATTCATGGCCTTAATGAGCGGTATTACATCACCGCTCAGCGCTGGAGAGCTGTAGGAAGCCGGGGAGAACGCAGGATTGCAGGGACGCTCAGCGATGGCACGGGGAGGGGTGAGTATGATGGAGGAGAGGACAAGGAGCACGGAGCAGGACGGGGGATAGAACGGTGGACGGGGGAAGCATGGAGGAGGACGGGGGGGGAGAACGGAGGACCGCGGAAGCATGGAGGAGGACGGGGAAGCATGGAGCAGGACGGGGGAAGCATGGAGGAGGACAATGAGCACGGAGCAGGACGGGGGGAGGATGGAGGGCACAGAGGAGCACAGAGCAGGACGGGGGAGAGGATGGAGGGCACAGAGGAGCACGGAGCAGGACGGGGGGGCACAGGAGGACAGAGAAGGAATGGAGCACAGCGGAGGACGGAGCAGGAGGGGGGAGTACAGAGGAGAATGGGGGAGCACAGAGCTGGATGGGGGAGCAAGGAGCAGGACGGGGGCAGCACAGAGCAGGAGGGCAGTTTATACACCCGGCTTATACACGAGTCAATAAGTTTTCCCAGTTTTTTGTGGCAAAATTAGGGGGGTCGGCTTATACACGAGTATATACGGTATACCATTTTGGTGCAGATGCAATCTTTTCATCGCCAGTTATTGCATTTTAATGCAATGTTGCGGCGATCAAAAAAACGTAATTCTGGCGTTTTGACTTTTTTTTCTCTACACACCGTTTACCGATCGGATTAATTAATTTTAGATCTTGATAAATCTGGCGATTCTGAGCTCGGTGATACCAAATATGTGTATTTTTTTTTTTAGTTATTTTATTTTGAATGGGGTGAACTTTTATATGTTTTTTGTTTTTTTTATATTTTTGAAAATCTTTTTTTTTTACTTTTCATTTGCTTCAATAGTCTCCATGGGAGAGTAGAAGCTGCAATCTTCTGATTGCCTCTGCTACATACAGGCGATGATCAGATTGCCTGTGTGTAGCAGAACCACTGGGCGGAGCTCATAGCAGTCCGGCAACGACAACCACAGCGGTCTGCTGCAGACCCCGGGTTGTCATGCCAACCCATCGGTAACCCACAGTCATATGACACGGGCGCCAATGGGTGGGATTAGTGACTCGCTTCCGGTGCGATCACATTAATTGCCGCTGTCAGAGATTGACAGCGGCATTTAACAGATTACCAGCTGCGGGTGGATCGCGAAGAAGCATAGCGAAACGCGCGTCGGGGCTGAGGGATGCCGGGGGATTTCCACTTGGCCAATATCAGGTACAATATGCACTTTTCGTACTAGCTACATTAGGCAATGTAGCTATACAGGTGCAGCTAATACTCGTATATTGTGGGAGTCTGGGACTTTTCATAGGATATGACACCTAACTTATAGCCAGTTCCTTACTAACAAGCATATCGGTATAGCCCATACCAAAACAGACACATGTTGTATCTGTGAAGGCTGGCAATAGCCTTATTTTACTACCAGCATTTACTCATATTTTATGTTTTTTACTAATTCATGTAATTGGTTTTCTATATAGCTTGCACCTGATATCAATTCATACATTGATTGATATTTATTTATTTGTGGACATAACCTCATTTGTGGCTTTTGTATTGAAAAACCCTATGGCATCTGGGTCCCTCTTGTGGATCTAGTACCTTCTTTCTATTGCATGTTTTTAATTGTCTTATCAGTTAAATCATATTTTTATTTCTAAGTACCATCTTCTTGGGATCATTTTTTTTATTTATGGTCACCAATATAGTGATTCAATTTATCCAGTGGTACATCTACCCTCCAAGTTAACGGGTTTAGTTATTTAGGGCATTTTTTTGTGATTATAGCGGCACATTACAGCTGTTCAAAACAGCTGATTTGTGCCGGGAAGGATGTGGGCTCAGCGCCGGAGCCCACATCAAAGGGAGAGACACGATACCTGTGTGAAGTGGCTATGTTATGTTTTGGTAGCTGAGGAGGCAGGAGCAAAAAAAACGCATAGGTAGCCTAACACCAGAGAGGTTGGAAACTAATAGGTTGCAGACCTAAACTAACCGCACAACTAGAAGCAGCCGTGGAGCGTACCTACGGTGGTCCTAGACGCCTCGGCACAGCCAGAGAGATAGCTATCCCGGAAGATGGAAAGAGGAAAGCTAACTGCCCCGGAGTAGACCCCAAAAGAGTAGGAAGCCCCCAAACATATAATGGTGGTTAGACAAGATGAAAATACGAACACAGACAGAAAATAGATTGAGCAAACGCTGGGGCCCAATACTGTCTAGATAGGACAGCACAGGAGAGAATACTGTCTGCAACCCAGAAAAACCCTAGGAAAAACTCCCAACACTTCTGAATCCAAAAACACTGAGACCACACAGTCTCGACCACCTATATCAGATCTCTGGTGTGGACATGTAACTACCCAGCAGTAAAATATCACAAGAACTGAGCAAATGAACAAACAGAAAAAACGAACGGAGACCAGCCAAAGCCCCCCAAAGGGGACCCGGCTGAAGACAAAAAGCAATGCAGCAAAAAGCAAGGAATTCAAACCACAGTAAAAAAAAAAACTGAAAGAGACTTATCTGAAAGCAAGCAGGAGACAGCAGGAAAGCAAGCTGAATTCCAACCTAGACCAGGAAGCACAATTGATCACCGGCGAGGATCATGGGAGGTCAGCTCACTTATATCAGGCCAGTCAGTATCACCTGACAACCACTCGTCAGCTGCAGGTGTAGGACTCTTGGTGTTCCACATAGGTTCAATACCCTCAGCAACCACCAGAGGGAGCCTCAGCTCCAAAGTAGTCTCCAATACGTTCACAACAGGGCTAAAGCTAACCCCATAGCCTTGTAGGAGATGGAGCAACATTAGTAATCATTGTTTTAGTTTTTAAATCTGTTCCCCTGTCGCCACACAAAATAATTTTCTAGTAATATACAAATAAAGGAGCTCTGTGCACCCTTGGTGTGGCTAAATTCCTCTGTGGATTGGTCTACCCTCTTATTTAAGTACTGCCACTCCTATGTAAATTGTCAGCGCTGTCTGTCAGGGCTGTGGAGTCGGTGCTCATTTTGGTAGAGTCAAAGTCGATATAAAATGGACCGACTCCGACTCCTAAAATATATAATAAATTGGGTACAGTAGTTCAATGCAGAATGTGCTGAATATTTTTTCATAGGAATTTGGGGAAGTTATGAAATGTCCTATAAATGGCTGTTCTATTCCTGATCTAAGGCTACTTTCACACACAGCGTTTTTGCTGCATTTTTTGAGGATTCGTTTTTCAGCTGCAAAAGCAGATCAGCTTTTTAAAAAACCGCATCACCTGAAAGGTTTTTGAGCTCATAGATAATGTTTTCAATACCAAAAGCAGATTAGAAATCTGCTCTATCTATCTATCCATTTATTATTATTATTTATTATTATTATAGATTTTTATAGCGCCATTTATTCCATGGCGCTTTACATGTGAAGAGGGGCAAGTATAGACAAGTACAGTAAACATGAGCAATATAAGGCACACACAAGTACAGAAGGAGAGAGGACCCTGCCCGCAAGGGCTCACAGTCTACAGGGATGGGTGAGGATACACTAGGAGAGGGAAGAGCTGATCGTGCGGTGGTTCAGTAGACTGATGATCACTGCAGGTTGTAGGCTTGTCGGAAGAGGTGGGTCTTCAGGTTCTTTTTGAAGGTTTCCATGGTAGGTGCGAGTCTGATGTGTTGGGGTAGAGAGTTCCAGAGTATGGGAGAGGCACGGGAGAAGCTTTGTATGCGGTTGTGGGAAGAAGAGATAAGAGGGGAGTAGAGGAGGAGATCTTGAGAGGATCGAAGGTTGCGTGTGGGTATGTACCGGGAGACCATGTCACAGATGTATGGAGGAGACAGATTGTGGATGGCTTTGTAGGTCATGGTTAGGGTTTTGAACTGGAGCCTCTGAACGATAGGAAGCCAATGAAGGGCTTGGCAGAGAGGAGAGGCTGGGGAATAGCTTGGAGACAGGTGTATTAGTCGTGCAGCAGAGTGCAGGATGGATTGGAGTGGTGCCAGAGTGCTAGAGGGAAGGCCAGAGAGTAGGAGGTTGCAGTAGTCGAGGCGGGAGATGATGAGGGCATGCACTAGTGTTTTTGTACTTTCATGGTCAAGGAATGCACGGATCCGGGAAATATTTTTGAGTTTGAGACGGCAGGAGGAGGCTAGGGTTTGGACATGTGGCTTGAAAGAGAGGGCAGAGTCGAGGATCACTCCGAGGCACCGAGCGTGCGGGACTGGGGAAAGTGAGCAGCCATTGATGTTAATGGACAGGTCTGGTGGG
Source organism: Oophaga sylvatica (assembly GCA_033576555.1). Taxonomy (NCBI): domain Eukaryota; kingdom Metazoa; phylum Chordata; class Amphibia; order Anura; family Dendrobatidae; genus Oophaga; species Oophaga sylvatica. The sequence continues at coordinate 551,225,655 of JARQOD010000002.1, read as the reverse complement.
GGGTAGAGTGAGATGGGGGAAAGATGATAAATTCTGTTTTGTCCATGTTCAGTTTTAGAAAGCGAGCAGAGAAGAAAGCAGAAATAGCAGACAGACATTGTGGGATTTTGGTCAGTAAGGAGGTGAGGTCAGGTCCAGATAGGTAGATCTGCGTGTCGTCGGCGTAGAGATGATACTGAAGACCATGGGATTCTATGAGCTGTCCCAGGCCGAGGGTGTAGATGGAGAAGAGTAGGGGTCCAAGAACTGAGCCTTGGGGAACACCGACAGACAGGGGGCGAGGTGAGGAGGTGGTGTGGGAGAGGGAGACACTGAAAGTTCGGTTTGTTAGATATGATGAGATCCAGGATAGGGCCAAGCCTGTGATGCCAAGAGATGAGAGAATCTGTAACAGGAGAGAATGGTCCACAGTGTCGAAGGCAGAAGACAGGTCCAGGAGAAGGAGGACAGAGTAGTGACGCTTGCTTTGGCGGTTAGTAGGTCGTTGGTGACTTTAGTTAGGGCAGTTTCAGTTGAGTGATGCAGTCGGAAGCCTGATTGTAAGCGGTCAAAGAGGGAGCAGGAGGAGAGGTAGGAGGACAGTTCAAGATGGACATGCTGTTCCAGTAGTTTTGAGGCATAAGGGAGAAGAGATATCGGGCGATAGCTAGACACAGAGGATGGGTCAAGGGAGGTCTTTTTGAGAATGGGTGTGATCGAGGCATGTTTGAAGGATGAGGGGAAGACACCATTTGTAAGTGAGAGGTTGAAGAGGTGTGTTAGAGTAGGGGTGAAGACGGTGGCGAGGCTAGGGATGAGGTGGGATGGCAGCGGGTCAAGCGTGCAAGTGGTGAGGTGTGATCTTGATAGGAGGGTGGAAAGCTGATCTTCTGTCATGGTGGAGAAGTTGGCTTTGGAGGAAGAGGGTTGAGCAGCTAAGAGGGGCAATGGGGGCTGTGGGCCAAAGCTTTCTCTGATCGTATCGATCTTCTGCTTAAAGAAAGAGGCAAAGTCTTCAGCGGAAATGAGAGGAGAAGGGGGAGGTGCTAGGGGACAGAGTAGAGAATTGAAAGTGTTGAAGAGCTGTTTAGGGTTGTGAGACAGGGAGGATATGAGAGATGAGAAGTAAGTTTGCTTTGCAGCAGTGAGTGTGGATTTGAAGCTGGTGAGGGACTGCTTGTATGCGGTTAGGTGCTCGGCAGAGCGGGATTTTTTCCATCTCCGCTCAGCAACCCTGGAAGCCCGTCTCAGTTCTTTGGTGAGGCTGGTCAGCCAGGGCTGCCTGTTGATTGTACAAGTTTTGCTATGTGTGAGGGGGGCAGCCGAATCAAGTGCTTCTGTTATTGCAGTGTTATAAAAGGTGGCAGCAAAATCTGTGTCATGAAGTGAAGATATGTCTGTAAGAGGGAGGAGGGACTCAGAGAGCATTGGTAAATTGAGGTGTTTGAGATTTCTGCGAGGGTGTGTGAGTTTGTGGAGTGGGGGTTGTGCACTAGAAGAGGAGAGAGAAGAGAACGTCAGTAGGTTGTGGTCAGACAGGGGAAGGGGTGAGTTAGTGAGATTAGTAAGGGAACAGAGGCGGGTGAAGATAAGGTCGAGCGTGTGACCATCTTTGTGAGTGGCCGTAGAGGACCATTGAGTGAGGCCAAAGGAGGCAGTGAGCGATAAAAGTTTAGAGGCCGCTGGGGTGGAAGCATCAATGGGGATGTTGAAGTCACCCATAATGATAGTGGGGATGTCAACAGAGAGGAAATGGAGCAGCCAGGTGGTGAAGTGATCGAGAAAGGTGGAGATGGCAAGTTCTGGGGGGCTGTAGATGACAGCCAGCTGGAGGTTGGAGGGGGAGTAGATGCGGACGGAGTGCACCTCAAATGAGGGAGGAGTAGTAGCGGAGGGGGGTAGTGGAATTGGGGCAAAGGAGCAGGTGTCAGATAGGAGCAAACCAACTCCTCCACCACGTTTGTTGCTGGGGCGGGGGGTGTGAGATAGGTGGAATCCACTGTATGAGAGTGCAGCTGGTGAGGCTGAGTCAGAGGGGGTGAGCCAGGTTTCGGTGATGCCAAGGAAGGAGAGTTTATTGGTGATGAAGAGGTCGTGGATAAATGACAGTTTATTGCAGACAGAGCGTGCGTTCCATAGTGCTCCAGGTAGGGGGACCGGGGAGTGGGGGCTGGGTGAATAGGTATGAGGTTATCATGGTTGTGAAGATGTGTAGAGGATCGTGGCAGGGTGATAGAAGTGAGTGTGGGGATGTGTTGAGGAGGGCCAGGATTTGGGGATATGTCACCAGCAGTGAGGAGTAACAGACAGAGCGTTAGAAGGTGGGAACAGGATAATAATAATAATAATCTTTATTTTTATATAGCGCTAACATATTCCGCAGCGCTTTACAGTTTGCACACATTATCGTCGCTGTCCCCGATGGGGCTCACAATCTAGATTCCCTATCAGTATGTTTTTGGAGTGTGGGAGGAAACCGGAGAACCCGGAGGAAACCCACGCAAACACGGGGAGAACATACAAACTCCTTGCAGATGTTGTCCTAGGTGGGATTCGAACCCAGGACTCCAGCGCTGCAAGGCTGTAGTGCTATCCACTGAGCCACCGTGCTGCTAAGACATGGTGTGGCCGTGTGTTTCTGGAGAAAAAGGATTGTACGTGGAGGAACAGTTCTGAGGAGAAGGTGAGATGTCTGGGGAGAATGGAGGGGAAAATGACTACTTCCTTACTAGGTGGGGGGATTACAGGGAATAGGAAAAAAGTAAGTAGTATGGGGGTGAAAGTGAAAAGAAAAGGAAACATGGTAGTGGTTATGTATTCTGTCAACTTACAGTCAAATTCCAGTCCAATTCTAGTCTAATTCATAGTATAGTAATTAGAAATCTGTAATTTGAAAGTTGAAAGATGGAGGTCAGACTCGTCTTGTCAGACGAATGTCTGAGGCTAAATGTGCGCTTGAGAGGAAGCAGCTGTGAGGGGGGTTGTGGGCGTGATTACCCAGACCACATGGTCACAGTTAAGCAAAGCTAATAAAAGAGGGGGAAGGGACTGGCAGCTCAGGTATGCATGGAAGACACAAGGGGAATGAATGCATTGTGAATACAGGAAGATGGGTAAGTGAAATGCCAGGGATACTATATGCACTTCATAAACAGTCAAAAACAGAGAAAAAGCTGCATAGATGATTGCATACCATACAAAATTAATGCAGCTCACAAAACACAGTCACAGGAATTTGGCAAAGCTGGGGAAATTTGGTGCATACCATACAAAATTAATGCAGCTCACAAAACAGTCACAGGAATTTGGCAAAGCTGGGGAAATTTGGTGCATACCATACAAAATTAATGCAGCTCACAAAACACAGTCACAGGAATTTGGCAAAGCTGGGGAAATTTGGTGCATACCATACAAAATTAATGCAGCTCACAAAACACAGTCACAGGAATTTGGCAAAGCTGGGGAAATTTGGTGCATACCATACAAAATTAATGCAGCTCACAAAACACAGTCACAGGAATTTGGCAAAGCTGGGGAAATTTGGTGCATACCTGTAGGAAGAGGAGAAACAGCTTGATTAGAGTGGTACAGATGATATTGCAGGAGCGATAGGTGGCCAAATGCATTCTAGAATTCTAGTCTAATTCATAGTATAGTAATTAGAAATCTGTAATTTGAAAGATGGAAGTTGAAAGATGGAGGTCAGACTCGTCTTGTCAGACGAATGTCTGAGGCTAAATTTATCCATATCTGTCTATCCATATCTTATCTGTACCAAAAAGAATGAAAGCTGGGTAGCACACAGACTAAAGGTACTGCCACACTTAGCGATCTCGATAATGACGCAAGCTAACGAGATCGTTGGTGTGATCTCTTTTAGGTCGCTAGTAGCTGCCAAACAGGAGATCTTATAAACAACTCGTCAGCGGTCAGCGATCTCTTTAACGACTTTGGCGGTCGTTAGGATCTATTAGCATGTACTGAGCGCTTCTGATTCATAGGAATTTCCAGCATCGCTCCTGCTCTCTGCGTCCTGCTAGCCTGCTTTGCAACTTCTGCGATCCTCTCTGTGACGCAAAAGAGAACTTACAGATATTGCGATCCACTCCGTGACGCTTAAAACAGTCATATGCGTCACAAACGAGGTCGCTCGTCGTTCGCAAAAGGTGCCAAACACAGCGATATAGGCTCACCAGCGGACGCCAACGATCAAAAAACGGTCCAGAACGCTAGTGAACGATCAGCGACATCACAGCAGGGGCCACATCGTTGCTACATGCCACACACAAAGAGGTCGCTAACGAGATCGCTAAATAGTGACGTTTTAGTGATCTCGTTAGCGATCTCGTTTGCGATCTCGTTTAGTGTGGCATACCCTTTACACTCCTTTTTTTTAGCACCAGTCAGGTACACCTCATAGCTGCCCAAAAGGACGCCCAGGACAGGCAGTGCTAGTCTTCAGTAACACATCAACATCAATTGATAGTTGGAATAAATAGACTGCATTCATCACCACATCTTCTTAAGGTGCAGGCTTTATTTTCAAGTGTAGGGGTGTGCAGTATGAGGTTCTGCAGCAGCTGAGGTGTGCAGTATGAGGTTCTGCGGAACAGTATGAGGTTCTGCCCCCCACCCACCCCTCCCCATGTTTGATCCTGGCTACGCCCATGGTGTGAATGTAGCCTGAGGATCTAGGCTTTGTCTTAGCTGAGATAAGTCAGTGCTGCACTCCAGCACCAGTGAAGCTCTTCCTCTACAGACAAGGGTACAAAGTAAACACACACAGAAAGAAGGAAGGCCTGCACTCATCTCAGAAGAATTGCTAGAGTGAACAGGATAGCAAGATTAAGGTAGCAGTTAGGTCTTGGGTCCTGACAGTGCTACTGCTGCCATATCTTCATCTTCATCAGATGAGGAGTTTGACTTTGACAAGTATTTGGATGACATGGAGCAGGCAAAGCGTTGCCGCAAGGAAAAAGATTTCATTCCGTCTCCTATAACAAGCAGATTGACCATATTTCAGCAAAATATTTCACTTGCTGTCAAAGAAATAGAAAAATTCAACCGTTCATCAAAACTGACTGTGCACGAGGCAATTCCTCTATACCCGGAAATTGTTAGGCCTCTTTCACACATCCGTTTTTTTGTATCAGGCATGATCCGTCGAACACCTGAAGGGATGGATCCGGCACTGAAATAAAAAAACTGATGCAACGGATCCGTTTTTTTTGCTGGATCCGACCTGAACTTTTGAACCCAGAAAAAGAGGGTTTTGGATGGCCGGAGACACTGGAAAATGTAGTAGTAGTAGTATCAGACTTTTGACGGATTGCACAAAAATCTGATCCGGTTCCATTGACTTCTATTGTTTCCGGCCGCCTGATGCGCCGCTTCAGGCACTATCAGGCGGCTCCGGCAAACAAAAAAAAACGTTACATGCACCGTTTTGTCCGGCCGCCGGAATGTACATTTCCGCCGGATCCGGACAAAAACGGATACAACGCAATGACATCAGGCGCGATCCAGCGCCAATGATAGTCAATGGTAAAAAAAAACGCATCCGGTACCGGATCCGTTTTTTTTAGCAACACGCCGGATCATGCCTGATACAAAAAAACGTATGTGTGAAAGAGACCTTAGAGATGTTGCCCATGTGGTTACGGCTTTGCCTCCAACCCAAGTTAGTGTAGAGAGGTTGTTCTCTAGCCTTAAAATTATTAGGTCAGATTTGAGGTCATCTATGAAGGAGGATCTGATGGAGGCAATTCTGTTACTTAGAACAAATTCATAGACTGCACAAATGTTATTTAGTATGCTTTTGTTGAAAACTGTTTTTTGCCACTTACATAGTTTATTACATAGTGTTATATATACAGTATATATAATATATATGCAATCGATATTACATAGTGTATTACATATTTACAATTTATTACAGTTTTCAGCAGCAGAACGGAAGGAAAGGAGACACACTAGTCATAACTAGTGGGTAGGCGGAGCCCAGATGAGATAGACACCTCAGATTAAAAAGAGTGTTGACCGGCCCCTCCAGCTCGGGCTCCTCCTACTCAGCTCTCCAGTTTAAAATTTGAGGTCTCAGAGGATAGTCGCTGCTGGGAGCAGCTCCTCAGAAGATTTTATTATTTTTTATCGGACAGAGACTTGGATCACCAGAAGTGGTCTAGAGGTCTCAGGGGTCTCAGCGCTGCTGGACCCCCACCTCTCCCTTGGCGGATCTGTATTACCCTATATGGTGGTCCCTGCAGAACCCTGCCGGCCCGGGGGGATGAGGATGGCTTCCCTGGCGGGGACGCAAACCGCGCTGCAGGGGTCACTGCGTTCCCCGCCCTGGGGGGAAGCAATGGGCATAGCGCCACAAATCCCTGGGGGTCCCTGTGGCGCTCAGCTGGGTGAGTACTCCACATTTTAATGTGTTTTGAGTGCTTCAGCGACTGCTGCGGCAGCCGCTGTTACATGTATACATGTCGGTGACTGGTGTTTTTTGTCCGCAGGTAGATGCCTGCAGGATTTAGGAGCGGGGAAGAGAGGAGTTGCGCGCCTTTTTATTTGAATTTTCGCGCCGCTCTGAGCGCGCGCTTTACTGCTGTCTCCTTTTCCGGCTTCTCTCATGGAGCACATCGGAGGCACAGCGCGGCGGCCATTACTGAAGCAGGCTGATAGCTTCCTCGGGCCTTTCACTCCTCCCCTCCCGGCAAGACGCTACACCGTGACCAGCTGGGTGAGTCGCTTCTACCCGTCTGGGCAGAAGCTTAACCCCCTCACCCCCACAGCGCAGGCGCCTTTCTGAGGCACAAATGAGTGGCAGACAGCGCTGTCCTGCAGCTTTTATCCCATAAGAGGGCTTGCACACTCTTTTCATTAAAGAGGTTGTGGGGAGTCTGCGACATTAATGGCACTATACGTTCCCGCTAACGATCCCGATAACGACGCATACTAATGCGATCGTTTGTGTGATCGTTTTAATGTCGCTAGTAGCTGCCAATCTGGGCGATCTCATTAACGACGCATAAGCGGTTAGCGATCTCCTTTACGAATTTGGCGGTCATTGCGATGTACAAAACAGCGCAATTTTTTAGTGATCTCGCTGAACGTTCTTGTTTAGTGTGGCATAGCTGCCCTGCAGCTGCTGCCTTATAAAGGCACTTGGGGCTCGCACACCCTTTTCATTATCAAGGTTGTGGGGAGTCTGCTACTTTAACCCCTTCTTAGGCGGTTAACCTCTTAATGGGGGACAGCTGAGGTAGCTCTCTCTTTAAGAGCTTTAACCCTTCAGCGTTCGGTTTTTCTTTAACCCCTTCCCGACCCATGACGCCACGTAGGCGTCATGAAAGTCAGTGCCAATCCGACCCATGACGCCTATGTGGCGTCATGAAAGGATCGCGTTCCTGCGGGCCGGGAGACCGGGGTCACTCAAAGGTCACCCGACCCGCAGTTACAGGACCCTTTGTGCTTCACCACAGGGGGGTTGGCTTAACCCCCCCGTGGCCACGATCGCTCTGATTGGCTGTTAAAAGTGAAACAGCCAATCAGAGCAATCTGTAATATTTCACCAATTTAATTGGTGAAATATTACAATCCAGCCATGGCCGATGCTGCAATAGCATCTGCCATGGCTGGACACCGAGCCCTGACCCCCCCACACGTAGTCACGGCGGCGATCGGCCGCCGCCACCGAAAGATGGCAGCGATCGGTCACCGCCGTCACTAACAGCTCCCCTCCTCCTTTGCTCCGGTGCCCCCACCTTCCGATCCCCCCCCCCCCCCCTAACCTTCCGACCACCCTACTCACCTCTCCCGATCCACCGATGTCCCTGGATCGGTCCCGGCGTCCGCCCGGGCCTCTTCATGGGCGCCGCCATCTTGGAAAATGGCGGGCGCAGTGCGCCCGCTGGCCGGCGCATGCGCAGTGCGCCCCCCAGTGTCCAAAAATTTATTTTGATCACTGTGATAAACTGTCACAGTGATCAAAATCAAAAAAAAGTAAATGAATCCCCCCTTTATCATAGGTAGGGACAAATAAAAAAAAATAAAGATTTTTTTTTTTTTTTTATCCTATTAGGCCCTGTGCACACGTTGCGGATTTTGCTGCGGATCCGCGGCGGATCAGCAGCGAAATCAGCCTCGGATCAGCAGCGAAATCCGCCGCGGATCCGCAGCAAAATCCGCCGCGGATCCGCAGCAAAATCCGCAACGTGTGGCGGATTTCGCTGCGGATCCGCGGCGGATTTCGCTGCAGATCCGCGGCGGATTTCGCTGCTGATCCGAGGCTGATTTCGCTGCTGATCCGCCGCGGATTTCGCTGCGGATCCGCGGCGGATTTCGCTGCTGATTCGCGACTGATTTCGCTGCGGATCCGCGACTGATTTCGCTGCTGATCCGCGGCTGATTTCGCTGCTGATCCGCGGCTGATTTCGCTGCTGATCCGCGGCGGATTTCGCTGCTGATCCGCGGCGGATTTCACTGCTGATCCGCGGCGGATTTCGCTGCTGATTCGCTGCGGATCCGCGGCTGATTTTGCTGCTGATCCGCGGCGGATTTCGCTGCTGATCCGCGGCTGATTTCGCAGCTGATCCGCGGCTGATTTCGCTGCTGATCCGCGGCTGATTTCCGCTGGATCCGCGGCGGATTTCGCTGCTGATTCGCGGCTGATTTCGCTGCTGATCCGCGGCGGATTTCGCTGCTGATCCGCGACTGATTTCGCTGCGGATCCGCGACTGATTTCGCTGCGGATCCACGGCGAATTTCGCTGCTGATCCGCGGCGGATTTTGCTGCGGATCCGCGGCTGATTATCTGCTGATTCATCTGCGCTAGCGGGTATAGCATAACGCGATCGCATTATGCTATACCGTTACCAGCCGGTCAACGCTACGTGTTGAACGGGCTGGTAAAATGCAATATGAACCCAGCCTTAGGGTTAGAACTAGGGTTAGGGTTAGCATTAGGGTTAAGGTTAGAATTACGGTTAGGGTTGGAATTTGGGTTAGGGTTGGAATTAGGGTTAGGCTTGGAATTAGGTTTATGGTTAGAGTTGGGATTAGGGTTAGGGGTGTGTTGAGGTTAGGGTTATGATTAGGGTTTGTATTAGGGTTAGGTGTGTGTAGGGGTTAGGGTTGGGGTTAGGGGTGTGTTGGGGTTAGGGTTGGAGTTAGAATTGAGGGGTTTCCACTATTTAGGCACATCAGGGGTCTCCATACGCGACATGGCGCCACCATTGATTCCTGCAAATTTTGCGTTCAAAAAATCAAACAGTGCTCCCTTTATTCCAAGCCCCGACGTATGGCCAAACAGTGGTTTATCCCCACATATGGGGTATCAGCGTACTCGGGAAAAATTGGACAACAACTTTGGGGGTTCTAATTTCTCCTGTTAACATTGGGAAAAAAAATTGGGGACTAAAAATTATTTTTGTGGAAAAAAAATGATTTTATATTTTCACGGCTCTGCGTTATAAACTTCTGTGAAGGACTTAGAGATTCAAAGTGCTTATCACACATCTATAGGAGTTCCTTGGGGGATCTAGTTTCCAAAATGGGGTCACTTGTGGGGAGTTTCTACTGTTTAGGCACATCAGGGACTCTGCAAACGTAACATGACGCCCGAAGACCATTCCATCAAGTGGGCATTTCAAAACGTCACTACTTCCCATCCGAGCCCCGACGTGTGCCCATACAGTAGTTTTCTCCCACATATGGGATATCAGCATACTCAGGACAAATTGGACAACAACTTTTGGGGTCTAATTTCTCATGTTACCCTTGGGAAAATAAAAAAATTGGGGACTAAAAGATCCTGATTGTGGAAAAATATGATTTTTTTATTTTCATGCCCGGGCGTTATAAACTTCTGTGTAGCCCTTGGGGGTTCAAAGTGCTCACCACACATCTAGATAAGTTCTTTGCCGGGTCTAGTTTCCAAAATGGGGTCACTTGTGGGAGTTTCTACTGTTTAGGCACATCAGGGGCTCTGCAAACGTAACAAGATGCCCGCAGACCATTCCATCAAGTCGGCATTTCAAAGCGTCACTACATCCCTTCCGAGCCCTGACGTGTGCCCAAACAGTGGTTCCCCCCCACATATGGGGTACTAGCGTACTCAGGAGAAACTGGACAACAAATTTTGGGGTCCAATTTCTCCTGTAACCATTGTGAAAATAAAAAACAGTGGGCTAAAAAATCATTTTTTGAGAAAAAAAAATGTTTTTTTATTTTCACGGCTCTGCGTTATAAACTTCTGTGAAGCACCTGGGGGTTCAAAGTGCTCACTATGCATCTAGATAAGTTCCTTAGGGCGTCTAGTTTCCAAAATGGGGTCACTTGTGGGGGAGCTTCAATGTTTAGGCACACAGGAACTCTCCAAATGCGACATGGCAACCGCTAAATATTCCAGCATATTTTCCATTCAAAAAGTCAAATGGCGCTCCTTCCCTTCTGAGCCCTGCAGTGCGCCCAAACAGTGGTTTATGACCACATATGAGGTATCTGTGTACTCAGGAGAAATTGCCCAACAAATTTTAGGATCCAATTTATACTGTTGCCCATGTGAAAATGAAAATAACTGAGGCTAAAAGAAAATTTTTGTGAAAAAAAAGTACTTTCTTTTATTTACGGATCAATTTGTGAAGCACCTGGGGGTTCAAAGTGCTCACTATGCATCTAGATAAGTTCCTTAGGGGGTCTAGTTTCCAAAATGGGGTCACTTGTGGGGAGCTCCAATGTTTAGGCACACAGGGACTCTCCAAATGCGACATGGCAACCGCTAAATATTCCAGCATATTTTCTATTCAAAAAGTCAAATGGCGCTCCTTCCCTTCTGAGCCCTGCCGTGCGCCCAAACAGTGGTTTATGACCACATATGAGGTATCTGTGTACTCAGGAGAAATTGCCCAACAAATTTTAGGATCCAATTTATACTGTTGCCCATGTGAAAATGAAAAAAACTGAGGCTAAAAGAAAATTTTTGTGAAAAAAAAGTACTTTCTTTTTTTTACGGATCAATTTGTGAAGCACCTGGGGGTTCAAAGTGCTCACTATGCATCTAGATAAGTTCCTTAGGGGGTCTATTTTCCAAAATGGGGTCACTTGTGGGGGAGCTCCAATGTTTAGGCACACAGGGACTCTCCAAATGCGACATGGCAACCGCTAAATATTCCAGCATATTTTCCATTCAAAAAGTCAAATGGCGCTCCTTCCCTTCTGAGCCCTGCCGTGCGCCCAAACAGTGGTTTATGACCACATATGAGATATCTGTGTACTCAGGAGAAATTGCCCAACAAATTTTAGGATCCAATTTATACTGTTGCCCATGTGAAAATGAAAAAACTGAGGCTAAAAGAAAATTTTTGTGAAAAAAAAGTACTTTCTTTTTTTTACAGATCAATTTGTGAAGCACCTGGGGGTTCAAAGTGATCACTATGCATCTAGATAAGTTCCTTAGGGGGTCTAGTTTCCAAAATGGGGTCACTTGTGGGGAGCTCCAATGTTTAGGCACACAGGAACTCTCCAAATGCGACATGGCAACCGCTAAATATTCCAGCATATTTTCCATTCAAAAAGTCAAATGGCGCTCCTTCCCTTCTGAGCCCTGCCGTGCGCCCATACAGTGGTTTATGACCACATATGAGGTATCTGTGTACTCAGGAGAAATTGCCCAACAAATGTTAGGATCCATTTTATCCTGATGCCCATGTAAAAATGAAAAAATTGATGCTAAAAGAAAATTTTTGTTGGAAAAATTAAAATGTCCATTTTTTCCTTCCACGTTGCTTTAGTTCATGTGAAGCACCTGAAGGGTTAATAATCTTCTTGCATGTAGTTTTGAGTAGCTTGAGGGGTGCAGTTTTTATAAAGGTGTCACTTTTGGGTATTTTCTGCCATATAGACCCCTCAAAGTGACTTCAAATGTGAGGTGGTCCCTAAAAAAAATGGTTTTGTAAATTTTGCTGTAAAAATGAGAAATCGCTGGTCAACTTTTAACCCTTATAACTTCCTAACAAAAAAAAATGTTGTTCCCAAAATTGTGCTGATGTAAAGTAGACATGTGGGAAATGTTATTTATTAACTATTTTGTGCCACATAACTCTCTGGTTTAACAGAATAAAAATTAAAAATTTGAAAATTACAAAATTTTCAGAATTTTCGCCAAATTTCCATTTTTTAACAAATAAACGCAAAAATTATCGACCTAAATTTACCACTAACATGAAGCCCAATATGTCACGAAAAAACAATCTCAGAATCGCTAGGATCCGTTGAAGCGTTCCTGAGTTATTACCTCATAAAGGGACACTGGTCAGAATTGCAAAAAATGGCAAGGTCTTTAAGGTCAAAATAGGCTGGGTCTTGAAGGGGTTAAGAAACACACTGTTCTAGTTACTGACAGGTTTATCCTGCCATATATGTGCAAGGACATGTCAGATGCGGACCGTCTCCCAGATCCGCTACAGGATCAGTCTCGCGTATCTGACACGCAGACCTCGACGGCGTCATGCGCAGCGGTCGGAGGTTCCAGTGGTGTCAAAATGGAGGCCCTCGCTAGTTTCTATTGATGGCCGGTCTGACCTTCTAGGTTTTTGGGTGTCAGCTAGATCCTCTCAAGGAAGCGACACAAGCCGGTGCCTTCCTTCCCGCGTAACGAAGATGTCCGATTCGGACAAGGAGGATCGGCAGGGACACTCTGTCTCTCTTTTGGGCCGTACGGAGGCTTTTATTGAAGCCATGAGTGCGTTACAGTTACCGGAGGAGGTAACTAGACGTCCTGGTAAGTCGGCCCGGATTTTTCAGGAGTCGCATAGGTCGCGATCAGCTTTACAACGTTTTCAGGCACTGTATCCGTGTTCTACGGAGTTGATTGATAATTGGATCCCTTCTCCTGAAGGGATGTCCCTTTATCCCAGCTTAGCAAATCTTCCTGTTAAAGGGAAGGCGAGTCTGCAGGACCCGCTGGACAGAAAAACGGAGATGGCAGCAATATCCATCTGCGAGGCCGCGGGTCATGGATTCAGTACTAAGGATCCATGTGTGCTTGTAAAGCTTCCCTGAGCCGGTTGGACCGTCTACGGACGGCGTGGCAAGATGGATCTCCTCTATCGAGGTAGATGGGCTTTTCAAGTTGTTGGAGGATACTGCGTCACTGCTATCCAAGGCGCAATCCTCGGCAGTCACAGTCAGAGAGCACTGTGGCTTAGACAGTGGACTGGGGACGCGGTTTCCAAGCAGGGTATGCTATCTTTAGCTTACAAGGTGGTCAGCCTTTGGATCTGATCTCACGGAGCTGATTGCCAAGGCAAAGGCAAAAGAAACTGCTTTACTGCAGCGAAGAGCTGTGACTTCTGCGTCTGGCAGGACTAGTGCCGGTAGTAGTCGGCGGTCCTTTCGGTCCAGGAGACGGTTCTGTCAGCCCTCTTGGGGATCGGGTCGTCCCTCTTTTTCAGGAAAAGAGACCTCTCAGAAATCTCCCTGGAAACAAAGTTTCCGTCAAGAAAAGCGAGAAGCTGACAAAAAGCCCGCTAAGGCGGACTGACACCAGAGTCTCACTTGAGGGCTCTCGAGTGGGGGGTCGCCTGCTCCAATTCAAATTGACTTGGGTTTCCCGCGTTCCGGACGCCTGGATGACGCGGGTTGTATCGGCAGGCTACTTTATAGAGTTTTCTTCTCGACCCCCAGACAGTTTTTGCCAATCTCGCATTCCGTCAGAGCCCGAGCTATTTGCCGCTCTACTGCGAGAGGTCGATTCCCTTATGCAGAAGGGTGTGGTGGTACCGGTTCCACAGGAGGACCGGGGAAGAGGGTTTTATTCCAACCTCTTTGTGGTCCCCAAAAAGGAGAACAAATTTCGCCCCATTCTGGATCTCAAAAGATCGAATCGGCATGTCCACACCCGGAAATTCCGCATGGAGTCGCTTCGCTCCATTGTGGCAGCCTTGTCGCAGAACGACTTTTTGGTGTCAATCGACATTCGCGACGCTTATTTGCATGTTACAGTCGGAAGGGCTCACCAACACTTCCTTCGTTTTGCCATAGGTCAGGACCATTACCAGTTTGTGGCTCTGCCATTCGGGTTGGCCTCAGCGCCAAGAGTTTTTACAAAAATTCTGGCGCCTTTCATGGCAATTATCAAAGACAGGGGGTTTCGATTCTCCCTACCTGGACGACCTTTTGATGGTGGCGTCCCCAAAGGAGGAGGCGGTGACGGCTCGCAATCTATCCCTTCAGCTCCTGGAGGACTTCGGGTGGCTGGTCAATTGGGAAAAGTCGTCTCTGGAACCGTCGCAGTCAATCCTGTTTTTGGGAATGCATTTCGACACGGTACGAGCAGTGGTGTCTCTGCCTCCAGACAAGCAAGCATGTCTCCTTCGACATGTACAGGTTATGAAGTCTTCGACAGCAATGTCCCTTCGAAGGTGTATGCGCCTTCTGGGTTTGATGGCGTCCATGGGGGCACTTCTGTTTGCACAGTTTCATTCCAGAGACCTCCAAAGGCTCATTCTGAGCCATTGGCAATTGCAGGCTTCGCTGGATTGCAGTGTCATCATCTCCCACAGGGTGCGAGAGTCTCTAGGATGGTGGTTACGTCCGGAAGCGTTATCCCTGGGGAAGTCCTTCCTCTCTCCGAGGTGGTCGGTCATAACCACCGATGCCAGCCTGACGGGCTGGGGAGGTGCCTGGAACGATCTCTGGATTCAGGGAGTATTGTCGTCGGCTGGCCTGCCAATCAACATCCTGGAATTAAGGGCAATTTTCCCTTGCCTCCAACACTGGACGGTCCCTTTAAGCGGTCTGCCAGTCCGAGTGCAGACAGCCAATGCGACGGCGGTCGCGTATATCGAACATCTAGGCGGGACAAGGAGTTCCAGGCTCATGGTGGAGGTATCTCGGATTCTGGTATGGGCCGAGACCAGAGTGCCAGCCATCTCTGTGATCCACATTCCAGGAGTTCAGAATATCACGGCAGACTTTCTCAGTCGCGAGAAGATGGATCCCGGAGAATGGAGTCTTCATCCGGAGATTTTTGCACTGCTGTGCTCCCGTTGGGGAACTCCCCAAGTGGATTTGATGGCATCCAGGTTCAATGCCAAGTTACCGACTTTCATGTCCAGGTACAAGGACCCGAAGGCTGTGACGGTGGATGTACTGGTGGCTCCGTTGGACCAATTCGAGCTAATCTATGTGTTCCCGCCGATACCCTTACTTCCTCTGGGGTTGCGTCGGATCAGACTGGAGAGAATCCCGGCTATGTTGATAGCCCCAGATTGGCCAAGGAGGACGTGGTTCTCGACACTGGTGTCGCTTCGGGCAGCGCCTCCTTTTCCACTTTCTCTTCGCCCGGACCTGTTAACCCAAGGGCCCGTTCGTCATCCGGACCTGAAGTCTCTGCGTTTGACGGATTGGCTCTTGAGACCGAAATATTGACTGTCAAGGTTTTTCAGCCAAAGTCATTGCCACTTTGCGGGCTGCCAGAGGTCCGGCTACTACTAGGATTTATCACAAGTCTTGGGAAGCCTTCTTTTCGTGGTGTTCGGGTTCTTCAAGGAACCCGAGGATTTTTTCCATTCCCAATTTGTTGGCCTTCCTGCAATTCGGGCTGGACAAGGGTTTGGCAGTGAGCACCCTGAGGGGTCAGGTTTCTGCTCTGTCCTTGCTGTTCCGGAAGGCTATCGCCTCGCGTAGGGACGTACGTTCCTTTTTTCGCGGAGTAACCCGCCAGTTTCCGCCGCGGAAGGCGACTGTGTCTCCTTGGCGTCTCAATCTTGTTTTGGAGGCTCTTCAACACTGGCCTTTTGAGCCTATGGACTCTCTTAGTCTTTCTTTGCTCTCTTGGAAGGTTGCCTTCCTAGTGGCGGTCACCTCTTTGAGAAGGGTTTCTGAGTTGGCGGCTCTTTCTTGCTCGCCTCCTTTCCTGGAGTTTCTCCCGGATCGCGTAGTGCTTCGCACACGGGGCGACTTCTTACCTAAGGTGGTGTCGCAATTTCATGTTAACCAGGATATTGTGTTGCCCTCTCTTTGTCCGGGGCCGAGGAATGCGAAGGAACGGGCCTTGCACACATTGGATTTGGTGCGGGCTTTGAAGTTCTATTTGTCTGTTACCCAAGGTTTTCGGAAGTCGGACTCTCTGTTTGTGATTCCAGCAGGTCGTCGACGTGGTCAACGAGCTTCCAAGGATTCTATAGCTCGTTGGATACGGTCGGCCATTTTGGAGGCTTACCGACTTAAGGGCGAACCTTGCCCGATTAAGGTTCGAGCTCACTCCACGAGAGCTGTGGGCTCATCGTGGGCTTTCCATCAAGGGGCCTCGGCAGCTCAGCTCTGCCGGGCGGCGACCTGGCGCTCCGTCCACACCTTTACAAAATTTTATAAGGTGGACGTTAGTGCTTCCGCTGATGCAGCCTTAGGACGTAGGGTCCTGCAGGCGGCGGTAGTTTAAAGTTCTCTTTAACTTGTGTTTTAGCTCTAGTTGCGCATTTTCTTGGGTTGTTGGGTTCTGCCTTTTCTGGTTTTTTCCCACCCTTAATTTTTGGACTGCTTTGGGACGTCCCACTAGTTATGACTAGTGTGTCTCCTTTCCTTCCGTTCTGCTGCTGAAAGACGGATTTTGGTAAGAACTTACCTGTAAAATCCTTTTCAGCGAAGGAAGGAAAGGAGACACAGCTCCCTCCCATGGCAGAAGTGTGTTGTTGTATTTGCAGATGCGGCGTGACCCTCCTCTGATAGCGATTATCTGGGATGAGGTCGACGCGCTAAGGCTCTGTTCCAGCATTGCCAGCTCATCGCAGTGGTCAGGTCCAGTGAGTAGTACCTGGAACTGTGTGGTTTTTGCCTAAATGCATGCATAACCTGTATTCTTGTGTTTTTTTCTCTGAAGTCCTTCAGAAGGGGTTATGTTGCTCCGCTGGTGATATTGCTCTTCCTTAAGCTTGTGTACAACTGGAGAGCTGAGTAGGAGGAGCCCGAGCTGGAGGGGCCGGTCAACACTTTTTTAATCTGAGGTGTCTATCTCATCTGGGCTCCGCCTACCCACTAGTTATGACTAGTGTGTCTCCTTTCCTTCCTTCGCTGAAAAGGATTTTACAGGTAAGTTCTTACCAAAATCCGTCTTTTTGTGTTCTAAAGTTGTATTTCAATAAATATATATTATGTTCTATCTAAATATCTTGATTATTGTATCAAAAAAAGGATTAAATGTCTGATGTTCACATTGTACTACAATAAATTTTTCATTTAAATATAAGCAATATATGTCGGAGTCGTGGAGTCGGTGTAAGGGAAATTGAGGAGTCGGAGTCGCAGGTTTCGCTTACCGACTCCACAGCCCTGGATATGTGCGCTGTCTCTGTGCAGAAGAGAGCACACAAATCACTCTCTCCTCACTACTGCTGACATTGCTCGGCTGCATAGCTGTAAAGCAGTGTCCGCTGCGAGGAGAAAGTGATTTGTGTTCTCACTCCTCCTCTTTTCTGCACAGGGACAGTGATCACAAATTTTAATTTTATCGTCAGACAGCGCTGTCAATCAACATAGACAGAGCGGCGATAATCTAGATAAGTGAGTAAAACAGTGCATCAAGGCATTTTGCCACACAAGTGTGCACTGGGCACCTTCGTTTGCATACTTTTTTGTGGCATGGAAGGAAAAGATTTAAAAACAAAGATAAATATTTTTATTGTTGCTCCATCTCCTACAAGTCTACATGGGAGTTTGAAGTCTAAATTTGGAGTGACAGACTCCTGTTGAAAAAAAAAAAAGCTAAATATTCAGGGAAGCAGCAGGAAAACAATAAGAGCAAAAACTGGCCACTTTTGATGTGGTAACAGGCCATCTTTAAGATGCAGGACCACTGTAAGTAATTTCCGATTAGTTATCAATGTACCATATATTATATTGAATTTACTGTAAAATCTACCCCACTTCGCATTAATATGTATACCTAAAAATGTAAAGTTATAATAATTTATTTGTACTGTTGTTATTCAACCTTACATATTCTGCTATTTCTCTGTACAGGAATGGAAGAACCCAACCTCAAGGATGTGAGCTTCAGGAAGACTCTCACCTAGATCTTCTACTTGTAAATACTTGACTTTCCAGGGCTTCATTAAAAGCATCGGCACTAAAAAAGTGAATAAATAAAAATAAAGAAGAAATAGTCTTGATAAATAAAAATCCTATTTTCTCAATAGTGGATTGCTGCACAACTTTTGTACTGTTTTCACAGTTTTTTATTGGCCATGTTCAAATGGAAAATTGCTAATTTCTCATTACCATTTTTTGCAAGGATACAATGCAAGGCTGAAAAAAATAAAAACAAATCTCTCATAGATGAGGGGGTGTCATATTTATTACACATTTTCCTTAGCCAGAGCATGTTTTCTTTTAGTTTTGGTTTTGTTTTTTTCTTTTAGTTTTATGTTAAGACATTTGTGTATTAATGTAATAAAGTGCCTGAATTGTTTTATGTCTCTTCTGGTATAATATTATTTCTAAAGTATTTTTCCACTATTTTACCTTCAGGCACAACTGGTGACAAAATAATTACTTTGGGGAAACCTCAATCAAATATGATTTGAGAAATTACAAAAACCACCTAGTTAAAAGAAAAAAGGTCTGCCTGAGGAAGGGACCTAAGAAGTCCCGAAAGCTTGCTTTGTAACATCAATAGCCATTGAAAGGTATCATAACTACCAGATTATCTTTTTTTTTCACACTGAGCATTATTTTTAAAAAAAGCCATCTAAAAACACAATAACTATAAATCACTGTTAGTGTCAATATTTTACATTAAAATAATAAAAAAATATGATTTAGCGTGACAGCTGGGCTCACTTCTTCTTTCACAAGACTTGAGTTTGTGACCGGATTTTTGAAAGACGCACGGTAAATTTTCCTACAGCCATCTCCTGAATAGAACATGAAGCCACTGTGCCCCCTCAATATATATTTCAGATAGTGTCCCCAAATATAAAATTAAAATGTAAAACTTTGCCTTCTGAATATAAAAAAAAAATGTTTTACTATTTTTCCTAAAAATAAAAAATACACTGTATTCTCTGAGTATTAAAAAAAAAATGTTATGTACTGGGCCTGGTGTGCTGGGTTTGAACATAACCAATAGGATCAATGACTTGCACAATTAATGGTAGTCTACAAGTACAAAATGACTGTTCAAAATAAGCCCAGCACCCTGCAGGAGCTATTGCCCTAATAATCATACATTTAGTGTTCAAATCTGTTGTTGTGTTTGCCAGAATTTGTTCTTGTTTCAAATATGCTAATCAGGTGCTCAGTGCGCCCTGGGCGTAGCCAATCAGTTCAGTGCTCCGTCCCACCTACTTGTTTTCAATGTCCGACTTCCCAGGAATAAAAAGGTACCGCAGATGGTTTCATAAAAGTTTTTAAATTGGCTGCATACAACAAGTACCCCTTAGATTTCTACATATTGTGCCATCGTCTGTATTGTGCCTACTTGAGTGGTGCATAAGAAGAGGGCACAGGAGCAGAACATGATCCCTATGATTTATTCAATCATTGTATTGATGTGGAAAACATGAAATGGTGAAAAGACAAGGCCTTTTAACATACAAAGTAAGATGCAGATTCGTGAGCCAGAGCCACGAAGTGGAACTATCTGGAAGAAGTCTTACCTTAAGGGTATGTCAACTTGTTTGTTTACTTGGATTTTGATGCAGATTCCACTCTTAAATCCACTTGAGAAACCTCTTCACATTCTGTTTGTGTAAGGCCTCTTTCACACATCTGTTTTTTGCCGTCAGGCGCGATCCGACGCTTTTTTTAAAAAAAAAAAACGGATACGTTTTTTTAATCCGCCGGACCCGTTTTTTTGTCATTGACTATCATTAGCGCCGGATGTCATTGCGTTGCGTCCGTTTTTTGCCTGATCCGGCGGAAATGTACGGTCGCTGCAACGTTTTTTTTTCCTGCCGCACTCGCTTGATAGCGCCTGAAGCGGTGCATCAGGTGGCTGGAATCAATAGAAGTCTATGGTGCCGGATCAGTCTTTTGTGCAATCCGCCCAAAAGACTGATCCGGATTCTGGAAACCAAGGTCTCTCTCCTCGGTCCGGACATGCGTTCTCTCTCTCCTCGGTCCGGACATGCGTATCAAGCATTTCCAGGTTCAAAAGTTCAGGACGGATCCGCCAAAAAAACTTAATCCGTTGCATCAGTTTTTTCAAAATCAGCGCCAGATCCGTCCTTTCCGTTTTTGGACGGATTGTGCCTGACGGCACAAAACGGATGTATGAAAGAGGCCTAAGCTTTCTATACATTTCAAGTGAAAAAAAACACGCATAATGTGTACATAGTGCTGTTTTTTGTCCATGAGAAAAAAGTAGCAAAATGTCAATTCTAGGGCAGTGCTGGGGTCCTGGGTTTAAATCTCACCAAGGACTACATCTGCAAGGAGTTTGTATGTTCTCCCCGTGGTTGCGCAGGTTTCCTCCGGGTACTACAGTTACACACTCCAAAGACATACTGATAGGGAATTTAGATTGTGAGCCCCATCGGGGACAGCGATGATAATGTATGTAAAGCGCTGTGGAATTAATGGTGCTATATAAATTAGTAAAATAAATAAAAATTATTAGGGTGTTTCCTCCAGAACCCCCCCACACTCCAAACGTAACTATTGAATCAATTAAAGCAGAGCATGAACAAACTCTTGAAGTTCAATTTGGTCAGAATTGAATCCATGATAAACCTTCTGTATCTATGTTGCTTCATGGCAGTCAAAGATCTAAAAGTCACTTATTAGCAAATCTTCTAATATTCAAAATTGATACAAAAAAAACCTGAAGGTGGCAATTAAAATGGAAGGAGGTATCAAATAATATATTTCCAATTGCAGGCACTTCGCTGGTAATTACTAAAATTCTAGCCGAATGGTCTGCTCACATCAGGAAAAAAAGAACATAGACCCAGTTTCATCAAAGTGTTTACATCCAAAATGTGCCCGAAAAGCTCTGAAAAGTTGCAAAATGTTGTCGCATCTTGGAGATGCGACATTTGTAACTTTCGTCATTTACACATCAGCTCTGTCAATATGGATGTAACTGGGCTGTGGAATGAGGCAATTGCTCATCTAATTCATGACATTTTTTGAATATGTGCACATTCTGCCAATTTTTGTATCTCAAATGATTAATGGCTAAGTTTTATCTACTTTCCTTTGGTGATGGAGAACATCCCCTTTTGGACCATTGAGAGCTTTTTGAGCTGGTAGCCACACCAGTGCATACTCCGTGCACCACGCCCAGACCACAGACTGCCTACCCTGGAGGATCCCTGTGCTACTTATCTCTAAGGCTATGTGCCCGCAATCAGGAAATAGCAGCGCTTGGGACGCAGCGTATTTTCTCTGCGTCCAAAACGCGTTTAGTCACGCAATTAAACCCGCGTGTGTTCATTGAATACGGATATAGTCTTATACAGAAACTGAATTGACACTTTCTATTTTTGCTATTCATTTATGCTTAGCACTGTATCAATATGAGTATACTAATTGCTACAGGCAAAGAGATAGATCAGATTCTATTAAATTGATTTCAATATACTTTATCAGAAAGGTCCTTCCATATCACTGTCACATATAATTCAGGTTCACACTTTTATAGATTCTTCATTCCAACACAGGGTCAGTGCTTTTATCTTCTGTTCTTTGTGTTTTCATTTTCAATTTTTCTCAGGTTTCTTATTTCCATATCTACAGAATAAAAGCAAGTAGTATGTTCCCCAATACCCCATAATTTAAAATTATCTTGCAATCTGATAAAGGAAACCTGGTTTGGTAGATGAATGCCTCTGTGCTTGATTTGCATTTCCTAGGGCAAGGGTGTTCAACCGTTTGGCATTTCTGAGTGACTTCGGAAGAAGAGTTGTGTTGGGTTGCACATTGCAAACAGACATTAAAAAAAGAAAGTCCATGCATGAATTTCATGATATCCGCCAATACAGATAAGCATAAAAGTCCTCACATAATAATTCTGATTATGTCGTGGCCCATTTGGAGAGTCTTTTAAAGTTGCTGAACATATCCAAAGTTTATGATCACTAATATAGAAAATGTACGTTTAAGTATAAACATTTTACACTGAGGATTTTTACGCTGTTATTTTACGTTGTATACATCACATAGAATGCACTGAGACTGCTGTATATACCTCACAAAGGATTCAATGAGACTCACATAAGAGACACTGCAACTGCTTTATAAACCTCACATAGGAGACACTAATACTACTGTATACATCACATAAGAGACTCTGCAGCTGCTTTATAAAAATCACATAGGAGACACAGACTGCTGTATATACACTTAACTAGATCCTAGACATGGGGGGAAATTGCAGGCTGCAGCTTCAGAGTTATGATGGGAGAGGAGGGCAGAGTGCACTAACTTTGACCACAAAGAATGTCCTGATGCTGATACTGATTAGCGCAGGATTTAATCCATCCTTGTGAGCACTGAAGCGGTGTTCATTACCAATCGCCGCTTCCCGTCGAATAAATTTGTGTGAATCTCAATACTGGAAAGCTTGTAATTGCTCAGAAAATACACATGGGGAGAGGAGAGACAGAGAACAAACCCTCCTGACGATAATAGCTTACACTCTACAAGAGAGAGAATAAGAAGATCTTGCTGACCAGAAGAGTTTATCTCTACAAGAGAGCAAGAGGACCCTGCTGACCATAGGAGCTGACAATCTACAGAAGAAGAGACTTGGGTCGGAGTCACACTAAACGTATGGAAAATCGGTTCAAGTCTCCCTGCCGAGAGTCACATAAGTGTTCTCCGTATGGTCATCCGTGTGGAATGCGTTTGCAATGTGATGATGTGATTTTCTCCCACCCATGTATCCGTATGGCATCCGTTTGACATGCATATGCCTTTACATTTCTCACTGACTTTCTCCATTGAATTAATTTGCTCAATGGGCTGAAATGAGGAAAATGTGTGCGCATTTGTTGCAAGTTTCATGGATGGTCCTTGTTTTCTCACACCCATAGGCTTGCATTGACGAGTCTCAAACGATAAACGAGTACAATCACAGCATGCTGCGATTTTACATGCATGTCGAATACGCCTGAGAAAAAAATACAGTGATATGAGCTGCCCCATAGATTAACACTGGGCTAAGTGCTATGCGATGTGTTCTCGCATAGCACTCGTCCGTATTCTACGGTAGTGTGACTCCGGCCTTACCCAGTGACTCTGGAGATTGAGAAAACTTTGCTCCACTGGAAACTGCTGATCTATGATGGCCCAGGTACTGATCACCACTGTACAAGGTATGATTATAATTGTAAAATATCAGAAGACAGACCGTCACTTCCAAAAAGAAAACTGATGTGCACAGGTGCATACTGGGAGTAAACATCTCCGTACATAGCCAACAAAGTTGCCCCCTGTAGTGCTATAGCATGTAAACAGGAAATATGAATTGCATTACTACTATAGAAAATCAGAAAAAAACGAAGATACTTAGCACATCATTTGGCCAATTCATGGACACCCAGATGCCATGGCAAGGTGACCTTCATTGCTAGGAACCAGATTCCGATTGGCAAATGCCAGAAGGGCCTGTCTGGTCGTGGGCCTCCTTGTCTGCTATGTTGTTAACAGAATCGGTGACCTCAAGATGCCCATACTGTTAACAGTTGTGACGGAGCACAAAGTCGCTGGCTCAGTCACTTACCCCAGCAGGCTACGGGACTCACTTCTGTCTGTGGCCTGCTTGAGGCCAGCACCAAGCAGGGGATGTTGGCGGTCCAGTGACGTCACTGCATCGCCCGCCAGCATCCACTGCGAGGATGGATAGAAGAGACAGGCTGCGGAAGATGAGGAGTTCACATTAGGGAATATAGAGGGTTTTTATTTTTGTGGGTACTATCTGAGTTGGACCATCATAGTATGTAAGGGGCTGTGGGGTGGACCACCATACTATATAGTGTACTGTTGTGAGGGACTGTCATACTTCATAGGGGGCTATTGGGGGGACCATCATATTATATGGGGGACTGTGAGTTAGACTGTCATACTATATAGGAGGCTATGAGGTGAACCATCATACTACATCGTTGGCTGTTGGGGGTACCATCATTCTATATAGGGGCTGTAAGGTGTACCATCATAATATATAAGGAGCTGTGGGGTAGACCATCATACTATATGAGAGTGTGACCATCATGCTATATGTGGGACCGTCATACAGTTTTGAGGTGATGGGGGTCTTCATTGTGTATGGGGGATCTATCATACTGTGTGGGTTGGCTGTGGGGGAACCATCTTACTGTGTTGGGTGGTTGTGGTGGAAATCATAGTGTGTGGGGTGGATGTGGTATACACCATACTTTGTGGAGGTCTATGGGGTACATTATACTATGTTGGGGGCTGTAGTGAACATCATACTGTATGGGATGGCTATGGGGACATCAAACTGGTATGGGGGCTGTTGGGTGATCATACTGTATTGTTGGGCTTTGGTGGACATCACACTTTATAAGAAAGCATGGGCTATTTTTATTATAAGGAGGTACAGGGTCATTATAAAAGGTCAAGGGGAGCATTATTAAAAGGCATAGGGGAATTATGATAAGGTAACACAAGTTGTGGTTTGTGTACAGGTGGTAAAATGTGAGGAGGGTCCTGGAAAATCAGTAAAGTGATGATGTCTGTGTGTTACATTTTGCAGGGAATAGTTATGGATGGAAGAAGAGGTCATGGTGGTCTGGACCGAATGCAAAGGAAAAGGGAAATTAATGTTAACAATTAGCGAGAACATCACTGTTGAGAACCTGCACAATATACACATTGCAGAGCACTGGTGTAAAACTGATATCACCATTATATGGTCACAATATGGTGCTAATATCAGTCTTAGTACAGTGTTTTTGGATAAAGTAGTTGTCCAAGCTTGAAGCTAAAGTCTGCAGTGACTCTACATGACTACAGACTTCTGAATCCTTACGGAGCTCGAGCGCTGTGAGGATTGTCCGGTGCAGGCGCTGGGAGTTGGTGATCATGTGCAGTGGCGTAACTTTGTACATCATGGGTCCCAAAGCAAAAGCTCTAATGGAGATCCCAATTATTGAAAGTCTTTAATAGCATTGGTCTTTTCATTTAGGCAAAAGGGACTTTTGGGGCCCCCTAGGCTCCAGGGTCTGGGTGCTATGGCAACCTTCGCACCTACTGTAGTTACGGCCCTGATAATGTGACCGCAAGTATGAGATTTGTATACATTCAGTCACCTGCTAACTAGATGTGCGCGGCCGTGCTCAATACAAGTGACATTAGCAAAGCTGAGTACAGTTAGTTGGAATGTGGCTGGATGTGTGAAAAACGCATACTTACAGTCACATAATGGCCGCTCCCAATGCCGACACCGGGGAATCATCACACTGTGTGCTTTTAGGATTCAGAAGTCTAAAGTTAAGGGTATGCCACACTAAAGCGAGATCGCTAACGAGATCACTGCTGCGTCACCATTTATGACGCAGTAGCGATCTCGTTAGCGACTTAGCTGTGTGATTCCAAACACAACTCATCAGCGATCTGTATAACGACCTCTGCGGTCGTTGGGAAAACCTAGTCCCATCTGCGATGCTGGTGAAGTCGTTCATAAAGGGTGTCACACTCAGCGATTCAGGCTCACCAGCGGGACACCAACGACCAAAAAACTGCTCAGAACGTTCATAAGCGATCAGCGACATCTCAGCAGGGGCCACATCGCTGCTACATGTCACACACAGCTAAGTCGCTAACGAGATCGCTACTGCGTCATAAGTGGTGACACAGTAGTGATCTCGTTAGCGATCTCGCTTGCGATCTCGCTTAGTGTGGCATAATACCCTTTACATAGACTTTAACCTCAATCCCTTTAACAATCAGTATGGTGGTATTATCAATACTGTATATGCTGGTAATATTTGGTTATGGTTTGTTGGTATTTGTAATATTGCAATATTATTATTTTGATATTCTAATTTAATCTTGTATCGCAATGTTATTGTTATCATTAGAAATATTGGTCTTGTAGTAAATCTTGCTTTCCTCCATCTAGTGTAATATTAGTAATATATCCCCATCTGGTGCTTAGTGGTGAGTACAGAATGGGCCTGTGTGCTTTCAAATGCCTGGGCTGAATTTCAGTCCCAGTCTGTCCCTGCTGTGAACCTATCCTAATGTGAATCCTCTCCTAGGCTGAAGCCAAACAGAAAACTGGTGTGTACAGCCGCATACTAAGATATCTACCGAAGATTTCTTAGCAGGGGGTGTGGCGGTGGTAAAGCAGGGTCATAGGAGGCCGGCGGGGGCCGTAGTGGGATGATGCTGCAGCCCCTGGGCTCTTTCCAGATTTCCCTACAGTGGGCTTTCGGAAAATGACTGCCAGGGGTGGTGCATGCTCAATTTGAGATCTCGGGAAACTACAGGCAATTTCAGGAAATTTTACTCCTCGGCCCTCCGAGGTCTGCTTATCTCTAATTAATTACCTTTCTTCTGCTTCATTACTTTATATAACTCTGTACCTTTTTTATTTGTATGTAGGCTTTCATGGGGAGATTTTGTTTTCACTGTTCCACAACAACAGCAAGAAACTTGTGATCTAATTTTGTTTTATAAACAAACTTTGAACACATTTCAAGTTAGTATGTAGTAATTCCTGTCTTGCTCACTAGGTGTCCTTCAGGCTCAGTATATACCTGATTATGTTTCTTAAGTTTCCAGGTGAGTTCTGATATTGTTTTAATGTACCGCTTATATTAATTAGAGAAATATTTTTTGCATTAAAAGATTTGTATACTACTTTGATATTGATGACAATCTTGTTTATCACTAAGGACTCTTTCACACATACGTTTTTTGCCATCAGTCAAAATCCGTGAAGCTTTGTGAAAAAAACGGATCAAGCAATTGATGCTGCAAGATCCGTTTTTTTTCTCATAGTCTTGTATTAGCGACGGATGGCCGTGCTTTTTATCCATTGGAAATTTTGTGTCCGTCGGCCGGAGACGACGCACAAAGCAACGTTTTTTGTCTCCGTCGGAAAGTCGGACATCGACGGATCCGTCGTTGTCCGTCGTTTTTTATAATGGAAGCCTATGGGCGCAGGATCCGTCATCATCCAACAAATGACGGATTCGGTGACGGATCCGGTTTTTTTTAACAGCATGCTCCTGACAGGTTAAAAAAAGAATAGATATATACACATAGAATACATATATACAGTATATATATATATATATATATATACACATGTCATTGAGACACATATATATGTATATTTATAGTTCATACAGTTCTACATAGCAAAATAGCCGCTAAATCAATTGCCGGCTTCTGTAAAATTATTACAGAACCCGACAGGAAATGACACATGGTTTACATACAGTAAACCATTTCATTTCATTTAGTTTTATATATGTTTTAGACTAATAATTAGAAGAGTGTATGTGTGCAAAATTTTGGACATGTGTTAATTTAAAGGGTAAATTCGTTGTAAAAAAATGTGTGGGCTCCCGCGGTATTTTCTCCGCCATACAGGGAAAGCCAGTGACTAAGAACAGATATTAATAGCCTTGAGAGGGACCATTGTTTTTGGGTCCCCCCTGGCTACTAATATCTGGCCCCAGCCACCCCAGAAAAGGCACATCTATTATTAGATGCGCCTTTTCTGGCACTAAAGGGTATGCCACACTAAACAACATCGCTAACGGGATCGCTAAAAAACGTCACTATTTAGCGATCCCGTTAGCGATGTTGTAGTGTGCGGCATCTACCAGCGACGAGCTCCCTGCTGAGATCCTGCTGTGATCTCGCTCGTCGCTGGAATCGTTCCGGACCCTATTTTATTGCCGGCGCTCCCGCTGGGTAAGTATAATCGCTAAGTGTAGCACCTTTTCTTAGCGATTTAGCGGTACTTTTGTACCGCTAAAGTCGTTAAGGAGATCGCTAACCGCGATAGCGTCCTTAACGACATTGCTAAGTTAGGTAGCTACTAGCGATATAGAAACAATCCCGCTAGCGATCTCATTAGTATGCGACGCTAACGAGATCGCTAGCGGGATTGTGTAGTGTGGCAGTACCTTTAGCCTCTCTATTCCCATTGCCTTTAGTGGTGGCTGATATGTTAATAAGGGATTAATGGCACCTTGCTATTGAAAGGTGACATTAATCCGGGTTAATAATGGAGAGGTGTCAATTTGACAAATATCCATTATTAATCCTATTTTAGTAAAGTATTAAAAAAAACACATACATTAATTAAAAATTATTTTAATGAAATAACTACATATAGTTTTTGACCAAATTTTATTATACTGCTAATCCATCTGAATCCCTTGTTCTCCTATAATAAAAATAAAATAAAAAAGCAACAATATCCATACCTCTCCGCCATTCAGTCAGGTCCCTTGCTGCAATCCATCACAAGGGGTTAAATAGTTTACAGGGAACGGTGCTAATGCTACCGGCCCGGCTGTAAACCACTGCAGAATGAATTAAATCATGTCTGCGCAGGCTCCCCGGCTGACCATAGATGAACTGATTAGCGTGGGAATTTTTAAATTCAAATACGTGCACGGAAGAGCCACGCTGATACAGAGCATAAAGGCAGATCTCTTTTTATTACATCATGATGTAATCTTATATAGGTTATTAATAATCATGCATTATAACAATGTAATTGGCTCAGCTTATATCTAAACATGTGTTGGTATTAGCATACATACATCTGATTAGCTAAAGGTAATACTGTATATACCCAGCTGAAGAATTTAGGTGTGTCTTTCACGCTTTAGTGTCGTTACTTTCCTATGTTTTCTCTAAGTCCGTTAGATAAAAAATTTTCTAAGGGCCCCCTTAATCCAAAACACACCTACTGGCTCAAACTAGATTTTGAAATATGGGATAGATGAATATAAATCCTGCTCTCACATATGTATGCCTGTATGTGAACATACCTGTGAGTATTCATGTGCTTGTGTGCGTATTGTATATGTGCATATCTGAGTACCATGTGTATGTGTGTGTGTGCATGTCTACGTATTGTGTGTATATATGTCTGCGTACTGTATGTGCATGTCTGCACATTGTGTGTGTATATGTATGGGTTTTGTGTATGTGCATGTCTGCGTACTGTGTGTGTACATGTCTGCGTACTGTATAAGTGTGCATGTTTGAGTACTGAATGTGTGCGTCTGTGTCACGAGGTTACGACAACGGAGCGCAGTCAGAAGACCACAGCGTCTGGTCGCTCCTACTACGCTGAGAAGAAGCACTTCTCCAGTGTATTAAACGTGTTTGTTTCTTAAAGCAGAACAGGGGTTAATCGGCCATATTGGAAAGCTCTTACATTCAGCTGTGCTCGGTTAGCCATTCCTTTTCCCTATAAAATATTGGATCAATTACTAAGTCATTACCAGAGTTATCAATAGCTACATTGATCTTGGAGTGGGAGAAGCTGGTGTTGAGGAGTGCTGGAGGAATTTATTAGCGACGGTTGCCTGGTTTGTACGCTTGAAAATTCCTTATCCTTCCCAGTTTTACTTTCTTCCCCCGCTCCCTACACACCCTGGTGAATACCTTTTTTATATGTGAGTGTATATGTTGCGTGTGTGGAGTTTTCAGTTTACCCTTGTCTGTGTCACCCTGTCTGTCGGGTTGGTGTACTGTCTCTCTTCCCCGAGTGGGGGAAGGGGCAGACGAAGGGCTGTACTAGGAGATGATGCAAGGGCGGAGGCCTCGGCATCTTTGCCATCTGAAGTATCCCGGGAAACAGGGCGAGCTAGGGTGCCCCCTGGTGTTAGGGCCGGGAAAGGTGCCCCCTGGTCCCAGGTCACTCGCCAGTCGAATTGTGACATTATGTCTGCTTACTGTATGTGAGTGTATGTCTGCTTAGTGTATCTGTGTGCTTCACTGCGTACTGTATGTGTTCATGTCTGCAATTGTGAAGGATGAGGGGGCAAGCTGGCCCTGTGTTGTATACCTATATTTCTTCGCCGTGTCTGTGCATCATGAATCGTGGTATGTGTTAAAGGGGCCCACTCTTTCACCCCGGGCCCACAAAAACCTGGAGCCGCTCCTGACTTGTGGCATCTTCTTCAATAGCCTGCACCGAAGCTGGCAGCTGACTTCTGCGTGCAAGTAATGTGCAGCCCATGACGTCTCTGCCATGCGCCGCCAGTGACTTACACGTAGACGTCAGTTGCCATTCTGTGATTGGCCAGCAGTGTGTACGGCAGTGCAGTGACCTTGGGAGTCTCTGCGCTGCAATACATTTCAATTTAATGTGCGTCCTGAAATAGCTGCTGGCGTCGTTGGGCTCTCCAGCACAGGGCCGATAGTGGTAGATCGTTACAACCCTGCCTCTCTTAGTCACAGAGCTACTGATAAACTTATGCACTATATTTTTGCTGATTTAATCTGCCAGTCTTTTTATATGTCCCCTGTAAAACATTGTACACATGATACTAAAGAAGATATTTTCAGTAGAAATAAGGTCTAGGAATGTTTCATTTAACCCTTTCACTTCCAGGAATGTCACTACATTTTGCGCCTCTTTCAGCCATGATAATTTTTGCACTTTTGACATCAGCAAATAAAATCTAAATTATAAAATAAAAAATTGATATGAAACCCCTATTCCTACATTGTATATTTTCTGAAATTAGACACCTGGCATATTATCAAAACGCCACCTGGCACTCTATACATGCAGGTAACGTCATGTAATTTTTCCTCAAAGTGAACTAAAAAAAAAACACATTAAAATTTATATTAGTGGCTGAAGGTATAACCCGAACAGAAAATAGATACCCCACACCTCCTTAAAATAAAAGTATAACATGTGTAGAGTTCAAACATACCATCTAGGCCTGTGTCAACATTTTGTATACCTTTAGAACTTGATAGACCAATAACCTGGCATGTGTCACTTTATGTAAATGTCTTTATGTATACCCATGGTTCTGAGATTGCTTTTTCATGACACATTGTACTTTATGTTAGGTTAGATCAATATATTTTTAATTAATCAAGCAAAAAAGTGAAATTTACTAAAAATATGATTTTTTTTTTTTGCACTAATGTGTATGCCCTAAAATAAATAGTTATACCACATAAAACATTTCCCATGTGTCTACTTTAAGTTCCCGTCGGTTAAAAGTCCATTTTGAGGGGGGGCACTTTAAATTGTTTTTCGTGTAGCATCAATTTTTTTACACTTTCAAGGAACTTTCAGAAATCGATTTCTAAGAGGCCAATTCAATTCTCAGGAGGAGGTAACAGTTCTCAGGTGCAACCTCTTCCTGCTTCAGCTTCTCTTATTTCTCCTTTGACAAAACACAAGTGCTGTATTCACTGTCCCTTAATAAATAAATCGCTCCTAGTTGTAAATGGAGCCTCAAAAGATCAGGCACTCTAGGTACTCTTACTCATTGTTGGATTACCAGTTATTCTAGATTTCATGCATGTGTATGTAAGATGACCGAGTGACACTGCACTGACCTCATATTACTTTCTGATAAGTCTTTGTCATTCCAGACACTGACTCATCAATACTTTCAATTTATTTTTTCACCTACCTCTACCTCCATAGGGCAGAAAAGTCCCTGGAAATTCCAGGGGAAGCATTTTATCAATGTGGTGTTTCCCTTCCTCTTGGCTCATATTAAGTGGTCACTGTAGTTTTCATAATCTTATCTCTAATCTTATCTCCATTTGATAGTAAATGGACCAAATTCTCAATCTCTTAGGCGCTACCTAGGTTGGTGAGGTTTAGCTGGAGAGTCAGTATTGACTATAATCTCTGGATTAGCAACATATTTAACTCATTCAGTATTTATTTTAATGTTATGCAGAACTCAGGAAACCAAAAAACCTAATGGTACTGCCACACTAAACAATCCCGCTAGCGATCACGATAACGACGCATACTAATGAGATCGCTAGCGGGATTGTTTCTATATCGCTAAGTGCGGCCACATTTAGCGATATAGTTAACGACGCTATCGCCGTTAGCGATCTTCTTAACGACTTTAGCGGTACAAAAGTACCGCTAAATCGCTAAGAAAAGGTGCCACACTAGCGATATATACTTACCCAGCGGGAGCGCCGACGAGAAAATAGGGTCCGGAACGATTCCAGCGACGAGCGAGATCACAGCAGGAAGCTCGTCGCTGGAAGCTGCCGCACTGAACAACATCGCTAACGGGATCGCTAAATAGTGACGTTTTTTAGCGATCCCGTTAGCGATATTGTTCAGTGTGGCATACCCTTAAGTTGATCACCGTGCTAGGACAAGGGATAAGCAAGTGTTTAGGGCACTAGTAAACCTAAAGGTACTGCCACACTACACAATCCCGCTAGCGATCTCGTTAGCGTCGCATACTAATGAGATCGCTAGCGGGATTGTTTCTATATCGCTAGTAGCTACCTAACTTAGCGATGTCGTTAAGGACGCTATCGCGGTTAGCGATCTCCTTAACGACTTTAGCGGTACAAAAGTACCGCTAAATCGCTAAGAAAAGGTGCTACACTTAGCGATTATACTTACCCAGCGGGAGCGCCGGCGATAAAATAGGGTCCGGAACAATTCCAGCGACGAGCGAGATCACAGCAGGAAGCTCGTCGCTGGCAGCTGCCGCACACAACAACATCGCTAACGGGATCGCTAAATAGTGACGTTTTTTAGCGATCCCGTTAGCGATGTTGTTTAGTGTGGCATACCCTTCAGATACTGGGGTGCAAGTTGAATACAGAAATTCCCTATATATATATATACAAACCTGGCAAATTACTTGCATCTCTTACTAGACCATATAGAAAGGCCACAAGGATTCACAAAATTCGGACCAAAGAGGGCAGAGTGTTGACAGAATGAGGAGATTGTAGAGGAATTTAGATCATTTTTTGGCTCCCTGTACAAAGCGGAGAAGAGAGAGGGGGGCGATATTTTAAACTTTATGCAAACGGAGGTGGCACCTTTACTAACAGAGGAACACAGGGAAATCCTTAATGCTCCTATATCCCCTTCAGAAGTCATCCAAACTATCAGCTCCTTGAAGCTCTCTAAATCTCCTGGCCCTGATGGGTATAGCAATGAATTTTACAAAATATTGGGAGGAAGTATAGGGACACATCTTTGTGAAGTCTTTAATCAGTTGGTTCAATCGGGGCAGCTCCCGGACCGTTTCAATGTAGCAGACATAATAGTGCTCCCCAAACCGGGCAAAGATCCTTTACTAGTGGAAGGATATAGACCAATCTCGCTTTTAAACTCCGACTTTAAAATTTTCACTAAAATACTAGCAAATAGAGTGCAAAAATTAATCCCCAACCTGATATTGCCTCAACAAATTGGGTTTGTCCACGGTAAATCCATAACATACAACATACGGACGGCTTTGGGAGCTATCTCTTACGGAAAATCTCATGGTTGTTTAGAGTCTATTGTGGTCAGCCTGGATGCTCACAAAGCGTTTGACAGGGTTGCATGGGATTATCTCCTCGACATCCTGGAGTTTAGAAACTTTGGTCCATGGTTCTGTGAGGCGATAAAGTTGTTATATAAAAACCCGGTGTCCAGGCTGGCCATAAATGGTATACTCTCTTCCACATTAGAAATCCAGAGAGGAATGCGTCAGGGCTGCCCCTTGTCGCCCTTACTTTTTAACCTTGCTTTACTTAGAACTCTCCAAAACTCTTCAACATACAGGGGCATAGAGATAGGCTCCACCTCACTTAAAATTGCGGCATTTGCCGACGATATACTCCTATTCATCTCCAATCCCAATGCGGCAATACCAGTTATCATGGAGGCCCTAAATCATTTTGGCAAATGCTCAGGCTTTAAAATAAATTATAATAAATCAGAGGCCCTGGCTCTGTTTGAGCAAGGGAAATTAAATAACTCGACACTTCCTTTCCAATGGAGCACATCATCTATCAAATATTTGGGTGTCCATCTCCCGGCAGATTTGACGTCCTTATACCACATTAATATTAGACCCCTAATTACGTCCATATTTAATCTTCTAAACTCCTGGAAACACTTTACTTTGTCTTTTTCCGGACGATGTCATTTAATTAAGATGATAATATTTCCAAAACTATTGTATATTTTCCAAACACTACCTATTTTGTTGACACGAGCAGATGTTAAAACTCTAAACACTACTTTTAGGAATTTTATTTGGGGAGACAAAAAACGTACACGTATAGGTCTAATCAAACTACAAGCCCCAAAGGAGGAGGGTGGCATCAATTTCCCAGACATTGCAAAGTACAATCTAGCAGCAAATCTCAGATACACCATTGATTGGTTAAGAGGTAGATCACATTTCGAAAATGTACTTTTAGACCAACAATTAAGTCTCCATGTCTCCTTACCAGCATTACTACATATGGCCAATGATGACCTTATTGCAGACTTAAGAAACCACCCCACCATATGGCAAACTATACAGACGTGGAGGAAATGCCGGAGACTATGTCATTTGAGAAGCGATGTCTCTCCTTTTGTGCCCTTTCTGGGTAACCCGGGCTTTATGGGAGGTAAACCACCCTTATCTTATATTGAGCTGGCTAGGCAGGGTTGCATCTTGGCAGCTGACCTATTAGATGATAGATTCTCCATGCTTGCATTTGACATAGCAGCACAACGTTTCCCAACATTTGTAAATAAGCCCTTCCTTTTTCTTCAAGCAAGGAGCTTAACTTTGAAAAGTATAGCAACTAGGGGTGGAGAAAGAGGGAGCAACGTTTTGGATGGCTTCCTTAAGGTACTGCCACACTAAACAATCCCGCTAGCGATAGCGATAAAGACGCATACTAATGCGATCGCTAGCGGGATTGTTTCTATATCGCTAAGTGCGGCTTAACTTAGCGATATAGTTAACGACGCTATCGCGGTTAGCGATCTTCTTAACGACTTTAGCGGTACAAAAGTACCGCTAAATCGCTAAGAAAAGGTGCCACACTTAGCGATATATACTTACCTGCGGGGCGCCGACGATCTAAATAGGGTCCGGAACGATGTCAGCGACGAGCGAGATCACAGCAGGGGCCTCGTCGCTGACAGATGCCGCACACAACAACATCGCTAACGGGATCGCTAAATAGTGACGTTTTTTAGCGATCCCGTTAGCGATGTTGTTTAGTGTGGCATACCCTTTAGGACCGCCAGGGTGCAGATAGCCTCGACAAGCAGTATTTACACTCTGTTGCGTAAGCAATGGTCATGGGAGGGTAAAAAGACAGGTCCAGCACGATGGGTTAATGATATACAGAACATCACAGTCTGGGAAATCTTAGATGCCACTTTGATGCAACGGAAAGTGATCCCCTCCAGTAGTTATGCAGACATGTCTTTATTACTCCTTCATAGAGCTTGTATTACCCCACACATTAAGTCTAGGATGTCTCCAGGGGGCACATTCACATGTTCCAAATGTGGGACAGGAAACACAGACATATTTCATCACATGATGTGGGGTTGTCCCAAAGTGCAAAAAAATATGGCAGTCTATCAACACCGAACTGCAGAATCTTGGTGGGATATTGTTTCCTTTGACGCCGCAATGGGCAATATTTAATATTTTAGACAGCTCTCAACACAAATTCCCCAAACATGTTAAGGCCATGTTGATAATATGGGCCTCAGCTACCAGGAAAAGTATCTTGCAGCACTGGCTAAATCCATTACCACCACCCAAATTTCTCATATACTCCAAAATAATGTATATTTTTCGAATGGACTGGCTAGATACCCTGACAAATAAAGAGAAATTGACTGGGAAGTTTTTAAGCACATGGTCATTGTTCATCCCATCACTGTCTCAAGACACCTGGGACAAACTAAGGACACATTTTGAAAACACCCAGTGGTATCTTCTTCAGAAAATTAGCGGACATAATCCTATTCCTTGAGCTTGTTGATTGTTAATCAAATGCAGGGTCGTTTAAGGGGTTTATATGTTGGGGGGGTGGGATGGTTGAGGGAGGAGGGAGGACTTTTATGAGTATTATGCCTGTCAAATAATAAGCTTGATACCTTCAAACCTGTATGACTTACTTTTTGGTAATGCTCTTTAAATCAATATTGTGAGTTTTACGCCTGTCAAATAAGCTTGTTACTTCAAGACTTGTATGATTTTCTTTTATTGTAATACTCTTTAAATCAATAAAACATGTTGGAAAAAAAACAAAACTTCTGACGCATTTCTGGCTATGACAAATAGAGGTTGCCAGAAATGTGTTAGAAGTTTTTAATGTATTACCTGAACTAGTTCGTAGTTTTATGGATTTTCAATAAAGACCTGTTACCTTTATCAACTTCTGTTTGAATTTCTCAAATTTTGTCTATTACTGTTGAGCACACCAGTGAAAAATATTGGCACCCATGGCAATTCATTCATCTATACCGCATTCCGCTGATATACAAAAAAGGTGGTGAGCCCTGTTGTTTTCTCTATACATACAAGACTCAAACAAAGGCAGGAATGGAGGTCTGTCCTCTTCAGCGATGACACATCTACAAGGCGTACTATTTTTTTAAATTTTTACCCCAAAATAGTGTCTTCAATTAGGGTAACAGACACCAAATACAGTGGAATGGAGGCCTGAAATGATACAATTTGTAGCACACACAGATAGATGAGGCGTCTGACGGAGATATCGCACTCTTCAATATGTGCACAGTATTTTTTTAATTTTTACTCCAAAATAGTGTATTGAACTAGGGTAACAGACAGCAAAAACAGTGGAATGGAGGCCTGAAATTCTACAATTTGTAGCACACAGATAGATGAGGCATCTGATGGAGATACCACACTCTTCAAACTGGGGTGTCTGGGGACCACCAGGGGAATGCACTCTAGAGGCCCACCCTACAGCTATATGCAAATATCTGTAAGTCATTATCCCCATTATAGTGGAGCATCGACTGTAAAACACAGGGGGCTCCTGCACATCTACTGTGCGCCCCCAATGACTGGGATGTACACTTACGGTATTTTACATTAAAGGTTCGGTTAAAACAAGTTATCACCGATCCATGGGCTCCACAGGATAGGTGATCGCTTAGGTCCGACCATTAGAAACTGCACCAATCGGAAGAATAGGGAAGTTTTATCCATGACAGGACACTTATCCCTATTTTAAAATGCAGCAACAGTTCAGATGTCTGACTACAGCTCCATTCATTCTCTTTGGGGCTTCCAGAAAAAAAACAAGAGCAGCGCTCGCAGCCACTGAGTGAATGAATGGATCAGTGGTCAAGTCCGACATACCGCTTCAGTCTAATGGGGATAAAAATTCCACATTCTGCTGACTGGGTCGCAGCAGTCAGACCCTCTACCACCACCAATCAATAAGTTATTTTCACTAATCCTGTGGAGAGCTGATTACTTTTTACACAGGAGAACCCCTGTAGCATCTCTGACACTGTGATCCAAGTATCTAATCTCTAATGGAAATAAAGAATCTTCTCATAATTAATATCAGAGAGAACAGATGACTGCCATGCACAACACAATCCACTATACCAAGGTCAATAATACAACATACAGGGAAGAAATACCACCACACCATGAACAGATCACATAGTGACCGAATAATACTACATATTACTAGCATATAGGCACAAAATAATACCACATACAAGGAGAAATACCACCACACCATAACTAGACTACACATTCCACCACATAGTGACCGAATAATACCACATATAGGGCATAAATACTGCCATACCGTGACCAGATGACAAATTAACACCACATAGTGACCGAACAATACTATATTAGGGGATAAATACCACCACACCATGACTAGACCACATATTACCATCACATAGTGACTGAATGCTGCAATACTGATCATGAATACAAACCACAATACTAATAACACTGTTATTACCACCAGTGACATTATACACAAGAGATCTGTATATACTGTCAGTGTACAGGTAATACAGGGATCACTAGTGACATTATGCACAGGAGCTCTGTATATAGTGTCAATGTACAAGTAATACAGTGATCACCAGTGGCATTATACACATGAGCTCTGTATATAGTGTCAGTGTACAGGTAATACAGTGATCACTGGTGACATTATACACAGGAACTCTGTAAACAGTATTTGGTGTATAGTGTGCATGTATAAGTAATACACTGACTCACCGATGACGTCTCTAGTTGAAGTCCTTCTTTGCTTTTCTTCTTCAGCCAGCACAGACCGCCATCACTTCCAGCCAGGACTCAACTCTGCAAAAAATAACACACAGTCATCAATAGCTGATCGCTTCTAGAGCACTTCCCCATTTTTTCCCTTCTACACTACGTCAGATGAAGAAAAAAGACGTAGTGCCGCCCTGCACAGTAACAGGACCCTCCTTTTCTTCCCTCCATGGAAAACCATTTCCTAAAAAGTAAATTATATTGCAGTAGTAATAATGACCCTAATTGGACCCTAAAGAAATTATGCTCCCCACTTGTCACCATAAACTAATATAGCATGTTCCTCATTCTGGCCCCAAACAGTAATTAAGTTACTCATCCTGGCCCCCTTTATTTAATAATCTCACCCGCCTGACCCCCTTTATTTTATAATATGCCCCCTACTGGCCCCCTATGTCCCCTGTGCAGCCTGGCCCCCATATATCCATCCTGCCCCCCATCTATCCATACAGGCACTCATATGTCCCTTGTCCTGCCCCCCATATATCTCTCCTGGACCCCCATATATCCATCCTGGTCCCACTTATATATGCATCCTGGCTCCCCTATATATGCATCCTGGCTCCCCCATATATACAGGTCCTTCTCAAAAAATTAGCATATAGTGCAAAATTTCATTATTTTCCATAATGTAATGATTACAATTAAACTTTCATATATTTTAGAATCATTACACACCAACTGAAATTTGTCAGGTCTTTTATTGTTTTAATACTGATGATTTTGGCATACAACTCCTGATAACCCAAAAAACCTGTCTCAAAAAATTAACATATTTCAACCGTCCAATAAAATAAAAGTGTTTTTTAAAAACAAACAAAAAAAAACATCAAATAATAAAGTTCAGTTATGCACTCAATACTTGGTCGGGAATCCTTTTGCAGAAATGACTGCTTCAATGCGGCGTGGCATGGAGGCAATCAGCCTGTGACACTGCTGAGGTGTTATGAAGGCCCAGGATGCTTCGATAGCGGCCTTAAGCTCATCCAGAGTGTTGGGTCTTGCGTCTCTCAACTTTCTCTTCACAATATCCCACAGATTCTCTATAGGGTTCAGGTCAGGAGAGTTGGCAGGCCAATTGAGCACAGTAATACCATGGTCAGTAAACCATTTACCAGTGGTTTTGGCACTGTGAGCAGGTGCCAGGTCGTGCTGAAAAATGAAATCTTCATCTCCATAAGCATTTCAGCCGATGGAAGCATGAAGTGCTCCAAAATCTCCTGATAGCTAGCTGCATTGACCCTGCCCTTGATGAAACACAGTGGACCAACACCAGCAGCTGACATGGCACCCCACACCATCACTGACTGTGGGTACTTGACACTGGACTTCAGGCATTTTGGCATTTCCTTCTCCCCAGTCTTCCTCCAGACTCTGGCACCTTGATTTCCGAATGACATGCAAAATTTGCTTTCATCAGAAAAAAGTACTTGGGACCACTTAGCAACAGTCCAGTGCTGCTTCTCTGTAGCCCAGTTCAGGCGCTTCTGCTGCTGTTTATGGTTCAAAAGTGGCTTTACCTGGGGAATGCGGCACCTGTAGCCCATTTCCTGCACACGCCTGTGCATGGTGGCTCTGGATGTTTCTACACCAGACTCAGTCCACTGCTTCCTCAGGTCCCCCAAGGTCTGGAATCGGTCCTTCTCCACAATCTTCCTCAGGGTCCGGTCACCTCTTCTCGTTGTACAGCGTTTTCTGCCACATTGTTTCCTTCCAACAGACTTCCCATTGAGGTGCCTTGATACAGCACTCTGGGAACAGCCTATTTGTTGAGAAATTTCTTTCTGGGTCTTACCCTCTTGCTTGAGGGTGTCAATGATGGCCTTCTTGACATCAGTAAGGTCGCTAGTCTTACCCATGATGGGGGTTTTGAGTAATGAACCAGGCAGGGAGTTTTTAAAAGCCTCAGGAATCTTTTCCATGTGTTTAGAGTTAATTAGTTGATTCAGAAGATTAGGGTAATAGGTCGTTTAGAGAACCTTTTCTTGATATGCTAATTTTTTGAGACAGGTTTTTTGGGTTATCAGGAGTTGTATGCCAAAATCATCAGTATTAAAACAATAAAAGACCTGACAAATTTCAGTTGGTGTGTAATGAATCTAAAATATATGAAAGTTTAATTGTAATCATTACATTATGGAAAATAATGAAATTTTGCACTATATGCTAATTTTTTGAGAAGGACCTATATATGCATCCTGGCTCCCCTCATATATATCCACCATGTTCCCATTATGACGAGCTGACAAGGCACCCGCAGCTGAACGCGTGTGCGCTAGATAGTACTCCGTGGGGCACAAACCGCGCATGCGTATAAGGGCACGCTGAAGTCTTAGACAGATCGAAATGAAAAAAATCCATGTGCACCTGCGCCCTAGTAGAAGTATAATAAACACAAATGGAATTCCTGCACACGGCGAGAGATTTTGCAGAGGGCGACTTAATATGTTATCCTCCCTATTGTATATATAACTACGAAACACACACAATTAAGTTGTAATTTTGAAGCCAGTATATAAGCGCCAAAAAAAGGAACAAATTTATATGCATGTGCTCTGTATATGTAAAAGCGCAATGGACCCCAAAGTTACAACTGTGTGTAAAAAAGTAGCCCATTAATGCGCTTGCGCACAATTAAGGTGTGTGAGGTAAGTATGAAGGGGCAACAATGATACAGATACTTTACTTGCAGCAATAAGTGTCGACCTTCGTACAAAGCCATGAAAGATTAATCAATAGTATTTACTATATTCACAGGAAAATAACCCCACATATTTACTCATGCAATATTTTATTCCAATGTAACGCTCAAAGATTCTGTCAAAAATGACAGGTATCAGGAACAAGACCCCAAAGGTTGAAGGGGAAGTAGCGAGAAACAAGACAGAGAAAAATTGTCTTTCTAACATGATTCACTAGGCCCCCCGTGTGGTTCTGGGATTTTTGCTCACTGTTCTTGTGATCATTTTGACCCCACGGGGTGAGATCTTACATGCCGCCCCGGATCGAGGAAGATCAGTGGTCTTGTATGTCTTCCATTTTCTTATTATTGGTCCCACAGTTGATTTCATCACACCAAGCTGTTTGTCTATTACAGATTAAGTCTTCCCAGCCGGGTGCAGGGCTAGAATTTTGTTTCTGGTGTCCTTCAACAGTTCTTTGGTCTTCACCATAGTAGAGTTTGGAGTGTGACTGTTTGAGGTTGTGGTCAGGCGTCTTTTATACTGATAACAAGTTCAAACAGGTGGAGCACAGAGGAGCCTCTTAAGGAAGAAGTTAAAGGTCTGTGAGAGCCAGAAATCTTGCATGTTTTTAGGTGATCAAATACTTATTTTCCACCATAATTTGCAAAATAAATCTTGCCAAATCAGACAAGGTGATTTTCTGGATTTGTTTTCTCATTTTGACTCTCATAGTTGTGGTCTACCTATGATGTCAATTACAGGCCTCTCTCATCTTTTTAAGTGGGAGAACTTGCACAATTGGTGGCTGACTAAATACTTTTTTTCCCCACTGTATGTTCTACCACTATATTGTCACCATATGACAGTAATATCATTGTTGGTGAGTTATTTTCAGTAACAGCATCATCATCTGCTAAGATTTCCCCGCACACACTGTTAGCACCACTTGTAATCAGGATTACCGGATGGTGGGCCCACTCAGTTTTTGCAGCCCCCCAACTCTGAGCTGAACCCTTAGCTATGCCTACGTCTCTGTTTCAAACTTATTTGTTTGCCTTGGGGTGTAGGGTGCCATAGGCCTCATCTGCCTAGGGCACCAATATATCTTGTCCCAGCATCCACATTTCTACATGGTGTTGTAAGGTAACTTTGAAAATGAATATATACTATCACGCTCACAGACTAGCCTGCAGTTTAAGACACTATTTATTTTCTTTATATTCCTTTCCTGTTGAACACATATACAAAACTGCTGAGGATGGTGTTTTCTGAGACCAACATGCAGCAATCAGATTTAATGTCTTAATTGTATACATATGTTTTCTTAGAATTTTCTAAAACTGAAAGTTACTCTTCTTCGCAAAGATAGGGTTTACTCAGATACCTTTTACATATGTAAAACAACAGTGTTTTTAGAAAGGCAGAAAAATTTTGGAGGTGATGATCATGGCATACCACAATTGTATTGATCATACTTGTACACACTACTGCGTGTGTGGGGGGAATATAAGGGCATCATACTTTGTTGGGGGGCTATCGGAGTGTCAATTTGCTTGAAGGAGAGTGGGGGCCATCATACTTTGTGAGGTGCTGTGGAGGCACCACACCTTGGGGGTGGAACTAGGGGGGGAATCATACTGTGTGGGGTGGGGCTGTGTGGGTATCATACTGTGTACGCAGCGATGAGGCACTCCTACTATGGTGGGTTAACTTGGCTCATTATACTGTGTGGAGGTGGCTGTTGATTAAGCTACAAGGTCTGATTAACAGGAGCAGTATGATTTACTGCATTTTATAAGCTTTATAAAATGCAGTAAGTTATATGGTTTTGAATAGCTGTTTACTGGTAAGAATAAGCCATAGTGTAACATGTATTAGCAGTGACAGCTATATAGAATACCTAAAGGGGTTGTCCACTACTTGGACAACCCATTCTCAATCTCTATGTTTCCCCTTATAAAATAATAACACCTACAGTTGTACTCAAAAGTTTACATACCCCGGCAGAATTTTTGCTTTCTTGGCTTTTTTTCAGAGAATATGAATGATAACACCAAAACTTTTTCTCCACTCATGGTTAGTGTTTGAGTGAAGCCATTTATTGTCAAACTACTGTGTTTTCTTTTTTTTAAATCATAACGACAACCCAAAACATCCAAATGACCCTGAGCAAAATTTCACATACCCCATTTCTTAATACCGTGTATTGCCCCATCTAACATCAATTTTGTGGTAGTTGTGGATGAGGT
Source organism: Oophaga sylvatica (assembly GCA_033576555.1). Classification (NCBI taxonomy): domain Eukaryota; kingdom Metazoa; phylum Chordata; class Amphibia; order Anura; family Dendrobatidae; genus Oophaga; species Oophaga sylvatica. The sequence goes on along the minus strand of JARQOD010000002.1, from coordinate 551,182,476 downwards.
TCTTTATTTTCTCATATGGTGTAGCTGTCCACTCTTCTTGGCAAAAAGCCTCCAGTTCCTGTAAGTTCCTGGGCTTTCTAGCATGAACTGCACGTTTCAGATCTCTCCAGAGTGGCTCCATGATAGTGAGGTCAGGAGACTGAGATGGGCACTCCAGAACCTTCATTTTGTTCTGCTGTAAGCCAATGACAGGTCGACTTAGCTTTGTGTTTTGGATCGTTGTCTTGTTGGCACGTCCAAATATGTCCCATGTGCAGTTTCCAGGCTGATGAGTGCAAATTTGCCTCCAGTATTTGCTGATAACGTGCTGCTTTCATCTTTACTTCAGCTTTGACCAAGTTTCCTTTGCCTTTGTAGCTCACACAGCCCAAAACATCAGCGAGCCACCTCCTTGCTTTACAGTAGGAATGGTGTTCCTTTCATCATAGGCCTTGCTGACCTCTCTCCAAATGTAACATTTATGGTTGTGGCCAAAAACTTAAATTTTGGTCTCATCACTCCAAATTACCTTGTTCCAGAAGTTTTGAGACTTGTCTCTGTGCTGCTTTGCACATTGTAGGCAAGATACTTTGTGGCATTTTTACAGTAATGAAACAGCCACACCGCTAGTTTTTAGAGTGTCCTGTATTTCAGCTGATGTTATTTGTGGGTTTTTCTTTGCATCCCGAACAATTTTCCTTACAGTTGTGGACAACATTTTTGCTGGATTACCTGACCGTGGTTTTGTTTTTATAAAGCCCCTGATTTTCCATTTGTTAATCACAGTTTGAACGCTGCTGACTGGCATTATCAATTCCTTGGATATCTTTTTGTATCCCTTTCCTGTTTTAGAAAAATATTTAGACTTGAGAGTCCTCAGTGGTTGATACCTTTTAATGGCTAACTGAAAAGATGGTAACAAATTGCAAGCTTTCGAGACTACGCAGGTCTCTTCATCAGGCAAAGACTAAAACAAAAGCTGAAGAATCACATATTTATATACACAAAGGACACAGGAATAATGCAATAGGTAAGACAAGTGACGTGAAGCAGAACTGTCATTATGGCAGAGGGATGAACATAAATATGACTAGTTCATAGATAAGGAGTGAAAGTTTTATTACCCTCTGATTGGGGTCTGGTATTGTGTTGTGATGACCCTAAAAGGTCAGGGAAGCAGATTCCTTAATTGTTGTAGAAAGACATAAAATTCTGGGATATATTCATCCCAGCACTAAGAGTGTCAAAGGTCATCATAAGTTTATATTCCCAGACTTTTCTATCCTTCTCAGATTTGAAGTTAGATTTTAATACAAGTAATTCCATATCCGTCATGCTATGACCGGGCATACAAAAGTGTTTGGCCACAGGTAAATCCATTCTTTTTTCTCTTATTGTGTGGCGATGAGAATTCATCCTTGTTCTCAGTTTTTGCCCGGTCTCCCCCACATACAGACCCCCAGTTGGACATTTAGTACATATAATTAGGTACACCACATTAGATGTGATGCAGCTGAAAGTACCTGGTATCTTGTAGTCCTGATGGGAGTTGGGGATCTTTATCCTGTCCGTGGTCATTATAGATGCACAGGTTTTGCATTTCTTTTGTTTGCAAGGAAAGGTACCTGCAGCTGTTGGGGAGGACAGGGAGCTTCTGACAATGATGCTTCTTAGATTTGGGGGCTGCCTAAAACATAGTAGTGGGGGGTCTGGAAATATGGATTGTAATCGGGCATCTTTTTGTAGTAAAGGTTGTAGTTTCCGTGCAGCTCCCCTTAGCATCTCCAGACTTGGATTGTAGGTGACCACTAGAGGCACCCGGTTATTTTCTTCTTTAGCTTTGTAATGTAGCAGGTGATTCCTTGATATTCTGGTGGTTCTTGTAATTTGGTTTTCAATTGTTCTTGGATGGTAGCCCTGGTTCAAAAAAGTATTTCTGAGGCGACCAAGGTGTTCATCTCTATCCATGGGGTTGGAACATATACGATTGTATCTGATGGCTTGGCTGTAGACAATAGAGTTTTTTATGTGTTTTGGATGGAAACTGTCCCATTTAAGATATGTTGGACGGTCGATTGGCTTCTGATACAGGGATGTCTCTATTTCATTGTTCTTTAGCTTAATGGTGGTGTCTAAAAAGTTCCTGTTTTATACAGTTCAACTACCTTTTCCCATAGATCCTGTAAGGTTTTACTCACTCGGCTGCTTCAGAGGTAAATCAGGAGACACTTTTCTTATGCAAAAAGTCCTTTGGTTTATTACATCATAAACCATATGGTAACATACAATACAACTCTTCAATGCTTCAGCTCCTGCCTGGAGCCTCACTCTTCAGTCACAGAGACCTCTCTGTAATGTCCTGCCTTGGACACATGGAAGCCTGTCCACACTGGCAGACTCCCACACACTCTCTCACAGGTGCAAAACAAACTCCATTACATAGGTGTAACCCCACCCATAGTTGAGGTCAGGATCACATGGTTAGGTCACCTGATCATGACCTCATCACAGGTCCTTTTGATACACATAACATAGGTGAGGTCAGGATCACATGGTTAGGTCACCTGATCATGACCTCATCACAGGTCCTTCACCACAACACAAACCATGCTTCCATGCATACCTCGAGGAGCATACACAGTGTCCCTTAGCTGCATCAGGTGTCACTACACCACATACCTCCCCCCTCTGTTCAAACTTGTGGGGTTGAACACTTATTACCCGACCAGAGATCCTTCTCGGTCGTCTCTGCCAGTCAAACCGTCTGGCTAAGTCGGGCCCTCTGTCAGACCACCCGCCTCCCCAGCGGTCAGTACGGCGTCGCAATTCACTTGCACCCATACGTCCTGTCTGGTCTGCGTCCTTTTCATTTTTTCCACTATAGGTTCTCCTGCTTAAGTCACTCATCACTGAGCTAACTGAGGCATCACTACTTCTATCTCTTCTCCTCTCAATACCACGGGTTGAAGGTGGAGGCCATCTTCTTTCTATTTTCTGCAGGTTCCTGTTGACCTGGTCCCTCTCAAGTCGTAGCTGCTCTACCTCTCTCAGGTAGGACACACGATACTCCAGGAGCATCCGGATATTCCAAGGCTCTCCCTGGATCCGACAACGAGGAACGGAACCATCCCGTCTTCACCCACGACCTGGACTTCGTCATCAGCCGGAATCCTGACTCTCGTCACACCGGACTTATTCACCATCTCCTGCATCATTTTCCCAAGTCTTCCGATGGCTTTCTTCACCAGACCACTGGGCACTTGAATGATGTCCTCCATTAATCCAAGCTGACTTTGAGCCTTTCTTGCTTGCTCCAAACGTCGAGTGGCTTCGTGATTTCTCAACAGGATCAGTTGCTTTGTGCGGAGACAATGTAGGTGCATGTCTCTCAGGACAGCCACTCGCTTCAGTGTGACTTCCTTAGTCGACAGTATGACTAACTGTTTCATCTCTGGCACCCAGTTCACACTACATGCTTCTACCGCTTTTCTAAAGGCCTCATGTACATCCTCACTGGCACAAGCTTCTTGCATGTCTTCGGGTACCTCTATCATACACTTGAAAAGCGATGTCTCCTTTTCCTGAACATGCTGTTGGACCTCCTCCTCCTGAGCATCAGCGCAGTTCTCCAAGACCTCAGCATTTCTTGTGTGGCCATCTGTGTGGCACTTTGCTTGCTGTACTTCGTCTCCCGTGGATTTCTGGAGTTGGGCATTAGTCTCTTTCTCCATCTTGAGCTTACGAAGAACTTTATCTCGCTCCTCTGCCAAGCCGCGACACTCATCCTCCCTCCGGAGAAGTTCCTGCTGATGCTTCTTCTGGGCCTCTCTGAGCACCTCCATATCTTTCCATAGGGCCTTGTTCATACTATGACACGCTGACAGATGATCTCTGAGCTTAGAGACTTCCTTCTCCAGCTCCTCCATTCTGTGCTCAATTATTCGTCTCAGGACCCTTTCTTGCTCAACTGCCTCTTTTACTGTTTCTTTCAACAGCTCTACCTCTGTGCTGGGATTTGTCAGAGATAACGTGGCCTCTTTATCAAGGACAGTAACCTGACCGGTACCTGACCCTGACTCTTCCTCATCATTTCTCTTCTTAGAGGCTGTAGCCTGTCCCGCCTTTCCGCGACCCCTGCGGCGAGAGGAAGATCTACCATTTTTACTTGGCTCCACCTTACTGCACTCGCTTTCCCTTGTGGTCGAGTCACAGTCTGCACAGGAGTCACTCTCGGGGCCCCTCCCGTTACCCTCTAACCGGGTGTCCGTTCTAGAGGTCTTAACTACCACATCGTCATGGGTTCTGTTGTCATACATTTCAGGGGACATCATGTCAGTACATCGGGCAGACGCATCCTTTCCTCCTGTGTCACCGTCTGACTCGTCAGTTTTGGGAGGTGTCACTGTCCCAATGTCATCCTGGAACAGCACGTCCCCACCTAGACAGGTGTCAGACACCTGCGCTAGAGCTAAACCGTTTCCCACGGTCACACGTCTCATCACCTCCAAGTCCCCGAGTGGGTCTGACCCACACTTTCTTCTGGTCACCTGGGGCTCGGGACTATCGCTATTAGGGTTTACCTCCTTTTCACACTTCACACGGCAAGGAACCACTACAGCCGCCTGCTGTGATGGGGCTCCCTCCTCTAAACAACAACACACTTTATCAAGTTCCCATGCATTTTCAAAAAATACAAAGTCCCGTGCCCTCTCATAGGGGTACAATACGTTCGGTGGTATACCGCCATCTTGATCCTCGACACTTGTGGACATCTCAAGCGTCACCCTGTCTACCAAATAGTCCACAATGAGCCCGTGGATGCAGCACACCTGGACCTTTTTCTCGATCAGACAGAGAACTAGCGGAGTTCCTTTCAGAGTCACCTGACTCTTTGAGTCCAACTGTCCAGAGACTCCTTCCCTATGTAACATTACCGTACACACCTGTGGGCTGTTATCAAACGGGAAGTCTATGCCACATGCGGAATACGTATAACACCCACACCGCTGTTCCTCAGATATGTCCACTGAGAAAACCGGTGCCACCCCCTTTTGGGACTCCGCCCCCTTTCTGGCCACTTTACTGATTTGGGCTACCACCCCCTTTTGAGACTCCACCCCCTTTCGGACCATAATCCCAATTTTGGGTTACCGCCCCCTTTTGGGACTCCGCCCCCTTTTGGATAACCATCCCTGTTTTGGGTTGCCGCCCCCCTTTTGGGACTCCTCCCCTTTTAGGGACACCACCCATCACTGGGGAACACACCACGGCTCCCACAGGCTCCAGTCCACACAGTACCCTCAGACAGTGTCTTCCACCCAGGGCGTGTACTGGCCCTTTAAGAGTTTGTGTGCCTCGGTTCACACTGTCCTTTTTACCACACCAGCTCCTGCTGGTACTGCCACCGCTTCCGTTGCAGCCACCAACAACCAGCACCTCCAGATGCTACTCCCAAGCTGCTGTGGCTGCCACTGCAGCTCCGGCTGCTGCAGAACCTCTTGCTGCAACAGTCACTGTAGCTCCTTCCACCACATGTCTCTGCACGCTGCGCTGTCTTGCCGCTTGTCACCTTCGTGACCCCACGAGTCACAGCCAGCCGCTTGTCACCTTCATGACTCCACGAGCCACAGTAAACACCTCACACGTGTCCCAGAAAAAAAAACAGTTTCTCACTGACCCGTCAGCACAACACAGACTCCTGTCTGTCACCACTCTCAGCCAGAGAGATTTTCCGGACACCTCTTCTCGCAGAGATATCCCACAAAGGAAAAAACAGTCTCACTGACCCGTCAGTACACCACAGACTCCTGTCTGTTACCTGTTGGCCACGCAGGTTTCCGGACACCTCCTCTGAGGTATCCTCTCAGCATGCTTTTTGCTTACTTCTCAATGACCCCGGTCACATAACTCCTGTCTGTCACCACTGCTTAACAGTTTCCTCAGATACCTCTTATCTTCAGAGGCACCACATATAAACATCAATGCAGACACTGGTCACACTCACGGTTTTAACAGACCGTCCGTTCCTCCTCTGATTCCTCATTCCCAGTCCTGGAACATGTGCTCCTTGGGCCGCTGCCAGCATTCCATCCACCAATTGTAAGGTTTTACTCACTCGGCTGCTTCAGAGGTAAATCAGGAGACACTTTTCTTATGCAAAAAGTCCTTTGGTTTATTACATCATAAACCATATGGTAACATACAATACAACTCTTCAATGCTTCAGCTCCTGCCTGGAGCCTCACTCTTCAGTCACAGAGACCTCTCTGTAATGTCCTGCCTTGGACACATGGAAGCCTGTCCACACTGGCAGACTCCCACACACTCTCTCACAGGTGCAAAACAAACTCCATTACATAGGTGTAACCCCACCCATAGTTGAGGTCAGGATCACATGGTTAGGTCACCTGATCATGACCTCATCACAGGTCCTTTTGATACACATAACATAGGTGAGGTCAGGATCACATGGTTAGGTCACCTGATCATGACCTCATCACAGGTCCTTCACCACAACACAAACCATGCTTCCATGCATACCTCGAGGAGCATACACAGTGCCCCCTAGCTGCATCAGGTGTCACTACACCACAATCCATTGACAATTCCTTTGCTTTCTGCATGACTCACAATCCAGAAACGTCAGTGACTGGATGAAAGATACAAGAGTCTGTCTGGATCCCAGAAACTCACTCAGCTTTTATGCATACACACTGATTACAAGCAAACAGGTCACAGGTGAGGATGTTACTTTTGGTAGACAGTCAAACCCATTTGTGTCAACTTCTGTGCATGTTATCAGGCCAAAATCACCACGGTATGTAAACTTTTGTTCAGGGTTATTTGGATGTTTTAGGTTGTCATTATGATTTAAAAAGAGAAAACACAGTAGTTTGACAATAAATGGCTTCACCCAACCACTAACCATGAGTGGAGAAAAACTTTTGGTGTTATCACTCATATTCTCTGAAAAAGGCCAAGAAAGCAAAAATTCTGATGGGGTATTGTGCTTTTGAGCACAACTGTAAAAAATTAATTAAAAAATAATTCAGCACTGCAGCCTATTCAATGATTTGGCCTGTTTCATATGCTTAAAGGTAATCTGTTAATAGAATCAACCCACCTAAGCCATCTATGGGGATGCAAGACATAGAAAGCTGAATAAAGTGATACTTTGATAGTTATGATCCAAAGTCTTATTCCAGAGAAATAAATGTTTTTCTTACATATAAATGGGATGTTAAGATCTCTGGGCTGGACATAGATCTCCAGTAGAATCTGCCTCCAGATCTTATTTTAAATGAATGAATGAGTTGCCAGTGATGAAAGATCCTCTTTAATGAATTAGATGCAACTTACAACTGCCGCGAACCTCTGCAAAAAAATTTTACTCTAGGCAGGGACTCAGGGCCTCGCCAACGCCTCGTCCCACCTAAACTCCACACACTCTGGCAGAGCTGGCTGGGACTGGCACAAAACTTCCAAAATATCAAGGTGTTTTATAGAAAACTGACAAATACACCTTGATAAATCAGGCCCAAATTGCCTATATACCATACACAAATGCAAGTCTTCACATTGTTGTGGAAAACTGCACATTTCTCATTTACAACAAAAAACATTTTGGTACATCAGGGCCAAAATAATATTTTACTTGACCCTTACAATTAATTCATGCAGGAGTTATTGACCAATTGAATGAGTCAGCTCGGAGAGCCTTGAGAGCTTGTAGGATTTGGTAGACAGTCAAACCCATTTGTGTCAACTTCTGTGCATGTTATCAGGCCAAAATCACCACGGTATGTAAACTTTTGTTCAGGGTTATTTGGATGTTTTAGGTTGTCAATATGATTTAAAAAGAGAAAACACAGTAGTTTGACAATAAATGGCTTCACCCAACCACTAACCATGAGTGGAGAAAAACTTTTGGTGTTATCACTCATATTCTCTGAAAAAGGCCAAGAAAGCAAAAATTCTGATGGGGTATTGTGCTTTTGAGCACAACTGTAAAAAATTAATTAAAAAATAATTCAGCTCTGCAGCCTATTCAATGATTTGGCCTGTTTCATATGCTTAAAGGTAATCTGTTAATAGAATCAACCCACCTAAGCCATCTATGGGGATGCAAGACATAGAAAGCTGAATAAAGTGATACTTTGATAGTTATGATCCGAAGTCTTATTCCAGAGAAATAAATGTTTTTCTTACATATAAATGGGATGTTAAGATCTCTGGGCTGGACATAGATCTCCAGTAGAATCTGCCTCCAGATCTTATTTTAAATGAATGAATGAGTTGCCAGTGATGAAAGATCCTCTTTAATGAATTAGATGCAACTTACAACTGCCGCGAACCTCTGCAAAAAAAATGTTACTCTAGGCAGGGACTCAGGGCCTCGCCAACGCCTCGTCCCACCTAAACTCCACACACTCTGGCAGAGCTGGCTGGGACTGGCACAAAACTTCCAAAATATCAAGGTGTTTTATAGAAAACTGACAAATACACCTTGATAAATCAGGCCCAAATTGCCTATATACCATACACAAATGCAAGTCTTCACATTGTTGTGGAAAACTGCACATTTCTCATTTACAACAAAAAAACATTTTGGTACATCAGGGCCAAAATAATATTTTACTTGACCCTTACAATTAATTCATGCAGGAGTTATTGACCAATTGAATGAGTCAGCTCGGAGAGCCTTGAGAGCTTGTAGGATTAATCATAAAGGGAGTCTTAACACTGTTCTATATGCACAGTATTCTGAAGAATTGCTATTAATTGCTAAAGAGCAGTAATGCTCATGTAATCAATACCATAAATTTCAGTAACCTTACATGAACCATGCGAGTAAGGATGCTGTGCCAACTAATGCATTAAGTAGAAACTCCGAATGCATATTTAATTTCACGATTTATGTCTCTATTGCTATTTTTTCTGCCTTTGATACTCAGTTCTTCCTCTGCAGAACTGAATGGGTACTTTATCATTTATGTGGCTTTGCTTTAGAAGGAGTTAGATTCTGCAGGCTGCTCAATTTAAAGGGTGAGACCAGCTCTCTAGAAGGTAGGATTCATGAAAGCACCCCTCAGTCTTGTAGTACTCATCAGAACCCACAACTAGCATAACTGCCCTGATCCAGAACACAGTAATGGCACCCCACATCTCCTACCGTTTGCCCTGGTTAGTACAGAACAGATTTGTTTTTGGATGAAGAGTAATGTTATATGGATGTTCCGGTTTCAGCCAGGGGTTGGCCCGGTTCACTCACTGCTCTATGTGTAGTGAGAGGCGGCTGTAACCGCGACCCCAGCTCTGACTGACAGCAGCTCAGTATTAGGTCTGGATGTCAGTCAGCAAAGGAGTGCGGTTACAGCTGCCACTCTCTATACACAGAGCAGTGACTGTGACTAAAACCGGAACGCTGCTAGGAGTAATAAAGTTGATTTCTTCCCGGCTGCGTGGGGCTAAGTGCAGGTGCCAGGTAGGTTCACAACACTATTAACCTGCAGATTAATCTACTATCTGCAGGTTAATAGCATATTTCAGGTGACAGGTTCCCTTTTAGTATAAAGGCTGGGTCTCACATAGCGATACACCAGCGATCCCGACAACGATCAGGATCGCTGGTGTATCGCTACATTATCGCTGCTGAGCTGCCAAACAGGCAGCTCAGGCAGCGATCAGTACAAGTGACACTGCGGGTAACATCGCTTAGTTACCCGCAGTGTACCTTGGATACCAGCGCTCTGATGCAGGGAGCTGGTAACCAAGGTACACGTCGGGTTTCCAAGCGCTGCGCGGTGCCTGGAAACCCGCTGTGTACCTAGGTTACCAGCTCCCTGCTTCAGGGAGCTGGTATCCAAGGTACACAGCGGGTTTCCAGGCACAGCCCCGCACCTGGAAACCCGCTGTGTACCTTGGTTACCAGCGGATCGCTGGTCTCCCGCCTGTCACACGCAGCGATGCGTGCCTGTCAGCGGGAGACCAGCGATCAAAAAAATGTCCTGACATTTCAGCGACGATCAGCGATACCCGGCAGGGGGGCTGATCGTCGCTGAATGTCACACACAGCGATATCACTGGTGAGCTCGCTGCTGCGTCACAAAACTAGTGACTCAGCAGCGATCTCGCTAGCGAGATCGTTGTGTGAGACGGGCCCTTAAGGAGGCAGCTATCCAGATCACGTAGAGAATTACTGTTGTAATGGGATTATCTTGGGTCAGGAACAAAGCAAAATTAAAGCCAATATACAACCAGGTGGGATATCTTATCCTTCCTGGGAACCCAGTAATTGTTGTATTACCCAAAAGGCTTCTGTGTCAGGCCATAAACACCAATAACGATCCCAAAAGGCTTTAGTCAATATAACATTTCCAGTGGAATACTATTTGACACTCATTCCAATGTAGTACATGTTCATCAGCTGAAGATAGGAGAGGGAACGTTGTAGCGAACAGAAAATCTAGCTTTTGTTGACGTCAAGAATTTTTTGGGGCAGAAGATATAGATCAGTTTACAGGATACTGCAAAATGTAAAGGGTATAAACTAGGAGAGAGGAGAAAGCCAAAGGCGGACAACTCTGGCAGCAACTTATGCCCCTAATAAAACCAAAAGGATCGAATACAGAAATATCTACTGCTGATAACATCTTCGTGGGGAGATTCGAAGGTCCCCATACACATCAGATGGCGGGCCGGTCTTGCCGTAATCGGCAGGTTTGGCTGACTTTTATCTCATGTGCATAACGACCTTTAGAGATCTGATTGAGAGGATTTAAGGCTGATTAGTGAGTACAGACACACGGACTAAGCTGTGGTTCTTGGGGATTTTAGAAACGCAGAACACTATCCCTCTGTCTCCTTTCAGCTGATGAGAATTTTCTTGTAGAACAGACTTTCAAGAGGAGATTTTTTTTCTGTGCATGTGAATGTTTAAATGGAACAATGTGAAATTTAACCAACACCCCATCTCTCTGGTCTGTGTTTAATATTCCAGCTATTGTCTCTCAGCACCATAAAATTATTGTGCATGATATACTGTATTATTCCATTAACTGACCGGTATTGATTCTTTAAATAGGGATTGTCGCATGTGGTTCCTATTTCTTATAAAACTAATTTTTAAATATTTTGGTTTCAAGTTTTGGCTGCAGAATTGAAAAATGCAAAAAACAATCAAAACAAGACTAAATTTTCCAAAAACTTGGGGTCAGAGCAGGAAATATACAATATACATGAAATTGTAAAAAGAAAGAGCTAATCTTCAAATGTAGACTGTAAGTTTTGCTTTTCATGATGCGTTCCTCTTTTATTCTCTAGTTTCTTTAGTTATTACTTTGTGAGACGGTTTACATGCTCGGTGACATCCCCGCAGATTTCTAGTTTGTGATAACAGAGAAGCTAGGCCACATGCTGTGCGTTTCATGTATTTTCCTTACATATCTCACGGACAACATCTTGCAGTATTCTCCACATCGGTCCTTGGCATACCACAAGCAAATGTTAAATCAGGAAATACAGTATTCACCCAGAAAAATATTCATTTTCTCTCTACTTTTTCCACTGTCTTGTCAATATCATTTTCAGACCTCCGAGCCTCACTGCAGTGTTAAGGAAAAACTCTACCTGAAATGCATACATGGACAATGGTTTCATGTTCTTAGAGCGAGTCGGACTGTGGTGTCAGGGATCCACCAGTAACATGGACTCTGGGGGCAGTGGTGCAACTAGAGTCCGATGGGCCACGGTGCAAAATTTGGACCTCTCGCCCCCGTATGTTGGTCAAATCTATGGGCCCTTGTAGTTTCCTAAATCCTATAAGGACATACGCATTGCCCACCCTCCCCCTTTATGCTGTAATAGTCCATAAGCCAGTATGCTTAATGACTTTTTTTCAACAGTATTTACACAAGAAAATCCCATAACGGACAACATGGTCAGTGATAACAAAAATTCTCCATTTAGGCTAAGTGCACACGTTCAGGATTATTTGCGTTTTTTTTTGCGTTTTTTTTCACGGGAAAAACACGTCAAAAACGCATGAATGAAGCATCCTATCATTTAGAATGAATTCCGCAATTTTTGTGCACATGGTGCGTTTTTTTTCGCGAAAAAAATGCATCTCGGAAAAAGAACCAACATGTTCATTAATTTTGCGGAATTCTAGGGTTTTTCCCACTATATTATTGACCTAGAAACTTCAGGAAAAAATCGCGGTAAAAACGTGCAAAATCCGCTCAAAAACGCAAAAAACGCGCGTTTTTACTGTGGAAAAAGTCAGGTTTTGCTCAGGAAAATTCTGCACAAATTCCTGACGTGTGCACTTAGCCTAAATGTCACCTGTTTAACCCAGCAGGAAGTACGGCGGGTCTAAAAATCACTACAGTTAACAAATCCCTGGGTCCGGATGGGATACACACCCTAGTACTGCAGGAATTAAGTACAGTCATTGATAGACCATTATTTTTAATCTTTAAAGATTCCATAATAACGGTGTCTGTACCACAGGACTGGCATATAGCAAATGTGGTGCCAATATTCAAAAGGGGGACAAAAACTGAACTTGGGAATTATAGGCCAGTGAGCTTAACCTCTACTGTGGGTAAAATCCTGGAGGGTTTTCTAAGGGATACTATACTGGAATATCTGAAGAAGAATAACCTCATGACCCAATATCAACATGGGTTCACGAGGGACCGTTCCTGTCAGACTAATCTGATAAGCTTTTATGAAGAGGTAAGTTCCAGACTGGACCAAGGGAATGCTGTGGACGTGGTGTACATGGACTTCTCAAAAGCTTTTGAAACGGTGCCACACAAAAAGTTGATACATAAAATGAGAACAATGGGGATAGGGGAAAATATGTGTAAGTGGGTTAAGAGCTGGCTCAGGGATAGGAAAGAAAGGGTGGTTATTAATGGAGCACACTCGGATTGGGTCACGGTTAGCAGTGGGGTACCGCAGGGGTCGTTGTTGGGCATGCTTCTTTTTAACATACAGTACAGACCAAAAGTTTGGACACACCTCATTTAAAGATTTTTCTGTATTTTCATGACTATGAAAATTGTAAATTCACACTGAAGGCATCAAAACTATGAATTAACACATGTGGAATTATAGAATTAACAAATAAGTGTGTAACTACTGAAATTATGTCTTATATTCTAGGTTCTTCAAAGTAGCCACTTTTTGCTTTGATGACTGCTTTGCACACTCTTGGCATAGTCTTGATGAGCTTCAAGAGATAGTCACCGGAAATGGTCTTCCAACAATCTTGAAGGAGTTCCCAGAGATGCTTAGCACTTGTTTGCCCTTTTGCCTTCACTCTGCGGTCCAGCTCACCCCAAACCATCTCGATTGGGTTCAGTAACATCACAGAAACAACAGCCATATAGTCTCAAAAGATGAAAAAACTTTATTAATACAATTATAAAAAAGGACATAAGACAGGAAAATGGCAGGGGAAGAAGTGATACAAACTGGGATTACCCATATATGCACATGAGGTAGAAAAAAGGCCCACAAAAAGAGCCTGCTACAGAATTTACACAGCCCAAGAATGGCACAAAATGGTCAAAGGGTTATATCATATTACAATAAAGAAATAGTAGTCATATAAGGTAAATATACAGAGTCAAACACTATTAGCTGTCCGGCAGCACCCTTAGCCAGAAAGTGGTGTATACATGAGATCAAATTAACTAGGTAGATACCATATACTGGGCTTATGCATCATGCTATATAATAGGTACGTACCATGCCAACAGTATAAAAATAGTACACACCACTTCTCATATAGCTATTGATGATGTCAGACATAAGACATATTAAGATATATATCACATACTAGACTCTGCACATGCACCAAAAACCAATTGAACCCTGTCTTGAAAGTAAACAAAATAGGCCATACCGCTGCACATTAACAATAATGATGAAGATGATAGTGCCAGGTAAATGTCATGATCCCAGTGCAGGGTTGACCTGCACGCTAGGGGTTAAGGTTTTGATCCCAGTGCAAGCTCTTACCTGCACACCTGGGGCTTATTATTGTGGCCTCTCCTTGGTTCGGGGAGAGCTTCTTATAGCCCTAGGAAGCTCCAATCCCTGTCAGTTATACTTTCGCCCTTGGCAGAGTGTGTTGACCCCTGAGTGTGTTTGTGCTGTGTTCTGGTTTGCCTGATACTTTGGTTTTGACTCGGTCTGTTCTCTGGATACTGCTTGTTGGATTCTGTTTCTGTACCTTCGCTGTCTGTTTGGTTTTGACCTCTGCCTGTCCCCGACTACCCGTTCTGTCTCATCCTTGGTACTATACTGTCTTCTCGTGCTTTGACCTTGGCTTGTTCAGATTTACATCTCTGTCTGTGCCCCTGGGTAACTTTGTCCCGTAGTTACCTTTCTAGGAGTTTTCCCTCAGCTTCTAGCTCCCTGGAGCTGAAGCCACACCCCTCAACTGTCAGGTGATTCAGGCCCTGAAACCATCTCTCTCCTGCCTTGCTCACCCTGCGTTCCTAGGAGCCTGAAGCTTACTTCTGCACTCGTCTTCTGGGAGATTGCACTGGTGAGTTCTCTTGCAATCCTCACCGTGATATTATAACTGACCACTAAGTTTTTTTTTTTTGCTTCACGGCTGTGTTTGGGGCGCAGGTTGGGCAGAGAGTTATGGATCCCATACAGTCGCTGTCCGAACAGATGAAAAATCTGAGTCAGATGTTTCAGGATTTATCTCTGGAACAGCAAGCGCTGTCGTGTTCACAGCGGCAGGTTTCTGAGACTGTGCAGGGGGCTTTATCTGCTGGTTCTCTGAGGGCTATGGCGAGTGATGTTGTGCTCGTGTCCTCAGAACCACCTGTTAAACTGCCTGACTTCTTTTCTGCAAACAAAAAGTAGTTTAGGATCTTCATGGAGGGTTGCAAACTTTTCTTTAGTTTGAGACCACGGTCCTCTGGGGATGAAAGTCAGAGGGTAGGGGTCATTATGTCTTTATTAAGAGGGTCCCCACAAGCATGGGCATTTTCCCTTCCTCCCACTGCCCCTGAGAGAGTGTCGGTGAATGCATTCTTTGAGGCCCTCGGGCACATATATGATGAGCCTGACCGAGTGCGATTGGCAGAGGACATGGTGATGAGCGTCTGTCAGGGGAAGCACTCGGCCGAGTGGTTTTGTACTGAGTTCCGCCGCTGGGCCGCAGAGATTTCTTGGGAGGAGGCCGCCCTCCGAGGACTATTTTGCAGAGGCTTGTCCGAGCGGTTGCAGGATGCTTTGGCGTTACACCCCCCACCTAACTCTCTCGAGGACGCCATGACCCAGGCCGTCCGGATGGACCGCAGGTTGCGGGCCAGAGGGGTGATGCAGGTGGAGACTACATTGTTCCCCAGTGGAAAAGAGACTGTCTCTGAGCCCATGGATGTGGGCGCTATCACTCTGAAGGAAAAGGAGAGAAAACGCCGTCGGGAAGAACAGTTGTGCTTCTACTGCGGTAAAGCTGGACATTGGAAAAAAGAGTGTCCTGTCTGCCCGTCCTCAACCCGGTCGGCGGGAAATGACTAGGTCTGGGTAGTCAGCGAGGAGACTACTCAGACCCTCAGGTACACTTTTCCTCGTTCTCTAATTTGTTGCTTCATGTGGAACTGTTAGTGGATGGTTGTTCTTTTTCCTCTACAGCCTTTGTGGACTGCGGGTCATCCATCAATCTGATTGACTCGCAATTGGTCACACGCTGCAAGATAGGGACAGCTAGGCTTAAGGCTCCAATCAAGGTGGTGGCCATTGACTCCTCCACCCTCACAAAAGAGGGAATTCTCTTTATGTCTGACTTGTTTTCGCTCAGAGTGGGCGCTGCTCACGAGGAAAAATTAAGTTGTTTTGTTCTGGACAATCTACCAGCAGGGTTGGTGTTGGGCATGCCCTGGTTACAACGCCATAACCCAGTTATTAACTGGAAAACGGGGGAGATTGTTCAATGGGGATTTAATGATTCTAAGTTATGTTATGAATCTGCACTGCTGGTTAAACCTGTTAAATCTGTGTCTGTGTCATCTGTCGAGCTGGAAGGTATTCCGGAGTACCTGAAAGACTTCGAAGATGTGTTCTCAGAAAGCGAGGCCGAGACGTTGCCGCCACATAGACCCTTTGACTGCGCCATCGAGCTAGTCCCGGGGGCTAAACTACCTAAAGCCCGCCTGTTTAATTTGTCTGGACCTGAGCGCTTAGCTATGAAGGATTATATTGCTGAAAGTCTTCGCAAGGGACACATACGTCCCTCAGTTTCACCTGTGGCGGCGGGGTTCTTTTTTGTAAAGAAAAAAGATGGCGGTCTACGTCCCTGTCTCGACTTTCGTGAATTAAATAAGATTACTGTACGAAATACATATCCCCTTCCGTTGATTCCTGATTTATGTAACCAACTATCAGGGGCAAAATGGTTCTCTAAACTGGATCTTCGGGGAGCATATAATTTGATAAGGGTCAGGAAGGGGGATGAATGGAAAACTGCGTTCCTCACGTCCGAGGGACTTTTTGAAAATTTAGTCATGCCGTTTGGTCTTACCAATGCTCCCGCCATATTTCAGAATTTCATTAACGTGGTGTTTTCTGATCTCATTGGTCGTTTTGTTGTTATCTACTTAGATGATATTCTGATATATTCCCCCGACAGTCATTCTCATATGAATCATGTACAAACTGTTCTCCAAAGACTTAGGGAAAATCATCTGTTTGCTAAATTGGAGAAGTGTGTGTTTTTTGTTCAAGAATTATCTTTTTTGGGATTGATTGTGTCCTGTGAGGGTTTTCGTATGGACCCCAAGAAGGTGCAGGCCATTGCGGATTGGGAACAACCCCGAGATCTTAAAGGGCTCCAGCGCTTCTTGGGGTTCGCCAATTACTACCGCAAATTTATTCGGGGGTTTTCGCAGGTGGTCAAACCACTCACTGATATAACATGCAAAGGTTCGGATGTAAAAAATTGGTCCTCGCTCGCAAAAGAGGCCTTTGCTAGTCTGAAAAAATGCTTTATGACTGCTCCGGTGTTGGTACAGCCAGATCCGTCCAAACCATTTATTGTGGAAGTGGACGCCTCTGAGGTGGGGGTGGGTGCTGTGTTGTCCCAAGGTCCTGCCACTCTGACCAACCTCAGGCCATGTGCTTTTTTTTCCAGGAAATTCTCTGCTGCTGAGAGGAATTACGATGTTGGCAATAGAGAGCTTCTTGCGGTCAAGTTAGCTTTTGAAGAATGGAGGCACTTTTTGGAGGGGGCCAGTCACTCGGTTACTGTGATTACCGACCACAAAAATTTATCATATATTGAGTCTGCTAAGAGACTAACACCCAGACAGGCCCGTTGGTCACTTTTTTTTTCCCGTTTTCAGTTTACTATTACGTTTCGTCCGGGGTCAAAGAATATCAAGGCTGATGCCTTATCTCGCAGTTTTCATCCGGTGTCTCCCCCTGAGCCACCTTCCTCCATTCTTCACCCTGGGGTTGTGTTGGCAGTGGTCTCGTCTGAGTTGGAACAGGAGATTGAGGGGGCCCAGTCTCTGGCCCCTGCTGCCAAGCCAGGGGGTAAGTTGTTTGTCCCAGAGCAGCTTCGGCTTAAACTCCTCCAGGAGTTCCATGAATCCAAGCTCAGTGCTCACCCTGGTATATCTGCCACACGTCGGGCGGTGGCTAGGATCTTTTGGTGGCCTACTCTAAGCTCTGACATAAAAAAAATTGTTTCTGGTTGTGGGGTCTGCGCTCGTTCTAAAAACTCACATAGCCGGCCGGCTGGGGAACTGATGCCCTTGGCAGTTCCCGAAAGGCCATGGACTCACTTGTCCATGGATTTTATTACTAATCTTCCTCCATCCAAGGGCATTACGGTGGTATGGGTAGTGGTGGACAGGTTTTCGAAGCAGGCTCATTTTGTACCCTTATCCGCACTACCCTCAGCTGAGACTTTGTCCAGATTGTTTGTACAGCATGTTATCCGGTTGCATGGGGTACCCCTGAATGTGGTGTCTGATCGTGGAGTGCAGTTTGTGGCAAAGTTTTGGCGTGCTTTTTGCAAGAAATTGGGGATGTCTCTGTCTTTTTCGTCTGCATACCATCCTGAGAGCAATGGTCAGATGGAACGCACTAATCAGTCTCTGGAACAGATCCTCAGATGTCTGACTTCTGCAAGACAGAATGACTGGTGTGATGTACTGCCTTTGGCGGAATTCGCCTTCAGTAGTCGGGTGAGCCAATCTACTGGTATGTCTCCTTTCCTGATCAATTATGGTTTTAGTCCTCATTTTGGTGAGTTTTCTCGTTTGGATTCTGGGTGTCCAGGGGCTGAGGGGTCTGTTCAGCGATTAAAGAATCATGGGCGGAGGTCCAGCGGAATATATCCAGGTCTCAAGGCAGGTACAAGTTTTTCGCTGACAGGAAAAGAACACCAGGTCCTATGTTTCGGGTTGGAGAGAAAGTTTGGCTCTCCACGCGAAACATTAAGTTGAAGGTTCCATCAGCCAAGTTGGGCCCCAAGTTCATTGGCCCATACAAGATTGTGTAAAAGATCAATCCAGTGGCTTACAGGTTGTGTCTTCCAGTCTCATTCAAGATCCCTAACGTCTTCCATAAATCCCTACTGAAACCTTTTGAGGCAGTCCGGGGTGAGTCCGAGTCCGCTACTCCTCCTGTTTTGGTTGAGGGACACATGGAATATGAGATTGAGCATATCGTTGACTCCAGGTTGGTGCAGCGGTCGGTACAGTACCTGGTTCATTGGAAGGGGTATGGACCGGAGGACAGATCCTGGGTGCCGGCCCGTTTGATGCATGCGGATCGCCTGGTTCGGGCTTTCCATGCCAGGTTCCCAGGCAAGCCTGGGGGTCCAGAGGCCCCCCCGTTGAGAGGGGGGTACTGTCATGATCCCAGTGCAGGGTTGACCTGCACGCTAGGGGTTAAGGTTTTGATCCCAGTGCAAGCTCTTACCTGCACACCTGGGGCTTATTATTGTGGCCTCTCCTTGGTTCGGGGAGAGCTTCTTATAGCCCTAGGAAGCTCCAATCCCTGTCAGTTATACTTTCGCCCTTGGCAGAGTGTGTTGACCCCTGAGTGTGTTTGTGCTGTGTTCTGGTTTGCCTGATACTTTGGTTTTGACTCGGTCTGTTCTCTGGATACTGCTTGTTGGATTCTGTTTCTGTACCTTCGCTGTCTGTTTGGTTTTGACCTCTGCCTGTCCCCGACTACCCGTTCTGTCTCATCCTTGGTACTATACTGTCTTCTCGTGCTTTGACCTTGGCTTGTTCAGATTTACATCTCTGTCTGTGCCCCTGGGTAACTTTGTCCCGTAGTTACCTTTCTAGGAGTTTTCCCTCAGCTTCTAGCTCCCTGGAGCTGAAGCCACGCCCCTCAACTGTCAGGTGATTCAGGCCCTGAAACCATCTCTCTCCTGCCTTGCTCACCCTGCGTTCCTAGGAGCCTGAAGCTTACTTCTGCACTCGTCTTCTGGGAGATTGCACTGGTGAGTTCTCTTGCAATCCTCACCGTGATAGTAAAGATATTTAAACATAGGCACAAAACAAAGGAATTAAGCACATGAACAGCGATCATTGTTGTAATTACCTCAGGCTGGAGCAGAAACTTAGCGGGCCATCCCTGACTCGCCCCCTGATGAAGGAGCATTGCGCTCCGAAACGCGCGTTGGGTTTTGCTGGATAATGTAGAGTAGGACTTGTAAGCGTGGGGACCTTTGGCGCAGGTTACAAGCTTACGTGTTTTGGCCAAAATATTAACTAATACCCCACTATTTTTGTATTTTTTGCACTGTATTTTTCGGGGTGCAGCCAGGCCCAGGCACGTCTGGTCTCGCATGAGGGGTGTTTACACTGGTGCGATTTGAGAGTGTACTGGCCAGCCTGCCTAGTCGAATAGTAGGGGCGTGATTAATAGGCTGTGAACCAGACACTGTGCAGTATCCTTGTGTGAACGGCACCCTATGCGGGCTTCTATTGTGCAATTGTATACTGGGCAGTCACCCCCTCCTTGGATTGGTATGTGGAGAGTGGCTGTTTAATCTGGTATTTTGCAACTGTGCTGCTTATATCTTGCTTAATGGGCTGGCTGCATCCTGTAGTGCATTTGTTCTGAGATCTGGGCAGGTGAGCGTTGCTGCCTTTTTTTTGCTGTTTATATTGAATTTTTGGAGACCTTGAGACTCCTTTAGTGGTTTTGCTGGATAGTGTAGAGTAGGACTTGTAAGCGTGGGGACCTTTGGCGCAGGTTACAAGCTTACGTATTTTGGCCAAAATATTAACTAATACCCCACTATTTTTGTATTTTTTGCACTGTATTTTTCGGGGTGCAGCCAGGCCCAGGCACGTCTGGTCTCGCATGAGGGGTGTTCACACTGGTGCGATTTGAGAGTGTACTGGCCAGCCCGCCTAGTCGAATAGTAGGGGCGTGATTAATAGGCTGTGAACCAGACACTGTGCAGTATCCTTGTGTAAATGGCAACCTATGCGGGCTTCTATTGTGCAATTGTATACTGGGCAGTCACCCCCTCCTTGGATGGGTATGTGGAGAGTGGCTGTTTAATCTGTTATTTTGCACCTGTGCTGCTTATATCTTGCTTAATGGGCTGGCTGCATCCTGTAGTGCATTTGTTCTGAGATCTGGGCAGGTGAGTGTTGGGGTCTGCAATACCATGACAGGTTATTACACTTGGGGTTATTTCGTTTGGAAAAACGAAGGCTTAGGGGTGATCTTATTACAATGTATAAATGTATCACTGCCGTATGATGTTGTAATGAGTGATTCACTACTAAAATTTAAGAAGAGACTGAATGCCTTTCTTGAAAAGTATAATGTTACAGGGTATATATACTAGATTCCTTGATAGGGCATTGATCCAGGGAACTAGTCTGATTGCCGTATGTGGATTCGGGAAGGAATGTGGAGCTTAGTGTTTGCCACATGGTTTTTTTTGCCTTCCTCTGGATCAACATGTTAGGCTATGGATTGAACTAGATGGACTTAAGGTCTTCCATCAACCTTAAAAACTATGTTACTATGTATCCTGTACTAATGTCTCACATCCTGGGCCCCTTCCTGGTATATGTGTCCCACATCATGGGCCCCTCCTGGTATAGATATCCCGCATCCTTGTATATATGTCCCCCATTCTGCACCCCTCCAGGTATAGATATCTCGCATCCTGGTATATATGTCCCCCATCCTTATATATATGCTGCTCACCTGGGTCCACCTTGGTATATATGTTCCCCTTCCTGATATATATGTCCCTCATCCTGATCCCCTTCCTGGTATATATATCCTTCGTCCTTGTATAAGTGTTCCCCATCATGGTATATATTGTATATCTCCTATCCTAGTATATATGTCCCTAATCCTGTGCCTATTCTTTCTACATTTGTCTCCCATCCTGGTATATATTTCCCCAATTTTGGGCCTCTTCCTTGTATATATGTTCTGCACGCTGAGCCCGCATCTTTCCTGGCAGAGGATGTCTGATTTAATCAACCATCATGTGCCTCTAACAGCCATGGGTGGATCTCTGCTCCACCCGTTGCTATTAGCCTGCTAAATGCCGCTGTCACAACAATGACAATTAACATGAGACGGCAGAGGGGCGCGTCATTCCGTGTGCCCATCGGCAATCCCATGACATGATTGCTGGGCACCGATGGGTTGCCATGACAGGTGGGAGGTCTGTTGAAGGGCTTCGTTCTTGTCATGACGACTCTCCTGTGAAAGCAAGCCTGTAGCTGGTGATCATAGGAGAAAATGATTTTCACAATACATAGCAGTGCTGATACACTGTGCAGTATGTATAGCACAAACAATCAGATGTTTAAAGTTCCAAGTCCCTAAGGAGACTATTATATATAGTAAAAAGTAAAAAAAAAAAAAAAAAGTAATCAAGAATATGAAAAAAAAAACACAAAAGTTCTGTTCAAATCACCTCCCCTTTTGCTACACTAAAAATAAAGCAATTAAAAACGACACATATTTAGTATTGCTGCATTCATAAAAGTCTGACTTATATAGAGTAAATTAATCTGATCGGTAATCGGCGTAATGAGAAAAAAACTAAATGCCAAAATTACGTTGTTTTGGCCACTCCAACATTAAGCAATAAGAGATTATCAAAATATTGTATCCAACTGGTCTGCGATCTTCTGACAACTGCTCAATGTCCTCTTTCTCTGGAGGGTATTTTCTTCAAATATTCAATCTTAGTGGGTAACAGTTTTATTACTACTCAGATTAAGCATTACGTTGACTCGGTCTTCCGAGGCATACCAGACAGTGTCAGAACCTGTCCTCTCCATCTGATCTCCCTTGGCGCTCGTGCAGGAGTTTATTCGCTAAGTCTTATCTATAAATCAATCAAACCTTCTATTTCATGGTCAGATTCTTTACCAGGCCCTGGCAGATGGGTATCACAACTATTTAATTATCTAATTATAGACTAATCTTTTGAAAGCCACTCTACGTTTAAACTCTTTATTGCCATATGACAGCTACTCAACTATGGCCCTTATGATTTTCCATAGGGCTTACATCTCCCTGGAGGTCAAAGCTAGGATGTCTCTATTGCCTAATCCCTCTTGTCCCAAATGTTTACACTCTCCAGCTGACATCTTTCATTGTCTCTGGGATTGTCCGAGGATACAGGAGGTTTGGGATATGCTTCTTCGCCATCTCACCAACACCTTCAACATTCGTTTTACATTATTTCCGGAATGGGCGTTATTTAATATTCTCCCATGGGATCATCTACTCGGACTCTCTTTTCAGCAACGACGTGTTTTAACTATTTGGGCGGCGGCTACCCGCAAGAGTATTCTGCATTTGTGGGCACAGGACGCAACCCCTTCACTAAATCTAATTTCTTTGAAGGTAACATATTTGTTTAAAATGGATTGGATTGAGTCCATACTTCATAAAGAAAGTCATACGGAACGTTTTTTCCTCACATGGTCCTCCTTTATTGATCTGCAGCCACTATCGGTGCGTCAAGCATTACATGGTTGCTTTCAATTCACCGATTGGTATATGAGAGAGCTTATACAGTTAGGTCCATAAATATTTGGACAGAGACAACATTTATCTAATTTTGGTTCTAGACATTACCACAATGAATTTGAAACAAAACAAATCAGATGCAGTTGAAGTTCAGACTTTCAGCTTTCATTTGAGGGTATCCACATTAAAATTGGATGAAGGGTTTAGGAGTTTCAGCTTCTTAACATGTGCCACCCTGTTTTTAAAGGGACCAAAAGTAATTGGACAAATGACTCCAAGGCTATTTCATGGACAGGTGTGGGCAATCCTTTTGTTATGTCATTCTCAATTAAGCAGATGAAAGGGCCGGAGTTGATTTGAGGTGTGGTGTTTGCATTTGGAAGGTTTTGCTGTGAAGGAAACATGTGGTCACAGGAGCTCTCCATGCAGGTGAAACAAGCCATCCTTAAGCTGCAAGAACAGAAAAAAACCCATCCAAGAAATTGCTACAACATTAGAAGTGGCAAAATCTACAATTTGGTACATCCTGAGAAAGAAAGAAAGCACTGGTGAACTCATCAATCCAAAAAGACCTGGGAGCCCACGGAAGACAACAGTGGTGGATGATCGCCGCATACTTTCTTTGCTGAAGAAGAACCCGTTCACAACATCAACTGAAGTCCAGAACACTCTCAGTGAAGTAGGTGTATCTGTCTCTAAGTCAACAGTAAAGAGAAGACTCCATGAAAGTAAATACAAAGGGTTCACATCTAGATGCAAACCATTCATCAATTCCAAAAATAGACAGGCCAGAGTTAAATTTGCTGAAAAACACCTCCAGAAGCCAGCTCAGTTCTGGAAAAGTATTCTATGGACAGATGAGACAAAGATCAACCTGTACCAGAATGATGGGAAGCCAAAAGTTTGGAGAAGAAAGGGAACGGCACATGATCCAAGGCACACCACATCCTCTGTAAAACATGGTGGAGGCAACGTGATGGCATGGCCATGCATGGCTTTCAATGGCACTGGGTCACTTGTGTTTATTGATGACATAACAGCAGACAAGAGTAGCCGGATGAATTCTGAAGTGTACCGGGATATACTTTCAGCCCAGATTCAGCCAAATGCTGCAAACTTGATTGGACGGCGCTTCATAGTACAGATGGATAATGACCCCAAGCATACAGCCAAAGCTACACAGGAGTTCATGAGTGCAAAAAAGTGGAACATTCTTCAATGGCCAAGTCAATCACCAGATCTTAACCCAATTGAGCATGCATTTCACTTGCTCAAATCCAGACTTAAGAGGGAAAGACCCACAAACAAGCAAGACCTGAAGGCTGCGGCTGTAAAGGCCTGGCAAAGCATTAAGAAGGAGGAAACCCAGCGTTTGGTGATGTCCATGGGTTCCAGACTTAAGGCAGTGATTGCCTCCAAAGGATTCGCCACAAAATTTTGAAAATAAAAATATTTTGTTTGGGTTATGTTTATTTGTCCAATTACTTTTGACCTCCTAAAATGTGGAGTGTTTGTAAAGAAATGTGTACAATTCCTACATTTTCTAACACATATTTTTGTTCAACCCTTCAAATTAAACGTTACAATCTGCACTTGAATTCTGTTGTAGAGGTTTCATTTCAAATCCAATGTGGTGGCATGCAGAGCCCAACTCGCGAAAATTGTGTCACTGTCCAAATATTTCTGGCCCTGACTGTATCTGGTAACACACCTATTAGGCTTACCTGATTAAACCTACAGGGTTTCAGACGTGCCTGGGGGGAGGGGGAGGGAGTTGGCGTCGGGACTGACTATTATACTGAATAACCCCGTCTTTTGAATCTACAAGCTACACTTTTTGGATATTGTTATGTCCTTCTTTGTCTTTATATGCTATGTATGTTACTGATTCTTATTTTGTTTGCAGACAGTTATAAATAAATATTTAAAAAAAAATATTGTATTCGCCCCAAAATAGTATTTATTAAATCGTCCGCCCAGGCCTCAAAAAATGGGCTCTTCACACAGCTCCATATCCAAAAAATTTATAATGCTACAGGTCTTGGAAAATGGAGATACGGACAAAGTTTTTTTTTTTTTTTTAGAAATTTCCAACAAAAATGTCATCACTTAAATAAAAAAAACTATACATGTTTCGTATATGCATAATAATATTGACCTGGAGAATCATATTACCAGGACAGTTTTACCGTATAGTGAAGAAGGTAAATAACCCTCCACCCTAAAAAAAAATAAACTGAAAAATTGCACTTTTTTGCAATTTCAATGTACTTAGAATTTTTTCCCACTTTCCAGTGCATCACGATTCAATGAATGGTGTCATTCAAAAGTGCAACTTATACCTACTAACCTATTTTGTGTTTACATAGATTTTTAAAAAAAGATGGTAGGGGTGAGGAGTGGAGAAGCTGGGTCAGAAGTTAAAGATGGGTGCCATGGACTTTGCTGTGATATAGAATTGTAGTTCTAATGATGTCTCATGCAGGTAAATTTAGCTCCTGTTTCTACATAGAGCTTAGAAGGATTCAGCTAGTGAGTTTTTAATCATGTAATGGAAAAGAGAAGAATTAGCTGGGTAGAAAGGCAAAATGAGCAACTGTAAGTACATAGTGTCATATAATATGAAGACCGCAATATATTAGGAGGTTAAAAACTTTGATGGAAGTGCTTTGTTAATCATACATTACAGTAGTTTCCTAAAACCTAGCTTGACCAGCGGATAATACACATATTGCTGTCACAATTCCACCACTCACAGTGCCCTAAGGACACTGTGCCCTATTGTGAATGACAATCCAGCTGTCCAACCTGGTCAAGCCGTGTGGTTTCGTCCAGGTGTTAACCATATTTAGCATTGCCAGTTGTAGCCTTGCTCTGTGGTGTGCTTGCTGTGTGTTCTGATTTTCTGATCTTTGTTTCCGGACCTTGGATTTGCCTTTTGATTTCTCGTGTTTATTACCCCATATGCCTTTGATGCACTCTAACCTTTAGTTACCTGACCCCAGAGTTTGTCTCTGACTATCCATGTATCTTATCCCTTTGTCTTTGACGTACATTCCTGGATTTTCGCCTCAGACTCCTTGACTTCCCTGCCTCAAAGCTAATCCATGAGAAGTGACTCACAATTTCAACTGTATATGTATATATATATATATTGTAGCCTTTCCGGGGTTTTAGCTCTAGGATCGCTGTCTGGGTAGACAGAATGTCACGGAAACAGTTCATTCAGACAGCAGTTCTGGTGCAAAACTGGCCGCAACCAGCTTTATTAAAGTCCACAGCAAACAGATTAAAACAAAGCATAAACAGAAAACCTGGGCTTGTCTAGCCTCTAATTACACTTAGATAGATGGCCCTCTCTATCCGGGACCCAGACTCTACCAGTCTGTGCCCAAAACAACACATATCACATATGTTACCAGTATGGAGCTTCACAGACACTCCTCCTGTGTCTGAAGGCACCTTCCATGACCAGACTTGAGAGAGATCCACTCCTATTCAGTAGTCATTATGCTGGAGGTTCACAGAGACACTCCTGTGTCCGGGGTCCTTCCTGCACCCAGACTGAGACGGCTCCCCTCCTCTTCAGTAATCATCAGCATGGAGGTTCACAGAGACACTCCTGTGTCCGGGGTCCTTCCTGCACCCAGACTGAGACGGCTCCCCTCCTCTTCAGTAATCATCAGCATGCATGCTCACAGAGACTGCTTCCTTGTGCCAGGACACCTCTCTGTGTCCAGGCTGAAGACAGCTCTAACACTCTTGGAGCATTCTCACAGAGACTGCTTCCTTGTGCCAGGACACCTCTCTGTGTCCAGGCTGAAGACAGCTCTAACACTCTTGGAGACACCTTCTGTGCCTGGACCCCTTGTCCAGACTGAATGAGCTCTCAGATTGTGTTTGCAGACACCTACTTCTGGTCTCCTAATCAAGACCTGAGTAGTTTCAGGCCTGTGCTGCAAGTGTGTGCTGAATGTGAGGTGTAGTGACCTTTCTCTACCACTAGGTTTACAAAGCCACACATTTCCCTTATACCTAGGCGAAATGCACACCCCATTCAACACACATTCCTTCACTGTCTCACATATCCCCTCCCTCTTCTCCAGACCGGAGGGCTGGTCATCCAGACCGGAGGGCTGGTCAACAATCCAACAGAGACAGTGACCTCTGGACCAGTCATGGCCCTCATCAACTTCATCCTCACCACTGTCATAGCCAACATCAGCTTTCTCTTCATCTGAAGCATCCGCACTACCCTGTACCCTCCCAGGCCTATGCTCTCTGCGGGCCTCGGGTATCCTGCACGGTTTCATCTTGACCTTAGGGCCGGGCTCATTTTTGATATAGTGCCTGGCCAGAGAAGTACGACCCGACACATCAGAACACTTCTGCTGACTCTTCCTCAGAAACTCACGTACCTCCTGTCCCTGGTGCACTGACCCTGTGTCACCAACTATCACAGAAGGTATAGGGGGTTTTTCACTTTTCTCCAGTTCCCCACTTTCAGGCTCTTCTGGCAAGACATGCCCAGAAGCCCCACCGTCCATCCCACACTCTACTTCCTCAGTCACATCTGGCTCACTGTCAGGGCTATACCCTTCATTTTCATTCATATCCTGCTCACTTTCAGGAGTATAGAATTCATTCTCATTCATATCCTGCTCACTTTCAGGAGTATAGAATTCATTCTCATTCACATCCTGATCTGGAACCTTAGTTAACATGTCATCCACAACATTAACTTCATCATCTGGTCCCTCAAGTATGTGACTATGTGACAACCCCAGCACTACACTTCTATATAGTTCAGGTACTAGGAGCTGACTCACAACCTCTCCCTGGACTTCAGTGTTTATGGCAACATGAGAGAACCTCTCCTCAGAGTCAGGCTCCTGGGAAACCTCATTTAGAACAATCATATTTTCCTGTGCTGTTTTAAGAGAGGGTTCTCGCCACTGCTCACTCTCAAAACCGTCACAGGACACAGGCAAGTCAGGGACACTCGGTTCCCGAGAACCACCATCCTCGTCTCCCAACATCACCTGCAAAGGAATTTCATCACTATCACAGTCATCATTATTATCAACATCATTATCATGACTATGATCAGTATTATCATCACTATCATTACCAGCATCAGCACCATTTTCATGGTCATCATCATTATCAGGTTCATCATCATCATTAGCATTATCATCATCATTATCACATAATTTTAACATCCCACTAGCATCGTGTTCCGCCCCTCGGGACTGCGTACCCTCAGTAGGGGCTTCATCTCACTGTCCATCAGAATCACCCCTCCCCCAGAGATCCTTAGACCGGGGAAAGTCATTACCCAATATAACGGGTTGCACCAGGGTCTTCACTACCCCCACTTCACATGAAATCTCCCCGAGTTTGGGGACCAAGTCCACGGCAGTCTCTGGGTAGACTTTGGTGTCTCCATGGATGCACACCATACTCAAGTGCTTATCAGGGATGAAGTCCCTATCAATCAGGCTGTCACATACGGAAGTCACTGGACTCTCTGAGTCCAAGAGGGCCTGCGCTGAGCAACCATTTGTAACCACCGGGGACACCTGTGGTCCAGTCTCTTCGGTTGCGGTGGTCACACACACAGGTTCTGCGCAGAGAGAGAGGGATCTGCCAACATCACGGCACATAGGCTCCCCCTCTAGTGGACAGTTGGCTGCAATTTCACGACATCTCCAACACTGTCCATCACACTCTTCCACCCACATGTCCCCTCGGGCCTGAACCCGCTTATCAGCATACCCCATGTCCCCAACAGCTGGAACGCTCTTACCGGGAGAGTTCGACGTCCGGGAACTCTGAAGTGACGTCCTCTCAGACGGCTGTACCTCAGGAGAACATGCTCGGGTGTAGCGGTTCACTGTAGGACATGCTCGGGTGTAGCGGTTCACTACCACCTTTTCAACTCCATAATCAGGCCTGCTGACTGCAGACTCCCAACTGTATCTCCAGTCATGAACTCCCCTGGCATGGGCTGTCACCGTAACACCCAGCCGGGTAAGAATCTCCACTTTCATCTTAGCATAGTCTTGGCTGTCCTGCTCGCTCAGGTCAGCATATGCCCTTTGGGGCTCTCCAATCAGATATGGTGCGACCATCATGGCCCATTCAGATAGGGGCAGATTCTCCTTCTCTGCCAGTCTCTCAAACCTAGTGAGATATACCTCCACATCATCACGAGGTGTCATCTTTTCCAAGGACCGTCTTACCGCCCTCTTCACAGCGGACAAGTCAGGTGACTTTGCAACATTACTTTGGGACGATGCACCACAAGTCCCCTGCAGTGCTGCAACCTGCTCAAAAAACAACCGGTTATTCTCCTGCTGCTGCTGCAGGATTTGCTGCTGGTACTGCTGCATTTGCCGCTGGTACTGCAGGCGCTGCTGCTCCATGCTTCGCTGGGCCTGTACCAGGTACTCAATGAGCTCCTTCACACGGCCGGACTTATCTGTCTCAACCACGGCAGTTTTATGTTGCACATTAACTTGTGCCATTTGTTCAAACAGCGCCTCCATGCTGTCATCCATGCTGTCAGACTTCTCTGTCTTAACAACGGCAGTCTTCACTCAAGACATACACACTACACAGCTTTTTTCCACAGAAAATTCAGCCTTGCTGTGCAACCACTTTTTTTTTTTTTTTTCCTTTGCAAAGTCTATTAGGGCTACTGTCTCTTTAAGACTGCTCCACAAACTTTTCTTTTGCTGCTGCACATTCCACAGTCATTTTCACAACAAGTTCAGCTTTGCTGTGCATACATTTTCTCTCTGCAGACCCTATCAGGGCCACTGTCTCTCCAAGACTGCTCCAAACAGACGTTTCTGCTGACACACACTCTTTTTTTTCCTCTGTTGCTATTTCAATAGACTTCACCTTTACTGCTGTCTCTCGCCACTGTGCTGCATGCACACTCCAGCACTAACTGTACCAGGCCCTGCGCTGCCCCAGCATTCTCCGCCAATTGTAGCCTTTCTGGGGGTTTTAGCTCTAGGATCGCTGTCTGGGTAGACAGAATGGCACGGAAACAGTTCATTCAGACAGCAGTTCTGGTGCAAAACTGGCCGCAACCAGCTTTATTAAAGTCCACAGCAAACAGATTAAAACAAAGCATAAACAGAAAACCTGGGCTTGTCTAGCCTCTAATTACACTTAGATAGATGGCCCTCTCTATCCGGGACCCAGACTCTACCAGTCTGTGCCCAAAACAACACATATCACATATGTTACCAGTATGGAGCTTCACAGACACTCCTCCTGTGTCTGAAGGCACCTTCCATGACCAGACTTGAGAGAGATCCACTCCTATTCAGTAGTCATTATGCTGGAGGTTCACAGAGGACACTCCTGTGTCCGGGGTCCTTCCTGCACCCAGACTGAGACGGCTCCCCTCCTCTTCAGTAATCATCAGCATGGAGGTTCACAGAGACACTCCTGTGTCCGGGGTCCTTCCTGCACCCAGACTGAGACGGCTCCCCTCCTCTTCAGTAATCATCAGCATGCATGCTCACAGAGACTGCTTCCTTGTGCCAGGACACCTCTCTGTGTCCAGGCTGAAGACAGCTCTAACACTCTTGGAGCATTCTCACAGAGACTGCTTCCTTGTGCCAGGACACCTCTCTGTGTCCAGGCTGAAGACAGCTCTAACACTCTTGGAGACACCTTCTGTGCCTGGACCCCTTGTCCAGACTGAATGAGCTCTCAGATTGTGTTTGCAGACACCTACTTCTGGTCTCCTAATCAAGACCTGAGTAGTTTCAGGCCTGTGCTGCAAGTGTGTGCTGAATGTGAGGTGTAGTGACCTTTCTCTACCACTAGGTTTACAAAGCCACACATTTCCCTTATACCTAGGCGAAATGCACACCCCATTCAACACACATTCCTTCACTGTCTCACAATATATATATATATATATACTGTATGCATATATATATATATATATTTATACAATAATATAAATACATGTACATTTCTGATTGATGATCTCATAGGATAGAAAATGACAAAGGCATCGCACATAAAGATAAATATATACACTGTATATATTTATCTTTATTTGCTATGTATTTGTCAGTTTCTATCCTATGAGATCATCAATCAGAAATTTAGACTGATCCATGTAATGTAACCCCCATTCTTTATACATGTTGTTTACTGTCACACTATTTAAAAGTACAACAAAATATAGAATTTGGAGGGAAAATGAAAAGTTACACTGCTGAATATGATGCCTGTTTGCTCTGAATATAACCTATAATATCAGGTGTAATTGCAAAGGTTAATAGCTCTTCTGGGAAAATCCGCTATACTGCCCTAAGATAATAAGGAAATATTAATTTACACAAGTGCCATGGTATTACTTCTAAACATGTCATCTCTATATGTGTAATACAGTCCTGAAAAAGAGGAAACTGTTGAGCAGAACAATGAACATGGGAACCTTCCCTCCCCCATTTACATGACTGTATGCTAATAATGGTGACTATGCGGCAGTGGAACCAGTTTACGTAGAGAGGAATGTGTCTCTAGTTCTTGATAACTGGACAGCAAAACTAACTTTGGAAAACAGATCACATATGGGTTTCTTAAAGCACCACTTCAGATTTTTTTATTGCACCACTAGAGTGGTGCTTTAAATGTAATTCCCCTGTCCCTTGCCTCATACTCACAAGGCGCCACCTTCATCATTTTCCCGTGTCGCTACAGTCGGTCTCCAGCAATAAGTAACCTGCTGGCAGCTCTGGTTTTTCATGGACCTGCGCGGAGGTCACTTTTCAATACATCTCTACTAGAGCCTCGTTCTGGCTCTCATAGACTTGGATTGAGAGTTTGTGATGTAGCTTCTGACTTACAGCCAAACAGAAGCTGTGCTCACAAGATGGCACCGGAGCGGTGCCGAAAAACGGTAGAGATGTCAGAGGGTGAATATATGACTGTGTGCAGGGAACTTACATTTAAAGCACCACTTCAGCGCTGAATAACCCCACTGGTGTGGTGCTTTAATACCTGGAGAACTTTAAGAGAACAATTTAATTGTGTGTAATTAAGTTATTACATTTTCTGCTTTTATGGAGTCCCAAAGGTGTAAAAGTAACCGAATTAATCAAGCACGAAACACAATAAGGATACTTTCCCATGGGATTTTTCTCTGCAGATTTGCCTACAGAAAGTCCACTGTGTATTACAGTAGTATATGAAAATTTCATTTACACTTTGCAGAATGAAAATCTTCAATGTAAATTATCCGCCACTGCACATGTCGAGTATTTGGTCAGTATTTTACATCAGTATTTATAAGCCAAAATCAGGAGTGGGTGATGAATACAGACGTGGTGACGTGTTTCTATTATGCTTTTCCTCTGTTCCACTTTTGATTTTGTCTTATAAATACTGATGTAAAATACTGACCAAATAGGCGGCCAGGGTGGTAGTCATGGCAACGGGTTGTACGGTTCCCACACCCTGGTGCCCCACAGATAAAACTCAATGTCCTTTTTGCTGCATGTACAGCATACGCAGCAGAACACTTACGGTCACTGTCAGAGTCCTTTCCAGTTCTGTCACTCAGGCTCCACGTTTTCAAGTTCCACAAAACACCACAGAGTCACAGCTCTTTTACAACAGTTGAACTTTACTAAGCAAGAGGGCATTAATTACACTGGCAGCACAGGTTATACACAAAGACATCTTCTTCCTTACTCTCCCTGCCATCCAGGCAGCCTCGATCCTCACTAGCGGTTCCGTCTCCCTTTTCCCTGCCATTCGGGCAGCCTCTTTGGCCAATCGGTGTCCCATCTGTACTTGCAGGGTCACCCTGTCAGTCCCTCGTCCGGTCCCAACTGGGAAAGGTGCCGGGAGTTCCATCTCAGCGGCTCCTGCCCCGGTCGTAGACTTCGGATCCTTCCTGAGGATGATCCGGTTGAACTGGTGCTCGGCTGCACTGGGGCCCCTTACTGCTGTAACAGCTTTATCCCCATGGCCAGCCGTCTGCTTAATATGCTAGTTACACCTCGTCCTGGGCAAGCCTGCCTGTGCTCTGCTGCCTATCCAGGAAGTACCTCTCCTATATCACTATGATTCTGCCCTGCTTGACTCTAACTCCTCCCCACTAAACAACTCCCATGCTGCCTGTACCTTACTAACACTTCTATCTATTCTATGCTATCCTATTCCCTATCTCTATGATGCTCCCCACTATTCTAATCCCTGTACGGTACTATACTTTACCTAGGCTTACACACAGTACATAACAAATGCATCACATTACAGTATAATAACATTAGTGAACATGAATAACCATCAAGGTGCCGCACGTGATATACAGTATGTGTGCAGTATTCAGGAGAGAGGAGGCACGTGAGGGTCCCCGCCACCTCCTTACACGTGCACATACCCTTGCTGATGCAGATTTCCTAAATTATATGGGAAAGCACTGAAAAGGGTGCACTTTGTAATGAGGTGCGCTAATATATTAGGTAATATGGTATATTGTATGTACTTTCGCTGAATCAGCTGAGGAGCTGTTATTGAAGTGTCTGGTAGTTCTAATGGTAAAGTGTCCACATTATTATTATTTATTATAACTCCATTTATTCTATGGCGCTTTACATGTGAAAAGGAGTATACATAATAAAAAACAAGTACAATAATCTTAAAAATACATGTCACCAACTGGTACAGGAGGAGAGAGGACCCTGCCTCGAGGGCTCACAGTCTACAAGGGACTGGAGAAATCTTGTATGCAATTGTGGGAACAGGAGATGAAAGGGGAGTAGAGAAGGAGATCTTGTGAGAATCGGAGGTTGCGTGCAGGTAAGTACCGGGAGACTAGGTCACAAATGTATGGAGGAGACAGGTTGTTGAAGGCTTTGCATGCCATGGTTAGGGTTTTGAACTGCAGTCTCTGGGCAATGGGGAGCCAGTGAAGGGATTGACAGAGAGGAGAGTCCGGGGAATAGCGAGGGGACAAGTGGATTAGTCGGTGAACAGAGCTCAGGATAGATTGGAGTGGTGCGAGAGTGTTAGAAAGGAGGCCACATATCAGGAGGTTGCAGTAGCTGAGGTGGGAGATGATAACAGCATGCCCTAGTGTTTTTGCAGATTCTTCATTAAGCAATGTATGGATTCATTAAATATTTTTGAGTTGGAGTCAGCAGAAGTGGGAAGGACTTGGATATGTGGTTTGAGGAGAGATCACTTGTGCCCACTGCTAAACAGTAATGAATATTCCCTGCTCTCCAAACCCATGTATATTAATGGTGGGGTACATATGTGTATACAGGGGCGCAGCGAGGGGGAGACGCATGTATGTATACAATGTTTGTGTCCTTGTAATTTTCAGGGCTGCAATGATCATCGTGATAAGAATAGATGAGTCATGACTGGAAGATGTCGAAATGGAGGTCTGACCTGATGGAGAAGAAACAGCAGAAAACTATGCTAATCAAACAAGATGTCACTGATAAGTTCCTGAATGTAAATATTATTCTGTATCTGCACTGTGTGACGTGGAGTGATAATGTTATTGGTAAAATCCCTTAGGCTACATACTCACATTTGTGTGAAATGTCCATATGCTGACAGATTTTTTTTTATCAGACGGCGCACGGACTCGTAGAGTGTTATAGGTCCATTCACACATTTGTGAAAATCATGGATCCGAGAATGAGATCCATGAGTGTCAGAGAATGTCCTGTTCATATCTGATTTTGAGGATCAGAATAGGACATGCTCAACGTGTCTGTAAAAGCAGGCAGCACACTGACACTGAACACGGATACTGGATTGTAGCCTTATTATGTACAGCACAGCCCCTTAGTATATATAGTGTACTCACTTATTATCTATAGCACAGTACCTTAGTATATTGTGTATTCACTTACTATGTATAGCATAGTCCCTTAGGATATAGTGTACTCATTTATTATGCATAGCGCCATCCTTAGTTACAGTTTCCTCTTTTATTATGTATAACACCATCCCTTACTACATACCATCCTCTCTAGTTATATATGGTGCCGTCCCTTATTATACAGCTTCTTCTGCTGTTATAAACAGTGTTGTCCCTTACATAGTGTATTCTTGCTTTTGTTATTCAGTGACCTTTCTTTATTACATAGTCCACTCTAGTTAGATATAAAATGACTTCTGATGGAGCAGAAACTGACCAGAAGACCAGCCCATCAGCTCCTCCATTAGAAAAGAAGCTTTCGCATGTTCCATCAGCCGACATTGCATTATATATCTAACAAGAGAGGATGTTATGTAATAAAAAACAGGGCGCTATATAATCCGATATGTAAGGTACGTTGCTATACATAACAAGAGAGGACACTGTGTATAAAGGGACAGTATAATACATAATAAAGGAGACTACAGTATGTAACATATATATATATATATATATATATATATATACACTAGGTCAGTGATGGCGAACCTTTCTGAGACCGAGTGCCCAAACTGTAACCTAAAACCCAATTATTTATGACGAAGTGCCAACATGTGTCAAATGCCCCATCATGATCCCCTTCTTGTAGTAATATGCCCCATCATAATCCCCTTCATGTAGAAATGCCCCATCATGATCCCATTCATGCAGAAATATGCCCCATCATGATCCCCTTCATGCAGAAATATGCCCCATCATGATCCCCTTCATGCAGAAATATGCCCCATCATGATCGCCTTCATGCAGAAATATGCCCCATCATGATCCCCTTCATGCAGAAATATGCCCCATCATGATCGCCTTCATGTAGAAATATGCCCCATCATGATCCCCTTCATGCAGAAATATGACCCATCATGATCTCCTTCATGTAGAAATATGCCCCATCATGATCCCCTTCATGCAGAAATATGCCCCATCATGATCCCATTCATGTAGAAATATGCCCCATCATGATCCCCTTCATGCAGAAATATGCCCCATCATGATCCCATTCATGCAGAAATATGCCCCATCATGATCCCCTTCATGCAGAAATATGCCCCATCATGATCCCCTTCATGCAGAAATATGCCCCATCATGATCGCCTTCATGTAGAAATATGCCCCATCAT
>JARQOD010000002.1:551106463-551146280 GCA_033576555.1 Oophaga sylvatica | reverse complement strand
ATATATATATATATATATATATAATATACAGCAGGTGTGCCACATATATACACCAGGTGTGCCACAGATACACCAGGTGTGCCACATATATATCTACAGCAGCTGTTCCATATATATATATATATTTTATATATATATATATATATATATATATATACACTAAGCGTGCCACAGATATACCAGGTGCGCCACACACACATATATATATATATATATATATATACAGCAGGTGTGCCCCATATATACACCAGGTGTGCCACAGATATACCTGGTGTGCCACATATTATATCTACAGCAGCTGCTCCATGTATATATATATATATATATAATTCAAATTCAAATTCAAAGAAGCTTTATTGGCAGGACTAAATACACATTAGTTTTGCCAAAGCAAGTGTACAAAAGGGGGATAGGGATGTTGAGTAGGGGCAGATCCAGGGTGGGGGCTATGGAAGTCCATGGCATAGGGAGGGGTGATGGGGGCGCAGGTCCAGGGTGGGGGCTATAAAAGTCCATGGCATAGGGAGGGGTGATGAGGGCAGATCCGGGGTGGGGGCTATAGAAGTCCATGGCATAGGAAGGGGGATGGGGGCAGATCCAGGGTGGGGGCTATAGAAGTCCATGGCATAGGGAGGGGTGATGGGGGCAGATCCGGGGTGGGGGCTATAGAAGTCCATGGCATATCATAGTTCTCTTTCTCGCAGTCTATGACATTCGCTCACATACCGCGCTGCTATCTCCGCTGCTCTCTCTTCTTCCCCAGCAAGATATGTGTTTTCTCTTCCTCCTTCATGGTGATGAAATCCGGGAAGAGATGTGAGAGTCTCCTGAAGTGAGTGTCCCTCACTGCTGAGTATTTGGAGCAGTGTAGCAGGAAGTGGGTTTCGTCCTCTATGGCCTCCTGGTCACAGTGTTGGCATAGTCTTTCCTCCCTGGGCTTGTAGTTCTGCCTGTGTCGGCCGGATTCGATGGCCAGACTGTGGGCGCTGAGTCTATACCGGCTCAGGATCTGGCGGTCTCTGGGGTCCGGGAGTTTCTCCAGGTATGGGGCCAGACTGTAGTCTCTCTGTAGACTCCGGTACATGGTCAGTTTCTGGGAGCTGATGTCGTTCTTCCAGTCACTGACATACCTCTCCTGGCCCTCGTCTACCATCTTCCTGATTTCGGCTTTGTCAGGTTGTTGTGATTGGTGTTCTGGTCAGGTTGGGTTTGGGTGAGCTGTTCCGAGGGTCCTAGTTTTTCTGTTTCACCTACGTGTGTCAGGGCTTTATGGTGATGGGAGCTTGGATTGCTCCTACGTAGGTGAGCCCGGAATGACAGTGCCCTCTTTAGAACCGTTAGGTGTAGAGGGAATCTGCCCAGCTCGGCCCGGCAGGCACTGTTGGAGGTACTCCGATGGACTTGGAGAAGGTGCTTGCAGAATTCCAGATGGAATATTTCTGTTGGGCTGGAATCCCATCTTGACCAGTCTGGGTAGGTGTGAGGACCCCAGACTTCACTGCCATACAGGAGGATTGGGGCGATGACCGAGTCGAAGATTTTTAACCAGACCCTCACTGGTGGCTTCAGATGGTAAAGTTTCCTTCGGATGCCATAGAAGGTTTTACATGCCTTGTCTTTCAGGGTCTCTATGGCTTTTTTGAAGCTTCCTGACCGGTGAATCTCTAGGCCCAGGTAGGTATATTTGTCTGTTCCTGTAAGGGCGCAGTTGTTGAGGACAAATGAAGGGTGCTGGTCTAATTTTCTCTTTCTCCTCTGGAACACCATGATGTTGGTTTTCTTTAGGTTGACCGGTAGTGCCCAGGTGGAGCTGAATTTCTCTAAGATTTTCAGGTTGTCTTGGAGGCCTTTCTCAGTTGGTGACAGAAGCAGCAGGTCATCTGCATACAGCAGGAATTTTACCTGGGTGTCGTGGAGGGTGGGACCTGGTGCTGTGGAAGATTCCAGAGCGGTAGCCAGCTCGT
Source organism: Oophaga sylvatica (assembly GCA_033576555.1). Lineage (NCBI taxonomy): Eukaryota > Metazoa > Chordata > Amphibia > Anura > Dendrobatidae > Oophaga > Oophaga sylvatica. The sequence goes on along the minus strand of JARQOD010000002.1, from coordinate 551,144,316 downwards.
TGATGTAAATGTTGAAGAGCGTTGGACTTAGGCTGCAGCCTTGTCTGACTCCACGGCTCTGCTGGAAATAAGCCGTTCTTTTACCGTTCACACTCACACTGCAGAGGTTCTCGGTGTAGGAGCTTTTGATAACATCGTAGGTCTTTCCTCCTATTCCGCTCTCCAGCAGTTTCAGGAATAAGCCCGGGTGCCACACCGAATCAAAGGCCTTTTTAAAGTCCACGAAACAGGCGTATATCTTCCCGTTCTTTGTATTGTGGACTTGTCTCTGAATGAGGCTGTGCAGGGTATAGATGTGGTCAGTGGTGCGGTGGTTTGGCATGAACCCTGCTTGGCTCTTGCTGAGGACGTTATGTTCGGTGAGGAAACTGAGGATCCTCTTGTTCAGGATGCTGTTGAACAGTTTCCCCAGGTTGCTGCTGACACATATGCCTCTGTAGTTGGCTGGGTCATACCTGTCCCCATTCTTGTGGATGGGTGTGATGAGGCCTTGGTTCCAGGTACGAGGGAAGTAGCCGGCACTTAGCACAATATTGAAGAGTTTAACCATTGCAGCCTGTATTTCTGGTGGGCTGTACTTCAGCATTTCTGGTAGGATTCCATCCAGGCCACCGGCTTTTCTACATCTTATGGAAGAGATTCTCTCTGCTACTTCCTGTAATGTAATAGGTGTATCCACCGGGTTTTGGAAATTTTTTACTTTTTCCTCCATTGCTTTTAGTTTTGCCATTATGTTTTCCTGTTCTTGGTTTAGTTCTTCCTTTGGATGTCTTTATAGAGGTCTCTGAAGTACTGGAGCCAGATGTTGCCATTTTGGATATGGATGTTGTTTTTCTTGTCTTTTGTGCCCATGTGGTTCCATAGTTCCAGAAGGAATTGTCTTGAAGAGCATCTTGGAGTTGGTTAAGCTTGGTAGAGATGTAACTCTGCTTCTTCCTCCTGAGGATGGTTTTGTACTGTCTTTGTATGGTTTCATAGGCTTCCCTCAGACCAGGGTGGTTGGGGTCTCTATGTTTCTTGTTTGAGGCTGTTCTCAGGGTCTTCCGTACGGCTTTACATTCTCTGTCAAACCAACCGTTGGTCTGTTTTTCTTTTGGTCTCTTGTAGTCAACTTTTTTAAGGTCGGACAGTCTGGCCATTGCATAGAATATATTGTTGAGGTCTTTTGTAGCTTGACTCACTCCCTTTGGGTTAGGCTGGTACTCGTGGTTGTAGAAGTGGTGGAGCATCTGCTGTATTTCGGGTCTGCTGAGAGCCTCTTTGTACTTTTATATATATATATATATATATATATATATATATACACTAAGCATGCCACAGATATACCAGGTGTGCCACACACATATATATATATATATATATATATTATACAGCAGGCGTGCCCCATATATACACCAGGTGTGCCCCATATATACACCAGGTGTGCCACAGATATACCAGGCGTGTCACATATATACACCAAGTGTGCCACATATATATCTACAGCAGCTGTGCCACATATACATCTACAGCAGCTGTGCCACATATATATCTACAGCAGCTGTGCCACATATATACACCAGGTGTGCCACAGATATACCAGGTGTGCCACATATATATATATATATATATATACATATATATATATATATGTATATATATATATATAATATATATATATATATATAGAGCAGGCGTGCCACATATATACAGCAGGTGTGCCCCATATATACACCAGGTGTGCCACAGATATACCAGGTGTGCCACATATATATATATATATATATATATATATAGCAGGCGTGCCACATATATACACCAAGTGTGCCACATATATATCTACAGCAGCTGTGCCACATATACATCTACAGCAGCTGTGCCACATATACATCTACAGCAGCTGTGCCACATATACATCTACAGCAGCTGTGCCACATATACATCTACAGCAGCTGTGTCACATATATATCTACAGCAGCTGTGCCACATATACATCTACAGCAGCTGTGCCACATATACATCTACAGCAGCTGTGCCACATATACATCTACAGCAGCTGTGCCACATATATATCTACAGCAGCTGTGCCACATATCTACAGCAGCTGTGCCACATATATACACCAGGTGTGCCACAGATAAACCAGGTGTGCCACATATATACACCACATGTGCCACAGATGTACCAGGTGTGCCACATATATATATATATACACCAAGTGTGCCACAGATATATACAGAGCAGCTGTGCCACATATATACATCAGGTGTGCCACATATATACATCAGGTGTGCCACATATATACACAGGTGTGCCACAGATATACCAGGTGTGCCACATATGTATATACACCAGGTGTGCCACAGATATACTGCAGATGTGCCACATATATACACCAGGTGTGCCACATATATATATATACTATATATATACCAGGTGTGCCACATATATACACCAGGTGTGCCATATATATATACCAGGTGTGCCACACATATACAGCAGGTGTGTCACATATATATATACACCAGATGTGCCACAGACATATTTATATACAGCAGGTGTGCCACATATATACACCAGGTATGCACATATACATCTACAGCAGCTGTGCCACATATACATCTACAGCAGCTGTGCCACATATACATCTACAGCAGCTGTGCCACATATATATCTACAGCAGCTGTGCCACATATCTACAGCAGCTGTGCCACATATATACACCAGGTGTGCCACAGATAAACCAGGTGTGCCACATATATACACCACATGTGCCACAGATGTACCAGGTGTGCCACATATACAGTACAGACCAAAAGTTTGGACACACCTTCTCATTCAACGATTTTTCTGTATTTTCATGACTGTGAAAATTGTAGAATCACACTGAAGGCATCAAAACTATGAATTAACACATGTGGAATTATACATTACACTTTACAAAAAAGTGTGAAACAACTGAAAATATGTCTTATATTCTAGGTTCTTCAAAGTAGCCACCTTTTGCTTTGATTACTGCTTTGCACACAGAAAAGGTGAACGGATGGACTCTACATGCCTGGTTCCCACCGTGAAGCATGGAGGAGGTGGTGTGATGATGTGGGGGTGCTTTGCTGGTGACACTGTTGGGGATTTATTCAAAATTGAAGGCATAGTGAACCAGCATGGCTACCACAGCATCTTGCAGCAGCATGCTATTCCATCCGGTTTGCGTTTAGTTGGACCATCATTTATTTTTTAACAGGACAATGACCCCAAACACACCTCCAGACTGTGTAAGGGCTATTTGACCAAGAAGGAGAGTGTTGGGGTGCTACGCCAGATGACCTGGCCTCCACAGTCACTAGACCTGAACCCAATCGAGATGGTTTGGGGTGATCTGGACTGCTCACTGCTTCAATTGTGAATAATCCCCAACAGTGTCACCAGCAAAGCACCCCCACACCATCACACCACCTCCTCCATGCTTCACGGTGGGAACCAGGCATGTAGAGTCCATCCGTTCACCTTTTCTGCGTGCAAAGCAGTAATCAAAGCAAAAGGTGGCTACTTTGAAGAACCTAGAATATAAGACATATTTTCAGTTGTTTCACACTTTTTTGTAAAGTGTAATGTATAATTCCACATGTGTTGATACATAGTTTTGTTGCCTTCAGTGTGATTCTACAATTTTCACAGTCATGAAAATACAGAAAAATCGTTGAATGAGAAGGTGTGTCCAAACTTTTGGTCTGTACTGTATATATACACCAAGTGTGCCACAGATATATACAGAGCAGCTGTGCCACATATATACATCAGGTGTGCCACATATATACATCAGGTGTGCCACATATATACACAGGTGTGCCACAGATATACTGCAGGTGTGCCACATATATACACCAGGTGTGCCACATATATATATATATATATATACTATATATATACCAGGTGTGCCACATATATACACCAGGTGTGCCATATATATATACCAGGTGTGCCACACATATACAGCAGGTGTGTCACATATATATATACACCAGGTGTGCCACAGACATATTTATATACAGCAGGTGTGCCACATATATACACCAGGTATGCCACAGATATATCTACAGCAGCTGTGCCACAGATATACCAGGTGTGCCACATATATACACCAGCTGTGCCACAGATATACCAGGTGTGCCACATATATACAAGTACTCCACATATACTGTATACACCAGGTGTGCCACATATATTTCTACAGCAGCTGTGCCACACATATATATATATATTATATATATATATATATATATATATATATATGTACACCAAGTGTGCCACATATATATACAGCAGGTGTGCTATATATGTATATATATACACTTTATGTAATATATACATAGTATAGATATCATTCTAGTTGTATACTATTTGGTATATACACTTCTAGAGTGTTTCTACACCATGTACAGTGTGTCACACTATAAACTGTATACTCCATGATTGCAGAAGTATATACACTCGCCATATACAGTATATTATACCATATGTACCACACTGTAACAGCAGATGAGCACCTTTCATACAGCACTGCACACTTATAGCATGCAATATGTGCGCCAAACATGTCTCCCTTATAAGTATCCGCCAAATGTATCATATTTACCAGATACAGCTGCATACAGTGTATCAGTATTGTGAGGCTCCATTGCCTACAGTAATGAAATGTGCTCACTGGCAGATAGGTTATAGATAGATATGTAGAGTTAGATATTACAAATAACTGTATTATATATATATACCATCATTAATAATAATCCTGCTATTTCTTTTTTTGAGAGCTCCCTGTCACCCATCTAAGCAGCATACCACTTGGCAGATCACTATTGTGCACGCAGCATTGCATCTTTCACTGCTGTTACCTTGCATGTGAATGATAGATTGGTTGAGAGGATGCAGTCAGCGCAGGGTTAACACTGTCCCTGCAGTTATTGTCACACAGTGGTTGTAGTGATGCCATGTACTGGCAGTGTGCGCACTGGGGCCTCTTACTGTGTAATAATGATTGTCATCTCTAATATGAAGATGCGGCACTGCTAAGGAGATCATCCTGAATTTGGGTGAATGTGTTCCTGAGACTCTTATACTAATTACAGTATCCTGTGCTCTCCCTTTCTACTATGTTTGGTTTTCAATGATTGATGGTTGGTTGATCTAAAGATCCTGACACCCGGTGGTCCTCAGGGCATAAAAGAGTTGTGATCACGTTGGTATATACCGGTCATAGGAGTATGCTAAAATACACTGTCACCAGAAAACACGGTCGCATCATAAAATGCATCCACCAGCTATCTATCTATCTATCTATCTATCTATCTATCTATCTATCTATCTATCTATCTATCTATCTATCTATCTATCTATCCATATCTATCATCATATCTATCTATCTATCTATCTATCTATCTATCTATCTATCTATCTATCTATCTATCTATCTATCTATATCTATCTATCTATCTATCTATCTATCTATCTACTATCCCATATCTATCTATCTATCTATCTCTATCTATCTATCTATCTATCTATCTATCTCTATCTATCTATCTATCTATCTATCTATCTATCTATCTATCTATCTATCTATCTATCTATCCCTATATCTATCTATCTATCTATCTATCTATCTATCTATCTATCTATCTATCTATCTTATCTATCTATCTATCTATCTATCTATCTATCTATCTATCTATCTATCTATCTATCTATCTATCATCTATCTATCTATCTATCTATCTATCTATCTATCTATCTATCTATCTATCTATCTATCATATCTATCTATCTATCTATCTATCTTCTATCTATCTATCTATCTATCTATCTATCTATCTATCTATCTATCTATCTATCTATCTATCTATCTATCTATCTATCTATCTATCTATCTATCTATCTATCTATCTATCTATCTATCTATCTATCTATCTATCTATCTATCTATCTATCTATTCTATCTATCTATTATCTATCTCTATTCTATACTATCTATCTATCTATCTATTATCTATCTATCTATCTATCTATCTATCTATCTATCTATCTATCTATCTATCTATCTATCTATCTATTTTCTATCTATCTATATCTATCTATCTATCTATCTATCTATCTATCTATCTATCTATCTATCTATCTATCTATCTATCTATCTATTCTATCTATCTTATCTATCGAAGCCCTACGTGTGTCGCCAGTGAACTAGCTTCATCAGGGGCGATCGCCACTGCCCACTGCTCCTTTATCTCATGGTCAGGTAGTATTAGCCCAGGCCAGGGGGACACTGAATTGCATTACTTATTGTTGAATTTGGCCATTGGACTAGCATCCTGTGTGGGTTGCTTTATAGTTGTTATACTCTATATTGTGCTGTACAGTGTTCTATCTTTTGTCTTTGATAATATATCCAAGGTAAGTTTGGTGGCTTACTCACTGTATTGACACACACTTTGTAACTGTCATATCTGTATGCCGCTTTATCTCCTATTAAGTACTAATGTGGAGACGTATTTATGGATGGGATGGTGGTCAGTAGCCTTATTACAGGCTTGTGTTTGTCACACTTGATGTGGGTTTTATATCTATGTTTTTAATGGAGTTTTTCTGGAGTGTTTTGTATTTTCTATAAAATTTATTGTTGTTTAAATATATGAGTGATCCCTTGAATTTGTATGCTTCTTTTTTCTTGTGTACGGTATTTGGCAAAAGCATACTCTAGGTGATCCCATTTTCATTGGGCGGTGCCCTCTATTTATGCTATACTAGGAGTGGCGCTACTAATCTAAGTTCACTGACCCTAGTCTTCAGCTCTTCCCGGCGCCGCTCCGGTCCCGATCCGCCATCTTGTAGTCACAACTTCTGACTGAGCGGTCAGAGGTAACGGTCACAAGCTCTCAGTGTAAGTTTACGAGACCCTCGTTCTGTCTCTCATAGACCCACATTGAGTTGTGTCTTCCGGATCGCCCATCAAACACTGGAATTATCCAGCAGGCCACTAACTTCTGGAGAAGGAGCGGCGCGGCACCGATAACAGATGAAGATGGCGGCTGCTAAGTATTAGGGGCAGAGAACTGATAGTAGCTGCCTTAACACCTTTTTCTTGTGTCCAGCTTGCTGCCTTGCTCTCTGACTATCGCTGCCCAACCGCAGAACGTGCGCAGTGTCGCCCTTTTCTATTGTGCCTGTCAGCACTATTTTGAAGCTGGCCCGGATCCCTGGAGCTCGCTGTTACCTCCTAATACCAACTCGGTTTAGCACCTAGACAGCAGCAGTGGTCGGGCTCCTAGGCAACAAGTTGGAAACAAAAGGAAGGAAAAGTATTAATATCTCATGAATCATCTGCAAATGTTAATAAGCAATAAATTGCAAAAATGCTTGTTTATATCTACGTTTATGGAGATTGGAAATAGATGTCTGTGCATCATATTACACTGAGGTGCATTTTGGTTTATTGAATGTTATCCTACACGGTGGTCAGTGGTTAGCACTGTATTATAAGACGGTGGCTCAGTGGTTAGCACTGCATTACAGCACAGTGGCTCAGTGGGTTAGCACTGTATTACAGCACTGTGGCTCAGTGGTTAGCACTGTATTACAGCACGGTGGCTCAGTGGGTTAGCACTGTATTACAGCACGGTGGCTCAGTGGTTAGCACTGTATCACAGCACGGTGGCTCAGTGTGTTAGCACTGTATTACAGCACGGTGGCTCAGTGGTTAGCACTGTATTACATCTCGGTGGCTCAGTGGTTAGTACTGTATTACATCTCGGTGGCTCAGTGGTTAGCACTGTTTTACAGCTTGGTGGCTCAGTGGTTAGCACTGTATTACAGCTCGGTGGCTCAGTGGTTAGCACTGTATTACAGCTCGGTGGCTCAGTGGTTAGCACTGTATTACAGCTCCGTGGCTCAGTGGTTAGCACTGTATTACAGCTCGGTGGCTCAGTGGTTTGCACTGTATTACAGCTCGTTGGCTCAGTGGATAGCACTGCAGCCTTACAGCACTGGGGTTCTGGGTTAAAATTTCACCAAGGATGACATCTACAAGGAGTTTGTATGTTCTCCCCGGTTTTGCGTGGGTTTCCTCGCACAGTCCAAAGACACAGGGAATTTGGATTTGGAGCCCCAAAGGGGACAGTGATGATGATGTCTGTAAGGCGCTGGGGATTAATGGCGCTACATAAGCAAGTACAATAAATACGGTAAATGCTGTTTTTTAACATTTTGTTGGAAATGAATATTGTGGATACTTGTATGTGTTCATTCTATTCCATCCGAGTGGCAGGAATCTGTCTCTGTGCGTCAGATACCAGTGGTCGGAGCTTTGGGAAACCACGCTATTCTGCATAACGCTCATTCACTTCTATGGGAGTTAGGCTGTGATCAGATACTGTAATGATCGGGACCATCAGATCAGATCACAGACGTGACTGGCTCCAAACGCAACTTTGAGCGCTCATTTTTCATGTGGAAAATTTCTCTTGTGCACTAGAACGACTCCTTGACAGCTTTCGCAAAGTGTGTCTGTAGGGTTACATTAACCCAACCGAGGCCAAAAGAGGGTTCATTGGATTGGTGCATGTAGAGTGCAATGTTTCATACACAGGACCTATAATATAACGTATCCGTTAAACGGATGCCATGGTAGTGTTTGGGTGTCAGGCGCCATGGTATGAGCTTCTCAATAGCTTTTCCATATGGAACTAAACGTTTGCCAAATTATTCTGTGCGATTGATGCCTGTGACAACTGCCATACTGTCATGTTCGTCATCTATAGACCATTCATTTACGATTTATCATTTGATTTATCCATTAAACAGATTTCATTTTAGCCAATAGGTGACACAAGTCTGGTCGGCATCCTTCACAGGATCCATTTAATGTATAAATCGAGAGTGCAAATACTTTAAATGAGGCCATTAACCCTATGTGAGCGTAGCCTAATACTGTGATTGTACTATGAGCCAATAGTGGCCAACCTAAAAGTCTGTATAGCTCCGGTACGTCTTCCATTCACTTTACTTATGGCCCATTCAGACAAGCCGATCCTGTTTAGATGGGCCAATAATTGGGAACGAATGGTCCTACAAACACTTGTTCACCAATTATTACAGTAGTTTGTCTAAATGGATCACCGCGCTATTAGAGATCACATCTGTATTAGATAGCACAAATAGCGGGTGACTTTTTAAGTAAATCGTAGAACATATCCACCTCTAGAAATAAATAGAGAAAGTCACTTCTTTATTTATTCATAACCTGGATGCTGCAGCCTGTATCCACCTCTCCGGGAACTACAGCCTCTATTCAGGAGATAGATGCAGGTCTCTCCTTTGGGAGCCTGTCAGAAAAGCAAGAAATAACAAAGCAGCCATGTTTAAACCTCCACAATCCTTTTACCCGCCCTAATAAAGATGCTTCTCACAAAACTAGAATATTATCAAAAAGTTAATTTATTTCAGTTCTTCAATACAAAAAGTGAAACTCATATATTATATAGAGTCATTACACACAGAGTGATCTATTTCACGTGTTTATTTCTGTTAATGTTGATGATTATGGCTTACAGACAATGAAAACCCAAAAGTCATTATCTCAGCAAATTAGAATACTTTATAACACCAGCTTGAAAAATGATTTTAAAATCTGAAATGTATGTTCAGTAAATGCACTCAATACTTGGTCTGGGCTCCTTTTGCATCAATTACTGCATCAATGCAGCATGTCATGGAGGCGATCAGCCTGTGGCACTGCTGACATGTTATGGAAGCCCAGGTTGCTTTGATAGCAGCCTTCAGCTCGTCTGCATTATTGGGTCTGGTGTCTCTCATCTTCCTCTTGACAATACCACCCCGTAGATTATGGGGTTAGGTTCAGGCAAGTTTGCTGGACAAGCAAGCCGAGTGATACTGTTGTTTGTACACCAGGTAATGGTATTGGTACTTTTGGCAGTGTGGACAGGTGCCAAGTCCTGCTGGAGAATGAAATTTCCATCTCCGAAAAGCTTGTCAGCAGAGGGAAGCATGAAGTGCTCTAAAATGCCTTGGTAGACGGTTTCGCTGACTTTGGTCTTCATAAAACACAGTGGACCTAACACCAGAAGATGACATGACTATCCAAACCATCACTGATTGTGGAAACTTCACACTAGACCACAGGCTGCTTGTATTGTGGCCTCTCCACTCTTCCTCCAGACTCTGGGACCTTGATTTCCAAATGAAATGCAAAATTTACTTTCATCTGAAGACAACACCTTGGACCACTGAGCAATAGTCCAGTTGTTTTTCTTCTTGGCCCAGGTAAGACCTCTGGCGTTGTCTATTGGTCATGAGTGGCTTGACACAAGGAATGTGACACTTGTAGCCCATGTCCTGGATACATCTGTGTGTGGTGGCTCTTGAAGAAATTACTCCAGCAGCAGTCCACTCCTTGTGAATCTCCCACAAATTTCTTAATGGCCTTTTCTTAATCCTTTCAAGGCCGCAGTTATCCCGGTTGCTTATGTACCTTTTTCTACCACACTTTTTCCTTCCACTCAACTTTCCATTAATATGCTTGGATACAGCACTCTGTGAACAGCCAGCTTCTTTAGCAATGACCCTTTGTGGCTTACCCTCCTTGTGGAGTGTGTCAATGACTGCCATCTGGGCATCTGTCAAGTCAGCAGTCTTCCCCATGATTGTGGAGCCTACTGAAACAGACTAAGGGACCTTTTTAAACACTTAGGAAGCCTTTACAGGTGTTTTTTATTAATCATCCTAATTTACTGAGATAATGACTTTGGGGTTTTCATTGGCTGTAAGCCATAATCATCAACATAACAGAAATAAACACTTGAAATAGATCCCTCTGTGTTTAATGACTCTATATCATATGAGTTTCACTTTTTGTAGTGAAGAACTGAAATTTATTAATTTATTGATGATATTCTAATTTTATGAGAAGCACCTGTATATTTCTTGAAGAAGCATCATAGTTTGCATGCTGGACAGTTAGGGCTGCAGTCACACTGGCGTATACTCTATCCTGCGGGAGAATGGACCGCTTATGCTGTCATCCGAGTGGGATCAAATTCTATTGCATGATAGAATCTCAGCACAGGTGTGTAGAAGACAGAGAACATAAAGAGGTGGTCCACTACATTTTATAATGCCCCCATTGATTTAAACCTTGTGAATAAGTCTTTTTGTAAATACATACTGCTGCCATATGTGCCTGTGAGCGGTGCTATCGCTGACCGCTCAGTCCACATCACGTGACCCCGGCTGCATTTGCCGCTGACATCTTTCTTCATTCAGCCCGGTGTGACCCAGTCCTGCACACCCCCTGATTGACTGGACTGTGGGCAGATTGTCACCGCACATCACACCCCAGTATCCAGCGCTCGCTTTCTCTCTCTCCTCTGCTTTCATTGGCCACAATCGCGCTGGATACTGGGCTGTGACGTGCGGTGAAACTCCGCCCACAGCCCAGTCAATCAGGTGAGTTCAGTCTGATGTACTCGCACCGAAACAATAGATAAAATAGGGAAATTACATAGGTCATCAATGTGTGATCAGCCAGGGTCTGACACCCGGCACCCCGATCAGCTGTTATCCGTGTTGGCGACTCCCGTCCGGGAGTACTCACTTGCCGAGCTGCTCCATCTACTTGCAGTGGATGCCGCAGAGTACTAGACTGCAGTACCGAGCCCTTGCCATTAAGTAGACAAAGCAGCTTGGCAAGTGAGATATTCCGGCCAGCCGCCAACACCAATAACAGCAATCAGGGTGCTAGACGTCAGACCGTGGCTGATCAGACATTGATGACCTGTCCTCAGGTAATCAAAAGCAGTGGACAACCTCTTTAATTTCTCCATCTTATCTATTGTTTCAGTGAGCGTACATTGGACTTCACTCAGATGACATCCAAGTGCAGTCCAATATTCCACACACACCCATAGACTTATTTGGAAGTACGTGATCCGACCATCATATGCACTCGCAGCATTCTTCGATGGTTTTCTCATGCCGAATCAAAGGAAATTGTCACTTTCCTATCCATTTAGCCCCTCCCACTCTGGGCTAGTGCCTAACTCTCATTGTCGATATTGTCAAACTTTACCAATCCTACTAAAACCTTGAATGCATATCAAAAGTCACACTATACATAACACATTACTATAATAAACTTGTTTATTTAAGGGGGAATGCGAGCAGTATGTCCATCTCCTTACATAGCAATGTGAAGATTCACAAGTCTTCAGTCACTTAGAGTGACTGCAGACTTGAAGTTTATGACCACACGACCTCTTTAATGATGGGCATGGCATTGTGGTCTGCCTGTCTAAACAGGTCGTTAAATGACCTCGGATCAGCTTGTGTGTAGCTGAATCCCAATGACACTGTCGAAACCCAGCATACAATATCAATGGCCTATCCTTAAGGCCTCTGCACATTAGACTAATGACTGCTGATCCCACTGATATTGATGGGTTTGCCCAACAGTTTAATGTGAGTGGGGTGCCGGCCGACTGATTGTATGGTGGAGTCGGCTGAGATGGTTGCCGGCCTAACGGTCTGCCAAAACATGTATGACTGGCTTTAGGACACGTAGTCAGCACCAGATCAATGGGGGTTTAACACACAGTACCCCCACCAATCCGCTGTTTGCACCTACTTGTTGTGTATGGAGCTGGAACAATTTGCCTCCTTGAAGTGTGTAGTGCCCGATCACAGGTAGTGTAGCTCAGCTCCCATTCACTTCATAAGTCTGAAATTGATGAGTCACATTAAGGAAAACCTGGAAAACCACTTTAGAATTCCTGTATTTTTTGTCCCTCTGCTTTTTTTTTTTGTTGGGATCTGTTTAGGTGATTAAGTCTGGGATTCTTGCTAGCTCTGCGTTTCACTGTGAGGAATTTTTTCAAGTGTCAGCCAACTTTTCTTCATGCAGGATAACACCGAGGTCTCATGTGAGTCGTAGTAATTTTACCACAATATCCATAACATTTTGCTGCGGTGGGGCCCTCTCCTAGTGTGAAACTGTGGGAAAAGAGAGCTATCCTTGCAGTCTTCCATTTTCCAATCGGCTTTTCGGGTCTTTTTTCTCATGTTCTGCTTGATATACTGTCTGAAGCCATTGTCAGTATCGGGTTGTCAAGGGAAAGAAGGTAAATAGGAAATATTTTACTTCTCTTTTTTTAATCCACTTTTTATTTTGGTTTAAGAAAGTAGAAAATAGGCACAACATTGCAAAGATGAAAGCAATTTCAGACTTAAAAACGAATATATATCTTAAAGTCCCTGTTTCCAAAAAAACAACAGCTGGTCCTTCGCTCCGGATTGTGGATTTCTCATTAGCATTATATTTAATTTTCTAAAAGTCGTCTTTTTGATGGGTCTGATCACTGGGGAGTTGTCTTTCTCTTTAATTCTCCTGTATTAGATTAGTTCATTAAAAGTGGTCGTCCGCTAGTGGTCAGTGATTGTATGCAGGGTTTACGTAGCATAATAAAATCATGCAAGCCCCAGGAGATCCAGCGCCGACGTCGCTGGAATGGCGCTGGCCCCGAGGGTAAGATACCAGGTACTTTTAGCTGCATCACATCTAATGTGGTGTACCTAATTATATGTACTAAATGTCCAACTGGGGGTCTGTATGTGGGAGAGACCGGGCAAAAACTGAGAACAAGGATGAATTCTCATCGCCACACAATAAGAGAAAAAAAAAAAGAATGGATCTACCTGTGGCAAAACATTTTTCTTCCCCTGGTCATAGCATGTGGGATATGAAATTACTTGTACTGAAAGGTAGTTTCACATCTCAGAGACACAGAAGAGTTTGCGGATACAAATTGATGGTGACCTTTGACACTCTTAATGCTGGAATGAACCTGTCACACGGATTTATGACGTTTTACATCAATTAAGGAATTTACTCCAAAGACCCTGTGAGAACATCACAAAACATTACCAGACCCCAATCAGAGGGCAATAAAACTTTCACTCTCCTTATCTATGAACTTTTTCATATATGCATGTTCATCTCTATCTCCCATAATGACAGTTCTGCTTTACGTCACTTGTCTTACCTATTGCATTTTTTCTGTGCTGTGTGGTGTATAAATATGTGATTCTTCAGATTTTGTATTAGTGTAGCCTGATGAAGAGACCTGAGTAGTCTCGAAAGCTTGCAATTTGTCACCATCTTTTCAGTTAGCCATTAAAAGGTATCAACCACTGAGGACTCTCAAGTCTAAATATTTTTCTACATAAAACTGAGAATGGAAATGCTTCATATTCTATATCTTATAGAAAATTTTCCATGATTGCTGAAATCCTTTTTCTTTGTGTTCTGATCAGTTTGCTGTCAGTAGTCCACATCTATAGTCATCTATCATAGACAGCAAGAAATGGAAATAAAAACCGAGCAGCTGTAAGAGAAAACATTCACTTTCTGCCATGATCAAATCATTTATTCAGTCTACCTTCCTTTTGGAATACAACAGCTACGGTACTCATTATACTCTTCCTAAATCAGGTTGCGTACCTTTATCACAGATGCACAAAATGATCTCTTAGGGCTGCGTTCACACTTGCGTTTTGAGATGCTGTTTATCTGCCCTGTATTTAATGTAAACAACAGATTAGTTTCACAACTGATGTCAATGGAGACAGAGGGACACCTCTGGTTATTATTGGGTCCGTGTGAGGTCCGATATGTGTCAGTTTTAAGAATAAAAAGTGCATCTGTGACGTCCACCCACTGCAGGTCTGAACTGCAGGTAAGACAGCACCCCGAGAAACCCCGAGACCCTTTACCCCTATACAGGGATCTGGATTTATAGCGAAGCCCAGGGAGTAGCTGCCTATGAGAGCAGTGGACCGGAGTAGGAAGGACGCTAGGAAGGGAATAAAAAGCGAGACCAAATGCGTAGTCAGAAGTCCAAGGGTCAAAACCAGGAGGGCGGCAAAGGTACAAAATCGGCAGGGAGTAGAAGGGTCAGAAATTCAGGCTAAAGTTAAAGTCAAAACCAGGCGGCCAGCAGAGGTACAAAATCGGCAGGCAGTAGAAGAGTCAGAAATCCAGGCAAAGGTCAGAGATACAATAGCAAAACAAACTAGCACACTGGGGAAACCAAGACTATATCTGGCGGCCTACAAGCCAGGCTCCAAGGTATTTGAAGGGCATGGCTACCTCTCACAGGCTCATAGTCTGATGACCTCATCTGGACCGCCCCCAGAACCAGGCCAGATGGTGATGCATGACTGACACCAACCACTTCACCTCTGACAGAAGAGCGAAGCCTACGCCCACCAGACGCCTGCGCAGAGACCCATTCTCTGTCGCCAACATTACCCACAGGCGAAACATGGCGATGCGTAGCGACAGAGGCCGGCGTCAAGGGAACGGAACCATAAGAGGATACCACACTCCTATCACCGGCACCACCAGCCGAAGGAGTCCGGCGCCTCCTAGCGGCCGAGGCAGGAACACCAGCCACTGAATCCAACGGCGACGTGACAGCATCATTCAGAACTTTTTTTTCTGTTCTAAAAACTGAAACTTAAAGAATCCTATTCGAAATACATACAATACTCACTATCCACAACACCTCTGCCGCAGAAATTCGGAGAGAATACAGAATCACCTTATACATGTTTTCTACAGCACCAAGAAAAAGGTCCAAATGGAAATACAAACTTTAAGGAGTACACTTACTGAAAACGTACAACAGAAATTGCAGTCCTACCTAATAGACAACAAGGAGAAACACCCAATAACCAAGAACTTGGAATAGATAGTGAAATCCAGACAAAGGAATATTTATATAATAACAAAGTTTATTAGGTTTAACAATAGGTATGAATGGCAGAATAAAAATAAAATTACAGTAAGTTAAGAGACACAAGTGCGCGTCTACAGGAATAAATAGTCAATACCATGTAAGAACAATTCTAATAATGAATAGTAAGTAACCCATAAAGGTAATGAAATCCCTCTACAAAACCTCAAATGGCAATGAAAAAAATGTGAAGGGTATCACAATATAAAGTGCAAATGTGCAAAAAACAGTAACGTGCAAAGCTGCGATCAAAAGTAAAAATTTAAAGTGCTATGTGCAAAAAGTAATATACACCAACAGGTTTATTGTGAACAAGCACGTTGACTTCAGAAAACAACCATGTGGGGACTCATAAAATATATAAGGTGCAGATATAAATAGCCAGAGGTTTATATATGAAATGGGACAAAATACCTTAAGGGGTTATAATCCTTTGCGCACAAAGGACACCCCGACGCGCGTTTCGGCTTACACTTCCTTCGTCAGTGGGAGTTACCCTATAGAAGACAAAAAACAACAATAGTAACATTCATAATCATGTATAAATATGTTAACCTAAAAATAGAATTGTGATAAAAGTGGTTGATGAAGCTTCACAAGAAGATCTGCGCTTTATGATCAACATCAATTTTGATCAATAGCCTACCATGAAAATCGTTATTATTAAGGCATGATTGGTAAGTGTAACTAACAATTGTAGCAGCTGGCAGTGAGTGATTGTAATGAGATCCTTGGCAACATACATACACATCATGCAGTGTGAAGCCCAGAAGGACCTAATAAATGGTCCTTTGTGCATAAACATAAATTTGTAAAAATGAAGGCTGATCAGTTATAATAATTGGAAAGACATACATTTCCATGTGACAATAATATTACAGTTTTGTAATTTTGACCACAAGCTTTGTAATTTACAGTATTTTTCGGACTATAAGGGTGTGTTTCCACGGGCCGGATTACATCCGGATTAGCTGCGGAATGAACGCTACATAGAGCCGCAGTCTTTAACCCCTTTCTGTCATCGGACGTACTATCCCGTCCAGGTGACCTGGGCCCGTCTGACCATGGACGGGATAGTACGTCATCGCGATCAGCTGTGCTCACGGGGGGAGTGCAGCTGATCGCGGCCGGGTGTCAGCTGATTATCACAGCTGACACCCGGCAGTATGTGCCAGGAGCGGTCACGGACCGCTCCATTAACCCCTGGCACACTGCGATCAAAGATGATCGCAGTGTTTCAGGGAAGCATTGCGCAGGGAGGGGACTCCCTGCGTGCTTCCATGAGACCCTCAGAACAGCGCGATGTATCGCGCTGTTCCGAGAGACCCTCCTCCCTGCAGGACCCCGGATCCAAGATGGCCGCGGGGTCCTTCCGGGTCTTGCAGGGAGCGGCTTCCTCAGTGTCTGCTGAGAGCAGGCGCTGAGAAAGCCTGCAGCAGTGCCTGTGAGATCGCTGGTCTGACAGAGTGCTGTGCACACTGTCAGACCAGCGATCTGATGTTATACAGTGATGTCCCACCCTGGGACAAAGTAAAAATGTAAAAAAAATAAAGTGTAAAAAAAAAGTTCCTAAATAAAGAAAAAAAAAATATTCCCCAATAAATTCATTTCTTTAATGTAAAAAAAAAACCAACAATAAAAATACACATATTTGGTATCGCCGCGTCGTAACGACCCGCCCTATAAAACTGTCCCACTAGTTAACCCCTTTAGTGAACCTCTTAAAAAAAAAAAAACAAAGCAAAAAACAATGCTTTATCATCATACCGCCAAACAAAAAGTGGAATAACACGCGATCAAAAAGACGGATATAAATAAACACGGTACAGCTGAAAACGTCATCTTGTCCCGCAAAAAACGAGCCGCCATACAGCATCATCAACGAAAAAATAAAGTTATAGCTTACAGAATAAAGCGATGCAAAAATAATTGTTTTTTATATAAAATTGTTTTTATTGTATAAAAGCGCCACAACATAAAAAAATGATATAAATGAGGTATCGCTGTAATCGTACTGACCCGAAGAATAAAACTGCTTTATCAATTCTACCACACGCGGAACGGTATAAACGCCCCCCCCAAAAGAAATTCATGAATTGCTGGTTTTTGTTCATTCTAATCTCCCAAAAATCATAATAAAAAGCGATCAAAAAATGTCATGTGCCCAAAAATGGTACCAATAAAAACGTCAACTTGTCGCGCAAAGAATAAGACCTCACATGACTCTGTGGGCCAAAATATGCAAAAATTATAGCTCTCAAAATGTGGTGATGCAAAAACTATTTTTTGCAATAAAAAGCGTCTTTTAGCGTGTGACAGCTGCTAAACATAAAAACCCGCTATAAATAGTAAATCAAAACCACCTTTACCACCCCCTTAATTAGGGAAAATAATAAAATTTTAAAAATATATTAATTTCCATTTTCCAGTTAGGGTTAGGGTTGGGGCTAAAGTTAGAATTAGGGTTAGGGTTGGGATTAGGGTTAGGGGTGTGTTAGGGTTAGGTTTGTGATTAGGGTTATGATTAGGGTTTGGATTAGGGTTAGGGGTGTCTTGGGGTTAGGGATGGAGTTAGAATTGGGGGGTTTCCACTGTTTAGGCAAATCAGGGGCTCTCCAAATGTGACATGGCGTCTGATCTCAATTCCAGCCAATTCTGCGTTGAAAAAGTCAAACAGTGCTCCTTCCCTTCTGAGCTGTGCCATGCGCCCAAACAGTAGTTTACCCCCACATATGTGTATCAGCGTACTCAGGACAAATTGCACAATAACTCTTGGGGTTTAATTTCTTATGTTACCCTTGGGAAAATAAAAAATTGAGGGCGAAAATATAATTTTTGTGGAAAAAAATTATGATTTTTTTGTTTTTATGGCTCTACGTTATAAACTTCTGTGAAGCACTTGGGGTTCAAACTTCTCCCCACACATCTAGATATGTTCCTTGGGTGGTCTAGTTTCCAAAATGGGGTCACTTTTGGGGGGTTTCCACTGTTTAGGCACATCAGGGGCTCTCCAAACGCGACATGACACCCGCAGACCATTCCATCAAAGTCTGCAATTCAAAACGTCACTACTTCCCTTCCGAGCCCTGACATGTGCCCATACAGTAGTTTTCTCCCACATATGGGGTATCAGCGTACTCAGAACAAATTGGACAACAAATTTTGGGGTCCAATTTCTCCTGTTACCCTTGACAAAATAAAATATTGGGGCGAAAAAATCATTTTTGTAAAAAAAAAATGATTTTTTTGTTTTTACGGCTGTACATTATAAACTTCTGTGAAGCACTTGGGGGTGCAAAGTGCTCACCACACATCTAGATAAGTTCCTTAGGGGGTCTATTTTCCAAAATGGGGTTACTTGTGGGGGGTTTCCACTGTTTAAACACATCAGGGGCTCTCCAAATGCAACATGATGCCCGCAGACCATTCCATCAAAGTCTGCAATCCAAAACGTCACTACTTCCCTTCCGAGCTCCGACGTGTGCCCATACAGTAGTTTTCTCCCACATATGGGGTATCAGCGTACTCAGGACAAATTGCACAACAACTTTTGGGGTTCAATTTGTCCTGTTACCCTTGACAAAATAAAAAATTGGGGACTAAAAGATCATGTTTGTGGAAAAAATATGATTTTTTTATTTTCATGCTCAGGCGTTATAAACTTTAGTGAAACACTTGGGGGTTCAAAGTTCTCACCACACATCTAGATTAGTTCCTTGAGGAGTCTAGTTTCCAAAATGGTGTCATTTGTGGGGGCTTTTGCACTGTTTAGGCACATCAGGGCTCTCCAAACACGACATGGCGTCCAGCCAATTCTGCGTTGAAAAAGTCAAACGGCGCTCCTTCCCTTCCGAGCTCTGCCATGCATCCAAACAGTGGTTTACCCCCACTATGGGGTATCAGTGTACTCAGGACAAATTGCACAATAACTTTTGGGGTCTTGTTACCCTTGGAAAAATTAAAATTGGGGTGAAAAGATCATTTTTGTGTAAAAAATATGATTTTTTTAATTTTACGGCTCTATGTTATAAACTTGTGTGAAGCACTTGGGGGTCCAAATTGCTCACCACAGATGAAGATAAGTTCCTTAGGGGGTCTAGTTTCCAAAATGGGGTCATTTGTGGGGAGTTTCCACTGTTTAGGCACATCTGGGGCTCTGCAAATGCAACATGGCGTCCAATCTCAATTCCAGCCAATTTTGGTTGGAAAAAGTCAAATGGCGCTTCTTCCATTCCAAGCTCTGCCGTGCGCCCAAACAGTGGTTCCCCCCCACATATGGGTTATCAGCGTACTCAGGACATATTGTACAACAGCTTTTGTGGTCCAATTTCTCCTGTTACCCTTGGGAAAATAAAAAATTGGTGACTAAAAGATCATTTTAGAAAAAAATAGGAATTTTTATTTTCATGCCCGGGCATTATAAACTTGTGTAAAGCACTTGGGGGTGCAAAGTACTCACCACAGACCTAGATAAGTTCCTTAGGGGGTCTAGTTTCCAAAATGGGGTCACTTGGGGGTTTCCACTGTTTAGGCACATCTGGGGCTCTGCAAACGGAACATGACACCCATCAACGTCTGCATTCCAAAACGTTATTACTTCCTTTCCAAGCCCTGCCGTGTGCCCAAACAGTTCACCCCCCCACATATGGGGTATTAGCGTGCTCAGGACAAATTGGACAACAACTTTTGGGGTCCAATTTCCTTGGGAAAAATCAAAAATTGGGGACTAAAAAATCATTTTTGTGGAAATGTATTTATTTTGTTTTTCACACCCAGGCATTATAAACTTTTGTGAAACACTTGGGGGTTCAAACTGCTTACAACAGATCTAGATAAGTTCCATAGGGGGTCTAGTTTCCAAAATGGTGTCACTTCTGGGGGGTTTCCACTTTAGGCGCATCAGGGGCTCTCCAAACGCGACATGGCGTCCAATCTCAATTCCAGCCACTTTTGGTTTGAAAAAGTAAAGCGGCGCTCCTTCCCTTAAGAGCTCTGCCGTGTGCCCAAACAGTGGTTTCCCTCACATGTGGGGTATTGGCGTACTCAGGAGAAATTGCACAACAACTTTATGTGACCATTTTCTCCTTTTACCCTTGTGAAAATAAAAAAAAGTTTGTAAAAGATCATTTTTGTGACTAAAAAGTTTTTTCCTTCCACGTTGCTTCAGCTCCTGTGAAGCACCTGAAGGGTTAATAAACTTCTTGAATGTGGTTTTGAGTACCTTGAGGGGTGCAGTTTTTAGAATGGTGTCACTTTTGGGTATTTTCTGCCATATAAACCCCTCAAAGTGACTTCAAATGTGAGGTGGTCCCTAAAAAAAATGGCTTTGTAAATTTTGTTGTAAAAATGAGAAATCGCTGGTCAACTTTTAACCCTTATAATTTCCTAACAAAAAAAAATTTTGGCTCCAAAATTGTGCTGATGTAAAGTAGACATGTGGGAAATGTTATTTATTAACTATTTCGTGTGACATATTTCTCTGTTTTAAGGGAATAAAAATTCAAAGTTTGAAAATTGCAAAATTTTTAAAATTTTCACCATATTTCAGTTTTTTTCAAAAATAAACGCAAGTTATATCGAAGAAATTTTACCACTAACATGAAGTACAATATGTCACGAGAAAATATTCTCAAGTTCGCGAAGATCCGTTGAAGCATTCTAGAGTTATAACCTCATAAAGAGACAGTGGTCAGAATTGTAAAAATTGGCCCGGTCATTAACGTGCAAACCACCCTTGGGGGTAAAGGGGTTAATCCGCAGCGTCCAGATGTTACAGTATAGTGGAGGGGGATTTTATGAACACGCATCCGGCGGCGCTCCGTTTCCGGACATGCGGCACATTAGACCGCAGCATGTCTGTTTACCTTGTGGCAACGCTCCGTCGCCGCAACATAAATAACAGAGTCCTATGTATATAGTGCGGCGATTTCGGATGTGCTCAATGAACACATCCGGAATCACCGCGCTTAAAAAAGGGGGCGGCGCTTTGGGCGGAGCGGGGTTATTGCTCCGTCCAAAGCGCAGGGATTACGGTACGTGGAGATGTACCCTTAAACGCACTTTTTTTCCTCAAAATTTTGGGGCAAAATGGCGGTGCGTCTTATAGTCGTAATATACTTACAAATACTGTGCTAGCAGCAGGAGTCGAGCGATTCGGCGGTGGTCCCGGTCTGACGCTGCCGGGCGATGATCACACTCCCTTCCCAGGCTAGTGTGGCAGGTGCAGCAGGTTCAGTGGTGGTGCGGCGGGGACTCAACATCGCATCTTGTAAAAGCATGGAGGCCCCGCATATCCATTGCTGCGATGTGGTGGCCTCCGGGAAAATGGCCGCCGGGGGGCGGCGCATGCTCAGATTGAGATCTCATTGGGATTTCTCGGAGACCCCCGTATCACAATGCACCACCGGCGAACCTGCCGTACCAGCCTCACCAGCCTGGGATGGGATTTCCCGGAGGCCACCGCACCAGCCTAGGATGGGAGTCATATCGCCGAAACACTGAACACCCATTGTGAACCCCGCTCCACCAACGCTGCTGATTTCTCCCTGGGTAAGCTGAATTTGGACTGTAAGACGGACCCCAATTGACACATTCATTTTTTTTCTCTATTTTCCTTCAGAAAATTTGGGGTGCGTCTTATGGCCCGGTGCGTCTTATAGTCCGAAAAATACGGTACTTATTTTTTCATCAGTGAAAAACACTGATGAAACACTGATGGTACCTGACACTGACCAAACACTGATGACACTTAGATCAAGAACCTTGATGAACAGTATTTTTGCATACAAGAAAAATCAGAAATTATACATATTTGGAAAAAGGTTTAGAATTTCATCCACTGTTATCTATAACCGATTTGATCTCTTTAAGAAATGTTCCCTCTGATGGTTTTAAAATTACTTATGGGTGTAGTATACATTAAGAAATATTAAATCATAATAACAGAGATAATAAAACACAGAAGCCGAGTTTACATGAAGAGTGGGGAATAGGATAAACTAGAAAAAATTTTTATTAGAAAAGGGCCCACACTACTATAATATTAAAACAAACTTCTCATGTTCTGAATTGCTATTAACCTGCGGATATAGGGTTAAACTGCAGGATAATGGCATTACAAAGCTCCCTTGACTGAAATTGTGGCTATTGGGAGAAAATTAACTTTGTTCCTCCTGTTAGCTACTGACTTTCAGTCATGGAGTTGCATCACTAATGTTGGTCCCCTGCCTGCAGTAGAATACCAGCCACCGTCTTCTCCTGTTCTCTGCGCCGCTCCTGTTGACTTCTGCAGTCTGTGATCTGTCGGATCTCTCCCAATGTTTGATCCAGAATGAAGCTATCATAGTATCACATTGAGAGCTTGCCACTGTTAGTTGTGACTTCCGGGCAGGCACAAGATGGCAAACGGGACCAGTGAGGCGCCAGAAAGAGCAGAAGACGAAGGCTGGTATGTATTTTACTAGAGGCAAGGAACAGACACTAATGATTTTTATTTATTTTACCGCCGGAGTGGTACTTTAACTAAGACATTATCTTTTTTTATTTCCTTGGGCTGCACAAAACTGCAAACAAAAAAACGAAACGTAAACTACAGCCAATGGATTCAGCCTTAGGCGAAGGCTTTGTCAAACATTCTGTACAAGTCGGATGCCTGGGTAGACATGCTGCAGGCTCTCAGCCTTTTCAGTTAAAGAAATTTTCCACTTACAGGAAAGTGAACCCCAAATGTACAAAAATAGCTAGAGCAGGTTCTGTCCCTCCCCGGGTCACCGCTGCTGCTCGGGTCTCGGGATTTTGGCTGCAGCAGTGACATCATCTCTACTGCGCGCATTACCGTTGTTGCCCATCTCTGAGCTCAGTGGCTCGTGCCATCTTCATCAGTACAGCCACCGATCACAGTGATTAGCTACAAAGCCACGCTCCTGACATGGTGTCATGGCTGCAGTCAAAACACCAAAGCAGCGGCAGGGAAGTGGTGCCAGATACGGGAAGGGTTAGTACCTGCTGTGTTTATTTTAGAGTGTTTAGTGTCCAATTTCCTAAAAGTGGGAAACCCCTTAAAGTTAAATGGCAAGACTTTTACAGCATGCATTTTATCTACCCTGGAACGTTTAACTATTGAGCTATAAAGTATCTACAGAAGTACAAGGCTAAAATACAATATACATTGATTATTGTAACATTTCCACTTTGTCATACCAGCCCAGCTTTACAGCATTACAATTCATAATGTTCTCCTTTTGCTCCTAAAAGAGAATTGATCTTCTAGATGACAGATATCGTTTGCCTCCATTTAAGAGTCATATTTGAAGGTCTGCCGCTCATTATATATTCACTCCTGCCTCTTAAGTGAAGTGATAACAGAACATAAGCACATAATATGGTGTGGAAATGAAACAAATTGAAGTCTTCTTAATTAAAGTATACCGGTTAGTCTCATGATGAATGTAAATGAGGACGATCCCAGAAGGCAAATGTTTTATTAAAAGAAATATGTACGTATATGATTTCGTAAATTACTGTGCTATATGGCAAGCTGAT
Source organism: Oophaga sylvatica (assembly GCA_033576555.1). Classification (NCBI taxonomy): domain Eukaryota; kingdom Metazoa; phylum Chordata; class Amphibia; order Anura; family Dendrobatidae; genus Oophaga; species Oophaga sylvatica. Next base: position 551,119,936 of record JARQOD010000002.1, on the reverse strand, counting down.
TCCTATTGAGATTTTACATGACTATATTTAGTTCTTATCGTGCTTCTACACGATTCCACAATGTTTGATGTTCATGTTGCTAATCAAGTGCAGTAACAATAAGAGGCTGTGACCTCAAGGGGATGTGCCATTTCAGAATTGGGCAAATTATAGTTGACTAAGAAGCCAAACAGTTTCAAGGGGTTATCTGTGGCTATTTAGCTTTTCTTTTATGGCCTAAAAACTTAGGGTACCGTCACACTCAGCGACGCTACAGCGATCCCGACAACGATACGACCTGGCAGGGATCGTTGATGCGTCACTATGTGGTTGCTGGTGAGATGCCAGTTAGATCTTTCCAACGACGCAGCAACGATACGACGACCCGAAGCGACCTGTGTAACGATGTGCCACGCATGTGTCTCGGTTCTGAGTCGCCAACGAGGTCGTTGGTATAAGGTGTCAAACACACTGATGCATGCTACCCAGCGGGACCTCAGCGATCAAAAAAAGGTCCAGGTCATTCCGACACGACCAGCGATCTCACAGCAGGGGCCTGGTCGCTGCTACATGTCAAACGTAGCGAGATCGCTGCTGAGGTCGCTGTTGCGTCACAAAACTTGACTCAGCAGCGATCTCGCTAGCGATCTCGCTTAGTGTGACGGGCCTTTATAGGTAGATAGTTGCTAACTACCTGCCTGGTGCTGATCTCTGCGTGCTCAAAAAGGTGACGGACCGCTCCTTCCGGCAATCCTGCTGTTTCGGTGATATCACGTCGAAAGAGCAGCTGCTTCTCTTCCACTCTGCTCTGTTGACAGCTCATAACTGCTGATGTCATGCTGATTGACAGCCGGCTCCCCGTTGCATAGCTGCAGGAAACCAGCTGTCACGCACCATTGAAAGAGCAGCCTGGAAGAGGAAGAGGTGCTCTGTTGACGTGAAGCAGCAGAATCACAATCCTGAGCTGTCTGTGATTGCTCTTAGCTGGGTAGTTAGCAGCTATCCACCTGTCATTTCCTAGCCCCGTGGGAAAAAATAAAACAGTCCCAGAAATCCCCTTTAAGTTAGCCTTATACATCAGATAGCTGTCAGCTGCATACGTATAGTACATGCAGCTACAGTATCTCTCCCAGCATCCTCTTCCTCCACCCTACTATTCAGATGAAGCAGACTTGGCTGAATATGTATGTGTACTGAATAAGGAGAAGGGAATGAGCTGCTGTGAACGATCTCTTGTGGCAAAGTATCTCTGCTGGCAAACAAAGGGTCAGGCATGTTCATAGAATGGTAGAGTTGGAAGGGATCTCCTGGGTCATCTGGTCATCTGCTCAATGCAGGATTCACTAAATCATCCTAGACAGATGTCTGTCCAGCCTCTGTTTGAAAACTTCCATTGAAGGAGAACTCACCACCTCTCCTGGCAGCCTGTTCCACTCATTGATCACCCTGTCAAAAAGTTTTTTCTAATATCTAATCTGTGTCTCCTCCCATTCAGTTTCATCCCATTGAAATCCACCCCATGTTGAAATCCAGCTGCCTGATCCTTCTCTTCTCCATCACCCTGGGAAGATTTTGTCTTGCTGAAATCGGTGTGTTCTGCTGACATTAATCTAATGTATTGCCATCTTGAATCATTAGTAAAAATACAGCAATTTTCAACATAAGGACATAAAATAAAAAAAAAAAAAGACAATAATCTCAAATACGAAAGTTAAACAGTCTAACCACGTCTCACCAAATATGTCTAACGTCTCACCCACCATAGATATGAAGAAAAAAGGTGGTAGTGATTAAGGGACTTCAATCTTGAGGTGCAGAATATGCAATTTTACCAAGTAGATAATACATTGAGCCTGAGCTGTGCTTGAAGGTGCCCTATGGTGTAAACATGTTTAATATTTCTGTTAAAGGATTATTTCCCCTCAAAAAGCAAGTTATCACCTATCCATTGGATAAGGAATATATTACTGATTGCTGAGGCTCCCAGTGATCCTAGATTGGAGCTTTAGAGCCTCGAGAATGGGCTCTGGAGTAGTATCCTGAATGGAGCGGAGGTAAGAATATGCGGTCTCCACTCTATTCACTGTTTATTATGAGGCTAGCCTAGCCTTGCACTCAGCGGTCCTGTAGGCAATAAATGGAGTGGAGGCCGTTCTACATTTAGGGGGTGCAGAGCCCCATTTTAAAGCCCTGATCTCAGAATCCCAGTAGTTGGATCCCCGCTGGTCAGAAAGTTATCCATTATTCCATGGATTGGGAATAATCATTTAATCATTGGATTAATAGAGAGGATTGAGAATCTCCAGTGCAGGGAAGAGAGTAAAGTGTGGCAAGGTGGCTTCTGCCAGTAGATCTAAAAAGTCATAATATTAACCAGAGACCTAAGACAGACCAAGAGTGTAGCTTTATGTATTTATGTGACGTTAAAAATGTTATACTTGGTCAAAACGTGCTTTCTGTATGTACAGTGATCATCCTATGTGGATTATAAGCTGTTGAAAATAAAAAAAGTGGTTTTATGCTGCTAATTGGTTGGACATCTTGTGTCTTTGAAACTGAATCAAGAGCATTTGACAGGAACACTGTCAGTGAAAAAAGATTTTTAAGAAATGTACCCTTTGAGCTTGTGAAAACGTCCTTTGTGTAATTTTGTGTTTCCCTTAGCTTAAAAAGATTGCACCATTAGGAAACATTAAAATATATGGCTGAATGAAACATTATGGAGATTTATCAAGGTACCGTATTCACTTTGGTTGTTATCGAATTTGGAAGCAATCATCTACAGATTCACTTGTCCAGCAGATGCGGTCCTTTGTCCTTTGTTCTTTTGTCTCATTGTTTTGCTGATTTTTTCTTTACCTTATTGATGCTATAGAAATATAGTGTGTCAGTATCATGGTCATTTCTAATGGAGCTATATGTGCACATTACAAAATAGGTTTTATAGAGAAAGACCAAAGTGCTGCCTCTTAGCTAAGAGTCTTCTTATTTTTTTAGGAACTTAATATTTCAATTTAAAGCTAGACCAAAAAAAGGAATCAGTTTCATGTCATCGGCCGAAAACAAGACACCGCATAAAATGCGTGTTTATAGTGCTCTGTGAAGACCTATAAAATCATTTATAGGATCGTTTATAGGGACGGCTTTAGTTGTTTTATGGAAACATGCAACACAGTGTTTACCTTAAAGTAACAGATCTCTTTTGTAACCCCATTATATTTAGAGGACCCCATTAGTATGAGCACCAAAACAAAATCAGCTCCAGAATTGTGTTTTATGTTCATTTTACTTGCAATATGATTGTCATTGTAGTCATCTAAAACCAGACTTATAAAGAACACGCTATGTGACTATCGAACAGTTACGCCTGTGGATATACCATAATTGTCTCCAGTGGGAATACCCCTCCGAGGCTCTTATCACAGTGTGTATACAGGGAAAGTCTCCAATCATATATGCCAGACACATAGCCTAGATGTATGCAACTGTTTGTGTACTCTCATTGGCAGAAAAAATATACCACAAAGTATATGTCTTTTTTACAGGTTACCCAGATTTTGGAAAGCGTATATGAATATGCACGATAGGAAAAGATGCTTACGGTACATACTGTACATGGTAATGTGAACAGAGCTTGATGTGTGAGTGAGCATAAATTCTGTTCTATTTAACATAGAACACATGGAAATCAAGTATAGAGCATAGTTCTGTTTTTTTGCCTATGTTTGACCTATAAATGGTCCTGTGTGGTCGGAAGAAGCCAGAAGATTGTCTAAAAATGTATACCTAAGAAGCAAAGGTTCTCAGTGTAATTATTTCCAAGAACTTGTTTGTGTACGCCCAGATGTGGAACAAGAAGCAAAAACTGCATAGTATTACATGTTTTACTGACATTATGTGTTATATAGTGCAATGTTATGTTTCGGTAGCTGAGGAGTGCAGGTAAAAAAGGCAATACACCAGAGCAGTTGGAATCTATGAGATTGCAGTACCCTGACTAACCACCACAACTAGAGGCAGCCGTGGAGCGTTCCTACGTTGGTCCTAGACGCCTCGTCACAGCCTGAGAAACTAACTACACCTAAAGATAGAAAGAGAAAAGCTATCTGCCCCGGAGCAGATCCCCAAAGAACATAGAAAGCCCCCAAACATGTAATGGCGGTTAGACAAGAAGAAATACTGACACAGACAGAAAATAGTATGAGCAAACGTTGGGGCCCAAACTACCTAAATAGAAAAGGATAGGAAGGGCACTTACTGCAATCCCAAAAAACCCTGAAAAGCACCAACTCTACTAATTTCAAAATCACCTGAGATCACACGACCTCTACCACCTAAATTAGTTCTCTGGTCTAACAAAATCAAAACAGCAGCCACTGAAAAAACTGGAAAAAGCAAAAGTACAAACATCAGTGGCTGAACTAAACTGAGAGGGCAAAAGCCCCCGGAGGGGACCCTGAAGGCCCCCACAGAAGTGCAGGACAAAATGCAAAAATCAAGCACAAAAACAAAAAGAAGAAAATGCCTTATCTGTTAGCAGGAGATGCAGACACGACACAGCAGGCTACAAAGGAAACAGGACTCAAGGATTGAGACCAGAACAATTGATCACCGGCAACCCTGATGGGAAGGCGACTCCCTTATATAAGACCAGTCAGTAACACCTGATTCCCACTCCTCACAATCTTCACTGGACAGTCCAGTACCGCTTGTAACCACCAGAGGGAGCCTCTGCTCAGAACTCATTTCAAGTCCATTCACAACAGTACCCCCCTTGAGGAGGGTCACCGAACCCTCACTTGAGCAACCAGGTCGGTCAGGATGAGTTCTATGATACGCACGGATGAGTCTCCTAGCATGGATGTCCGAAGCAAACACCCAAGAATTGTCTTCCTGACCATAACCTCTCCACTTAACCAAATACTGGAGTTTCCGTCTAGAAAAACGAGAATTCAATATTTTCTCAACCACAAACTCCATATTGCCCTCAACCAGAACAGGGTCAGGAGGCAAAGCAGTAGGAACCACTGGCTCAACAAACCTCTTCAACAAGGACTTGTGGAACACGTTATGGATCTTAAATGTCCCTGGAAGAAGCAAACGAAAAGAAACAGGATTAAGAATCTCCATGATCTTATAAGGTCCAATGAACCTAGGCTTAAATTTAGGAGATGCCACTCTCATAGGAATATTTTTTGAGGACAACCAGACCAAGTCCCCCACTTTAAACCGAGGACCATCAGTCCTATGCCGGTTAGCAAACCGCTGGGCCCTCTCCTGAGAGAGGGACAACCTCTCCACTACCTGGTCCCAAATCTGTTGCATACGCTCCACAACAGAGTCAACACCTGGACAGACAGAAGCCTCCGTCTGTCCTGAAGAAAATCGAGGGTGAAACCCAGAATTACAGAAAAATGGAGACATCAAAGTGGCAGAGCTAGCCCTATTATTTAGAGCAAACTCAGCCAAAGGCAAAAAAGAGACCCAGTCATCCTGATCAGCAGACACAAAGCATCTTAGATAAGTCTCCAATGTCTGGTTTGTTCTCTCAGTTTGACCATTGGTCTGAGGATGAAACGCCGAGGAGAAAGACAATTGAACACCAAGTTTAGAACAAAAGGTCCTCCAAAATCTGGAAACAAACTGGACTCCTCTGTCAGACACAATGTTCTCAGGAATGCCGTGTAAACGAACCACGTGCTGAAGGAACAAAGGCACCAATTCAGAGGAGGAAGGCAACTTAGGTAATGGCACAAGAAGTATCATCTTGGAAAACCTATCACAAATCACCCAGATGACGGTCATTCTCTGAGAAACAGGGAGGTCGGAAATGAAATCCATAGAGATATGGGTCCATGGTCTCTCGGGCACAGGCAATGGCATCAACAAACCACTAGAGCGAGAGCAAGGCTTGGAGCGAGAGCAAGTCCCGCAGGACTGCACAAATTCCCTGACATCACGAGACAAGGTAGGCCACCAAAAGGACCGACTAACCAAGTCTCTGGTACCAAAAATTCCGGGATGCCCAGCTAACGCGAAACAATGAATCTCAGACATCACACTCTTTTTCCACTGGTCCGGGACAAACAATTTTCCAACAGGGCAGTGCTCGGGCCTATCCTCCTGACACCCCTCCAGAGCAAGTCTCAAATTGGGTGAGATGGCGGAAAGAACTACACCCTCTTTCAAAATAACAGAAGGATCAGATAACTCAGGAGAGTCCGCAAGGAAACTCCTCGAGAGGGCATCCGCCTTAACATTCTTAGTGCCAGGAAGAAAGGAAACCACAAAATTAAAACGTGTGAAAAACAAGGCCCACCTGGCCTGTCTAGGATTGAGTCGCTTGGCAGATTCCAGATAAACCAGATTCTTATGGTCCGTAAGGACCACCACCTGATGTTTGGCTCCCTCCAGCCAATGTCTCCACTCTTCAAAAGCCCACTTCATGGCCAGTAACTCCCGATTACCCACGTCATAATTACGTTCAGTAGGAGAAAATTTTCGAGAGAAAAAGGCACAAGGGTTACTTTTAGAGGTCTCTGGATCTTTTTGGGACAAAACGGCATCTGCCCCAATTTCAGAGGCATCAACCTCCACCTGAAATGGCAGAGAAACATCAGGCTGCAGTAGAACAGGAGCTGAAGTGAATCTTCTTAAGTTCCTGAAATGCAGAGACTGCCTCAGGAGGCCAATTCACCACATCAGAACCCTTTTTGGTCAAATCAGTTAATGGTTTAACAATAACCGAGAAATTACCAATAAATTTACGATAAAAATTGGCAAAACCCAAAAATCTTTGAAGAGCCTTTAATGAAGTAGGTTGGACCCAATCACAGATGGCCTGAACCTTGACCGGGTCCATTTCAATAACAGATGGGGACAAAATGAATCCCAGAAATGAGAACCTCTGTACGCCAAAAAGACACTTTGATCCCTTCACATACAGAGCATTCTCTCTCAAAATCTGGAATACAGTTCGAACATGTTTCACATGAGAGTCCCAGTCATTAGAAAAAATCAAGATATCATCCAAATAAACAATCAGAAATTTATCCACAAAATCCCTGAAAATGTCATTCATGAAGGACCGGAAGACAGAAGGAGCATTAGTGAGCCCAAAGGGCATCACAAGGTACTCAAAATGCCCCTCAGGGGTATTGAATGCCGTCTTCCATTCATCCCCGTGCTTAATGCGAATAAGGTTATATGCCCCCCTGAGGTCAAGCTTGGTAAACCAAGTAGCGTTTTTCACCCTGGAAAACAGGTCAGAAATCAAAGGTAACGGGTATTGATATTTCACAGTAATATTGTTCAAAAGACGATAATCAATACACGGCCTCAATGAACCATCCTTTTTGGCCACAAAGAAAAAACCGGCACCTAAGGGTGAAGAGGATGGTCTGATATGACCCTTCTCCAATGATTCCTTGATATAAGACCGCATAGCGTCATGTTCAGGTACAGACAAGTTAAAAAGGCGACCTTTAGGGAATTTACTACCAGGCACTAATTCAATAGCGCAGTCATAGCTCCTATGGGGAGGCAAGGATGCAGATTTACTTTCGCTAAACACATCAGAAAAATCAATCAAAAAGTCAGGAACATCGTGAGCCTGGGGGGAGGCAGAAAAAACAGGAGTGTTGGTATTAACACATTGGCAGCCCCAACTGGTTACAGACACAGATTTCCAATCCAAAACAGGATTATGAGACTGCAACCAAGGGAAGCCCAGTACGATAATATCATGCAGATTATACAGAACCAAAAATTTACAGCACTCCTGATGATCAGGTTCAACCCTCATTATCACCTGAGTAGAGAACTGAGGTTTATTCTCAGCCAAAGGGGTAGAATCGATCCCCAGTAGGGGAATAGACTTCTGTAGGGGTATCAAGGGAAACCCACAACGTTTAGCAAAATCATAATCCATCAGGTTAATAACTGCTCCAGAATCAACGAAAGCCTGAGCAGAAAATGAGGACAGAGAGCATATCAGAGTGACAGTTAATAAAAACTTAGTCTGAACACTACCCAAGACAACTGAGCGTGCAAAACGTCTTCCCCGCTTAGGGCAGAATGAAATAGCATGAGAGGCATCACCACAGTAGAAACATAACCCATTGCGCTTTCGAAACTCATGACGCTGTGCCCCAGACACCACTCTATCACACTGCATGGGTTCAGAAGCAGGTTCACAAGGCAACACTATTCCACGCATACTTCTCCGCTCACGCAAACGTCTGTCAATTTGAATCGCTAATGACATAGAATCATTGAGACCAGAGGGGACAGAGAATCCCACCATAACATCCTTTACATTATCTGACAGACCCTTCCGAAAAAGGGCCGCCAAAGCGTCGTCATTCCACTTGGTCAGGACTGCCCACCTACGGAATCTCTGACAGTATAACTCAGCGTCATCAAGCCCCTGATTTAATGCCAACAAGGCTTTTTCAGCTTGATCAGTGACATTAGGCTCATCGTACAATAACCCCAAAGCCTGAAAAAATGCATCAACATCACTCAAAACAGGATCCCCAGGTGTCAGGGAAAAAGCCAATCCTGAGGATCGCCGCGCAGGAGAGAGATGACAATTTGAACCTGCTGCGCTGCGTTCCCTGAGGACTTAGATTTTAAGGCAAAAAACAATTTACAATTATTTTTGAAATTCTGAAACTTAGCTCGATCCCCTAAAAACAAATCTGGCATGGGAATCCTAGGTTCCACAACAGGCAACCTAGCAAGATAGGTAGCAATACTCCGAACCTCAGTGGCAAGCTGATCCACACGGCCAGACAACTGTGCAAACTCCATTGAGAGAAAAAAAAATCCTCCCCAGCACCCAGAGATACAGAGGGAAAAAAATGCAACAAACAGAAAAATATCTCTGACAACTCTGACAACCTTTTTTCTTTCACAATATTTTTTCCCTTCTGTGAGTACCATACAATTTTCAATTTTTAGGCCGGTGATACTGTTATGTTTCGGTAGCTGAGGAGTGCAGGTAAAAAAGGCAATACACCAGAGCAGTTGGAATCTATGAGATTGCAGTACCCTGACTAACCACCACAACTAGAGGCAGCCGTGGAGCGTTCCTACGTTGGTCCTAGACGCCTCGTCACAGCCTGAGAAACTAACTACACCTAAAGATAGAAAGAGGAAAGCTATCTGCCCCGGAGCAGATCCCCAAAGAACATAGAAAGCCCCCAAACATGTAATGGCGGTTAGACAAGAAGAAATACTGACACAGACAGAAAATAGTATGAGCAAACATTGGGGCCCAAACTACCTAAATAGAAAAGGATAGGAAGGGCACTTACTGCAATCCAAAAAAACCCTGAAAAGCACCAACTCTACTAATTTCAAAATCACCTGAGATCACACGACCTCTACCACCTAAATTAGTTCTCTGGTCTAACAAAATCAAAACAGCAGCCACTGAAAAAACTGGAAAAAGCAAAAGTACAAACATCAGTGGCTGAACTAAACTGAGAGGGCAAAAGCCCCCGGAGGGGACCCTGAAGGCCCCCACAGAAGTGCAGGACAAAATGCAAAAATCAAGCACAAAAACAAAAAGAAGAAAATGCCTTATCTGTTAGCAGGAGATGCAGACACGACACAGCAGGCTACAAAGGAAACAAGACTCAAGGATTGAGACCAGAACAATTGATCACCGGCAACCCTGATGGGAAGGCGACTCCCTTATATAAGACCAGTCAGTAACACCTGATTCCCACTCCTCACAATCTTCACTGGACAGTCCAGTACCGCTTGTAACCACCAGAGGGAGCCTCTGCTCAGAATTCATTTCAAGTCCATTCACAACAGTGCAATATATATATATACTGGGGAAAATAAGTATTTGATATACTGATAATGTTGCAAGTTTTCCCACCTACATAGAATGGAGAGCTCTGTAATTTTTCTCGTAGGCACACTTCAACTGTGAGAGACAGAATATTAAAAAAAAATCCATAAAATCACATTGTATGTACTGTTCAGGCAATCATGCAGCGGTTTATATTTTTAAACAGGACCTTTCACCAATTTTTGCCTTATAAACTCCATATTAGCAGGACTGTATGTATAACTTTTTTTTTCTCTCCTTTGTTAAGGAGATAGGTGGCACCAAAATGACTGGCTCCTAATGTGTTAATATTTTTTTGTTATTCTGCTTGGCATTTAATTTCGGCCAGCTCCATGGGGTGTACTTTCAGTCCACTGTTACGCTGTCCAATCATAAAAATGCAATGTCCATAGGGAGGACAAAGTAGACACCCCCAATTCTGTCCTAATTGAAATGCCCATAGAAGTCAGGAGCTGTGCCCACGTCGACAATGCCTCCCTGCCTCTCTAAGGGCACAGCCACACTGATCTATGGTCCAAGATTGGAACGCAGTGCATGGACTGGCCGGCGGCTCTCCCGATCCCAGCGTGACAGCCGCATAGAAATACATGTAGCTGTCACATTCAGGTTTTAAGAGCCGCCGGCCAGTCCATGCAGTGCGTTCTGATCGCACGACGATTTATACTGCCGTCTGACTGCACCCTAACATTAATACTTCCCCTCGGCTGCTCCCACAACACTCCTCAGTTTGATGCTGTGTTCTCCTTCTCTGTGGGATTTTTTATAACAGGAAGTTCCGGGTGGGAGACATGGTCCCCTAAGACTTTACCTATGTCATGTGAGCACGCCTTTCTCCTGGCCCTTCCTGTTAGTGAAGCGCTGTGAGAGGCGGCGGATACCAGCACCAGAGTGAGGAGCCTGGCTGAAGAGCAAGGGTAAATATTACCGTTAGGGAGGGTTTTCAGTGTGGTCACAGCTCCTGACCGCAGAGGGCGTCTCGTTTAGGTCAGAACCATGGGTCTGTTTTTCCTATGTCTGGACGCTGCCTTTTTGTGATTGGACAGCATCTTAGTGGGATGAAAGCACCCGCTCACAGAGCGGACGGAAAATGAATCGCCCAGTTGAAAGATAAGCACATTAGGCATCAGAAGTTTCAGTGCCCTGTATCTCCACAAGCGGAAAAAAAGAAACAAAACCTTTTTATGACCATTCCTGCTCTGTGAATGAAATTTATAAGGCTAAAACTGGTGAACGTTCCTCTTTAAAGATATTCTGTGACAAGCCATCAGAGGAAGGAAGGGAAGCAGCACTCCAGAAAACGATCAGTGCTAAATCCAGTCTTTATTTGCCTATGGAATCACTAGTTAGCATGGACAAATAAAGTGCTACCTTTACACTGAAGTTTTTGGAGCGCTGCCTCTTTTCTAAATTTGGTCATCAATAGGTAGATGAAACAGTGAGAGAGTATTTTGCCAAAAATAGAACAGCCGACAGCTTCCCTTTTACATCGTTTCATGAAAAACTTTCTGACTTCTACAGAAGTTGGAATTGTCTTTGTGTTGTTTGAAAGGGCTGATATATAACACGGTTGCTCCATTGGTGACATGTTATGTACATCACATCTGTGCAGGAGGACTATGGAGGGGCTGGCTGTGTTATACAGCAGCGTTATCCGTTACTCCATTGGTGACATGTTATGTACATCACATCTGTGCAGGAGGACTATGGAGGGGCTGACTGTGTTATACAGCAGTGTTATCCGTTACTCCATTGGTGACATGTTATGTACATCACATCTGTGCAGGAGGACTATGGAGGGGCTGGCTGTGTTATACAGCAGTGTTATCCGTTACTCCATTGGTTACATGTTATGTACATCACATCTGTGCAAGAGGACTATGGAGGGGCTGGCTGTGTTATACAGCAGCGTTATCCGTTATTCCATTGGTGACATGTTATGTACATCACATCTGTGCAGGAGGACTATGGAGGGGCTGGCTGTGTTATACAGCAGTGTTATCCGTTACTCCATTGGTTACATGTTATGTACATCACATCTGTGCAAGAGGACTATGGAGGGGCTGGCTGTGTTATACAGCAGCGTTATCCGTTATTCCATTGGTGACATGTTATGTACATCACATCTGTGTAGGAGGACTATGGAGGAGCTGGCTGTGTTATACAGCAGCGTTATCCGTTACTCCATTGGTGACATGTTATGTACATCACATCTGTGCAGGAGGACTATGGAGGGGCTGGCTGTGTTATACAGCAGTGTTATCCGTTACTCCATTGGTTACATGTTATGTACATCACATCTGTGCAGGAGGACTATGGAGGGGCTGGCTGTGTTATACAGCAGTGTTATCCGTTACTCCATTGGTGACATGTTATGTACATCACATCTGTGCAGGAGGACTATGGAGGAGCTGGCTGTGTTATACAGCAGTGTTATCCGTTACTCCATTGGTAACATGTTATGTACATCACATCTGTGCAGGAGGACTACGGAGGGGCTGGCTGTGTTATACAGCAGTGCTATCCGTTACTCCATTGGTGACATGTTATGTGCATCACATCTGTGCAGGAGGACTATGGAGGGGCTGGCTGTGTTATACAGCAGTGTTATCCGTTACTCCATTGGTGACATGTTATGTACATCACATCTGTGCAAGAGGACTATGGAGGGGCTGGCTGTGTTATACAGCAGTGCTATCCGTTACTCCATTGGTGACATGTTATGTACATCACATTTGTGCAGGAGGACTATGGAGGGTCTGGCTGTGTTATACAGCAGTGTTATCCGTTACTCCATTGGTGACATGTTATGTACATCACATCTGTGCAGGAGGACTATGGAGGAGCAGGCTGTGTTATACAGCAGTGCTATCCATTACTCCATTGGTGACATGTTATGTGCATCACATTTGTGCAGAAGGACTATGGAGGGGCTGGCTGTGTTATACAGCAGTGCTATCCATTACTCCATTGGTGACATGTTATGTGCATCACATTTGTGCAGGAGGACTATGGAGGGGCTGGCTGTGTTATACAGCAGTGTTATCCGTTACTCCATTGGTGACATGTTATGTGCATCACATTTGTGCAGGAGGACTATGGAGGAGCTGGCTGTGTTATACAGCAGTGTTATCCGTTATTCCATTGGTGACATGTTATGTACATCACATCTGTGCAGGAGGTCTATGGAGGGGCTGGCTGTGTTATACAGCAGTGCTATCCGTTACTCCATTGGTGACATGTTATGTGCATCACATCTGTGCAGGAGGACTATGGAGGGGCTGGCTGTGTTATACAGCAGTGTTATCCGTTATTCTATTGGTGACATGTTATGTACATCACATCTGTGTAGGAGGACTATGGAGGAGCTGGCTGTGTTATACAGCAGTGTTATCCGTTATTCCATTGGTGACATGTTATGTACATCACATCTGTGCAGGAGGACTATGGAGGAGCTGGCTGTGTTATACAGCAGTGTTATCCGTTATTCCATTGGTGACATGTTATGTACATCACATCTGTGTAGGAGGACTATGGAGGAGTTGGCTGTGTTATACAGCAGTGTTATCCGTTATTCCATTGGTGACATGTTATGTACATCACATCTGTGCAGGAGGTCTATGGATGGG
>JARQOD010000002.1:551007101-551106363 GCA_033576555.1 Oophaga sylvatica | reverse complement strand
AGTGGGTAGCAATACTCCGAACCTGGGGGAAAGCGATCCCCCACGGCCAAAAAAACTGTGCAAATCCATTGAGAGAAAAAAAAAATCCCCCAGCACCAAGATACAGGGGGAAAAAATGCAACAAACAGAAAAAAATCTCTGAAACTCTGACAACCTTTTTTCTTTCACAATATTTTTTCCCTTCTGTGATACCTACTTTTTTTCATTTTTTAGGCCGGTGATACTGTTATGTTTGGGTAGTGAGGAGTGAGGTAAAAAAGGCAAACCGAGCGTTGGAATCTATGAGATTGCAGTACCTGCTAACCCACAACTGAGGCAGCCGTGGAGCGTTCCTACGTTGGTCCTAGAGCCTCGCACCCCTGAGAAATAACTACACCTAAAGATAGAAAGAGGAAAGCTATTCCCCCGGAGCAGACCCCCAAAAAACATAAAAAACCCCCCAAACATGAATGGCGGTTAGCAAGAAAAAAATATGACACGACGAAAATAGTTGGAAAAACATTGGGGCCCAAACCCAAAAAGAAAAGGATGGGAAGGGCACTTACTGAAATCCAAAAAAAACCCTGAAAAGCACCAACTTTTTTCTAATTTCAAAATAACCGAGTCACCGACCTCTACCACAAATTTTGTTCTCTGGTCTAAAAAAATCAAAACAGCAGCCACTGAAAAACTGGAAAAAAAAATACAAAATCAGGGTGAACAAAACTGAGGGGCAAAACCCCCCGGAGGGGCCCTGAAGGCCCCCACGAAGTGAGGAAAAATGCAAAAATAAAAGCAAAAAAAAAAAAGAAGAAAATGCCTTATTGTTAGCAGGAGATGCAGACACGACACAGCGGGCTAAAAGGGAAACAAGACTCAAGGATTGAGCCCCGAACAATTGATCCCCGGCAACCCTGATGGGAAGGCGCCCTTAAAAGAAGGTTGTTTTTAATTTAGGGGGGAGTACCGCTTGTAAACCCCAGAGGGGGCCCTTTCTAGAATTCATTTCAAGTCCCTTCAAACAGTGCAATATATATTTTATGGGGAAAAAAAGTATTTGATTTGTAATGTTGAAGTTTCCCACCTACAAAGAAAGGAGAGCTCTGTTTTTTCTCGAGGCACCTTAACTGTGAGAGACAGAAAATTAAAAAAAAACCATAAAAAACATTGTATGTATGTTCAGGCAATATGCGCGGTTTTTATTTTTAAAAAAGGGCTTTTTACCAATTTTTGCCTTATAAATCCTATTAGCAGGACTGTTGTATAACTTTTTTTTTCTCTCTTTTTTAAGGGGTAGGGGGGACCAAAAAGTTTGGGTCCCAAAATGTTTAAAATTTTTTTTTTTATTCTGCTTGGCATTTTTTTTGGCCAGCTCATGGGGGGTACTTTCGTCCCTGTTCGCTGTCCAATCAAAAAATAAAAGTCCTAGGGAGGACAAAGTAGACACCCCCAATTTGCCAAAATTAAAAATGCCATAGAAGTCAGGAGCTGTGCCCCGGGGGACAAGCCTCCCCCTCTTTAGGGCACAGCCACTGATCTATGGTCCAAGTTGGAACGCAGTGCGGACTGGCCGGCGGCTCTCCCGATCCCAGCGTGACAGCCGATTAAAAAATGTAGCTGTCCATTCGGTTTTAAGAGCCGCCGGCCAGCCCTTTGCAGTGCGTTCTGTCGCCGACGATTTATCCCTGCCGTCTGACTGCACCCTAACATTAATATTCCCCTCGGCTGCCCCACAACACTCCTCGTTTGATGCTGTGTTCTCCTTCTCTGTGGGATTTTTTATTAAAGGAAGTTCCGGGTGGGAGACATGGTCCCTAAGACTTTCCTATGTCATGTGAGCACGCCTTTTCTGGCCCTTCCTGTTAGTGAAGCGCTGTGAGAGGGGCGGTACCAGCACCAGAGTGAGGGCCCGGTGAAGAGAAGGTAAATTTTAAACCGTTAGGGAGGGTTTTCAGTGTGGTCACAGTCCTGCCCGCAGAGGCGTCTCGTTTAGGTCAGAAAATGGGTGTTTTTTTCCTATGTCTGGACGCTGCCTTTTTGGATTGGGCATCTTAGTGGATGAAAGCCCCCGCTACAGAGGGACGGAAAATGAATGCCCAGTTGAAAGATAAGCACATTAGGCATCAGAAGTTTCGTCCCCTGTATCTCCACAAGCGGAAAAAAAGAAACAAAACCTTTTTATGACCATCCTGCTCTGTGAATGAAATTTATAAGGCTAAAACTGGTGAATTCTCTTTAAAGAAATTCTGTGACAACCCATCAGAGGAGGGAAAGGGGAAAGCAGCACTCCAAAAAACGATCGTGCTAAATCCAGTTTTATTTGCCTAGGAATCATAGTTAGCATGGACAAATGTGCACCTTTACATGAATTTTTTTGAGCGCGCCTCTTTTTAATTTGGTCATCAATAGGTAGATTTAAACAGTGAGGAGTATTTTTCCAAAAATAGAAAGCGACAGCTTCCCTTTTAATCGTTTTTATGAAAACTTCTGAAATTCTACAGAAGTTGGAATTGTCTTTGTGTTGTTTGAAAGGGCTGATATATAACCCCGGTTGCTCCATTGGGGGACATGTTTGTACATCACATCTGTGCAGGAGGACTATGGAGGGGCTGGCTGTGTTATACAGCAGCGTTATCCGTTACTCCATTGGTGACATGTTTGTAAAACACATCTGTGCAGGAGGACTATGGAGGGGGACTGTGTTATACAGCAGTGTTATCGTTACTTCCATTGGTGACATGTTTTTGTACATCACATCTGTGCAGGAGGACTATGGAGGGGTGGCTGTGTTATACAGCAGTTGTTATCCGTTTCTCCATTGGTTACATGTTATGTACATCACATCTGTGCAAGAGGACTATGGAGGGGCTGGCTGTGTTTACAGCAGCGTTATCGTTATTCCATTGGTGACATGTTATGTACATCACATCTGTGCAGGAGGACTATGGGAGGGGCTGGCTGTGTTATTACAGCAGTGTTATCCGTTACTCCATTGGTTACATGTTATGTCATCACATCTGTGCAAGAGGACTATGGAGGGGCTGGCTGTGTTATACAGCAGCGTTATCCCTTATTCCATTGGTGACATGTTATGTTTCATCAACTGTGTAGGAGGACTATGGGGAGCTGGCTGTTTTTATACAGCAGCGTTATCCGTTACTCCATTGGTGACATGTTATGTAAATCACATCTGTGCAGGAGGACTTGGAGGGCTGGCTGTGTTTTACAGCAGTGGTTATCCGTTACTCCATTTGGGTTTCTGTTATGTACATCACATCTGTGCGGAGGACTATGGGGGGCTGGCTGTGTTATACAGCAGTGTTATCCGTTACTCCATGGTGACATGTTATGTACATCACATCTGTGCAGGAGGACTATGGAGGAGCTGGCTGTGGTTTTACAGCAGTGTTATCCGTTACTCCATTGGTAACATGT
The DNA here is from genome assembly GCA_033576555.1 of Oophaga sylvatica. Lineage (NCBI taxonomy): Eukaryota > Metazoa > Chordata > Amphibia > Anura > Dendrobatidae > Oophaga > Oophaga sylvatica. The sequence continues at coordinate 551,102,949 of JARQOD010000002.1, read as the reverse complement.
TTGTACACAATCTGTGCGGAGGACTACGGAGGGGCTGGCTGTGTTATACAGCAGTGCTATCCGTTACTTTCCCTTGGTGACATGTTATGTGCTCACATCTGTGCAGGAGGATATGGAGGGGCTGGGTGTGTTATACAGCAGTGTTATCCGTTTTTCTCCCTTGGTGACATGTTATGTACATCACATCTGTGCAAGAGGATATGGAGGGGTGGCTGTGTTATACAGCAGTGCTACCGTTACTCCATTGGTGACATGTTTTGTACATCAATTGTGCAGGAGGACTATGGAGGGTCGGGGTGTGTTTACAGCAGTTTTATCCGTTACTCCATTGGTGACATGTTATGTACATCACATCTGTGCAGGAGGACTATGGAGGGCAGGCGTGTTATACAGCAGTGCTATCCATTACTCCATTGGTGACATGTTATGGGCATCACATTTGTGCAGAGGACATGGAGGGGCTGGTGTGTTATACAGCAGTGTATCCATTACTCCATTGGTGACATGTTTTTGTGCATCACATTTGTGCAGGAGGACTATGGAGGGCTGGCTGTGTTTCAGCAGTGTTATCCGTTACCCCCATTTTGGGGACTTTTTATGTGCATCACATTTGTGCAGGAGGACTATGGAGGAGCTGGCTGTGTTATACAGCAGTGTTATCCGTTATTCCATTGGTGACAGTTTTTGTACATCACATCTGTGCAGGAGGACTATGGAGGAGCTGGCTGTGTTATACAGCAGTGTTATCCGTTATCCATTGGTGACATGTTATGTACATCACATCTGTGTAGGAGGACTATGGAGGAGCTGGCTGTGTTATACAGCAGTGTTATCCGTTATTCCTTGGTGACATGTTTGTACATCACATCTGTGCAGGAGGACTATGGAGGGCTGGCTGTGTTATACAGCAGTGTTATCCGTTACTCCATTGGTGACATGTTATGTCATCACATCTGTGCAGGAGGACTATGGAGGGTGGCTGTGTTATACAGCAGTGTTATCCGTTATTCCATTGGTGACATGTTATGTACATCACATCTGTGCAGGAGGACTATGGATGGGCTGGCTGTGTTATACAGCAGTGTATCCGTTACTCCATTGGTGACATGTTATGTGCATCACATCTGTGCAGGAGGACTATGGAGGGCTGGCTGTGTTATACAGCAGTGTTTATCCGTTATTCCATTGGTGACATGTTATGTACATCACATCTGTGCAGGAGGACTATGGAGGGCTGGCTGTGTTATACAGCAGTGCTATCCGTTACTCCATTGGTGAATGTTATGTACATCACATCTGTGCAGAGGACTATGGAGGGTCTGGCTGTGTTATACAGCAGTGTTATCCGTTACTCCATTGGTGACATGTTATGTACATCACATCTGTGCAGGAGGACTATGGAGGGTCTGGCTGTGTTATACAGCAGTGTTATCGTTACTTCCATTGGTGACATGTTATGTACATCACATCTGTGCAGGAGGACTATGGAGGGCTGGCTGTGTTATACAGCAGTGTTATCCGTTACTCCATTGGTGACATGTTATGTACATCACATCTGTGCAGGAGGACTATGGAGGGCTGGCTGTGTTATACAGCAGTGTTATCGTTACTCCATTGGTGACATGTTATGTACATCACATCTGTGCAGGAGGACTATGAGGAGCGGCTGTGTTATACAGCAGTGTTATCCGTTACTCCATTGGTGACATGTTATGTACATCACATCTGTGCAGGAGGACTATGGAGGAGCATGGCTGTGTTATATAGCAGTGCTATCCATTACTCCATTGGTGACATGTTATGTGCATCACATTGTGCAGGAGGACTATGGAGGGGCTGGCTGTGTTATACAGCAGTGCTATCCTTACTCCATTGGTGACATGTTATGTGCATCACATTTGTGCAGGAGGACTATTGAGGGGCTGGCTGTGTTATACAGCAGTGTTATCCGTTACTCCATTGGTGACATGTTATGTGCATCACATTGTGCAGAGGACTATGGAGGGCTGGCTGTGTTATACAGCAGTGTTATCCGTTATTCCATTGGTGACATGTTATGTACATCACATCTGTGCAGGAGGTCTATGGAGGGGCTGGCTGTGTTATACAGCATGTGCTATCCGTTACTCCATTGGTGACATGTTATGTGCATCACATCTGTGCAGGAGGACTATGGAGGGCTGGCTGTGTTATACAGCAGTGTTATCCGTTATTCTATTGGTGACATGTTATGTACATCACATCTGTGTAGGAGGACTATGGAGGAGCTGGCTGTGTTATACAGCAGTGTTATCCGTTATTCCATTGGTGACATGTTATGTACATCACATCTGTGCAGGAGGACTATGGAGGAGCTGGCTGTGTTATACAGCAGTGTTATCCGTTATTCCATTGGTGACATGTTATGTACATCACATCTGTGTAGGAGGACTATGGAGGAGCTGGCTGTGTTATACAGCAGTGCTATCCGTTACTCCATTGGTGACATGTTATGTGCATCACATCTGTGCAGGAGGTCTATGGATGGGCTGGCTGTGTTATACAGCAGTGTTATCCGTTATTCCATTGGTGACATGTTATGTACATCACATCTGTGCAGGAGGACTATGGAGGGGCTGGCTGTGTTATACAGCAGTGTTATCCGTTATTCCATTGGTGACATGTTATGTACATCACATCTGTGCAGGAGGACTATGGAGGAGCTGGCTGTGTTATACAGCAGTGCTATCCGTTACTCCATTGGTGACATGTTATGTACATCACATCTGTGCAGGAGGACTATGGAGGGTCTGGCTGTGTTATACAGCAGTGTTATCTGTTACTTTATTGGTGATATGTTTTGTACATCACATCTGTGCAGGAGGACTATGGAGGGTCTGGCTGTGTTATACAGCAGTGTTATCCGTTACTCCATTGGTGACATGTTATGTGCATCACATCTGTGCAGGAGGACTATGGAGGGGCTGGCTGTGTTATACAGCAGTGTTATCCGTTACTCCATTGGTGACATGTTATGTACATCACATCTCTGCAGGAGGACTATGGAGGGGCTGGCTGTGTTATACAGCAGTGTTATCTGTTACTTTATTGGTGACATGTTATGTATATCACATCTGTGCAGGAGGACTATGGAGTGGCTGGCTGTGTTTTACAGCAGTGTTATCTGTTACTTTATTGGTGACATGTTTTGTACATCACATCTGTGCAGGAGGACTATGGAGGGGCTGGCTGTGTTATATAGCAGTGTTATCCGTTAAGACGCCACAGCCAGTAGCTGCTGCGGCCTCTAAACGGTCAAATAGATGTAGCATACATCTAATCTACAGCTTTCAGCTATATGCAGTGCTATAAGCAATAAATGGAGCGGTGGTGGGCATGATTAACTACTTAATTTTGATCTGGCACTGCTAAGCTTCGTTCTCTTGGTCGGTGGCTGTCCTCTTGGTGGGAACCCTGGAGATCAGCAAGATATCAGCTATCCTATGGATAGGTGGCAACTTGATGTCTTGGTACACCCCCTACCTACTCTCTGGACAGCAAAATAATTTGCATGTAGTGTTTTCAATCGTACATGGTAGATCAAGTTCCGGTTGAGTTAGCTACCTGAATCTTCTCTTGTCAAGATGCCGCAATGGAAGAGCGTCTGATAGGTTATACTTCAGTGGTCCGGCTTGAAAGATGAAAGTGAATATTTACTCTGATACATTACAGGTTTTGTGGTTTGTTTCTGGGTATTACCAATGTAGCACTAACATCTTGTCTGATCGATGCTTCTATTTAAGAATGTCAATGTCCATATTCAGGACCGGGTTGAAGTACAGTCAGACAGCGACACAATGTCTTTGTACGACTAACTTTAGTCTGTCTCGTGTTTTCTGAATTTCCATAGAAATTATGAAATAGGAAGAAAATCACTCACAATTTAGTGCTGTGTTGGAACCAGGGACAAACTTAGAAAAAAGTATTTCCCATTAGCTCTTGCAGGAAGATTGTAATTTGAATTATTTATTAGTGTGGTAGCTGTGAACGATGATCTCTTGAAACGTTGGTATTCTCTAGAAAGTCATCATTATGGTCCCTGTAGTGAACAATAGGTGTTTCTTCACATCGTTGTTGCATGCACCCTATATCACTATCAGAACCATCCATGACCTAGTATTATCTCTAACCTCGTAACAGTGATGTCATTTGTCTTTGCATCCTTCATGTTAGTATTACATTCTGCCTGCATTGATTTGACACAAGCTGCATTACATTTATAAGGGCCTCGCTTCCCCATCAATCATACAGAAACATAATGTCATCAGTGTAACAACTTTCCTATTAAAACAACATTCCAGGTCAATGGTTAATGCAGAGTAATGGATTTGTGATTTATGCAGAGAAGTTTTAATCCTCTTGGTTCCAGCCAATGCAGTGTGGCTTCCACATTGTTTGTTAATCCGAGAGGACAAACCGTTGTGGCGGTGCAGTAATACTCAGCTCCACAAATGGTTGTTGGCCAGCAGGAGCTGCGCAGGCTGGTGACTCCCGCCATGTGGCTGTATTTGAAACTTTTTCTAAGCTCCTGTAGCAAAATAGGATTAGAAGTATCGTCACAGGAGGGTCTGCCATGCCTGTCTGGTACTGACTCACAAAATGCAGCCTTACAGAAAGGCGGAATTTAGCTCTCCTCACAAGAAATTCCTGAAAGTCTATCATGTAAGTTTATGCTGTCCCTCGAGATGCCTAGTAGACTTTTTAGAAGCTTGCCTTGTTTCAATTATTTCCTGTTGTTTTTGCACCAGCATATGCTGCAGTGCTGTACAGAGGTTACCATCACTCACATCAGCCGCTGGCAACTTTGGGGCTCACAAGCTAAAGCTGGCCATACACATTAGATAGCTGTCGGATGATCATTTGTTCGGCTAACTGAACTGTTATTTTTCCCGACTGCCCCTTACGCTGGAACACTCAGTTCACCCCAGGGTTCCAAAATGTCCAGAAATTCCTGGACAGTCGGTAAGAACATGGCACTTTTTTCCTCTGTCCATAAAAAAAAATTGTGATGGGATTTTTTTGAAGCTGAAAATACTTGTACAGATTTTTATCACTGTATTTATCAGCATTTTACAGTTCATAGTGAATGAGGCTGATGTCTTCTTATATGACTTATCACTTATCCTAACGATTTATTATGATCATCTAAGGGTGTGTTTCCACGGTCAGGAAACACTCAGTAATTGCTGCGTGTTTGACGCTGTGCGCTGGCGCAGCGTCAAACACGCAGCGTCCAGATGTTACAGCATAGTGGAGGGGATTTCAAGAAATCCCGTCTCCACTATGCTTAAAAACACGCAGGCGGCAGACCTGCGTTAACGGACATGCTGTGCGTCTTTTTAGACCGCAGCATGTCCTATTGTTGGAAATAACACAGGCCTGTGTAGCGCTGCGGTCATTCCGGATGTGTTCAATGAGCACATCCGGATTGACAGCGCGTTCACTAGGGGGTGGGGCTGGGCGGAGCAGACTTTCCGCTCCGTCCAAAGCACTGTGTTTCCTGATCATGGAAACACAGCCTTAGGGTGTGTTTCCACGGTCAGGAAACACTCAGTAATTGCTGTGTGTTTGACGCTGTGCGCTGGCGCAGCGTCAAACACGCAGCGTCCAGATGTTACAGCATAGTGGAGGGAATTTCAAGAAATCCCGTCTCCACTATGCTTAAAAACACGCAGGCGGCAGACCTGCGTTAACGGACATGCTGTGCGTATTTTTAGACTGCAGCATGTCCTATTGTTGGAAATAACACAGGCCTGTGTAGCACTGCGGTCATTCCGGATGTGTTCAATGAGCACATCCGGATTCACCGCGCGTTCACTAGGGGGCGAGGCTTTGGGCGGAGCGGACTTTCCGCTCTGTCCAAAGCGCTGTGTTTCCTAATCATGGAAACACAGCCTTATATGTCCGAAAAAAAGGTTGTCTGTCCATGATTTTTTTAAAAGCTGTCCATAAAAGATAAAAAATCAAGTCGGCAACCCTGTTCATCTCATCCTAATGTCCTGTGACACAATATGGATGGATAGTCAGGAGGCCCCATGCACCTTAAATCAGGGGTGGGGAACCTTTTCTCTGCCAAGGGCCATTAGGGTATTTAGACTATTCCTCGGGAGCCGTACAAAATTATCAACTTAAAAATGACCCTACTATAGTTCGTCAAATATTTCATTAACTCGCCCCTAGTGTGATGACTGGAATTGCTTTTCTTTTGTGTGTCTGTGATGTTAGGTGTTATGGATGATGTTGCTACTCGTAACTACTTTTCCAGATTTTGTCGGTCCGGATCACAGTCTAGTCTTTACGATGTTAAGTCCTGTAAAGAACTTGCAGCAGTAAGTCGTACCGAACACAGATATATATTACACTGCAGGTCTCCTCAAAGTAGGAAATTCATCACTGCTTACGTTACATTTATAGAGCTCAACAGTAGGAGATCTGAAGTGTAAATCACATAGGGGACACTGAGACTGCTGTATACACATCACATAGCAGATAGAGAGCTGTATATACAACACATAGCAGACATTGAGACTGCTGTACACATCATATAGGGGACACTGAGATTGCTGTATACACATCACATTGGAGACACATAGCTGTATACCCATCACATAGGAGACACTGAGACTGCTGTATACACATCACATAGGAGACACTGAGACTGCTGTATACACATCACATAGGAGATACTGAGACTGCTGTATACACATCACATAGGAGACAGAGAGCTGTATACATCACATGTGAGACAGAGACTGCTGTATACATCACATAGGAGACACCAAGACTGCCGTATAGATCCCATAAGAGTCACCAAGACTGCCATATACATCACATAGGAGACACTGAGACTGCTGTATATATCACATATGATACACCGAGACTGCTGTATATACATCACAGAAGACATGGGCTGCTGCATAAGCATCACAGGAGACATGGGGCTGCGGCATTTATATCACAGTAGACATGGGGCTGTGATATATACATCACAGGAGATATGGGGAAGCTTTTAATACATCACAGAAGGCAAGGCGCTAGGGCATATACATCACGGTAGACATGGGGCTGCGGCATATATATCACGGAGACATGGGGTTGCAATATATACATCACAGGAGATATGGGGCAGCTTTATATACATCACAGAAGGCAAGGAGCTAGGGCATATACATCACTGTAGACATGGGGCTGCGGTATATTCATCACAGGAGACATGGGGCTAGGGCATATACATCACAGGAGATGCTTGGGCTGCGGTATAGACATCACAGTAGACACTGGGACTGCAGTATAGACATCATAGGAGATATGTGGCACTGGTCAGCATCATGATGTAATCTTTCATTGCATGCGCCACAGTATTGAGTAGTAAACCCTGAGTGCATGTGCTTGCAGAGTAAGAAGAAATTAAAGGGCCGGCAGCCATCAAAACATTGCTGCCGGCCCAAGTACTGCAGTTCCCTGGAATCTGCCCTTGGGCCTAGAAAAGGACCGCAGGACTCCCACCTCTGCCTTAAATGATCAACTGATCCCATGGATCAATACACTCATCTCTAGTCCAAACCGTCATGAATGCAGCAGACAGTCCTGGATTTATGTCTGTACCCTGCAGTCTCTGCTAATTGTCCCTCACTGCCACCACTCTTTAAAAATGCTAGACAATAGTAAAAGGCTGGATAGTCAAATGAAGGTCATGGTTTTAATTTCTCTTTTTGCTGTGCTGGCAAGTCTGTATTACATTGTAGCAAAAGCACTAAGTCACAAATCAAAATCAGAAGTACAAACCTTCTGGTATGAATGTAACACAGACAGTGGAGAAAGGCTTCACATGATTCTATTTCATGGTCCATATACAGACTACTGTATATTGCCCAGTCTGGTGGTCGATCTCCCAACACAAACCTATGGATCTGGAACAGCTGTGAAGCTGAGCTGCGGTTCTTGGGAATGACCACTACAGAGGGATCTGTTCTGTATCATTGTTGGAGCCAAAAATTGCTGACTGTTAGGTGAGCTAGGAGTCGGACACCCACCGATTTGATATGATACTTATCCCAAGGATAGGTCATCAGGATTTTAAGGCAGGACAACCGTTATAAGCTTGATAAAAATCACAGAAAATGAAAAAAGTTCCCATACTGTCTGGCAACTTATGCACCATTGGCAATCCTGCCGGAAGACAAAAGATTTCCTTTATGGTACCCTTCTTGCTTTCTCAGCTGCAGCATTTTGCAAGTTCCAGAGTTTTGAGTGTCCAAAAGATGCATTGGGTGTAGTGATGAGCGAGTATACTCGTTGCTCGGGTGTCCTCCGAGTATATTGGCGTGCTCGGAGATTTAGTTGCCGCAGCTGCATGATTTATGGCTTCTGGACAGCCTGAATACATGTGAGGAATGCCTGTTTGTTAGGGAATCCACACATGTATTCAGGCTGTCTAGGAGCTTCATCGACAAAAACTAAATCTCCGAACACGCCAAAATACTCGGTGGACACCTGAGCATGCTCTGGAAAACCCGAGTAACTAGTATACTCGCTCATCACTAATTGGATGCATTGTGGAAAGTCTGCACCATTCTTCCCGCCACCACTCCAATTCCTTAGGGAAAAACAACACCAATAACATTGGGGCTGTGCACTTTTCAGCTCTATATTCGCCTCCCCTTAACTGCTGTAAGCTATGCCAGCTCTGATGTCAGTGCTGTGATGACAATGCTGACATCGTCGGTCTATCCCATGGCATAGTAGAGGCATCGGAAATGTAGGTGAGGCACATTTCACAATGATCCACAGTAGTGACCAGTTTTTACAGTTAGAAAGGCGCCCCAGAACTTGCCAACTGCATCAACGGAGAAAACAAGGTGGGCGCCTAGTATAGTGACTATATATCAGGTGTGTATACTTTTATGTCTGTGCTGTCAGGTCGCTGTAACCTATTTATGATTAACCTACCGAAATTGCCTAGTGCCCTTGACTTTTTGTAGAATACAGCTCACAACATTACTGTTTAGACCTGCTAATTACAAAACTTGGAATACATGTAATTTACAAGTTAATAAATCAGTGTCCTGCAAAGTGTTGAGAAAACATAGCAAAAATTATGTTCTTGGTGAATACCATTTTTTTGTATTATTTTGCCAGAAAATCAATTTATTGTATTAAGTGTTTCCTGTGACTTTATCAAATACAAAGCAGATCTGTTTAAAGGGAATCTGTCACCCTAAATTGGCGGGATATTTAAATGATGGCAGTCAGGTCAGATGGGCGGTGTTTTGGGTACTTGCCTTAACATGTTGTTCGCCGCTGTCTCCATTATTTCTGGGAATTGTAGTCGTTACGTTCCATATAACGCGCCTGCGCATTGCAATCTGCGGACAAAGCATACTGCGCGTGCGCAATTCAAGATTGCAATGTGCAGGCGCGTTATATGGAGGGCAACGACTACAATTCCCAGAAATAATGGAGACAGCGGCGAACAACATGTTAAGGCAAGTACCCAAAACACCGCCCATCTGACCTGACTGCCATCATTTAAATATCCAGCCAATTTAGGGTGACAGATTCCCTTTAAGTAGAGGACATATTATTGTGTAAACCGAGGTAGCATCTGCGAGGCTGAATCCCATCACTGACGTTTGGTGCCATGTGTACATAACATAGGATTTGCGGTACAGAATCAGATGCTTTGTTATGGTCACTGAGGAGCCGGTGTGCACGTTGCGATCAGAATCAGTGTGACGACTAATGTCTGTGTATTCAGTGGAGCACACACTTTATGGGGGCTGTTTATGGAGCTTGTCATACCTTCAAATGTACTTGTTATAATGGTTTTATTACAACTAACCTTTTTTCCAGAGCAGTTTAGGAAATGATTGACAAACTGGTTATGATAATGTTCCTCATTTTTTGTCTATACTACTTATTATTTATACAAATATAAGCCCTATATACTGTGCATACCTTCACAGTTGAAAAAGATCCAAAAGCACCTCTGACACTCTGACATGCATTATGGCTTCTTTGTTTTAGAGACAAGTGATAATCATATCAATTGGATTATTGCCTATCAGTAAGTAGGAAATATCTTAGGGCACTACTTGTTTTGGTGGGAAACTCCTTTAAGGCTAAGTTTAGACATCCGTGAAACTCAATCCATGTTTGGAACATCATTACTGCTAACATACCATGAAATCTGGCCTTCACCAACACTGTCTGATGACAAATGCACATCTAGCAGGATGCAGCGGGCCTCCACTAATAAAGGCAGAGTGCAGCACAGGTGCAAACTACTGATAAAAACAGCCACCCCAACACCTAATATGGAGGGGTTAACTGCCTAGTAGAAAAAATGCACATTGATACGGCTTGCATAGGACACCAGTCACACAGATAAATGTGAAGCACAGTGTCTGACTTGCAACCTATTACTAACACCCTCGTATTAAGAGGCGGGCTGCTCAGCACGATAATATGCAACACACAGGGGGACAGACACCCTAACTATGCCAACCAAAAGAGGCCTAGCCACATCCTGCAAAAAAAAAAAAAATATGCAAAAAATTCAATGCATATGATAAATACATTAAAAGGGGTATTGGTTACTATTTTGGCCAAGATAGATAAGCTTGCAACCCACGACAAGGGTCCCCAATTTCTTGCAAGTCACTACTCTAACATCAAAACAAGTAACATAAAAAATCAAAAACAGCTAACAAACCATGAAATCTGGCCTTCACCAACACTGTCTGATGACAAATGCACATCTAGCAGGATGCAGCAGGCCTCCACAAATAAAGGCAGAGTGCCGCACAGGTGCAAACTACTGATAAAACAGCCACCCCAACACCTAATATGGAGGGGTTAACTGCCTAGTAGTTGGCATAGTTAGGGTGTCTGTCCCCTGTGTGTTGCATATTATCATGCTGAGCAGCCCGCCTCTTAATACGAGGGCGTTAGTAATAGGTTGCAAGTCAGACACTGTGCTTCACATTTATCTGTGTGACTGGCGTCCTATGCAAGCCGTATCAATGTGCATTTTTTCTACTAGGCAGTTAACCCCTCCATATTAGGTGTTGGGGTGGCTGTTTTTATCAGTAGTTTGCACCTGTGCTGCACTCTGCCTTTATTAGTGGACGCCCGCTGCATCCTGCTAGATGTGCATTTGTCATCAGACAGTGTTGGTGAAGGCCAGATTTCATGGTATGTTAGCTGTTTTTGATTTTTTATGTTACTTGAACATCATTACTGGGCTGACTCTGGGTCGCCGAAACCAAACTCAACAGCCCTATTGTAAGGGGAGTGGTGGAATCACTTCTGTGGTCCAAGGAGAGCCTGGAGGAGCGTAACTAGGTGAACACCCGACTGTTCACTAGAGACCCTGCTGGGTTAGAATGGTCTCCAGGTGCTACACCAGGACAGACCACAGACGCATGGCAGCTGACACCCAAGGGGCAGGAAGCTGGAAGGGCCCATGTGCTGGTAAGAACACTGGTATAAAGGCAGTCACTGGTAGGTGCAAGCTGATACGGCTGGTATTCAGGTAGGCACTGACGGGTGCAGGCTGATACGGCTGATATACCAGTGAGCACAGCAAGTGCAGGCTGATACGACAGGTATATAGGTGAGCATGGCAGGTACAGGGTGGTGCGGCTGGTGTACAGGTAAGCACGGCAGATGCAGGCTGGTACGGCTAATATACAGGTGGGCAAGGTAAGTGCAGGCAGGTACAGCAAGCACTGCTGGTATACAGGCAGGTACAGGCAGCTACTGAAAGACAAACTAGAACAGGGGACCTGAAAAAGTATGCTAGGGTCTTTTTAGTACGGCACACCCTGTTCCTTTAAGAGTGCAGGAGCGTGCGCATGCCATAAGCACAGTGCCCAAGGACCTGCGAGCCGTGTGCAGACCCGGGCGGCGTCCCTGCCGAGAGAGGACGGAACTGTGCGAAGATACTGGCACTTGTAGGCATATGTGAAGAATATTTGAAGCTGTTTAATATGTTTGTACATCTTAACATCCTAATCCGTACATGGACCGTGTTACGCAGACGTCTGAATTTTGCCTAAGGTGTCAGTATACATAAGTGATAAGGGTCATGTTACTTTCCATAAATGTGTAATTTTTTTTTTAACCTGGCGTAAATTTTGCTGTTTCCTTGAATCTAGCAATGTGTTTTTCCCCTGAGATACAACTCTCTTCCTTCTATGTAAGGGCCCCGTCTCACATAGCGAGATCGCTGCTGAGTCACAAGTTTTGTGACGCAACAGCCATCTCAGCAGCGATCTCGCTATGTCTGACACATACCAGCGATCAGGCTCCTGCTGTGAATCGCTGGTCGTGTCAGAAATGCCTGGACTTTTTTTTGATCGCTGGTCTCCCGCTGGCAGGCACACATCGCTGCGTGTGGCAGGCAGGAGACCAGCGATCAGCTGGTAACCAAGGTACACATCGGGTTTCCAGGCGCGGGGCTGTGCCTGGAAACCCGATGTGTACGTTGGATACCAGCGCGCTGCTACAGGGGAGCTGGTAACCAAGGTACACATTGGGATTCCAGGCACCGCGCAGCGCCTGGAAACTCGATGTGTACCTTGGTTACCAGCTCCCTGCATCAGCGGGCTGGTATCCAATGTACGCTGCGGGTTACTAAGCGACGTTACCCGCAGTGTCGCTGTCCTGATCGCTGCCTGTTTGGCAGCTCAGCAGCGATCATGTAGCGACACACCAGCGATCCTGACAAGTTCATATCGTTGTCGGGGTCGCTGGTGCGTCGCTATGTGAGACGGGGCCCTAAATCTAGTGTGGGGGTGGGGGTTTATTTCCAATAGTGTGGGGGTCATCAAAATCTCTCTCCATGGGTGTCTTCTGGATGACCAAGCCCAGTTGACTAAAAATATAAAATTTGCATACATAGAGGGCATATGTTACGGGGTTACCGCGACAGAGGAGCCAGAAGACCACGCTGTCTAATTTCTCATACTCCAGCACTGACTAGAAGCACTTCACCTTCATATTAAACGGTGTAGGATTCTTTTTAGCATTGCAGGGGTTAATCTGCTCAGTTGTGAGCTCCTAGACGCTGTCCTGCCTTAGGGTATGTATCCACGTTCCGGAATGCTGGCGTTTTGGATGCAGCGAAAAGCCCGCTCCTCCCAAAGCGCCGCCCCCTTTCTACGTGCAGTGATTCTGCAAGTGTTCATTGAACACATGCGGAATCACCGGATCTTATTCATAGACTTCATTATTTATCTTGCGGAGACTGAGCGTCTCCGCAAGATAAATAGACATGCTGCGTTCTATAAAGACACGCCGCATGTCCGGATTTGTGGGTGTGTCACCCGTGTTTTAATACGCATAGTGGAGACGGGATTTCTTCAAATCCCCTCCACTATGCTGTAACATCTGGACGCTGCGGATTAAACACTGCGGCTGAATGCAGCGTTCAATCCGCAGCTATTCCGGATGTAATCCGCACCGTGGAAACATACCCTTAGGCTCTTCACTGTTGGCTGCTCCCCTCTCCTATATAAACTGGACTCTGGCAAGCAGGCATTGCCAGAGTTAGCTTCATTGCTGCATGGTTCAGGAGTTGGTGGTGTGTTGTTTGAGAAGGCGTTTGGCGGATTTATCTAAGACTGTTGCTAGATTTTGGTTTTGGTTGTGTGCAAATCCTCTCCTTCTCCTACTTTGGATTTTCCCATCCTATACTCCCCAGTGCCTCCTTCTGTTGTTTGTAATGCATTTTTGTATGATTGATATTTTCCTTTATCCCTGTTCATATTACCTTGTTAGTCTGATGGGTGTATAGACATACACTACTATTCCCATCTTCCCTGGGTGGGGGTAGGGAACAGACTTAGGGCGGATTCAGGGATCTCGGCAAGGTATCTGGCCTCAGCATCTTCACTATTAGAAGTAATCCGGGGAGCAGGGATAGCTTGGGCACCCCTAGCGTTGGGGACAAGGAAGGAGTCTCTGGCCCCGGGATACACAACAGAGTCATGACAGTATATCTCAAGAACAGAGAACGACAGGAGAAAAAAGAACACATTCAGGAGAACAGGTAAAAGATATCTTTATGGCAACTGACAGTTAGTCTTCACATCAGTGCACTTGGTGGGTATTTCACAGTTTTGCTTATCAGGGTTGAAAGTATCACCAATATGGAAAAATTGAAAACAGACTTCACAAAAAACTATACTTGCCACCTTATCATTGAGAGAAAGATACAGGGAAGAAAGACAGGGTTCTAAGGAAAATTAAGAAAAGTCATATAAATATTTTATGTTTACATTCCTGTTCTTGAGAAAAGTTGACACACAGCTGCATGAGAAATAAGCTGCTCCCATGTATACATACAAACAGTGGAGCCAGGTGCTGAGGCTGTGGTTAACCTCTAAAATTTGTGATAAATGTAACTAGATAATAAAATCTGGGTCCCTGAGAACTTGTCATTTCAAACTTTGAATCCCCTTTATAATCTCAATTTATAGAGCAAACAAACAGCAAAATTTACCATCCTAGGGCATTCACGCAATTGAAATATGAAGAAAATAAAAAATACCATACGGGGGTGCATATAAAATATGGTAAATCTTTATTGAAAAATCATTAAAACAGACATGAGATAAAAAGAGAAACCCAATTACAAAATAAAATGAAACAAAATGCAGGTAAGATGCAATTTATGGCTACACTCCCTGACAGAAGTTATGTCGCTTATCCATGTTATGTAGATAAAGCTTATAACCTGACATTAAATTCATCCATTGGTTGTATAAATTATTCTTTTGAAAGCTGAAACCCTCCGAAATGTGGTTTAGTTTAAGAAAAAAAAAAATGGCATCAATGCAGAAATATTGATCATTTAATGGACACAGAATGGTCACATTTTGGCAAGACAAAAGTTTTGTCGCCCACAGAAAGTAATGTGATATTCAAACAAATAATTAACTTAAAATACAAATATATGTTGCATAACATTGGTGAATGAAGTTGTGGTGCTATTAGAGTCATATTTAATACAGTATTCTGTGTGACTTCCATGAGCTTGAAGGACTGCATCCATGCGGTTCAACAATGATTCATACAATTTATTAATGAAGTCATCAGAAATAGCAAAGAATGCAGTCTTACATGCCTCCCGGAGTTCATCTAGTTTTTTTGGTTTTGTCATCCAAGCTTCCTACCCCAAACATGCTCCATGATGTTCATGTCTGGTGACTGGGCTGGCCAGTCCTTGAGCACCTTGATCTTTTTTGCCTGGAGGAACTTTGTTCTAGAGATGGATGTATGTGATGGAGCACCATCCTGCTGCAGAAATTGACCCCTTTTATGATATGGAATATAAGAGGTAGCTAATACTTCTTGATATTTTAGGCTATTGATATTACCTTCCACTTTGCAAATGTTTCGTACACCCCCATACTGAATGTAACCCCAGACCATGATCTTTCCACCACCAAATTTAACTGTTTTCTGGGTGTATTTTCGATCCATACGGGCTCCAGTAGGTCTCCTGCAGTATTTGCGGTGGCTGTGGTGTAATTCTACTGAAGATTCATCAGAGAAATCCACCTTCTGCCACTTTTCCAGCGTCCATCTGTTTAGCAGGCTGTGGGACTTTGCAAATGCCACACGGTTTTTTATTTAACTTTTATTTAGTGCTGGCTTCTGGGCACTGATTCGACCATGGAGGCCATTTCGAGACAGAATCCTACAAACTGTTCTAGTTGACACAGGGATTTGAGGTGACCAGGCCTGTTGAAGCTCTGCTGCAGTGGAAGAGGGGCTTGCTTTGGATTTTCTGACCAGCAAATGTTCCTCCTGAGCAGTTGTCTTGTGGGGTCTGCCGGACCTGGGCTTGTCAAACACATTTCCAGTCTCTTCAAATCTTTTTTTAATTCTTTGTACTTGATGCTGAGAGACATTAAAGGTGCCAGCCAAATCTGCAGTGGATCTGGTCTTCAGCCTCTTGATAATCCAGGCTTTGGTCGCAGGGTGGATTTTTGCCATGTTGTGAAGTGAAGGTCTGGGGTGCTGGGTTTCTTTTTATACACACCCACTAGTTAACCGATCATTTACTGAGCACAGGTGAGGATGTAAACTAGGATTGGGTGCATTATATGACCAGGCGACAAAACTTTTGTCTTGACAAAGTCTGACCATTCTGTGTCCATTAAATGATCAATATTTCTGCATTGATGCCAATTTATTTTCTTAACCTAAACCACATTTCGGAGGGTTTCAGCTTTCAAAAGAATATTTTATACAACCAATGGATAATTTAATGTCAGGTTATAAGCTTTTATTTACATAACATGCATAAGCGACATAACTTCTGTCAGGGAGTATACAATGCTAAAGGTCTATGAATGCCTATACAATAATAAGGCCTGGGACATGTCCAAATTGATTTAAAGTAAAGTGGAAGTGCAACACAAGAATTTGTATCAATCCCTAAAAATAAGACACATAATTTATACAGAGACCTTGCCAATTAGCTGAAGCATATGCAGAAAGTATATATCGGTCAGTACACAGATACATATAGTGTGAAAAATCAAATGACATACTCAAATAGTTCACAAATAAAGTGCAAGTGCAGCACAGAAATAGTTATGCATGAATCAATATAAGTTGGGATAATAGGTTTGCACAAAGGCACGATCAGCTAACTGGAACATGGGGAAAGGGAATATGTGTAGGAACAAATAAATATATCATTAAGTAAGGGCTAAGTTGCCAGTAAATGTAAAATAAAGTTTCATCTAGCTGAGAAAAGTTACCAAAATAGAGAATACATAATCAAATGGTGACAGTCCCAGAAAAATTACCATAAATAAATATAAAAATTGAATTTCCCAGCAGTAAAAATCAGCTATGGACAAAAGGCCATATTGCAGAGATGGAGCACACCCAACCACACGAGAACACCTGACTCGCCTTTCGTCTGAGTTTCGTCCATGGTGTAATAACAAATGCACATCGGGTGTTCTGTATTTTCTGATTTGCATAAAAAAGTGTTGTTATTTTATTTTGGGGCATTCCTTGAAGGTAAAAGCAGAGTGTATAGGTCTAAAAAGCAAGTGTTAAGATGTTACCTTCTCCATTTGGCCTCCATTAGTTAGTTGTTCAGTATGTGTAAATGAAGTATAAGTGGTCAGCTATATGTAATTTGTTGCTATTTCAGAGGAGGAAGATAAAGTTTACGGGTGAGATACATTCTCAATGTGAGTTCTGTGGATCCAGAATGCTTGTGTCTTCACTGCACCAGCTCTCATGTATAAGCACAGCTTCATTCCTGAACTAATTCTCCCTTCTACAGCCCATGAGTGATTTCTCTATGGCCTCTGACACTGATTCTCACAAGTACAAGTGTATGATATTCCTCGTTTCTCCTGCTAATAATTTGGATGATTTCCTCCTTTCCTTCACTTTGATCTACTGTTTGGTTTATATAAGTTATTAAAGGATAATGTATTTACTAACAGTATATTGAACATATAGGAGTCAGAAGTATTCATGTAAGGATCACTTAGTCCGCTCTCCCTTTCCCCGCTCAGCAGTGATTGACAGCTAGTTGTTGAATAACTGCAACACAGAGGCCCGGTAATCACTGATAATCACTGAAGGGCAGGTAGAGTTAGGGCAAGCGCCAACTCTTAAATACATTGGGCTCATAGCTATGTGTCCAGATTACTGTTTGCCTCCTCTTAGCAAACCTGCATGGCATATTTTTGTGCTGATTTGTCTAATAAGAGGGCAAAACAGCCAGTATTAGAAAGTTGAAATTTTCCATTTAGAATGCAAATAACCAATAGAAGAAAAAGTTCCAGTTCTAAAGAAAATGTAATCTTTATGGAGGTGTTATGCTCCTAAAGATTTACAGTTCGCTCCAGAACGGAGGCTTATAAGACTGGAATATACTGGAATTTTACTGTAAGTTATATCTAAACAATCAGTACGATTTATCAAACCTTTTATGCAGAAGAAGCTTTGAAAAGTCATAAAATCATAAAATTTTGGGTCAACTCAAGGCTGTGCTAAAATGTTGCAGCTTTTGGCATTTTCACGCCATTTTCACCCGACTCTGACAAAGTGCTACATCACAAATGTTACTCCATCCCCTGATGTGTACGCCACTTCACCCCTCACCTAATTAGGAGGCATGCACCATTTTATGAATCAGGAGTCTCGCACTTCATCATGCCCCCTCATCAAGACGAGCATGAATATCGCCGGTCTTAATCAATTGGGGCCTAAATATTTTGGGATTTATTTTTCTCGCCACTAGATTACACATTACAGATGTCTTTGATGGGCCTTCATAACTTGCAGATACTGCTATAGGCTCACGTATGATATGATCTGCACTATCCTGGTGACTGCTGGGAGCACTTGGAGAATTCTCTAGTTTTTTTTACCATTTTGTTGTGATAATTTAGTAAATAAATTATGTTAGTGAAGTGATTATAAAGTTTAGCCAGTGTATTTGCTTTTTGCCTGGATCGTTTTTTCTCCATAGGCAAATGGTAATGTTGAAATGGAGCCCTTCTCTTATTGAGAAGTTTTTCTTGAGAGATTTTCTTGCAGTATCTAGTTTGAGGAAGTTACAACACTTACTTCTGCTCAGCTCAGACTGTGATCTGATGTGGGAGGCTTGGTGAATCATCTCTGCATCCACTCCTCTGCAGAATGGCTGCAAAAATAGCAGGAGGCTTCAACCTAAAAATGCATTACGTAAATGTGTGTTCGTTCATGAGGGCAGAAAAACTGGATGGAAAAGTAATAGAAGTATAGGACTCCAAATTGAAAGAATCAGCTGTTAGCGCTTCCTTGAGTCATCATATTCTGCCAGTGCTATATAGTGGTTTGTTTTTGGGTTATAACCACCATTAAAATTGTCTCCCTGGTTTTCTCTAGATGTGAAAAGCAGACCTATGTACTTATTATTGTAGGAAAAATTAAAGAGGTTGTCCACTACTTTAGCATTGATGACCTATCCTTAGGTGGCGGCGGCGGTGTCCGACCGGAAGTACTCACTTGCAGAGTTGGCCGTCTTCTGATAGTGGCCACGTACTGCACATCCGCCTCCTATTGATTTAATGTGTGAATATGGCCCTAGTATACGGTTTTCCTGCAGTGCTACTGCAGGAGAAATTAAAGATGTTGTCTACTACTTTAACATTGATGACCTATCCTATCGTTTAGACTCCAGTGGCAGGTTCGTGGTGGAGGGTCTATCAATTTCATAACCAGTACTAACGAAGCATGGTTTGACCATGTTATAGAGCCCAATTCTACTTTCTCAAGTAATCTCAGGATTGATGTATTAGCAAAAAAAAAGAAATCTTTGCTTGTGTGGGTGCGGAGGAGAGAAGAAAGAGTAACTCCTTTCCCCTGGATTATCTATTCTCCAAAGGTCAAACAAAGAGTTAGATCTGATTAATTGCCTAAATTCAGTGCCATTTTGAACAAGTTTGTTGAGGGAGGAATACCCCTATTGACTGCCTATCAATGATTTCTGAAAAGGGCACATTGAAGTCCCCACCAATTAGTAAGGGCATTGGGGTTAATTTCTGAAGAAGGGAAAAAACCCTGTGTAGGAAGCAAATCTGTCCAATATTCGGAGCAATAATTTTGCATAAGTTTATAGGTTTACCCCTCAAGGTTGCTTCAGTGGTTACAATCTACCTCCTGGGTCTATATGAGATTTGGACACCTGTAAAGGGCAATTTGTGGATATTATTATTGCCACTCCTCTCTTACTATAATTAAATCTCGAAAAAAAACAGCGAAAGTAGCTGGTTGAAAATTGGAAAGTACCAGTCCTATCATAATGAGTCTCGTGTAAGAAAACTATGTCCACCCTCTGAGCCCTAATCTCTTGTATTGCTAATCTCCTCTTCCTTGAGAATTAAAGGGAACCTGTCACCTCGTTTTGCCGCTATAAGATGTGGCCACTGGTTTTCGGAGCTTATCTACAGCATTCTATAATGCTGTAGGTAAGCCCCAGGTCTGACCTGAAAGATAAGAAAAACAAGTTTTTTTTACACTCACCGGGGGGGGCGGTCCGATGCGTTCCGGTCCGATGGGTGTCGCAGGTCCGGGTCCGGCGCCTCCCATCTTCATGCGATGTCGTCATCCTGCTTGCTTTGTGTCGCGCTCCTGCGCAGGCATACTGATCTGCCCTGTTGAGGGCAGAGCAAAGTACTGCTGTGCGCAGGCGCTGGACTTCTCTGACCTTTCCCGGCGCCTGCGCACAGCAGTACAGTATAGAATGCTGTAGATAAGCCAGTGGCCGCATCTTATAGCGGCAAAATGAGGGGACAGGTTCCCTTTAAGGCCTTCTACATTAAGTGAAATTATATGCATCAAATAAGTGTCTGGTGAATGAAAAAGCCTTAATTCAGAGTTCATACTCAACGAAACAGGAATAAATTAGTGGAGAGGGGAGGGAAGGACACTAAAAAGAGGCACTTAGACATAGACAACAAAAAACAGTAATTTCAAACAAAGAGTTGAATATTACAAAAAAAGTTTTCCCAGCAATAATTCTGGAAAGGGGTTTCTCCTGTGGCATTCAATGAGACCACTCAAAAGGAAAAAAAGTGAACTGCTGTTATATCATTTAAAGAAGATAATAGACTAACAAAAAAAACACTTTAACTGGCACGTGGGAGGAGCCCAGGATATTCCTCAAATAAAAGTAACTCAACACGGTGGCCAACCAGGCACAACATATTTAACAAATGCAAACAATTTGCTTGATTTATTCATAGCAAAAACACTAATAAAACTATTTGTAAAGTATAAATGTACTGGCCAGTACTATCCAATCAATCCCCAGAAAAAAATATGGAGATATATTAGAGGAACCCAGTGATACAAATATTAGAATCAGCGAGGTCTCGGTGGGGGGACTGGACTCCTCCTCTGTCCTCTATTCTCCTCTGGTCCCTTCTTCCCCACTTAAGGTACTGCCACACTTAGCGATCTCGTTAGCGATCTCGATAACGACGCAAGCTAACGAGATCGTTGGTGTGATCGCTTTTAGGTCGCTAGTAGCTGCCAAACAGGAGATCTCATAAATGACTCATCAGCGGTCAGCGATCTCTTTAACGACTTTGGCGGTCGTTAGGATCTGTCATTAGCATGTACTGAGCGCTTCTGATTCATAGGAATTTCCAGCATCGCTCCTGCTCTCTGCGTCCTGCTAGCCTGCTTTGCAACTTCTGCGATCCTCTCTGTGACGCAAAAGAGAACTTACAGATATTGCGATCCAGTCCGTGACGCTAAAAACTCATATGCGTCACAAACGAGGTCGCTTGTCGTTCGCAAAAGGTGCCAAACACAGCGATATAGGCTCACCAGCGGGACGCCAACGATCAAAAAACGGTCCAGAACTCTAGTGAACGATCAGCGACATCACAGCAAGGGCCACATCGTTGCTACATGCCACACACAACGAGGTCGCTAACGAGATCGCTAAATAGTGACGTTTTAGTGATCTAGTTAGCGATCTCGTTAGCGATCTCGCTTAGTGTGGCATACCCTTTAGACCAGACAGGAGCAGGAGCTTCGAGTGGGGATGATGTCTCCCAATCCTGGATCTTTGGGTGTGGTAGTCTCAGGGCATCATAGAAAGCCGGAAGGTCCCTCCAAGGAACGTAGGGTCGGCGAAATCCCATCACACCTGGCAGTCAGAGCAAATGGAAAACCCAGTCTATATGAAATTTGCTGATCCATCAGAATCCTCAATAACTGCTTAAGTAGTCTCCTCTTCTGAGGGGTTATGCGAGAGAGGTCACGGAACAACTGAATTGCCCATATTTTTGGGTCCTGGTTTTAGTCATTATTCTTTCCCTGGTTTCATAGTAGTGCAGGCAGCATATAATGTCCTGGGGATGAACAGTGGAGCCTTTAGGCTGCAAGGCCCTAAGTGATATGTCCAATTTAATGATCGAGGTTGGAGGGTTCCCCAGAATTGTATTAAATATTTCTTGAAACATATTCTTGAGGTTTTCTTGTCATTAGTTTCAGGTATGTCCCATACTCTTATATTGCATATCCTGCCTCTATTATCAGGGTCCTCTAAATGGGTATGTAGATCTGTTACAGTGTTCTGTTGGGTTATTATGAGCTGTTGCAGGCCAGCTACATGGGATGTAGTTGCATCACGTTCTCCTTCTAAAGAGTCCATATGTCCTGCAAGGTGCTGCAGGCCCTGTCTCACACATGTTATTTCTGACCTGCAAGCCTATTTTACCTCCGCAATTAAGGTTTTAAAATCAACTTTGGAGGGTATGTGAGTGATAAATTTCTTTGGGTGGGTCATGCATCTGCCATTCATAATCAGAGGGATCAAGGGAAGAATACCAACTCTCTGCGTTGTTTTTTGTATATTTTCAATGAAGTACCTCCCTTTTGCCTCATTCTGTGTGAGACCTTTTTGATGGAATTCTTCTTGGTCTAGGGGGAAGCTGTGGTTGTGGATTGTGCTGTAGTGGGGTATTCTCCTGTGTTCCCCTTTGTCTGCTTTCCTCTAGCTTTGTTCTGTGTTCCTGTGCTCCCTGCAGGGAGGCTACCAGGGAATTTCCTTGCCCTTTGTTGTGTGAGCTGGTGGGGTGTCAGATCCCTTATTGTAATTTAGGACTCCCGATGTAACCGACCCCTCCACCCTGAATTGAACTGGGTGCCCCCTACCTTTACACATCCATTTGCTTTGGCTTCCACATGGGAACAGGGGCCTCTGGCGCAAGGCAAGATGGTGCCGGAACGCATGAGTCAGTCGGCTCCTTAAGGAAGAAAGCATCCAGAGCCGTGGTGTAAGCTGTCACAGTGACTCCTGCCGACCCCGGAGTCCTGGCTTTACGGGGCCCATCAAAGGGGATCAAATATCTGGTAATGCTGCGGGTTAAGTTGTGTGTGGCAGGAGCACCTCTGGAGACACGCCACTTTAACTTTATTTTTGATAGTACATTTTTGGCTTTTAACTGAGAAATCTAATGCTGGACACCTCTTCCTTCTCTGTTTATCTGTGTACCATGATAGCTCACCTTAAGTGTGTGTTCACACTGAGTTTTTAGGAGTTTTTGCAGCAAAAACTTAGCGGAAACTCTCCAAATCCTCCTCCAAATCTCACACACTTTTTAAAAATTTGAGTATGCGCCTCTTAATCAGGGGTGCCTGGTGAGTGGCGTAAGATCGGTGTAGTGAACGCAACCTTTCATCATAAATTTAATGTGCAGCGGTCACCCTATCCCGCCACAGCTCTGACCACTTTACCTGAGCTGGTCAAAAATAGCATGGAAAACCCCAAAAGTTTCAACATTTTAGAGCAGCCACCAGTTGCCCCCAAATTATGCAACTTTTCAAGGCTTTGTTTGCCAGAATACTGGTTTAAACGCTTTGATGAATTGGGCCCTTTGTGTGCACATAGCACGACTCAGTATGCTTCCCAGCTGTATTATGGAAATCCAGAGATAACTCATTTTAGAATCCCAGCAGATGACATCTCCTCAGTTATATCTGTTCAACATGAGATGATTCACACAGGAATAAAAAGCAGCAGTTTAAATGCCTCTATCTTGTACACATTGTGTAAATGAGTCATAAAATCAGATCATGTGTGATTAGGCATTTTCCATTATTGCAAAGTCTGTTTTATTATCAACAATCTTAAAAAAGTATGTATAGTATATTAGAGAGGTCTTTTTATTAAAGATAAGCCATGAAGTTAAGGTGCCAAATGAGCATTGCGTGATGCCTCTTCCTAGCCATATAACCCTTTCCTTTTTGCTCCCTGGTCTTTCATCACCCTTTTGTATCATTCTGGCTAATGGAGTGGATCTGATCTGGGGCTTCTTGCACCCATCAGACTAGGAGAGATTCAGGAGTACTCTAGTTGGTCTGCAAATTGTTTTGGTAGGTGGCAAATATCAAAGTATCATCTACATGACTGCTAGGTAGGACCCAAGGTTTACCAGCAGAACATTGCCCAAAACATGGTATTTCGGGCTTGTCGTCTTCCCATGGCACATCCTGGTTCGAGTTCTTTCCTTGACAAGTAATGTGCATGTTACCGGCTGCCACAAGATGCCCCATATTATGCAAGCTTCAATATACTGTGTGTTTTATCACCGATCACACTATAACTAGTATTTGCTTTTGCCAAATGCTGTTCATATAGTCCTTTAGGCTTAGGCCATGTGCTCATGGTTTGTTGCATTGTTCCTCTATACACTGCTAAGGCTATTCTTCCATATTGTGTCTCCATATACAACCATGTTCACATCGAGGTTTTGCATGTCTCAGATTTTATATTTTTCATCCTTTTTTGTATTAGGAATATTTAATTGTCTAGAAGCATTGCTTTTAGGAGAAAAAGTCTGCTTTATACGGTGCCATAGAGAGGATATGGCTGCTTGCACCTTGTGCACAGGAAGAGTATGGTGGCACAGTGTCCTATGGTTGTGTACTCCAGAAACATAGAGCTACAGTGCCTACAAGTAGTATTCAACCCCCTGCAGATTTAGCTGGTTTGATAAGATGCAAATAAGTTAGAGCCTTCAAACTGCAAACGAGAGTAGGATTTATTAACAGAAGCATAAATCTTACAAAACAAAAAGTTATGTTGCTCAGTTGAATTTTAATAAATTTTAAACATAAAAGTGTGGGTCAATTATTATACAACCCCTATGTTTAATATTTCGTGGAATAACCCTTGTTTGCAATTACAGCTAATAATCGTCTTTTATAAGACCTGATCAGGCCGGCACAGGTCTGTGGAGTTATCTTGGCCCACTCCTCCATGCAGATCTTCTCCAAGTTATCTAGGTTCTTTGGGTGTCTCATGTGGACTTTAATCTTGAGCTCCTTCCACAAGTTTTCAATTGGGTTAAGGTCAGGAGACTGACTAGGCCACTCCAACACCTTGACTTTTTCCCTCTTGAACCAGGCCTTGGTTTTCTTGGCTGTGTGCTTTGGGTCGTTGTCTTGTTGGAAGATGAAATTACGACCCATCTTAAGATCCTTGATGGAGGAGCGGAGGTTCTTGGCCAAAATCTCCAGGTAGGCCGTGCTATCCATCCTCCCATGGATGCGGACCAGATGGCCAGGCCCCTTGGCTGAGAAACAGCCCCACAGCATGATGCTGCCACCACCATGCTTGACTGTAGGGATGGTATTCTTGGGGTCGTATGCAGTGCCATCCAGTCTCCAAACGTCACGTGTGTGGTTGGCACCAAAGATCTCGATCTTGGTCTCATCAGACCATAGAACCTTGAACCAGTCTGTCTCAGAGTCCTCCAAGTGATCATGAGCAAACTGTAGACGAGCCTTGACATGACGCTTTGAAAGTAAAGGTACCTTACGGGCTCGTCTGGAACGGAGACCATTGCGGTGGAGTACGTTACTTATGGTATTGACTGAAACCAATGTCCCCACTGCCATGAGATCTTCCTGGAGCTCCTTCCTTGTTGTCCTTGGGTTAGCCTTGACTCTTCGGACAAGCCTGGCCTCGGCACGGGAGGAAACTTTCAAAGGCTGTCCAGGCCGTGGAAGGCTAACAGTAGTTCCATAAGCCTTCCACTTACGGATGATGCTCCCAACAGTGGAGACAGGTAGGGCCAACTCCTTGGAAAGGGTTTTGTACCCCTTGCCAGCCTTGTGACCCTCCACGATCTTGTCTCTGATGGCCTTGGAATGCTCCTTTGTCTTTCCCATGTTGACCATGTATGAGTGCTGTTCACAAGTTTGGGGAGGGTCTTAAATAGTAAGAAAAGGCTGGCAAAAGAGATCATTAATCCACACATGTGAAGCTCATTATTCTTGGTGCCTGAAATACTTCTTAATACTTTAGGGGGACCAAACAGAATTCTTGTGGTTTGAGGGGTTGAATAATAAATGACACTCTGAATTTACTTTTAACGTTTTTAAAAAAAAAAAAAAAAATTACAACAAAAATTTTTGCTGCAGTGCATTTCCCACTTCCAGGCTGATCTACAGTACAAATGTCACAATGCCAAGTTAATTCCGCATGTGTCAACCAGCTAAATCTGCAGGGGGTTGAATACTACTTGTAGGCACTGTATATATGCCACCGTATATACTACATACGATACACACAGGATTGCCATATGCGAGTGGCCTGAGAGTAACCTTAGGGTTTTTGAGCCTCTATATTTAAGCACATTACTGTGCATTACAACCTTTATTAAGTGAAACATTTAGGAGAGAGAAACTTTTTGGACAATAGTCTGGACTTGAGATCGGTAGTGAGTGACATCTCCTCCTTTCCCCACATACCCCTACGCTTCCCCACTCAGCCCTTTGGAAATGACCTGCTATTCTGTCATGTCTTTGTATGCTTTTTAGAAGTGAACATTTTTTTACTGTAGGCTGCAAAGCTCCATACTTTTGTTGGACCTGTGCATTGCAGTCTTTTTGTGATGAGAGGTCAGCATGTGCCAAAACAGCAAATTGGAAATTACATCATTATGTCTTATATGTTTTCTACTTGGAAAAATAAGTTTGAAATGATGAAAAACATAGATTTTTGTAATTCTCACTTAAAACGTGAATGGGCCGGACACAGATTTCCTGATTACCGTATCTACCTCCAGAGCTCACTATAAAAGGGGAGGGTTACGTTACCATACATGTAGATCAGGAGAGCAGACTGTCAGTCATTACATGTCTCGGATTACAGATGTCGAAATATCATTTAATTCAACCTTCTATGACCTGCAAGCTCCAATTCATATTGTTGGGGCACAATTGCATGCTAAGTGTGAGTATTCTTGGCACAGATATTATTTAGGATATTGTAGTAAGGGAAGAAAATCTAAAAATATTATGATGTGATCATTGTTATGGCAAAATGACTCGCTGAGGCAACGGGGCTGAGATTAATTTTCTAGTCAGGGAAGATAAATTGTCTGCGCTCGTCGTTTTATGTGCAGACAGCTTCATTGCTTCCTCTCCTGAAGCTTCTGGCAGGCGCTTTATAACACAAAACTCCCTGCGGCTTCTATATTTATTTCTTTCGCTAGGACAGCGATGGCAGGTGGGTGGGATAATCACTTCATACTATGGAAACCGCTGTTATTCATAGGCACTTTATGTCATAGCTCTGTGCCCTCTAAGCAGGACAGTCTGGAAATCATATTGGTAAATGGGTTCTAATCCTAAGTCATCATGAACTGTTGGCTTGGGACCTACAAATGACTTACAGGCCCCCAATATTTGGCTCCCCAGATGGTGGCAATTATGAATGCTATTTTGCCGTAGTGATACCAACAGTAGTAACGTGTTACTGACACTTGGCATTGGGATCTAAACCATTTGGTCAAAGGTTAAAATTGACCCTAACATCCTGTTGTTCAAGGAATTCTCCATCTTGCAAATGTTGAAATAAACACACACATGCAAATACAGTCTGACTGATTAATTTCTCTGACGATTCATCAGTTTACTGGAAGCATCAATGCAGAAATCAGTACAATAAACTGCTCATCCTTACCCTACTACCAGGCTCCTTTAAGATCAGTGCTTCCTTCACAATTATTACATATCTCTAGGCAACCTGCTCATTCATTGTCTGCTCAGAGCCTCAGTGGAAATATAAGGGCTTTAGTCTCCATAGTAATGTATGGTGTATCACTAAGAGGATCTCCATTGGGCCCCTTAGATATCTGTTCCTTAGGTCGGAGTCAGAAGTGTAACACAACCATATTCAAGTAAAACCCCTCAACGTTTTAGTCATCTGAAGGAGTTTAAGTGATCTCAAATGAACAGTAAGCTATACAACATAACTTACTATAAGAGGTATACGGTTAAAGGGACTTTATCAGCACAAAATGATTTCATGCTAAGTACCGCCACTCGGTGCACAAGGGTGTAACCAACTGTATAAAAACACCTTCCCACCTGCTTGGTTTCCCTTAATCTCCACCCCATATCTCCTTTGACAGCTGTGGCTTCATAGAGGCAGAGATAGATGGAAGGTGTGTGTGTGTATAAATGATTGGCCCCGCCGTAAAGCCCCCAGCGCCTGTACTTGGTTTGAACAGTCATTCTGTGCTGACAGAGCCCCTTTAAACTACCACAAAATATTTGCCACACTACTGAATCGAATAAGGTAAAAATTACAGCAAACTTTTAAGCAATTATTTATAGCTTATGAAAAAACTCTAGGAACTCTTCTCCCCCTTTTCAGCTGCAGATGGAAGGAAGAGAGCCACAGTCATACTCATTACTAGTGGGTAGGCGGAGCCCAGATAGGATTGACACCTCAGATTAAAAAGA
The DNA here is from genome assembly GCA_033576555.1 of Oophaga sylvatica. Taxonomy (NCBI): domain Eukaryota; kingdom Metazoa; phylum Chordata; class Amphibia; order Anura; family Dendrobatidae; genus Oophaga; species Oophaga sylvatica. The sequence goes on along the minus strand of JARQOD010000002.1, from coordinate 551,074,605 downwards.
GTGTTGACCGGCCCCTCCAGCTCGGGCTCCTCCTACTCCAGCTCTCCAGTTTACAATTTGAGGTCCCAGAGGATGGTCGCTGCTGGAAGCAGCTCCTCAGAAGATTTTATTATTTTTTATCGGACAAGAGACTTGGATCACCAGAAGTGGTCTAGAGGTCTCAGGGGTCTCAGCGCTGCTGGACTCCCACCTCTCCCTTGGCGGATCTGTATTACCCTAATGGTGGTCCCTGCAGAACCCTGCCGGCCCGGGGGGATGAGGATGGCTTCCCTGGCGGGGGCGCAAACCGCGCTGCAGGGGTCACTGCGTCCCCCGCCCTGGGGGGAAGCATGGGCATAGCGCCAGAAACCCCTGGGGGTCCCTGTGGCGCTTCGGCTGGTGAGTACCACGCATTTTTACCTCACATTTTTATTAATGTGTGTGTGAGTGTTTAAGGCTAAGTTCACACGTTGCGGAATTGCCGCGGAAATTTCCGCGGCAATCCCGCACTTCTCCCGCAGGAAATACGCACGTTTTTTGTATGCTGATTCCCGCCAGAATAATAGCGTTTTGCAAGCGTAATTAGCTTGCAGAATGCTAGCGTTTTCCTAGCGATCTGTAGCATCGCTTGGAAAACTGATTGACAGGTTGGTCACACGAGTCAAACATAGTGTTTGACAAGTGTGACCAACTTTTTACTATTGATGCCGCCTATGTCGCATCAATAGTAAAAAGATCTAATGTAAAAATAATAAAAAAAATAATAAATAATGATATTCTCACCTTCCGGCGGCCCCCGCAGCCTTCCCGCGGCCCCCGCAGCCTTCCCGCCTTCAGCGACGCTCCCGGCAACTCCGGTCCCAAGGATGCTTTGCGACAAATCACACCGATGACGTAGCATCTCGCGAGACCGCTATGCCATCTGGGTGATTCTCGCAAAGGACTCTTGGGACCGGAAGTTGCCGGGAGCGTCGCTGAAGGCGGGAAGGCTGCGGGGGCCGCGGGAAGGCTGCGGGGGCCGCCGGAAGGTGAGAATATCATTATTTTTTATTTTAATTATTGTTTTACCAGGGATATGGTACCCAGGGCCTGGAGGAGAGTCTCCTCTCCTCCAGACCCTGGGTACCACCGCACATGAACCGCTTACATTCCGCAAAATTAATGAACATGTTGCTATTTTTTCCGCAAAGCGTTTTTTTCGCGGAAAAAAACGCAACATGTGGCCAAAACATGCGGAATCAATTAACATGTATAGGATGCTTAATGCTTGCGTTTTTATCGCGTTTTTACCGCGGAAAACCGCGGAAAAACCGCGAAAAAAACGCAATTATTCCTGATCGTGTGCACTTAGCCTAAGCGACTGCTGCGGCAGCCGCTGTACAATACATGTCGGTGACTGGTGTTTTTTGTCCGCAGGTGGATGCCTGCAGGACATAGGAGAGGAGTGCGCGCCTTTTTATTTGAATTTTCGCGCCGCTCTGAGCGCGCGCTTTACTGCTGTCTCCATTTCCGGCTTCCCTCATGGAGCACACGGAGGCACAGCGCGGCGGCCATTAAAGAAGCAGGCTGAAAGCTTCTTCTGGCTCTTCTCCCTCCTCCCCTCCCGGCAAGATGTTACACTGTTACCAGCTGGGTGAGTCGCTTCTAGCCCGCAGGCAGAAGCTTAACCCCTTCACCCCCACAGCGCGGGCGCCTTCTGGGGCACTAATGAGTGACAGACTGCGCTGTCCTGCGGCTGTTATCGCATAAGGGGCTCGCACACTCTTTTCAATAATAATAAAGAGTTTGTGGGGAGTCTGCGATTTTAATATTGCCACTATACGTTCCCACTAACGATCCTGATAACGACGCATACTAATGCAATCGTTTGTGTGATCATGTTTTAATGTCGCTAGTAGCTGCCAATCTGGGCGATCTCATTAACATCGCATAAGCGGTTAGCGATCTCCTTAACAACTTTGGCGGTCATTGCGATATATAACAGCGAGAGGCACTTGGGGCTCGCACAACTTTTTCATTATCAAGGTTGTGGGGAGTCTGCTACTTTAACCCCTTCTTAGGCGATTAACTATTAATGCTGGGGTAGCTCTCTCTTTAAGAGCTTTAACCCTTCAGCGATTGTTTTTTCTTTAAGAAACACACTGTTCTAGTTACTGACAGGTTTAACCTGCCATATACTGTGCAAGGACATGTCAGATGCGGACTATCTGACACGCAGACCCCGACAGCGTCATGCGCAGCGGTCGGAGGTTCCAGTGGTGTCAGAATGGAGGCCCTCGCTAGTTTCTATGATGGCCTGTCTGACCTTCTAGGTTATGGAGTGTCAGCTAGATCCTCTCAAGGAAGCGACACAAATCGGTGCCTCCCTTCTCGCGTAGCGAAGATGTCCGTTTCGGACAAGGAGGATCGGCAGGGACACTCTGCCTCTCTCATGGACCGTACTATTGGAGCCATGAGGGCGTTACAGTTACCAGAGAGAGGTAACTAGGCGTCCTGGTAAGTCGGCCCGGATGTTTCAGGAGTCGCATAGGTCGCGACGGCTTTACAATCTGTATCCGTTTTCTACAGAGTTGATTGTTAATTGGATCTCCTGAAGTGAATGTCCCTTTATCCTGGTAAAGGAATGTGAGTCTGCAGGACCTGCTGGACAGAAAAATGGAGATGGCAACAATATCCATCTGCGAGGCCGCGGGTCATGGATTCAGTATTAAGGATCTATGTGTACTTGTAAAGTTTCCCTGAGCCGTTTGGACCGTCTACGGACGGCGTGACAAGATGGATCCCCTCTATCGAGATAGATGGGCTTTTCAAGTTGAAGGATTCTGCGTCACTGCTATCCAGGGCGCAATCCTCGGCAGTCACAGTCAGAAGAGCACTGTGGCTTAGACAGTGGAACGCGGTTTCCAAGCAGGGTTTGCTATCTTTAGCTTACAAGTGGTCAGCTATTTGAATCTGACCTCACAGAGCTGATTTCTGAGGCAAAAGAAACAGCTTTACTGCAGCGCAGAGCTGTGACTTCTGCGTCTGGCAGGACTAGTGCCGGTAGTTGTCGGCGGTCCTTTCGGTCCAGGGGATGATCCGGTCAACCCTCTGGGGGTTTGGGGGTTTGGGTCGTTCCTCTCTTTTTTAAAAAAAAAAAAAAAGGGGGAATTTCTCAGAAATTCCGCATACCCTGGAAACAGAACTTCCATTAAGACAGAAGCTGGCAAAAAAACCGCTAAAGCGGTCTGACGTCTGGGTCTCACTCGAGCGCTCTCGAGTGGAGGGTCGTTTACTCCAATTCAAACCGACTTGGGTTTCCCGTGTGTCGGACGCCTGGGTAACACAGGTTGTGTTGGCAGGCTACTTCATAGAGTTTCTTTCTCGACCCCGGACAGGTTTTGCCAGAGCCGAGCTATTTGCCGCTCTACTACGAGAGGTCGATTCCCTTCTGCAGAAGGGTGTGGTGATACCGGTTCCGCAGAGGACCGGGGAAGAGGATTCTTATTCCAACCTCTTTGTGGTCCCCAAAAAGGAGGACAAATTTCGCCCTATTTTGGATTTCAAAGATTGAATCGGCATGTTTACATCCCGAAAATTCCGCATGGAGTCGCTTCGCTCTGTTGTGGCAGCCCTGTCGCAGAACGTCTTTTTGGTCAATCGACATTCGCGACGTTTATTTGCATGTTCCCGTCGGAAGGGCTCACCGGCGCTTCCTTTGTTTTGCCATAGGTCAGGACCATTGCCAGTTTGTGGCTCTGCCATTCGGCTTGGCCTCGGCGCCCAGAGTTTTTCCAAAAATTCTAGCGCCCCTCATGGCAATTCTTCGAAGACAGGGGGTTACGATTTCCCTACCTGGACTACCTTCTGATTGTGGCGTCCTCAAAGGAGGAGGCGGGGACGGCTCGCAATCTATCCCTTCAGCTCCTGGAGGATTTCGGGTGGCTGGTCAATTGGGAGAAGTCGTCTCTGGAAGTCAATCCTGTTTTTGGGAATGCATTTCGACACTGTACGGACGGTGGTGTCCCTTCCTCCAGACAAGCGGGCATGTCTCTTTCGACATGTACAGATTATGAGGTCTACGGCAGCAATGTCCTTTCAGAAGTGTATGCGCCTTCTGGGTTTGACGTCCATGGAGGCACTTCCGTTTGCCCAATTTCATTCCAGGGCCCTCCAAAGGCTCATTCTGAGTCGTTGGGATCGATCGCAAGCTTCTCTGAATTGCAGCGTCATCATCTCTCACAGGGTGCGAGAATCCCTAGGATGGTGGTTACGTCCAGGAGCGTTATTCCTGGGGAAATCTTTCCTCCCTCCGAGGTGGTCGGTCATAACCACCGATGCCAGCCTGACGGGCTGGGGGGGGTGTCTGGAACGATCTTTGGATCCAGGGAGTATGGTCATCGGAAGAGTCTGTTCTACCGATCAACATCCTGGAGTTGAGGGCAATTTTTCCTTTGCCTACAACACTGGACGGTCCCTTTAAGCGGTCTACCAGTCCGAGTGCAGACAGACAACGCGACGGCGTTGCGTATATCAACCACCAAGGCGGGACAAGGAGCTCCAGCCTCATGATGGAGGTGTCTCGGATCCTGCTATGGGCCGAGACCAAGGTTCCAGCCATCTCTGCGATCACATTCCAGGAGTCCAGAATACCACGGCGGACTTCCTCAGTCGCGAGAAGATGGATCCTGGAGAATGGAGTCTTCATCCGAAAATTTTTGCGCTGCTGTGCTTCCGTTGGGGAACTCCCAAGTGGATTTGATGGCATCCAGGTTCAAATGCCAAACTACCGACCTTCATGTCCAGGTACAAGGACCCGAAGGCTGTGGCGGTGGTTGCTCTGGTGGCTCCGTGGGACCATTTCGAGCTAGTCTATGTGTTTCTGCCGATATCTTTACTTCCTCTGGTGCTGCGTCGGATCAGACTGGAAGAGAATTCCGGCTATGTTGATAGCCCCGGATTGGCCAAGGAGGACGTGGTTCTCGACACTGGTGTCGTTTTTGGCGGCACCGCCATTCCCACTTCCTCCTCGCCCGGACCTGTTATCCCAGGGGCCCGTTCGTCATCCGGACTTGAAGTCTCTGCGTTTGACGGCGTGGCTCTTGAGACCGAAACCTTGACCCGTAGAGGTTTTTCAGCCGAAGTCATTGCCACTCTGCGAGCTGCCAGAGGTCCGGCTACTACTAAGATTTATCACAAGACTTGGTCTTTTCGTGGTTTCGGGTTCTTCAAGGAATCCGAGGATTTTTTTCCATTCCCAATTTGTTGGCTTTGCTACAGTACGGGCTGGACAAAAGGTTTGGCAGTTAGCACTCTGAAAGGTCAGGTTTCTGCCCTGTCTTTGCTATTTCGGAAGGCTATCGCCTCGCGTAGGGACGTACGTTCCTTTTTTCGCGGAGTAACCCGTCAGTTTCCACTGCGGAAGGCGCCTGTGTCTCCTTGGCGGCTCAACCTTGTCTTGGAGGCTCTTCAGCATATACCTTTTGAGCCTATGAGTTCTGCTAGCCTTTCTTTAATTTCATGGAAGGTTACCTTCTTAGTGGCGGTAACCTCTTTAAGAAGGGTTTCTGAGTTGGCAGCTTTTTCCTGCTCGCCTCCTTTCCTGGAGTTTTACCCGGATCGAGTAGTGCTTCGCACACGGGGCGATTTTCTACCTAAGGTGGTGTCGCAATTTCATGTTAACCAGGATATTGTGTTGCCCTCTCTTTGCCCGGGCCAGGGAATGCAAAGGAACGGAACTTGCACAAATTGGATTTAGTGCGGGTCTTGAAGTTCTATTTTGTCTATTACTCAAGGTTTTCGAAAGTCAGATTCCCTGTTTGTGATTACAGCAGGTCGTAGGCGTGATTAACGAGTTTTCAAGGACTCTATAGCTCGTTGGATTCGGTCGGCCATTTTGGAGTCTTACCGTCTTAATGGCGAACCTTGCCCGATTAAGATTCGAGCTCGCTCCACGAGGGCTGTGACTTTATCGTGGGCCTTTCATCAAGGGCTTCGGCAGCTCAGCTCTGCCGAGCGGCGACCTGGCGTTTCGTCCACACATTTACAAAGTTTTATAAGGTGGACGTCAGAGCTTCCGCTGATGCGGCCTTAGGACGTAGGGTCCTGCAGGCAGCGGTAATTTAAAGTTTTTAGTTAACTTGTATTTGGCGCCTGTGGCGCATTTATCTAGGTTGTTGGGTTTCTGCCTATTTTGGTTTTTTCCCACCCTAATTTTTGGACTGCTTTGGGACGTCCCTGTTATGTTACGGTAGCTGAGGAGTGCAGGTAAAAAGGAAATACACCAGAGCAGTTGGAATCTATGAGATTGCAGTACCCTGACTAACCACCACAACTAGAGGCAGCCGTGGAGCGTTCCTACGATGGTCCTAGACGCCTCGTCACAGCCTGAGAAACTAACTACACCTAAAGATAGAAATAGGAAAGCTATCTGCCCCGGAGCAGAACCCAAAGATAATAGAAAGCCCCAAACATGTAATGGCGGTTAGACAAGAGGAAATACTGACAAAGAAAGAAAATAGTATGAGCAAACGCTGGGGCCCAAACTATCTAAATAGAAAAGGACAGGAAGGGTACTTACTGCAATCCCAGAAAACCCTGAAAAACACCAACATACTAATTTCAAAATCACCTGAGATCACACGACCTCTACCACCTAAATTAGTTCTCTGGTGTAACAAAAACAGCAGCCACTGAAAAAACTGCAAAAAGCAAAAGTACAAAACACAGTGGCTGGACTAAACTGAGAGGGCAAAAGCCCCCGGAGGGGACCCAGAAGGCCCCCACAGAAGTGCAGGACAAAATGCAAAAATATAGCAAAAACACAAAATAAGAAATTGTCTTATCTGACAGCAGGAGATGCAGACACGACACAGCAGGCTACAAGGGAAACTGGAAAGAAGGATTCAGACCAGAACAATTGATCACCGGCAACCCTGATGGGAAAATGATTCCCTTAAATAAGACCAATCAGTAACACCTGATTCCCAATCCTCACTAGTACCGCTTGTAACCACCAGAGGGAACCTCTGCTCAGAACTCATCTCAAACCCATTCACAACAGTACCCCCCCTTGAGGAGGGGTCACCGAACCCTCATTTGAGCAACCAGGTCGGTCAGGATGAGTTCTATGATACGCACGGATAAGTCTCCTAGCATGGATGTCCGAAGCAAACACCCAAGAATTATCTTCCTGACCATAACCTCTCCATTTAACCAAATACTGGAGTCTTCGTCTAGAAAAACGAGAATCCAATATTTTCTCAACCACATACTCCAGATTGCCCTCAACCAAAACAGGGTCAGGAGGCACAGCAGCAGGAACCACTGGCTCAACAAACCTCTTCAACAAGGACTTGTGGAACACGTTATGGATCTTAAATGTCCTGGAAGAAGCAAACGAAAAGAAACAGGATTAATAATCTCCATGATCTTATAAGGTCCAATGAACCTAGGCTTAAATTTAGGAGATGCTACTCTCATAGGAATATTCTTTGAGGACAACCAGACCAAGTCCCCACTCCAAACCGAGGACCATCAGTCCTATGCCGGTTAGCAAACCGCTGGGCCTTCTCCTGAGAGAGGGACAACCTCTCCACTACCTGGTCCCAAATCTGCTGCATACGCTCAACAACAGAGTCAACACCTGGACAGACAGAAGCCTCCGTCTGTCCTGAAGAAAATCGAGGGTGAAACCCAGAATTACAGAAAAACGGAGACATCAAAGTGGCAGAGCTAGCCCTATTATTAAGAGCAAACTCAGCCAAAGGCAAAAAAGAGACCCAGTCATCCTGATCAGCAGACACAAAGCATCTTAGATAAGTCTCCAATGTCTGGTTTGTTCTCTCAGTTTGACCATTGGTCTGAGGATGAAATGCCGAGGAGAAAGACAATTGAACACCCAGTTTAGAACAAAAAGTCCTCCAAAATCTGGAAACAAACTGGACTCCTCTGTCAGACACAATGTTCTCAGGAATGCCGTGTAAACGAACCACGTGCTGAAGGAACAACGGCACCAATTCAGAGGAGGAAGGCAACTTAGGTAATGGCACAAGATGTATCATTTTGGAAAACCTATCACAAATTACCCAGATGGTGGTCATTCTCTGAGAAACAGGAAGATCGGAAATGAAATCCATAGAGATATGGGTCCATGGTCTCTTGGGCACAGGCAATGGCATCAACAAACCACTAGAGCGAGAGCAAGGCTTGGAGCGAGAGCAAGTCCCGCAGGACTGCACAAATTCCCTGACATCGCGAGACAAGGTAGGCCACCAAAAGGACCGACTAACCAAGTCTCTGGTACCAAAAATTCCGGGATGCCCAGCCAATGCGGAACAATGAATCTCAGACATCACACTCTTTTTCCATTGGTCCGGGACAAACAATTTTCCAACAGGGCAGCGCTCGGGCCTATCCTCCTGACACCCCTCCAGAGCAAGTCTCAAATTAGGCGAGATGGCGGAAAGAACTACACCCTCCTTCAAAATAACAGAGGGATCAGATAGCTCAGGAGAGTCCGCAAGGAAACTCCTCGAGAGGGCATCCGCCTTAACATTCTTAGTGCCAGGAAGAAAGGAAACCACAAAATTAAAACGTGTGAAAAACAAGGCCCACCTGGCCTGTCTAGGATTGAGTCGCTTGGCAGATTCCAGATAGACCAGATTCTTATGGTCCGTAAGGACCACCACCTGATGTTTGGCTCCCTCCAGCCAATGTCTCCACTCTTCAAAAGCCCACTTCATGGCCAATAACTCCCGATTACCCACGTCATAATTACGTTCAGTAGGAGAAAATTTTCGAGAGAAAAAGGCACAAGGGTTACTTTTAGAGGTCTCTGGATCTTTTTGGGACAAAACGGCACCTGCCCCAATTTCAGAGGCATCAACCTCCACCTGAAATGGCAGAGAAACATCAGGCTGCCGTAGAACAGGAGCAGAAGTGAATCTCTGCTTAAGTTCCTGAAACGCAGAGACTGCCTCAGGAGGCCAATTCACCACATCAGAACCCTTTCTGGTCAAATCAGTTAATGGTTTAACAATAACAGAGAAATTACCAATAAATTTACGATAAAATTGGCAAAACCCAAAAATCTCTGAAGAGCCTTTAATGAAGTAGGTTGGACCCAATCACAGATGGCCTGAACCTTGACCGGGTCCATTTCAATAACAGATGGGGACAAAATGAATCCCAGAAATGAGATCTTCTGTACGCCAAAAAGACACTTTGATCCCTTCACATACAGAGCATTCTCTCTCAAAATCTGGAATACAGTTCGAACATGTTTCACATGAGAGTCCCAGTCATTAGAAAAAATCAAGATATCATCCAAATAAACAATCAGAAACTTGTCCACAAAATCCCTGAAAATGTCATTCATGAAGGACTGGAAGACGGAAGGAGCATTAGTGAGCCCAAAGGGCATCACAAGGTACTCAAAATGCCCTTCAGGGGTGTTAAATGCCGTCTTCCATTCATCCCCGTGCTTAATGCGAATAAGGTTATACGCCCCCCTGAGGTCAAGCTTGGTAAACCAAGTAGCGTTTTTCACCCTGGAAAACAGGTCAGAAATCAAGGGTAACGGGTATTGATATTTCACAGTAATATTGTTCAAGAGACGATAATCAATACACGGCCTTAATGAACCATCTTTTTTGGCCACAAAGAAAAAACCGGCACCTAAGGGTGAAGAGGATGGTCTGATATGACCCTTCTCCAATGATTCCTTGATATAAGACCGCATAGCGTCATGTTCAGGTACAGACAAGTTAAAGAGGCGACCCTTAGGGAATTTACTACCTGGCACTAATTCAATAGCGCAGTCATAGCTCCTATGGGGAGGTAAGGATGCAGATTTACTTTCGCTAAACACATCAGAAAAATCAAACAAAAAGTCAGGAACATCCTCAGCCTGGGGGGAGGCAGAAAAAACAGGAGTGTTGGTATTAACACATTGGCAGCCCCAACTGGTTACAGACACAGATTTCCAATCCAAAACAGGATTATGAGACTGTAACCAAGGGAAACCCAGCACGATAATGTCATGCAGATTATATAGAACCAAAAATTTGCAGCACTCCTGGTGATCAGGTTCAACCCTCATTATCACCTGAGTAGAAAACTGGGGTTTATTCTCAGCCAAAGGGGTAGAATCGATCCCCAGTAGGGGAATAGACTTCTGTAGGGGTATCAAGGGAAATCCACAACGTTTAGCAAAATCATAATCCATCAGGTTAATAGCTGCTCCAGAATCAACGAAAGCCTGAGCAGAAAATGAGGACAGAGAGCATATCAGAGTGACAGTTAATAAAAACTTAGTCTGAACACTACCCAAGACAACTGAGCGTGCAAAACGTCTTCCCCGCTTAGGGCAGACTGAAATAGCATGAGAGGCATCACCACAGTAGAAACATAACCCATTGCGCTTTCGAAACTCATGACGCTGTGCCCCAGACACCACTCCATCACACTGCATGGGCTCAGCAGCTGGCTCACAAGGCAACACCACTCCACGCATACTTCTCCGCTCACGCAAACGTCTGTCAATTTGAATCGCTAATGACATAGAATCATTGAGACCAGAGGGGACAGGGAATCCCACCATAACATCCTTTACATTATCCGACAGACCCTTCCGGAAAAGGGCCGCCAAAGCGTCGTCATTCCATTTGGTCAGGACTGCCCACCTACGGAATCTCTGACAGTATAACTCAGCGTCATCAAGCCCCTGATTTAATGCCAACAAGGCTTTTTCAGCTTGATCAGTGATATTAGGCTCATCGTACAATAACCCCAAAGCCTGAAAAAATACATCAACATCACTCAAAACAGGATCCCCAGGTGTCAGGGAAAAAGCCCAATCCTGAGGATCGCCGCGCAGGAGAGAGATGACAATTTGAACCTGCTGCGCTGCGTTTCCTGAGGACTTAGATTTTAAGGCAAGAAACAATTTACAATTATTTTTGAAATTCTGAAACTTAGCTCGATCCCCCAAAAACAAATCTGGCATGGGGATCCTAGGTTCCACAACAGGCAACCTAGCAAGATATGCAGCAATACTCTGAACCTCAGTGGCAAGCTGATCCACACGGCCAGACAACTGTGCAAACTCCATTGGGAGAAAAGATCCTCCCCAGCACCCAGAGATACAGAGGAAAAAAAAAAAAAAAAAAAAAAAAAAAAATGCAACAAACAGAAAAATATCTCTGACAACTTTTCTTCCTTCAAAATATTTTTTTTTTTTCCCTTCTGTGAGTACCATACAATTTTTATGGCCGGTGATACTGTTATGTTACGGTAGCTGAGGAGTGCAGGTAAAAAAGGAAATACACCAGAGCAGTTGGAATCTATGAGATTGCAGTACCCTGACTAACCACCACAACTAGAGGCAGCCGTGGAGCGTTCCTACGATGGTCCTAGACGCCTCGTCACAGCCTGAGAAACTAACTACACCTAAAGATAGAAATAGGAAAGCTATCTGCCCCGGAGCAGAACCCCAAAGATAATAGAAAGCCCCCAAACATGTAATGGCGGTTAGACAAGAGGAAATACTGACAAAGAAAGAAAATAGTATGAGCAAACGCTGGGGCCCAAACTATCTAAATAGAAAAGGACAGGAAGGGTACTTACTGCAATCCCAGAAAACCCTGAAAAACACCAACATACTAATTTCAAAATCACCTGAGATCACACGACCTCTACCACCTAAATTAGTTCTCTGGTGTAACAAAAACAGCAGCCACTGAAAAAACTGCAAAAAGCAAAAGTACAAAACACAGTGGCTGGACTAAACTGAGAGGGCAAAAGCCCCCGGAGGGGACCCAGAAGGCCCCCACAGAAGTGCAGGACAAAATGCAAAAATATAGCAAAAACACAAAATAAGAAATTGTCTTATCTGACAGCAGGAGATGCAGACACGACACAGCAGGCTACAAGGGAAACTGGAAAGAAGGATTCAGACCAGAACAATTGATCACCGGCAACCCTGATGGGAAAATGATTCCCTTAAATAAGACCAATCAGTAACACCTGATTCCCAATCCTCACTAGTACCGCTTGTAACCACCAGAGGGAACCTCTGCTCAGAACTCATCTCAAACCCATTCACAACACGTCCCACTAGTAATGACTGTGGCTCTCTTCCTTCCATCTGCAGCTGAAAGACGGATTTTGGTAAGAACTTACCTGTAAAATTCTTTTCAGCGAAGGAAGGAAGAGAGACACAGCTCCCTCCCATGGCAGAAGTGTGTTGTTGTATTTACAGATGCAGCGTGACCCTTCTCTGATAGCGATTATCTAGACTGAGGTCGACGCGCTACGGCTCTGTTCCAGCATTGCCAGCTTATCGCAGTAGTCAGGTTCAGTGAGTAGTACCTGTAACTGTGTGATTTTTTTGCCGAATTCATGCATAACCTGTACTCTTATGTTTTTTCTCTGAAGTCCTTCAGAAGGGGTTATGTTGCTTCGCTGGTGATATTGTTCTTCCTTAAGCTTGGGTACGACTGAAGAGCTGAGTAGGAGGAGCCCGAGCTGGAGGGGCCGGTCAACACTCTTTTTAATCTGAGGTGTCAATCCTATCTGGGCTCCGCCTACCCACTAGTAATGACTGTGTCTCTCTTCCTTCCTTCGCTGAAAAGGATTTTACAGGTAAGTTCTTACCAAAATCCGTCTTTTTCTTACATTTTGCTATTTAATGGTCTTCTGTTTCTCTTTAGCAGTGTAGGCTCTGTTCAGACTTGTCAAGATCACAAGGCAGGGCTAGATTTAATGTTCGACAGAAAGCAGTGACACCCAACAGAACCTATTTACTTATAATATATACTGTATACAGTTTATGTATATGTAATACATACTGTGTACAGTGTATATATGTATGTGTATTTACCCACTATATATATACACACGTGGTCAAAATTGTTGGCACCCCTTGTTTAATGACAGAAAAACCCACAATGGTGACAAAAATAACTTGAATCTGACAAAAGTAATAATAAATCAAAAAAAGAAATGATGGTACCCCTGAAAATAATGTGACAAAAGGGACATGTTCAATAGCATAGGTAAAGAGGAAAAGGAAAAGAGCTCACCAGTCTTCTACAGGTTTCTCTGATTGAGCACGCACGGAGCTGCCTTGATCAGAGGCGTGGTTCACAATGAAAAATGGAAGAGGAAAAATATCTCCAGTGTGTAATCCAATAAAGTCAATTATTTTATTCAAGACATATTAAAATGTATGTATCAAGAATACAAATGAACAAAGGAAAGGAAGGATGGCGTCCCCATAACAACCAACGTATTTCAACCTCTTGCGGTCTTAGTCATGGTATCTGACAAAAGTAATAATAAATCAAAAAAGAAATGATGGTACCCCAGAAAATAATGTGGTAAAAGGGACATGTTAAATCAAGGTGTATCCACTAATTAGAATCACAGATGTCTACAATCTTGGAATCAGTGAGTGGGCCTGTATAGAGGGCTACAGATACTCACTGTGCTGTTTGGTGACATGGTGTGTTACGTGTGTATCACACTCAACATGGACCAGAGGAAACGAAGGAAAGAGTCGTCTCAGGAGATTAGAAAGAAAATTATAGACAAACATGTTAAAGGTAAAAGTTATAAGACCATCTCCAAGCAGCTTGATGTTCCTGTGACTACAGTTGCACATATTATTCAGAAATTTAAGCTCCATGAGACTGTAGCCAACCTCCCTGGACATGGCTGCAGGAGGAAAATTGATGACAAATCAAAGAGACGGATAATATGAATGGTAACAAAAGAGCCCAGAAAATTTCTAAACAGATTAAAGGTGAACTTCAAGCTCAATGAACATCAATGTCAGATCGCACCATCTGTCGTTGTATGAGCCAAAGTAGTCTTCATGGGAGACGACCAAGGAGGACACCATTGTTGAAAAAAATTATAAAGAAGCCAGACTGGAATTTTCCAAACTACACGTTGACAAGCCACAAAGCTTCTGGGAGAGTGTCCTATATACAGATGAGACAAAAATGGAACTTTTTGGCAAGGCACATCAGCTCTATGTTCACAGATGGAAATATGAAGCATATCAAGAAAAGAACACTGTCCCTACTGTGAAACATGGAGGAGGCTCTGTTATGTTTTGGGGCTGCTTTGCTGCATCTGGCACAGGGTGTCTAGAATCTGTGCAGGGTATACTGAAATCTCAAGACTATCGTGGGATTCTAGAGAGAAATGTGCTGCCCAGTGTCCGAAAGCTTGTTCTCAGTCGCAGGTCATGGGTCTTGCAACAGGATAATGACCCAAAACACAGCTAAAAACACCCAAGAATGGCTAAGAGGAAAACATTGCACTATTCTGAAGTGACCTTCCATGAGCTCTGACCTAAATCCTATTGAGCATCTTTGGAAAGAGCTGAAACATGCCGTCTGGAAAAGGCAACCTTCAAACACGAGACAACTGGAGCAGTTTGCTCTTGAGGAGTGGGCCAAAATACCTGTCGAAGGGTGCAAACGTCTCATTGACAGTTACAGGAATCGTTAGATTGCAGTGATTGCCTCAAAAGGTTGTGCAACAAAATATTAAGTTAAGGGTACTGTAACGAATGGAAGCGGAGGCAGAGGTGGTGAAGTTCACATTCGTTTTTATTTTTTAATGTGGAACCTCGAGACCGCGGTCCGGGGGGCTCCGAAGGGGGCGTAACTAGTGAGCCCCTCGAACAGGACCAGAATGGAATACCCGGAGGACACAGGTGCTACCTCCAGTTAGACCCCGGACACGTGGCAGCTGTCCCAGAGGGACCAAAAGGGTAACAGGTATTTACAGAGTCCGTGGAGGGTTCTTGACGGAGAAGGGTAAGGTCCTGGTCCAGAACGGTTGGTAGCAGGCTGGCTTCAGTGACCTTGTCACGGTCCACGGGTACGGATGGCTGATGGCGGAACGGGATGACACTTGCGCCAGTAATAGCCGAGATTGTCCAGGTTAGCCAGATACGGGTTAGCAATGATCTGAGGAGACAAACAGTATAAGCGAAGCACAGAGACTGCAAACGCAGCGCAGACAGATCAGGAACAGAACCGGATGTAGCAATGATAGAACACGTTGCTCCGGCACTCCCCTAATGGTGGAGTGACCAGATATAGTACTGAGTGCGCAGCCATTGGTTAATTAGCTATTTCAAAAAATGCACGCTGCCCCTTTAAGAGAGACGGTGGGCGCAGCCTCGCGTTCTAAGCAGTCTATCTGGAGGCCTGCCAGCAGCGTGCCAGGAAGTGGAGGAGGACACAGGACACCGAGGAGCAGATGGGACAGGAGACCCCAGCCCGCGCACAGACTGCTGCAGAGGGACAGCTAGAGGAACAGGTGAGTGAGCAGAACGGAGTGCAGAGCCAGCGCTGGGACCGAGTGTAACAGTATCCCCCTCTTTACTCCCCCTCTTTTTCAAGCCTGCGTGAAATCTTTTAAGAAGAAGAGGGGCCTGGATGTTCTCTTCAGGCTCCCAAGACCTCTCCTCAGGACCAAAACCCCTCCAGTCCACCAGGTAATAGATCCTACCTCTTACTCTCTTAGAGGCCAAGATATGTTTTACCTCAAAAACATCATCCTCAGAGACCGGATCAGGAGTGGTACCCGGGTCCTTAAAGAAGGAGCTCAACACTACTGGTTTGAGGAGGGAAACATGAAAGGAGTTAGGTACTCGTAGAGAATTAGGCAATTTCAGTTTATAAGAGACCGGGTTGATTTGTCTCAAAACTTCAAAGGGACCAATGAAACGGGGACCCAATTTGTACGATGGTAACTTCAGACGGATGTACTTGGAGGAGAGCCATACCTTGTCTCCTGGACGAAAGATGGGAGCCTCCAAACGTCTTTTGTCCGCATGCGTTTTCATACGTTGAGAAGCTTTCTCCAAAGCCGACCTGGTCTCTCTCCAAATGTCCGAGAAATTCTTAGACAAGGTATCGACTGCCGGAACATCAGACAATCCCGAGACAGGAAGAGGAATTCCGGGTTGCAGTCCAAACACAATCTGAAAGGGAGACTTTCCAGAAGATTCACTTACTTGGTTGTTGTAGGAGAATTCCGCCCAGGGCAGTAATTCTACCCAGTCATTATGATGAGCGTTGACGAAGTGACGCAGGTATCCAGCCAGGATTTGATTGATCCTCTCCACTTGCCCATTGGACTGGGGATGATATGCAGAAGAAAAATCTAGTTCAATTTTTACCATTTTACAGAGTCCTCTCCAGAACTTAGAGGTGAACTGGACGCCCCTGTCGGACACGATGTGGAGAGGAAATCCATGTAGACGGAAGATGTGCTGAATGAAGTGAGCGGCCAGTTCTGGAGCAGACGGGAGGCCAGATAGCGGAACGAAGTGGGCCATTTTAGAGAAGCGGTCCACCACAACCCATACCACTGAGCAGCCAGAAGAAATGGGAAGATCCGTGATGAAATCCATCGCGATGTGCTGCCAGGGAGTGGACGGAATCGGAAGAGGCAGAAGCCTGCCGGCTGGTAGATGTTTAACAGTTTTGTTACGGGCACATGAAGGACAGGCTGCGACGAACTCCTGGATATCCTTGCCCATGGTAGGCCACCAGTAATAACGGGAGATGAGTTGCTGCGTCTTTTTCTGACCAGCATGGCCAGCCAACTTAGAAGAATGACCCCAGCGCAGAACACGACTACGATCAGAAGCGGACACGAAAGTCTTCCCAGGAGGAAGCCGGGCCAGATCAGTGGAGGCAACAGAGACTAACTTAGAAGGTTCAATAATGTGCTGAGGTTCTTCCTCCAGTTCAGGAGGCAAGAAGGCTCTAAAGAGTGCGTCTGCCTTGATGTTCTTGTCAGCTGGACGGAAATGAAGTACAAAATTGAAACGGGCAAAAAATAATGCCCAACGGTCCTGACGGGGATTCAGTCTTAAAGCAGATTGGAGATAGGCAAGGTTTTTATGGTCGGTGAATATGATTACCTGGTGATGAGCTCCTTCAAGAAGATGTCTCCATTCTTGCAGAGCCAATTTGATGGCCAACAGTTCGCGTTCACCGACAGAGTAGTTCCTTTCTGCAGGAGAAAAAACCTTGGAGAAAAAACCACACGAGATCATCCGCCCGGTAGACGACTTCTGGGTCAGAACTGCTCCTGCACCTATGGAAGAAGCGTCAACCTCAAGAAAAAATTGCTCACTTGAATTAGGACGATGGAGAACGGGTGCGGAAGCGAAGGCTTTTTTGAGAGAAACAAAGGCCTCTTCTGCCTCGGAGGACCATTCCTTAGAGTTTACACCTTTCCGGGTTAAGGCTGTGATTGGAGCCACTCGGGTGGAAAAGTGTGGAATAAATTGCCGGTAGTAATTGGCGAACCCTAGGAACCTTTGAATGGCTTTTAGCCCAGACGGACGAGGCCAGTTGAGAACTGCAGACAACTTCTCCGGATCCATTTTTAATCCTGTGGAAGATACAGTGTACTCAAGGAAAGGCAAAGAAGACTGCTCAAAGAGGCATTTCTCATATTTGGCATATAGCCTGTTCTCTCTCAGTCTTTGTAAGACCAGGCGTACTTGCCTCCGGTGTGACGTCAAGTCAGCAGAGAAAATCAAAATATCGTCCAGGTAAACCACGACACAAGTATAGAGCAAGTCCCTGAAAATGTCATTAACAAATTCCTGAAAGACCGCAGGTGCATTGCTTAGGCCGAATGGCACTACCAGGTATTCATAGTGGCCGTCACGGGTGTTGAAGGCTGTTTTCCATTCGTCCCCCTCTCTGACTCGGATCAGGTTGTAGGCCCCTCTGAGGTCCAATTTGATGAAGATCTTGGCCCCTCGGAGACGATCAAACAGCTCTGAAATAAGAGGTAATGGATACCTGTTTTTTACCGTGATCTGATTTAAACCCCGATAGTCGATGCAGGGCCGCAAGGATCCATCCTTCTTCACAAAGAAGAATCCAGCTCCTGCCGGTGACGATGACTTTCGGATAAATCCTCTAGTCAGATTCTCTTGGATGTAGTCCGACATGGCCTGAGTCTCTGCCTGTGAAAGGGGATAAACTCTCCCGTGAGGAGGGGATGCTCCAGGAAGAAGCTCTATCTGACAGTCATACGACCTGTGTGGAGGTAGTCTCTCAGCCTCCTTTTTCCCAAAGACGTCAGAGAAGGACCAATAGGCGGAAGGCAACCCTGGCAGGGTATCAGGCTGGACTGGAGGCGAAACAGGTTGAATCCGGGTTAAGCAACGATTCATTCAGGTATCTCCCCAACGCAGAACTTTCCAGTTTTCCAATTAAGGACTGGTTCATGCATCTGGAGCCAAGGTAAACCTAAAAGCATGGGATGGGATAAACCGGGATATACATAAAATCGCATTCGTTCAGTATGCATTAGACCTACCCGGAGTTCCACCAACTCGGTTTGAAACTGGACGTGCTCGGTCAGCGGTTTGCCATCCACGGCGGACACCTGTAACGGATCAGGAAGACGCTGGACTGGTAAGCGGTAATGATCCACAACCGCCTGCTGGATGAAGTTCCCTGCAGCTCCTGAATCCAGTAGACAATGTTCGGAGAATTTTATTGCTCCATAGGACACGGAGACTGAGATGTGTAAAGAGGGAGAGGACTGTTCTCTACCTAGTTTGGCCCTCCTACCGGACCTAGGCACTGGAGTTTCCCGACTTTTTAGGACAGAAATGGATCAAATGTTCAGAACTACCGCAGTAGTAACAACTTCCCTCCTTGCGACGTGCCTCCCGGCGGCGGGTGGCCAAACTTACATGGTCCACCTCCATGGCCTCGGAGGAGGAAGGCGAGGTACCTGTTTTGTACAAACTAGAGTCCAGGTGATAGGACCTTTTGTCCCGCTTGATCTCCATGGAACGCTCCTGAAAACGCAGGTCAATTCGGGTTGCCAAGGATATTAGCTCTTCCAAGAGGGTAGGTCTGTCCCGTCCCGCCAGCTCATCCTTGATTCTTCCGGATAGGCCTTCCCAGAAGTTAGCAACCAGGGCCTCATTGTTCCACGATAATTCAGACGAGAGGGTGCGGAATTTAACAGCATACTGAGCTACCGTGAGAGTACCTTGGCGCAGGCGGAGCAGAGCTGAGGCAGTCGAAGTGGTGCGACCAGGTTCATCGAAAGTCCTGCGAAAAGCCTCTAGGAAAGATTGAAGATCGTTAACCAGCGGATCCCCTCTCTCCCATAGCGGGTTTAGCCAGGCGAGGGCCTCTCCTCCCAGGTGTGACATGATGAAGCCCACCTTGGCTCGGTCAGAAGCAAACATATGCCCCAAGATTTCGAAGTGTAGAGTGCACTGATTGAGAAAACCCCGACACTGAGTAGGGTCACCCTGGAAACGGGTAGGAGCCGCCAGACAGGGACCTTGACTTGCCATGGGAACTGGTACCTGATTATTGATAGAAGAGTCAGGTGCAGACGAGGACCCCAAGGAATCCATGCGGGTAGACAAGCTGCGTAGATAAGTCGTGATCTTGTCCTGTTGAACTGCCAAACGGGTCACCTCCTGGCACAGATCTGTGGTCGGAGATCTCTGGGATCCAGCGGGTTCCATGGCCGGAGCAATCTGTAACGAATGGAAGCGGAGGCAGAGGTGGTGAAGTTCACATTCGTTTTTATTTTTTAATGTGGAACCTCGAGACCGCGGTCCGGGGGGCTCCGAAGGGGGCGTAACTAGTGAGCCCCGAGTACCCGTAGTAAGGCCCTCGAACAGGACCAGAATGGAATACCCGGAGGACACAGGTGCTACCTCCAGTTAGACCCCGGACACGTGGCAGCTGTCCCAGAGGGACCAAAGGGTAACAGGTATTTACAGAGTCCGTGGAGGGTTCTTGACGGAGAAGGGTAAGGTCCTGGTCCAGAACGGTTGGTACCAGGCTGGCTTCAGTGACCTTGTCACGGTCCATGGGTACGGATGGCTGATGGCGGAACGGGATGACACTTGCGCCAGTAATAGCCGAGATTGTCCAGGTTAGCCAGATACGGGTTAGCAATGATCTGAGGAGACAAACAGTATAAGCGAAGCACAGAGACTGCAAACACAGCGCAGACAGATCAGGAACAGAACCGGATGTAGCAATGATAGAACACGTTGCTCCGGCACTCCCCTAATGGTGGAGTGACCAGATATAGTACTGAGTGTGCAGCCATTGGTTAATTAGCTATTTCAAAAAATGCACGCTGCCCCTTTAAGAGAGACGGTGGGCAGTCTATCTGGAGGCCTGCCAGCAGCGTGCCAGGAAGTGGAGGAGGACACAGGACGCCGAGGAGCAGATGGGACAGGAGACCCCAGCCCGCGCGCAGACTGCTGCAGAGGGACAGCTAGAGGAACAGGTGAGTGAGCAGAATGGAGTGCAGAGCCAGCGCTGGGACCGAGTGTAACAGGTACCATCATTTCTGTCCAGGCCTATTTCATGAGTTTTATTTTTTTTTAAATTCTGTGGAAGCATGGTTGAAAAGCAATGTCTGACTTTCATTTGTTCATTTTCATAGATTTTTGATTTATTATTAGTTTTGTCAGATGTAAGTTATTTCTGTCACCATTGTGGGTTTTTCTGTCATTAAACGAGGGGTACCAACAATTTTGACCACGTGTGTACATACACTCTTTGACATTGAAATTGCAACAGCTAGAATGAAACCTTGTAGAATTATGGAAATAAATTGAAAGACATGTTAATGATATGTAAACTAAGCAAAATTTTCAAATATTGATTTATAAGCATCGGGTAAGAGTGCCAGGCACAGAAATACATGCAATTAGAGCCCTGACATGCTATCAATGAGGTTCTTAATGGCAGACACCCACCTGAATTTGGGCACACAAATAATCAAGTTCTGCTGCTAGCAGGTCCATTTGCAATTATCAACCACTGACAACACAGATCTGCTCAATGGGAGAGACGTCCAGTGTTGATTCAGGCCATGGAAGCACATTTACGCTACACAGGCTGCTCACAGCACATTGTTATGATGAAAAATGGCTCCTGGGACACTTTAGTGAGATGGCTGTTCCACTGGTTACACAATTCATTCATTCTGTACTTCAAGTGAAATTGGACGTCACACAGCAAGCCTAAGGGTCCCGTCACACTCAGCGACGCAGCAGCGATCCCGACAGCGATACCATCTGGCAGGGATCGTTGCTGCGTCGCTTTGTGGTCGCTGGTGAGCTGTCACATAGACAGACTCACCAGTGATCAGAACCAGCGAGCACTCTGGTATCCAGTGTAAACAGCGGGTAACTATGCGCTGCGCGGCGCCTAGTTACCCGATATGTAACCTAGATACCGGCTCTCAGCTTCTGCTGTAGAGCGCTGAGAGCTGGTATCCAATGTACATATCAGGTAACTAAGCACCGCGCGGCACCTAGTTACCCGATATGTACCCTAGTTACCGGCTCCCAGCGTCTGCTGTCGAGCGCTGAGAGCCGGTATCCAATATACATATCGGGTAACTAAGCACCGCGCGGCACCTAGTTACCCGATATGTACCCTAGACACCGGCCCTCAACGCTCTACAGCAGACGCTGGAAGCCAGTAACCAGGGTACATATCGGGTAACTAGGTGGTGCGCGGTGCTTAGTTACCCGATATGTACATTGGATACCAGCTCACTGATCGTTGGTCTCCCGCTGTCACACACAGCGATGCGCGCTGGCCAGCGGGAGACCAACGATCAAAAAATGGTCCAGGACATTCAGCGATACCCAGCAGGGGGGCTGATCGTCGCTGCGTGTCACACATAGCGATATCACTGGCTAGGTCGCTGTTGCGTCACAAAATCGGTGACGCTTCAGTGATCTCGCTAGCGATTTCTCTCTTAGTATGACGGGGCCTTAAGACATCAGTATCTACACAAAACATCAGAAGCCTTTAGCCCAGAGGTCGACAAAGTTGTTCAGAAACTAGGAGCCAGCCAAAAAATTTAGGAGCCAGAATTTTTTTTTTTCATTTCATCATCATCGCCTCCCCATCAACATCATTGACTCCTCATCATCATCATTGCCTCCCCATCATCATCATGGTCTCCGCATCATCATCAATGCCTGCCCATCATCATCATTGCCTCCTCATCATATCATCATATCATCGTCTCCCCATCATCATCAATGTCTCCCCATCATCATCAATGCCTCCCCATCATCATCAATGCCTCCCCATCATCATCAATGCCTCCCCATAATCAATGCCTCCCCATCATCATCATCAATGCCTCCCCATTATCATCAATGCCTGCCCATTATCATCAATGCCTGCCCATTATCATCAATGTCTCCCCATCATGAACAATGTTTCACCATTATCATCAATCCGCTCATTCCTCAACCATGAAACCACAAAAACACTAGTGCACGCCCTTATCATCTCCCGCCTCGACTACTGCAACCTCCTACTGTCTGGCCTCCCCTCTAGCACTCTGGCACCACTCCAGTCCATCCTACACTCTGCTGCACGACTAATCCACCTGTCTTCCCGCTATTCCCCTGCCTCCCCACTATGCCAGGCCCTTCACTGGCTTCCTATTGCCCAGAGGCTCCAGTTCAAAACCTTAACCTTGACATACAAAGCCATCCACAACCTTTCTCCCATACATCTGTGACATGGTCTCCCGCTACCTACCCACACGCAACCTTCGATCCTCTCAAGATCTCCTTCTCGACTCCCCCCTCACCTCTTCTTCCCACAACCGCATACAAGACTTCTCCCGGGCTTCCCCCATACTCTGGAACTCTCTGCCGCAAAACATCAGACTTTCACCAACAACGGAGACCTTCAAGAAAAACCTGAAGACCCACCTGTTCCGACAAGCCTACAACCTGCAATGATCCTCAGTGTACTGAACCATCGCACAACCAGCTCTACCCTCTCCTAGTGTATTCTCACCCATCCCTGTAGACTGTGAGCCCTCGCGGGCAGGGTCCTCTCTCCTTCTGTACTTATGCGTCCCTTGTCTAGCACATGTTTATTGTATCTGTCTATATTTTTCCCATTTTCATATGTAAAGCGCCATGGAATAAATGGCGCTATATAAATATATAATAATAATAATAAATAATAATAATAAAAATGCCTTACCATCATCATCAATGTCTCCCCATCATCATCAATGCCTCTTCATCATCATCAATGCCTCCCCATCATCATCAATGTCTCCCCATTATCATCAATGCCTCCCCATTATCATCAATGCCTCCCCATCATCACCAATGCCTCCCATTATTATCAATGCCTCCCCATTATCACCAATGCCTCCCCATTGTCATCAATGCCTCCCCATTGTCATCAATGCCTCCCCATTGTCATCAATGCCTCCCCATTGTCACCAATGCCTCCCCATTGTCACCAATGCCTCCCCATTGTCATCAATGCCTCCCCATTGTCACCAATGCCTCCCCATTGTCACCAATGCCTCCCCATTGTCATCAATGCCTCCCCATTGTCATCAATGCCTCCCCATTGTCATCAATGCCTCCCCATTGTCACCAATGCCTCCCCATTGTCACCAATGCCTCCCCATTGTCATCAATGCCTCCCCATTGTCATCAATGCCTCCCCATCATCACTGCCCTCCCCCCACCACCATCACACATGCAGCACACGAGCACTCTCTCACATACACACACACACTGATGCACACAGACACACACACATCACATCTCATCTCACCGGTACGCCGGCGTCCGCGCTCTCTGCCACAGCCGGCCGCTGAATGATGACGTCATTCAGCGGCGCTGCTGTGAAAGGAAGCGCCGGCGCCCCCTGGAGCCCGGAGCTGCGGCAGCGAAGGCACGGGAGAGGTAAGTATTGTGCCAGCTGCTGCCGGGGCCCTGAGCAGGCGGGGGCGGGTGGCGGCGCTAACACCGCTCTCTTCCGGTAACGGGCGCCGGGGTGCCCGACGGCGAGTGGGCTCCCCCGCCTGCTCAGGGCCCCGAGAAACCCGGGCGCCAGGCATGATTTTCTAGGCGCCACTGGCGCCCGGGTTTGTCGAACCCTGCGTTAGCCTGAAATTGGGCTGTGAGCCAGGTGTCCAGCTTCAGGTGTTCCATTGACCTCAAACCACCGTTCTCAAAGTTTTTCATGGTGCAGAACAAGACTGTAATGGAACCTGGAATGGAGGTTTTAGTATCTTCAGCAGTGAGTCCTGCATTTTTCTTGGATGCAATGATAGCCTGAGATTAGTCTGAATTCCATGTGGACAATTCCATAAAGAGGCCTGCACAAGGGAATGTACACAAGTCCTACTTGGGACTATGGTGTTTGGTGGAATCCTGTACAGTAGCCAAACCCCCTGTAGTCTTAATGTCAGCTACACTTAAGGTACTGCCACACTAAACTATCCCGCTAGCGATCACGATAAAGACGCATACTAATTGCGATCGCTAGCGGGATCGTTTTAATATCGCTAGTAGCGGCTTTATTTAGCGATGTCGTTAGGACGCTATCGCGGTTAGCGATCTCCTTAACGACTTTAGCGGTACAAAAGTACCGCTAAATCGCTAAATAAGGTGCCACACTTAGCGATAATACTTACCCAGCGGGAGCGCCGACGATAAAATAGGGTCCGGAACGATTCCAGCGACGAGCGAGATCACAGCAGGAAGCTCGTCGCTGGCAGATGCCGCACACAACAACATCGCTAACGGGATCGCTAAATAGTGACGTTTTTTAGTGATCCCGTTAGCGATGTTGTTTAGTGTGGCATACCCTTAACAGCTCAATGTTATATTGATTTAGTCATGGAACAAGTGGTGTGGCCGATACCTCCAGGATCTATATTTTAATAAGAGAACGCCACGCCATATGTTGTTTGTGGTAATGTGAGTATCCTGTGTGGCCTAAACTTACTACTGTGGCTTGCAGTGTCTCCAGACTTGTCTTCCATTAAGCATATGTGGGACATCATTGATCAACAATTGCAAAGGGAGCTGCCAGCAGCGGATCTTAATGAGTTGCCCAAGTGCATTCAGTGTGCCAGAACAATCCTCAGACAGTCATTAATAATCTCATTCATAGTATGCCAAAGTGTGTAAGTGCCGGCATTGCTGCTCAAGGCACTCATACTAAATAATGAATAAATCAAATTGCTTTGAAAATGTTTCCATTTTGTCATTATATATGACAATAGACATCATTGATATGTCTATTGATTCTGCGATTTCCATATTTCCACAACTTTTCCTTTTTGGTGTTGCAATTTTAATGTGGAGGACTGTGTGTGTGTATGTATATATAAGGTGGCATGTAAAAGTTTGGGCGCTCCTGGTGAAAATTTCTGTTATTGTGAACAGTTAAGCAAGTTGAAGATGAAAGTATCACAGCTTGTGAACGCTTTTTGTAGCCAGACAAGAGTCTTTCACAATTCTTGTTTGAGCTATTTTCATCCATTCTTCCTTCGAAAACTCCTCCATCTGTAAATAAAGGTCTGAAACCTTGGTCAAAGTTATCTCAGCACACAAATGTTCAAGGTTACCCAAACTTTTGCATCAGCTCATTTCCATTTATTTTTAAAATGAAAAAAAATTACAATATATATATATTTTGTTGCCTAAAATACAATGGAAATGTGTCAATTTAACTTTAGGCCTTTTAGAAATCATGTCATCTTCAACTTGCTTAACTGTTCACAATAACAGTAATTTTGACCACGGGTGCTCAAACTTTTACATGCCACTTTTTTATGTACAGTACCTTGACAAAGTATTCATACCCCATGAACTTTTCCACATTTTTTTTACGTTACACTAACAAACTTAAATGTGTTTTATTGGGATTTTATGTGATATACCAACACAAAGTAGAAAGTATTTGTGAAGTGTAAAGGAAATGATACATGGTTTTCTAATTATTTTAACCCCTTACTGCCATCGGACGTACTATCCTGTCCATGGTACCTGGGCCCGTATGACCGGGGACGGGATAGTACGTCATAGGCGATCAGCTGCGCTCCTGAGGGGAGCGCAGCTAATCGCCGCCGGGTGTCAGCTGATTATCACAGCTGACACCCATGACTGTGTGTCAGGAGTGGTCACGGACCGCTCCCGGCACATTAACCCCTAGCACACCGCGATCAAACATGATCGCGGTGTACTGGGGGCACAGGGGAGGATCGCGCAGGGTGGGGGCTCCCTGCGCGCCCCCCTGAGACCCTCAGAGCAGCGCGATGTGATCGCGCTGTTCTGAGGGCTTCCTCCCTCCCAGGACCCGGATCCAAGATGGCGCCGGGGTCCTGGAGGGAGGCGGCTACCTCAGTGCCTGCCGAGAGCAGGCACTGAGAAGCCTGCATCTATGCCTGTGCGATCGCTGGTGTGACAGAGTGCTGTGCACACTGTCACACCAGCGATCTGATAAAATACTGTGATGTCCCACCCTGGGACAAAGTAAAAAAGTTTAAAAAGTAAAAATAAACATGTGTAAAAAAAAAATCCAAAATAAATTAAAAAAAAAAAAAAATATTCCCCAATAAATTCACTTCTTCCTGTAAATAAAAAAAAAAAAACAATAAAAGTACACATATTTGGTATCGCCGCGTCCGTAACGACCCCCCCTATAAAATTGTCCCACTAGTTAACCCCTTTAGTGAACCCCTTAAAAAAAAAAAAAAAAAAAACCAAGCAAAAAATCAATGCTTTATCATCATACCGCCGAACAAAAAGTGGAATAACACGCGATCAAAAAGACCGATATAAAAAAACATGGTACCGCTGAAAACGTCATCTTGTCCTGCAAAAAACGAGCCGTCATAAAGCATCATCAGCGAAAAAATAAAAAAGTTATAGCTCGCAGAATAAAGCGATGCAAAAATAATTATTTTTTATATAAAATTGTTTTTATTCTATAAAAGCGCCAAAACATGAAAAAATGATATAAATGAGGTATCGCCATAATTGTACTGACCCGAAGAATAAAACTGCTTTATCAATTTTACCACACACGGAACGGTATAAACGCCTCCCCCAAAAGAAATTCATGAATTGCTGATTTTTGTTCATTCTAACCTCCCAAAAATCGAAATAAAAAGCGATCAAAAAACGTCACGTGCTCAAAAATGGTACCAATAAAAACGTCAACTCGTCCCGCAAAAAATAAGACCTCACATGACTCTGTGGGCCAAAATATGCAAAAATTATAGCTCTCAAAATGTGATGATGCAAAAACTATTTTTGCAATAAAAAGCGTCTTTTAGCGTGCCAGCTGCCAATCATAAAAACCCGCTATAAATAGTAAATCAAACACCCCCTTTATCACCCCCTTAGTAAGGGAAAAATAATAAAATTAAAAAAAAGCATTTATTTCCATTTTCCCATTAGGGTTAGGGTTAGGGTTGCGGCTAAAGTTAGGGTTAGGGTTGGCGCTAAAGTTAGGATTAGGGTTAGGGTTGGGATTAGGGGTGTGTTAGGGTTAGGTTTGTGGTTAGGGTTGGGACTAGGGTTAGGGGTGTGTTGGGGTTAGGGTTGGAGTTAGAATTGGGGGGTTTCCGCTGTTTAGGCACATCAGGGGCTCTCCAAATGTGACATGGCGTCTGATCTCAATTCCAGCCAATTCTGCGTTGAAAAAGTCAAACGGTGCTCCTTCACTTCTCAGCTCTGCCATGCGTCCAAACAGTAGTTTATCCCCACATATGGGGTATCAGCGTACTCTGGACCACAAGAGTTATTGTGCAATTTGTCCTATTTCTTCTGCTACCCTTGGGAAAATAAAAAACTGGGGGCGAAAATATCATTTTTGTACAAAAAAAAAATATTTTTTTGTTTTTACGGCTGTACATTATAAACTTCTGTGAAGCACTTGGGGCTTCATAGCGCTCACCACATATTGGATATCAGCGTACTCAGGACAAATTGGACAACAACTTTTGGGGTCCAATTTCTCCTGTTACCCTTGTAAAAATAAAATATTGGGGCAAAAAAATCATTTTTGCAAAAAAAAAAAGGATTTTTTATTTTTACGGCTGTGCGTTATAAACTTCTGTGAAGCACTTCGGGGTTCAAAGTGCTCACCACACATCTAGACAAGTTCCTTGTGGGGTCTATTTTCCAAAATGGGGTCACTTGTGGGGGGTTTCCACTGTTTAGGCGCATCAGGGGCTCTCCAAATGCGACATGACGCCCCCAGACCATTCCATCAAAGTCTGCAATCCAAAACGTCACTACTTCCCTTCCGAGCCCTGACGTGCGCCCATACAGTAGTTTTCTCCCACATATTGGGTATCAGCGTACTCAGGACAAATTGGACAACAACTTTTGGGGTCCAATTTCTCCTGTTACCCTTGTGAAAATAAAATATTGGGGGCAAAAAAAATCATTTTTGTAAAAAAAAAAAGGATTTTTTATTTTTACGGCTGTACGTTATAAACTTCTGTGAAGCACTTCGGGGTTCAAAGTGCTCACCACACATCTAAATAAGTTCCTTGTGGGGTCTATTTGCCAAAATGGGGTCACTTGTGGGGGGTTTCCACTGTTTAGGCGCATCAGGGGCTCTCCAAATGCGACATGACGTCCCCAGACCATTCCATCAAAGTCTGCAATCCAAAACGTCACTACTTCCCTTCCGAGCCCTGACGTGCGCCCATACAGTAGTTTTCTCCCACATATTGGGTATCAGCGTACTCAGGACAAATTGGACAACAACTTTTGGGGTCCAATTTCTCCTGTTACCCTTGTGAAAATAAAATATTGGGGGCAAAAAAAAATCATTTTTGTAAAAAAAAAAAGGATTTTTTATTTTTACGGCTGTACGTTATAAACTTCTGTGAAGCACTTCGGGGTTCAAAGTGCTCACCACACATCTAAATAAGTTACTTGTGGGGTCTATTTGCCAAAATGGGGTCACTTGTGGGGGGTTTCCACTGTATAGGTGCATCAGGGGCTCTCCAAATGTGACATGACGCCCCCAGACCATTCCATCAAAGTCTGCAATCCAAAACGTCACTACTTCCCTTCCGAGCCCTGACGTGCGCCCATACAGTAGTTTTATCCCACATATTGGGTATCAGCGTACTCAGGACAAATTGGACAACAACTTTTGGGTTCCAAATTCTTATGTTACCCTTGCGAAAATAAAATATTGGGGGCGAAAAAAATCATTTTTGTAAAAAAAAAAAGGATTTTTTATTTTTACGGCTGTACGTTATAAACTTCTGTGAAGCACTTCGGGGTTCAAAGTGCTCACCACACATCTAGATAAGTTCCTTGTGGGGTCTATTTGCCAAAATGGGTCACTTGTGGGGGGTTTCCACTGTATAGGTGCATCAGGGGCTCTCCAAATGTGACATGACGCCCCCAGACCATTCCATCAAAGTCTGCAATCCAAAACGTCACTACTTCCCTTCCGAGCCCTGACGTGCGCCCATACAGTAGTTTTCTCCCACATATTGGGTATCAGCGTACTCAGGACAAATTGGACAACAACTTTTGGGTTCCAATTTCTTCTGTTACCCTTGTGAAAATAAAATATTGGGGACGAAAAAATCATTTTTGTAAAAAAAAAAAAAGATTTTTTATTTTACGGCTGTACGTTATAAACTTTAGTGAAACACCTGGGGTTAAAAGTTCTCACCACACATCTGGATAAGTTCCTTGAGGGGTCTAGTTTCCAAAATGGCGTCATTTATGGGGGTTTCCACTGTTTAGGCAGATCAGGAGCTCTCCAAACACGACATGGCGTCCAGCCAATTCTGCGTTGAAAAAGTCAGACGGCGCTCCTTCCCTTCCAAACTCTGCCATGCACCCAAACAGTGGTTTACCCCCACATATGGGTATCAGCGCACTCAGGACAAATTGCACAATAACTTTTGGAGTCTTGTTACCCTTGGAAAAATAAAAATTGGGGTGAAAAGATCATTTTTGTGGAAAAAATATGATTTTTAAATTTTACGGCTCTACGTTATAAACTTGTGTGAAGCACTTGGGGGTTCAAATTGCTCACCAAAGATCTAGATAAGTTCCTTAGGGGGTCTAGTTTCCAAAATGGGGTCATTTGTGGGGGGTTTCCACTGTTTAGGCACATCAGGGGCTCTCCAAATGCAACATGGCATCCAATCTCAATTCCAGCCAATTTTGGTTGGAAAAAGTCAAATGGTGCTCCTTCCATTCCGAGCTCTGCCGTGCGCCCAAACAGTGGTTCCCACCCACATATGGGGTATCAGCGTACTCAGGACAAATTGGACAACAACTTATGTGGTCCAATTTCTCCTGTTACCCTTGAGAAAATAAAAAATTAGTGACTAAAAGATAATTTTTGTGGGAAAAAAAATAGGATTTTTTATTTTCATGCCCGGGCATTATAGACTTGTGTGAAGCACTTGGGGGTTCAAAGTGCTCACCAAAGATCTAGATAAGTTCCTTAGGGGGTATAGTTTCCAAAATGGGGTCACTTGTGGGGGGTTTCCACTGTTTAGGCTCATCTGGGGCACTGCAAACGGAACATGACCCCCATCAACGTCTGCATTCCAAAACGTTACTACTTCCTTTCCAAGCCCTGCCGTGCACCCAAACAGTTCCCCCCCCCCCACATATGGGGTATCAGCGTACTCAGGACAAATTGGACAACAACTTTTGGGGTCCAATTTCCTTGGGAAAATTCAAAAATTTGGGACTAAAAAATCATTTTTGTGGAAAATAGTTTTTTTTTTTTTTCACACCCAGGCATTATAAGCTTTTGTGAAACACTTGGGAGTTCAAAGTGCTCACAACAGATCTAGATAAGTACCTTAGGGGGTCTAGTTTCCAAAATGGTGTCACTTGTGGGGGTTTCCACTGTTTAGGCGCATCAGGGGCTCTCCAAACACGACATGGCGTCCAATCTCAATTCCAGCCAATTTTAGTTTGAAAAAGTCAAACGGCGCTCCTTCCCTTACGAGCTCTGCCGTGTGCCCAAACAGTGGTTTTCCCCCACATATTGGGTATTGGTGTACTCAGGAGAAATTGCATAACAACTTTATCTGCCCATTTTCTCCTTTTACCCTTGTGAAAATAAAAAAAAAGTTTGTAAAAGATCATTTTTGTGGCTAAAAAGTTAAATATTCATTTTTTCCTTCCACGTTGCTTTAGTTCCTGTGAAGCACCTGAAGGGTTAATAATCTTCTTGAATGTGGTTTTGAGTACCTTGAGGGGTGCAGTTTTTAGAATGGTGTCACTTTTGGGTATTTTTCTGCCATATAGACCCCTCAAAGTGACTTCAAATGAGAGGTGGTCCCTAAAAAAAATGGCTTTGTAAATTTTGTTGTAAAAATGAGAAATCGCTGGTCAACTTTTAACCCTTATAACTTCCTAACAAAAAAAATTTTGGTTCCAAAATTGTGCTGATGTAAAGTAGACATGTGGGAAATGTTATTTCTTAACTATTTTATGTGACATATTTCTCTGTTTTAAGGGAATAAAAATTCAAAGTTTGAAAATTGCAAAATTTTAAAAATTTTCGCCATATTTGCGTTTTTTTCAAAAATAAACGCAAGTTATATCGAAGAAATTTTACTTCTAACGTGAAGTACAATATGTCACGAGAAAACAGTCTCAGAATCGCGAAGATCCGTTGAAGCGTTCCAGAGTTATAACCTCATAAAGAGACAGTGGTCAGAATTGTAAAAATTGGCCCGGTCATTAAGGTGCAAACCACCCTTGGGGGTGAAGGGGTTAAAAATATAAATCTGAAAATTGTGACGTATATTTGTAGTAAGCCCCTTATAGTATGATATCCTTAGATAAAATCCTAATTGACCAGTTGCCTCCAGAAGTCACATACAGTGCCTACAAGTAGTATTCAACCCCCTGCAGATTTAGCTGGTTGACACATGCGGAATTAACTTGTCATTGTGACAGTTGTACTGTAGATCAGCCTGGAAGTGGGAAATGCACTGCTGCAAAAATTTTTGTTTTAATTTTTTTTTTTTTTTTAAAAACGTTAAAAGTTAATTCAGAGTGTCATTTATTATTCAACCCCTCAAACCACAAGAATTCTGTTTGGTCCCCCTAAAGTATTAAGAAGTAGTTCAGGCACCAAGAATAATGAGCTTCACATGTGTGGATTAATGATCTCTTTTGCCAGCCTTTTCTGACTATTTAAGACCCTCCCCAAACTTGTGAACAGCACTCATACATAGTCAACATGGGAAAGACAAAGGAGCATTCCAAGGCCATCAGAGACAAGATCGTGGAGGGTCACAAGGCTGGCAAGGGGTACAAAACCCTTTCCAAGGAGTTGGCCCTACCTGTCTCCACTGTTGGGAGCATCATCCGTAAGTGGAAGGCTTATGGAACTACTGTTAGCCTTCCACGGCCTGGACAGCCTTTGAAAGTTTCCTCCCGTGCCGAGGCCAGGCTTGTCCGAAGAGTCAAGGCTAACCCAAGGACAACAAGGAAGGAGCTCCGGGAAGATCTCATGGCAGTGGGGACATAGGTTTCAGTCAATACCATAAGTAACGTACTCCACCGCAATGGTCTCCGTTCCAGACGAGCCCGTAAGGTACCTTTACTTTCAAAGCGTCATGTCAAGGCTCGTCTACAGTTTGCTCATGATCACTTGGAGGACTCTGAGACAGACTGGTTCAAGGTTCTATGGTCTGATGAGACCAAGATCGAGATCTTTGGTGCCAACCACACACGTGACGTTTGGAGACTGGATGGCACTGCATACGACCCCAAGAATACCATCCCTACAGTCAAGCATGGTGGTGGCAGCATCATGCTGTGGGGCTGTTTCTCAGCCAAGGGGCCTGGCCATCTGGTCCGCATCCATGGGAGGATGGATAGCACGGCCTACCTGGAGATTTTGGCCAAGAACCTCCGCTCCTCCATCAAGGATCTTAAGATGGGTCGTAATTTCATCTTCCAATAAGACAACAAGACCCAAAGCACACAGCCAAGAAAACCAAGGCCTGGTTCAAGAGGGAAAAAGTCAAGGTGTTGGAGTGGCCTAGTCAGTCTCCTGACCTTAACCCAATTGAAAACTTGTGGAAGGAGCTCAAGATTAAAGTCCACATGAGACACCCAAAGAACCTAGATAACTTGGAGAAGATCTGCATGGAGGAGTGGGCCAAGATAACTCCACAGACCTGTGCCGGCCTGATCAGGTCTTATAAAAGACGATTATTAGCTGTAATTGCAAACAAGGGTTATTCCACAAAATATTAAACATAGGGGTTGTATAATAATTGACCCACACTTTTATGTTTAAAATTTATTAAAATTCAACTGAGCAGCATAACTTTTTGTTTTGTAAGATTTATGCTTCTGTTAATAAATCCTACTCTCGTTTGCAGTTTGAAGGCTCTAACTTATTTGCATCTTATCAAACCAGCTAAATCTGCAGGGGGTTGAGTACTACTTGTAGGCACTGTATTTAGTAAATTGAGTCCACCTGTGCATAATTTATTCTCAGTATAACTACAGCCATTTTGTGAAGGCCTCAGTGATTTGTTTTAAAATATTAGGGCTCAAACAGCATCATGAAAACCAAGGAACACACCAGACAGGTCAAAGATGAAGATGTTGAGAAGAGTAAAGCAGGGTTAGGTTAAAAAAAATAGCCCAAGCCCTGAACACCTCATGGAGCACTATTCAATCCATAATCCAAAAATAGAAAGAGTATGGCACAACTGCAAACCTACCAAGATATGGTTGTCCACCAAGACAACCCAAGCAAAGAGAACTTTATTTACAGAAGCAGCCAAGAGGCCCATGGGCACTGTGGAGGAGTTGCAGAGATCCATAACTCAGGTGGGAGAATCTGTCCACAGGACAACTATTAGTCCTTGTGGAGACACGGGGGGGTCGGCGGGCTCCCCGGTACACTTGCCGAAACCGCATGGACCAGGGATCATCCCACCGAATGCCCGCTCTCCCTTTAACGTGGCATAACACTACTTAGACAACACAGGGTGAGGGTAAAACAGTGTGGCAATACTTTATTGAACCACAAAACAGGCAGATAACACGTAGAACAGTCCCCACAAAATACCCAAGAGGGTGCACATTACAGACTCTCACCCTTCCGTTGACTCGCTGTGATAATAGCAGCTGTTACTTCAGATTTTCCAGGGTCGATTACCCCACCTGTGGAACGTACACAGAGAGCAGGTAACAACAAGCGTAGGAAGATTATAGTCCATTCAGGTACAAGGCCAGTTGACCCGAGGGTCACAACCTGGCATCATCTTCCAGGGCCGACTACTCCACCTGTGGCACGCACAAAGAGAAGGTGAGAAGGTAGCGACAAGTTTATGTAGATGACAGTCCATTCAGCTACAAGGCCAGTTGACCGGAGGGTCACAACTTGGCTTCTCCAAACATCTCCATGGAGCCAGGCAACTGACAGGTCCCAATCCTGGCTTTCTCCAAACATATCCATGGATTCATGATTGGTCAATGGAGCAGATCTGTATTCTTCCAGCTGGGGCCGAGGCTCCTTAGGATGGCATCCTAAAGAATAATACATCTGTGTCCCTCGTGATGGAGCCATGATGTCTTGGCTGCAGTCCTGTAGAGACCCCTGGATGTTTGGATGTATTGGCTAAATCTCTGGCTGTCTTTCTGTCTCTGTCTCTTCTTTTTTAATAAATTTACAAAAATTTCTACATTTCTGCTTTTCTTTCAGTCAAGATGGGGTGCAGAGTGTACATTAATGAGAAAAAAAATGAACTTTTTTTGAATTTACCAAATGGCTGCAATGAAACAAAGAGTAAAACATTTAAAGGGGTCTGAATACTTTCTGAACCCACTGTACATTCCATCATTTGTTCCAAGAGATTTTTCCCGTTTACTCATTAAAAACTCACAGGCTCATGTATATAGAGAGTTGGGAGAGGTGGGTAAATACAAGCAGCGTTGTCATGTGTATGGGCTCCGGTAGTTTGTACTTTATAAGCATTCTGTAATTGTTATTATGTAAATCATTTATTGCTGGACTTTCTGATGGACTTTTGCGGGTATGACTGACTGTATCTAATCAGTGGCTTTGTTCAAATCTGAAAATGCTGAAGATGATAGGTAAAGCATGGAAGATTTTGTATTTCACAACAACCTGGACTTTTTACATAATCAGAAATATTGTAGCTAAGATGTAGTTTTTTTTACTGGAATAAATAGCACTAAGAACAAAACTGAAATCGTTGGTCACTGAAAATTGGAGCAAGTTCAGAGGACAGCTACCAGGATGGTGAGCGGACTGCAAAGTATGTCCTACAAGGAACGGTTAAAGGATCTGGGAATGTTTAGCTTGCAAAAAAGAAGGCTAAGAGGAGACTTAATAGCTGTCTACAAATATCACAGTGGGATGACACAGTATAGAGGGATCATCATTATTCTCATTTACACATGGAAACACGAGAAGCAATGGGATGAAACTGAAAGGGAGAAGATACAGATTAGATATTAGAAAACACTGTTTGACAGTGAGGGTGATCAATGAGTGGAACAAGCTGCCATGAGAGGTGGTGAGTTCTCCTTCAATGGAAGTCTTCAAACAGAGGCTGGACAGACATCTGGCTGAGATGGTTTAGTGACTCTTGCATTGAGCAGGGGATTGGACACAATGATCTGGAGGTTCCTTTCAACTCTAATAGTCTATGATCAAAGTCTAGTCCCAATGGATCAGCGCTAAAAAAAATAGTCCAAGAGAAGAAAGTTGAGCTACACAAAATAGTGAGTAAGCACTGTGTCATAGGCAGATTCTTGTACAGTATGTTATGCTGAGAACCGTGGCTGCACTTCCTCTCTTTACACTTCATAAACTTCTCTTAATAAAGGAAGCAAATGAGGGAAGTGAACATTTCAGTAACCTAATGACTAATTGTCCCATCAGTATAAACATATGCATGACTGTTATAAACGAAAGGTTTCAAGTATTACTGTTCACTGAATCTTCATCCAAATCCTATTTGCTGTAGGTCCTGCAAACTATCACATGGTAATAATTTACTCTTTGCTCCTTAGCCAGTGGAAAGAGGCCTAAATCTTTGTCATTGAGTTGGAATAATTTGCCCTTTTTGATGTCAGTATTACTGGTAATTGTAAGCTTATTAGTAGAATGTGTTGTATATTCCTAGCATTTGTTAATTTTCTTTTAACCCGTTAGTGACCAATCCAATTTTTGACCTTAATGACCAAACAAAATGTTACAATTCTGACCACTGTCACTTTATGTGGTAATAATTCTGGAACGCTTTGACGCGTCACACTGATTCTGAGATTGTTTTTTTCGTGACACATTGTAATTTATGATAGTGGTAACAGTTCTTCTATATGACTTGCGTTTATTTATAAAAAAAATGGAAATTTGGCAAAAATGTCAAAAATTTAGCATCTTTCAAACTTTCAATTTTTATGCCCATAAATCAGAGTGGTGTCACACAAAATAGTTAATAAATAACATTTCCCACTTGTGTACTTTATATCAGCACAATTTTGCAAGCATATTTTTTTTTTGCTAGAAAGTTATAAAGGTTGAAAGTTGACCAGCAAATTTCTAATTTTTCCAACAAAATTTACAAAACCATTTTTTTTAGGGACCACATCACGTTTGAAGTGAATTTGAG
This sequence comes from Oophaga sylvatica, assembly GCA_033576555.1. NCBI lineage: Eukaryota > Metazoa > Chordata > Amphibia > Anura > Dendrobatidae > Oophaga > Oophaga sylvatica. The sequence goes on along the minus strand of JARQOD010000002.1, from coordinate 551,038,119 downwards.
TGGCCTATGTGACAGAAGATACCTAAAAGTGACACCATTCTAAAAACTGCACCCCTCAAGCTGCTCAAAACCACATTCAGTAAGTTTATTAACTCTTCTGTTGTGAATGTGCTAGAAATGAATTCTGAGCAGAAGCTCCCTCTGGTGGTTACAAACAGTACTGAACTATCCAATGAAGATTGGGAAGATTGGCGATCAGGTGTTACTGACTCGTCTTATATAAGGGAGGTTCCCTTCCATCAGGGTTGCCGGTGATCAATTGTTCTGGTCTCATCTTTGATTCCTTTTCACTTTGTAGCCTGCTGTTTCGTGCCTGCATCTTCTGCTAACAGATAAGACATTTTCTTCTTTTTGTTTTTTGTGCTTGCTTTTTGCATTTTGTCCTGCACTTCTGTGGGGGTCTGCCGGGTCCCCTCTGGGGGCTTGTGCTCCTCTCAGTTTAGTTCAGCCACTGTTGTTTGTTCATTTGCCTTTTCCAGTTTTTTCAGTGGCTGCTGTTTAGTTTTTGTTACACCAGAGAACTAATTTAGGTGGTAGAGGTTGTGTGATCTCAGGTGTTTTTGTAATTAGTAGAGTTGGTACTTTTCAGGGTTTTTTGGGGTTGCAGTAAGTTTCCTTCCTATCCTTTTCTATTTAGGAAGTTTGGGCCCCAGCGTTTGCTCATACTATTTTCTATCTGTGTCTGTATTTCTTCTTGTCTAACCGCCATTACATGTTTGGGGGCTTTCTATGTTCTTTGGGGACCTGCTCCGGGGCAGATAGTTTTCCTCTTTCTGTCTTTAGGTGTAGTTAGCTTCTCAGGCTGTGACGAGGCGTCTAGGACCAACGTAGGTACGCTCCACGGCTGCATTTAGTTGTGGTGGTTAGTCAGGGTACTGCAATCCCATAGATTCCAACCTCTCTGGTGTATTTCCTTTTTTGCCTGCTCTCCTCAGCTACCAAATCATAACACTCTTCAGTTGCTTTACAGGAACTGAAGCAATGTGGAAGGTAAAAATTAACGTTTAACTTTTTTCACAAAGAATTTACTTTAGACCCAAACGTTTTTATTTTTACAAGGGTAACAATAGAAAATGGACCACGAAATTTGTTGTGCAATTCTCCTGAGTATTCCGATACCCCATTCGTGGGGGAAATCTACTTTTTGGGCACACGACAGAGCAGACTTTTTGAACACAAAGTTGGTTGGAATCGAGAGTGGACGTGATGTCACGTTTGAATAGCCCCTGATGTGCCTAAACAGGGGAAACCCCACAAGTGACACCATTTTGGAAACCATACCTCTCAATGATTTTATCCAGTGACGAGCGTAAGTGCTCGCTACTCCAGTTTGTTTTGGGTGCTCAGGAATGCACCGAATATTACAGGGTGCTTGAGTGACATGCTCAAGTTCCCATCCCAGATGTTTTGCGGTTATTACACACCCAAAAAAAAGCATGTAGGGATCCGCTATACTCCGTGCATACTCAAGTAGCGAGCACTTGCTCTCGACACTAGCTGTCATAAATTTTTTTCTTTTTACTTGTGAAAAGAACCCAATTCTATCTCCAACCCTTACCTCAACACAAACACAACCCTAAGACCGACTGCAAAGAATGGAAAATAAATATATATATATATATATATATATATATATATATTATAATTTTTATCAAACTAAGAGGGTGACAAAGGGATTGAATTTACAATTTTTTTTTTGATCACTGTGATAGACCCTATCGCAGTGATCAAAAGGAATCAATAGTAAAAATTACTGACCGGCAGATCTCGGCGGGCGCACTGTGCATGCGCCCACCATTATTTTTCCAGGAAGATGATGCGGAGGTGTGGAGCAGGTGGGACCGGGGGATAGCTTAGGTACTGGAAGGGATGGGGGTACCTCATCTCTCTCTCCTCTATCATGTCAGAAGAGAGAGAAATGATTTTAACAGCGAGAACAGTTTTATTTTTTTTCGTGATCGGGGACCGGAAAATTGGGCTCTGATCATGTTCTCCAGGGTCTCAGCTACTCCCAGTAGTCGAGACCAGCCTTAAGGCTTTTAATTAATGCTGGATTGTGACGCTTCCCACGGCTGCGGGGCGTCGGGACATGGCATAGCTTGCCTAACTAGCCAATGCTCCCACGCCGCCAGTCCACGACGACGTGAGGCATGAGTCCCAGATGGTAAGAGAATGTGGACCCACTGGACCACGGAGGGAGACCCGGGCCTGCCCGGACTAGGGAAGGGCAGCAACCGGGATCCGTGGCATCTGAACATGTGGGCAAGATGGCGACCTGCAGGACTAGACAACACCGCACAACTTCAGGTAAGAAGAAACATAAAGTTTACTTAAAGAAACACAGTACATAAACAGAACATAAGACCGGGCTCCCGATTCCGCACATCAGAGAAGGGTACACGACTCAGGATCACAGACGAGTGCAGGAGGACATCACGGGTAGATGCAGTCCACGGTTATCTGGCACGGGCATACTTGGGCAGCCTCTCTCAGGCCTTAGGCGTAGCACAGGCTCAGCAGGAGAACATCAGACACCGACCTCAGACAGACTTCAGACGATGGCGGGGTCATCACGGGTAGATGCAGTCCAGGATCATCTGGCACGGGCATACTAGTATGGCCTCACTCTCAGACCTCAGGCGTAGCACTGGCTCTGCAGGAGAACATCAGACACCGACCCAGGACAGACGTCATCACAGGGTAGACCAAGGAGGAACCGGCAGGACATCGGAACATCAGGAACACGGATTGGATCTCAGGGAGTCGGGAACACGGACAGGAACATCAGGAGCACGGATTGGATCTCAGGAGTCGGGAACACACGGACTGGAACATCAGGAACACGGATTGGGTCTCAGGGAGTCAGGAACACGGACAGGAACACGGACTGGAACACAGGCATCGGACTCCGGACATCTGGCACCGATCAGCAGGCTCCGGACATCTGGCAACAATCGGCAGGATCCGGACATCAGGCAGGAAGGATAGGATCCGGACATCTGGAAGTGGTCATCGGACATCGGATATCAGGCCGTGGTCATCAGGGAGGACACGGTCCTCGGACTCCGGACATCTAGTATCGATCTGAAAAGGAACCCCAGTGGTCTGGTGCAAGCCCCGCCAGGCTCAACGGGAGCTGGCCGGGAATTGCACAGAAGCTGAGCACAGAGTAACGGAAACTCAGCACACACCGGACTCCTCCTTCCAAGATGAACTCAGGTTATATAGCAAGGATTCACAGTCACTGGCACAGGGTTCAGGACACAGCAGGATTTCAGGAACATAACACAGAGGACACAGTTCAGACAGTCAGGTACAGGATGCGATCCAGGATCAGGGGTTCAGGTAATTAGACACAGCAGGAACAGGCCTGGATATACAGCCACCAGGAACGGCGATCTGGGTAATCAGCCCCCAGCATAGGCGGAAACACAAGACACAGTTCAGACATTCAGGTACCGGGTTAGATCCAGGATCAGGAATTCAGGAAACAAGATACAACAGGAACAGGCCTGGATATACAGCCTCCAGAAACGGCGATCTGGGTAATCAGCCCCCAGCATAGGCAGAAATACAGAACACAGTTCAGACATTCAGGTACCGGGTTAGATCCAGGATCAGGGAACAAGACACAGCAGGAACAGGGAATCAGCTCTCCAGAGCTGATCAAATTCAGAGCAGGAGCTGAACACACAACCAAATACGGCTAGGTTCAGGGATTCAATGTGAAGCTCTGGCAACGCCCACTAGGGCTGGGGAACTTTATATATGAGCTGCTTCACAGCGATAGGCTGGAGCAGTAATTCTAGTACACACCCAATCCTCATAAAAGCAGGACAGGTGTGGGCCGCGCCCCCTATGCAGAGCCAGACAACTCATTACATAGGAACAACTGACAGTGGCTGCTGCCACACACGTAGTAAATCATGCACCATTGCAGAGGACTTTGCAACCTACGGATGGTCTTCACAGCAGGCCAGGCGCCTGACAGAAGCTGTTGCCACACACGTAGTAAATCATGCACCATTGCAGAGGACTTTGGAACCTACGGATGGCTTCTGCAGCAGGTCAGGAACCGCACATGCAACGCAGCGGAGACACTCACGCAAGTACGGCCACGCAGCAGAGCTGGGAACTGAGCAGCATCCATACAGGTAACAGACAACAGTATCCCAGCTGGTTAGGGGAAAGGAAAAAAGGGTTAATGCAAAAGACATGCAGAGTAACGCTGGAAAACAAAGTACAGACAATACCAGCGTTACATGGATCCTACCTGTCCTTTAACTTGTAGGCTTTTAGCCCGGGAGAGGCATGTTTGATAAATATTTGGTTTAGGTTCCCATCAAAGAAAGTTATGCCTTGCCATGGGTGGTGGGCTCACATGAACAGGCCAATTTATGCACCAAGTACCTTCATTTTTATAATTATATTCCATATAGCAGTAATACAGTTAAAATGTCATATATTCAGTGTTTGCATGCATCTTAGCTCTTGTAGCGTGCGGCTGTATTTTTTGGTGTGTGTATATATATATATATATATATATATTTTTGAGTAAAATGTAAATTGCTCTTTTATTCTATAAACTATCGACATGTCTCCGAATTTTCAAGCAATAAATTTTGTATTTATTTTCAGAAAATGAGAAATGGTCAAAATAACAAAAAATACAGTGCTTGCAGACCTCAAATAATGCTAAGAAAACAAGTTCATAAACATTTAGAAACAACAATACTAATGTTTTATCTCAGGAAGAGTTCAGAAATCAATATTTTGTGGAATAACCATGATTATTAATCACAGCTTTCATGCGTCTTGGCATGCTTTCCACCAGTCTTTCACACTGCTTTTGGTGACCTTATGCCACTCCTGGTACAAACATTTAAGCAGTTCTTCTTTGATGGCTTGTGACTATCCATCTTCCTCTTGATTACATTCCAGAGGTTTTCAATGGGGTTCAGGTCCGGAGATTGGGCTGGCCATGACAGGGATTTGAGCCCTTCTTTTCCAAACTCAAGACTTTTCCTTTATTAATCTCCTTTGGCATGGTTAAAAATTATTTTTTCATTCCTATTACTTTTGAGATATTACTAGCACTTGTGTTGCCATCCAGCTTGTCTTATTGCAAGAGGATTGTGAACACCACAGCAGTGTTTTTTTATACTTTCCTTCATTAAATAAGATTTGGTTCAGGTGATCACCTAATCAGAAGCACATTAAGTAGAATGAGGTGTACTCTGGTTGGAATTCAACTGACACTGGAAAGGAATGGCTGTCAGACATGTAAAGAAGCTGATTTTTATAAAACTGTGCAGTGGTCTCCTAATTTTTGCCAGAGCTGTATATATATCAGAGATCTTTCATAGATTGTGAGATACGTTCAAATCATAGTTGGGGCAAAAACCTATTATAGATATGAGCCTAACAGTGTTAGGCTAAGTGCACACGATCAGGAATAATTGCGTTTTTTTCGCGGTTTTCCGCGGTAAAAACGCGATAAAAACGCAAGCATTAAGCATCCTATACATGTTAATTGATTCCGCATGTTTTGGCCACATGTTGCGTTTTTTTTCCGCGAAAAAAACGCTTCGCGGAAAAAATAGCAACATGTTCATTAATTTTGCGGAATGTAAGCGGTTCATGTGCGGTGGTACCCAGGGTCTGGAGGAGAGGAGACTCTCCTCCAGGCCCTGGGTACCATATCCCTGGTAAAACAATAATTAAAATAAAAAATAATGATATTCTCACCTTCCGGCGGCCCCCGCAGCCTTCCCGCGGCCCCCGCAGCCTTCCCGCCTTCAGCGATGCTCCCGGCAACTCCCGGTCCCAGGAGTGCATTGCGAGAATCACCCAGATGGCGTAGCGGTCTCGCGAGATGCTACGTCATCGGTGTGATTTGTCGCAAAGCACTCCTGGGACCGGAGTTGCCGGGAGCGTCGCTGAAGGCGGGAAGGCTGCGGGGGCCGCCGGAAGGTGAGAATATCATTATTTATTATTTTTTTATTATTTTTACATTAGATCTTTTTACTATTGATGCGGCATAGGCGGCATCATTAGTAAAAAGTTGGTCACACGAGTCAAATACTATGTTTGACTCGTGTGACCAACCTGTCAATCAGTTTTCCAAGCGATGCTACAGATCGCTAGGAAAACGCTAGCATTCTGCAAGCTAATTACGCTTGCAAAACGCTATTATTCTGGCGGGAATCAGCATACAAAAAACGTGCGTATTTCCTGCGGGAGAAGTGCGGGATTGCCGCGGAAATTTCCGCGGCAATTCCGCAACGTGTGAACTTAGCATTACAGTTTTGGCCCTAAACCAACTTGAAGTGTGGCAATGACATTTCTGGAGCTATGGGTACAAGGCAGTACCTGCAGCTGCCAATGAAAGCAGCCTGAAGGCTGATCCATATGAACAGATATGAGCACACATAGCTAACATAGCTTATTATTTGATACTACAGAAAAAAGTAAAATAAAGTAGAATTCTAAATTTGGCACCAATCAGTGATGGGGCTGGTGACGCTGTCGTGGCTAGGCTTCAGCCTATGTTGCAGCAGCAATCATGTCTGGACTTCAGTGTTTCAGGGAATTTCATTGCTTGAAACACTGAAACTGCCTTGATTGACTGTTCAGAATTAAAAAGCCAACACAGCTTTTGAACTTTTTGAAAGGAAATCATTATTTTTTTTTATTTAAATTTTTGAAAGTTAAATTATTTCAAACTTTTATATTTTTGACTTTTTTTTCCTATCGTTGATATCGACTGCCTCACCAATTATCCTGCAGATATGGAGTTAATTGCGTTATTAATGCGTGCACTTAGCCGAACGCTGCGGGTAGAAAATTAACTTTATTATTTTCCCAGCAGCATTCCAGTTTCATTCGCGAGGCAGCACTGGTTCTGTAGCTGCTGTAACATTTCGTGTTTCGGATACTGTATGAATATGTATTTTTTACGTTGTGACTGGTCACTGTGGGGCCATTGCTCTGATTAATGGGGGCAGCAGGATAAGATGGTATTTAATGAAGACTATGGACCTTCTGCTACAATAGGGAGCCAACACTACATAAACAGCCGGTATCAATGGCAGCAAATATGAGTTTCCCTTGGAAAATGGATATTTGCCAACTGGTATAGGGGCTTAACCTGTGCATAATAATTTTTGCTGTATTTCGTGTACACTTCCTCATGTTATTATGTCCAGTACCTCTTTTCCGCTTTGTGTGTGATTGTATGTTAGATGCTTCATTAGATTAATGCACTAGCTGCCAACCACAGGATATCCTGCTCTCAGAGGCTGATTGCATGGGGCAGAGGAGTAAATATTCACATATTTAACAGCATCTTGTGCTGGTTGGTATAGATTAGAAATCCAGCAAAAGCATGGTCTGCTTAAAGAAGAGGCCATCCAATAAACGCTTGTAGAAAAAAAGACCTGACCTCATAAGCAGCCTACGACTTACACCCTGCTTGCCACATTTCCTGATTCCCGGCTCTTGCTCCATACAGTGCCTTCTTGAAATGAAAGAGATCTTATGATTTACGTTATTGCTCTACTCCTTCTGCCTACCGAAACATTGGACCACATCTGTTTTTGACTCCTGATAAATTTACACTGCAGCAGGACCTACAGTCTCATTATCTTTTGTGGTGCTGAGGCTCCTACTAGAGATGAGCAAACTTGTTTGGAAAACGTTCGCCAATCTCAAATTCGCCATGAGCGGAGCACATTCAGATTCATGTTCAGTTTCTCGAACATTTTTACTCAAAATCAGCAAAATTCGGTCACAGCTCGGTAAATCGTTGCATTTCCACTAATTATTTGGTCATTACTTTGGCTAGGATAGTGGTGCTGTATTATGAGCGAGAAATCTCATCCCCTGAAATCTTGGTGCCAAGATCTCCATCTGCGCATGCGCCGCCCCGACGTCCATTTTCCTGGAGTCCACCGCACAGGAAACCATGGAACTGCCGGGGCTCTGTCCTTTCACAAAATTTCAGCAGAGCACCGGCAGCACCGGAGACATCCGCAGCCGCACCCGGCAGTACCGCCGGACACCCCCGCAGCGCCGGACACCCCCGTAGCACCGTCGGGCACCCGCAGCTCCTACGGACACCCCCTCATCCCAGCCTGCGGCCTGCAGTAACGATACCGGTAAGGTAAATTTTGGGGAAAAAAGTGCGTCTTATAATCCGAAAAATACGGTCCCGTGTTTGCGTGGGTTTCCTCCGGGCACTCCGGTTTCCTCCCACACTCCAAAAACATACTGATAGGGAATCTAGATTGTGAGCCCCATCGGGGACAGCGACGATAATGTGTGCAAACTGTAAAGCGCTGCGGAATATGTTAGCGCTATATAAAAATAAAGATTATTATTATTATTATTATTATATATGTTTAAATCACCCTCATTCGCCCCATTAAAAATAAAACAATAATAATAATAAAAAAATACACATATTTGGTATCGCCGAGTTCAGAAATGCCAGCCAGACCTATCAATATATAAGAACAATTACTCTGATTGGTAAATGATGCAACAAAAAAAAATAAAAACAAAACACTAGAATTACTTTTTTTGGTAGCTGCAACATTGCAATAACGGGTGATTATAAGATCGTATCCATACCAAAATAGTATCAATAAAAACGTCAGCTCGGCACACAAAAACGAAGCCCTCACCCACCCCAAATCACTAAAAATTGAGACGCTAAGGGTCTCGAAATACGGTGACTTTTTTTCTTTTTAGAAACTTTGGATTTTTTTTTCACCACTTAAATAAAAATGAACCTATACTTGTTTGGTATCTACGAACTTGTAATGACCTGGAGAATCATAATGGCAGGTCAGGTTTAGCATTTAGTAACAAAAAACAGAAACTCAAAAATGGAAAAACCCAAGCTGGTGAAGGGGTTAATAACTTAATGTGTGTGCATTGCGGCAGCCAATCAGGGCACAGAAACCACCCACAACGTCATGACACAAGGTTTTCTGTGATTGGATGCTGAAGTCATATGTCCTTGGTAATATAAAAAGCGGACATCTTGTGTTGCGGGTGCTCACATTGTCTCATTGTCTTGTGTTGCGGGTGCTCACATTGTCTCAGTGTCACAGTGCAGAGAAGCCACTCCTGCTAATGCTGTCAGTCAACTAGATAGAATCCTGTCCCGTGTGAAATCGATCTTCCAGCATCTAACTAGTTTGTGCAAAAACTGTGTTTCAGTCTCAGGAGGCCCCATTTATTAATCCAAATCGTTTGTGATAAAATCGTGTTTCAGTGAGAAATCAGAAGGCCACATTTCCTCTTAAAAATCGTTTGGTATAACGGTGTTGTTCAGGCACACTATGTAAGAAAATAAATAGTGATTGTTCATTTAGTGACAGGTGACTGACGGCTGTGGGCCTAAGGTTGTGAAACAGCAGGTTACAAGAGGGGAAGGATACATACGACATGAGTGGGAAAAAGCGAGGTCGTGCTGAAAGGGGGAATAGGCATGGTGTTCGACATGTACGTGAGTTAGGTGAAAATGTTAATGAAAGTGCAACTGAACAAACACAGTCTTGTCCTATCTAAAGACCTCTGACAACATCTGTTGCTGGATGGACTACTCCACTCCATTTCTTCGGCAGCTACACAGCGGTACGCCTAGTAGATGAGGGCCAGAAAGAGTATGTGCTCCAGTGGATGGCAAGCGCTGCATCTAGTGGCCTTTCCTCCTCTTCCTTCACCTCAACATCACACACAGTGCAATCCTCAGAGTTGGCACCAAAATGGCAGAGGATTTCCAAATCCAGGTGTGAAAAACTTGTTGCATTATTCCCAAGAAGACTCATGGCTGTAGTAGCTCAAAAGGGTGCTTCTACTCAATACTGAGCAAAGGGTCTGAATACTTATGACCATGTGATATTTCAGTTTTTCTTTTTTAATAAATTTGCAAAAATTTCTACATTTTTGTTTTTTTTTCAGACAAGATGGGGTGCAGAGTGTACATTAATGAGAAAAAAATGAAATTTTTTTGAATTTACCAAATGGCTGCAATGAAACAAAGAGTAAAAAATTTAAAGATTTAAAGGGGTCTGAATACTTTCCGTACCCTCTGTACACCACTCCCTTAACCGCCAGGTCCTCATTGACACTTCATTTCAAAGCTGTAAATTCAGGCCCAGACCCTGATACCTCATGCATGGCCCATGGCTGACTGCTGCTGTGCCATTTGCAAATTTCTACTACAGTCGGTCAATTGATGCCAATGGTGTCTTCCCCTAATTTAAGCTGTTTGGGAAGCTTTTTGTCACTCCTTAAGGTGTTGTTTATACTTTTGGTGTGAACATCATTGAATTTAATGGGGTTCGGGTACGTTCGGAGAACGTCTAAACATTTGGTTAATTGAACTGAACCAAACCTTGAACGATTCGCTCATCTCTAGTTCCTACCTCTCTAAGTCTGGACCACGAGTCCCTTCCTCAAGAACACAATTCTTTTAAAAGGACAGTGTGCCGGTCTTTCTCCTTCAAATATTCATATTCATGGTGTTTTAGCTAATGATTTTGATTTTGGCTACTTATATGGCACTGTCTGCTGGTTGCAACACAACCACATGTGTCACAATTTAGCAATGGAACAGTACAATCTCTGGCCGAACAATGTCTATTGTGGCCAAGGTCCCTGTGTAGCACCACCCTTACTCTATATGTAAGGACAAACCTTGTACACCATGAGCCTATAAATTTCTTTTTATTTTAAGGGAAGCTGGATTTTCAGTAGTCTAGCAGATATATGGGATTTGGCAATCACAGCAAAGACCAAATGTGAATGTCTGGAGCTCATTATTGAATCTGGGTCCATTGCCAGACAAAAAAATAACTTCCTGAGCATCTGTACAACGGCAGCATTTTCTGTGGGTCCGGCTTCTTGCTTTGCGACATTTTCCGTATGCTGGCTATTTACTTTTGTAATCCTTTGAAGTTAACAGTGCATGTAAGGAGAACAAGAATTGTGTATAAAAATATTAATAATTATGATTTATGAATTTGCAAATTGCGCAGATGATTTCAGGTGATTCTGCAGATTCGCCATTTGCCCAAGCGCACTCATTATTGATATGTCATCTGGAGAGCAGATATCATCTGTACTGTAGAGGTTATCAGTGGAAGTGCTTAAGCTGTGAAATTCAAAGAATGCTTTATTGGGGCTTTTTCACGATCATAAATTTAATTTAATGGAAATTAGTGTCTTGGCTTTGGGATGCTTCTCTATGGTACATGTCTTCCAGGTGTTGAGAGTCTACTGTTTTTTCTAGCGCTGGTTGCTTCCAAGCATATTCCAGTGCACATCCTATAGAAGGCATGTAAGATATCAGAATCCACATCCTATAGAAGGCTTGTAAGATATCAGAATGCACATTGTTATGATTTGGTAGCTGAGGAGAGCAGGCAAAAAAGGAAATACACCAGAGCAGTTGGAAACTATGAGATTGCAGTACCCTGACTAACCACCACAACTAGAGGCAGCCGTGGAGCGTTCCTACGTTGGTCCTAGACGCCTCGTCACAGCCTGAGAAACTAACTACACCTAAAGATAGAAAGAGGAAAGCTATCTGCCCCGGAGCAGATCCCCAAAGAACATAGAAAGCCCCCAAACATGTAATGGCGGTTAGACAAGAAGAAATACTGACACAGACAGAAAATAGTATGAGCAAATGTTGGGGCCCAAACTTACTAAATAGAAAAGGATAGGAAGGGCACTTACTGCAATCCCAAAAAACCCTGAAAAGCACCAACTCTACTAATTTCAAAAACAAAAACCCAAAAGAATCATGGACTAAGAGTCATAATAAAAAATTGTAAACTTTATTTAAACACAGATCAAATAAATAAAACTAATAAGGTCAAGTAAAAATCAGAATAACCAGTACAAGGGAGAGAACAACATCCAAATCTTAATCAGCAAGTCGAGTATTATGATGATTTAAACAAATTTATACAGCAATATAGACAGTCCATACAATCAAAATTGATCTCTGATTCTTATATAAATATATATATATACACACATCTATGTACACCACTAAAGATTTATTGAAGATAATAGATATTTATCAAATATATATACGCATATAGACAAAATGGTCAGTATAGAGAAATAGGTGTATAGATAACTAGTGCATAAAGCATCCAAAAAATCTCATACAGAAGGACAAAATGTGTCTCAATGGTGATAATCAAGTGAATCGGAGGTAGGTGTCTAATACATAAAACATCCGATCAGTCTCATGAAAAGACCAAATATGTCTAATAACAAAGAAAATTGATGGTAATACTAATTCTTATGATGCCTAAAGATGATGATATATAGTTATATATTAAGCACTATTAAACAAAAAGAAAGAGGGACAGCATAATGTCGGCACACACAGTACGGAGGCAGAGTCACCTTCCTGCTATAATGACCACATGTGCTGTCACTAGTGGTGCATATGCATAGGCAAAGAGATCAGAGAAACAGGAGAAAATCATCAATATGGAGGCAAAACTGCCTTCCTGCTATAGTAAATAAATATCCTGTCGCTGATAGTGCTAATGCATGAACGGAGATCAAAGGGACAGAAAGATGCAGATATTCAATGTGGAGGTAAAATTACCTTCCTACTATAATAAACAACCATACTGTCACTGGTAATGCATATGCATAGGCAGAAGTCAAAAAAGGACAGAAAGAGGTAATCAGCATAGGGGTAAAACTACCTTCCTGCTACAATGAGCAAAAAGTGCTGTCAATAATAATGCATATGCATAAGCATGAATGAAGAGGACAAGAAAAGCATCAAGACTTACTGAGCAAGAACTGGGAGACCCCAACGCGCGTTTCGCTATGTAGCTTCCCCCGCTACATAGCGAAACGCGCGTTGGGGTCTCCCAGTGTGTGTATATATATATATTTATATAAGAATCAGAGATCAATTTTGATTGTATGGACTGTCTATATTGCTGTATAAATTTGTTTAAATCATCATAATACTCGACTTGCTGATTAAGATTTGGATGTTGTTCTCTCCCTTGTACTGGTTATTCTGATTTTTACTTGACCTTATTGGTTTTATTTATTTGATCTGTGTTTAAATAAAGTTTACAATTTTTTATTATGACTCTTAGTCCATGATTCTTTTGGGTTTTTGTTCAATATATGGATGAGTATATTCATATCTAGCCTTTTCTTTGGGATATAATTTCAAAAACACCTGAGATCACACGACCTCTACCACCTAAATTAGTTCTCTGGTGTAACCAAAAACAAAACAGCAGCCACTGAAAAAACTGGAAAAAGCAAATGTACAGACATCAGTGGCTGAACTGAACTGAGAGGGCAAAAGCCCCCAAAGGATACCCTGAAGGCCCCCACAGAAGTGCAGGACAAAATGCAAAAATCAAGCACAAAAACAAAAAGAAGAAAATGTCTTATCTGTTAGCAGGAGATTCAGACACGACACAGCAGGCTACCAAGGAAACAGGAATCAAGGATTGAGACCAGAACAATTGATCACCGGCAACCCTGATGGGAAGGCGACTCCCTTATATAAGACCAGTCAGTAACACCTGATTCCCAATCCTCACAATCTTCACTGGACAGTCCAGTACCGTTTGTAACCACCAGAGGGAGCTTCTGCTCAGAACTCATTTCCAGCCTATTCACAACAGTACCCCCCCCTTGAGGAGGGGTCACCGAACCCTCATTTGAGCAACCAGGTCGGTCAGGATGAGTTCTATGATACGCACGGATGAGTCTCCTAGCATGGATGTCCGAAGCAAACACCCAAGAATTGTCTTCCTGACCATAACCTCTCCATTTAACCAAATACTGGAGTTTCCGTCTAGAAAAACGAGAATTTAATATTTTCTCAACCACATACTCCAGATTGCCCTCAACCAAAACAGGGTCAGGAGGCACAGTAGTAGGAACCACTGGCTCAACAAACCTCTTCAACAAGGACTTGTGGAACACGTTATGGATCTTAAATGTCCCTGGAAGAAGCAAACGAAAAGAAACAGGATTAAGAATCTCCATGATCTTATAAGGTCCAATGAACCTAGGCTTAAATTTAGGAGATGCCACTCTCATAGGAATATTTCTTGAGGACAACCAGACCAAGTCCCCCACTTTAAACCGAGGACCATCAGTCCTATGCCGGTTAGTAAACCGCTGGGCCCTCTCCTGAGAGAGGGACAACCTCTCCACTACCTGGTCCCAAATCTGTTGCATACGCTCCACAACAGAGTCAACACCTGGACAGACAGAAGCCTCCGTCTGTCCTGAAGAAAATCGAGGGTGAAACCCAGAATTACAGAAAAATGGAGACATCAAAGTGGCAGAGCTAGCCCTATTATTAAGAGCAAACTCAGCCAAAGGCAAAAAGAGACCCAGTCATCCTGATCAGCAAACACAAAGAAGCATCTTAGATAAGTCTCCAATGTCTGGTTTGTTCTCTCAGTTTGACCATTGGTCTGAGGATGAAACGCCGAGGAGAAAGACAATTGAACACCAATTTTAGAACAAAAGGTCCTCCAAAATCTGGAAACAAACTGGACTCCTCTGTCAGACACAATGTTCTCAGGAATGCCGTGTAAACGAACCACGTGCTGAAGGAACAAAGGCACCAATTCAGAGGAGGAAGGCAACTTAGGTAATGGCACAAGATGTATCATCTTGGAAAACCTATCGCAAATCACCCAGATGACGGTCATTCTCTGAGAAACAGGGAGGTCGGAAATGAAATCCATAGAGATATGGGTCCATGGTCTCTTGGGCACAGGTAATGGCATCAACAAACCACTAGAACGAGAGCAAGGCTTGGAGCGAGAGCAAGTCCCGCAGGACTGCACAAACTCCCTGACATCACGAGACAAGGTAGACCACCAAAAGGACCGACTAACCAAGTCTCTGGTACCAAAAATTCCGGGATGACCGGCCAACGCGGAACAATGAATCTCAGACATTACACTCTTTTTCCACTGGTCCGGGACAAACAATTTCCCAACAGGGCAGCGCTCGGGCTTATCCTCCTGACACCCCTCCAGAGCCAGTCTCAAATTGGGCGAGATGGCGGAAAGAACTACACCCTCTTTCAAAATAACAGAAGGATCAGATAACTCAGGAGAGTCCGCCAGGAAACTCCTCGAGAGGGCATCCGCCTTAACATTTTTAGTGCCAGGAAGAAATGAAACCACAAAATTAAAACGTGTGAAAAACAAGGCCCACCTGGCCTGTCTAGGATTAAGTCGCTTGGCAGATTCCAGATAAACTAGATTCTTATGGTCCGTAAGGACCACCACCTGATGTTTGGCTCCCTCCAGCCAATGTCTCCACTCTTCAAAAGCCCACTTCATGGCTAATAACTCCCGATTACCCACGTCATAATTACGTTCAGTGGGAGAAAATTTTCGAGAGAAAAAGGCACAAGGGTTACTTTTAGAGGTCTCTGGATCTCTTTGGGACAAAACGGCACCTGCCCCAATTTCAGAGGCATCTACCTCCACCTGAAATTGTAGAGAAACATCAGGCTGCCGTAGAACAGGAGCAGAAGTGAATCTCTGCTTAAGTTCCTGAAATGCAGAGACTGCCTCAGGAGGCCAATTCACCACATCAGAACCCTTCTTGGTCAAATCAGTTAATGGTTTAACAATAACAGAGAAATTACCAATAAATTTACGATAAAAATTGGCAAAACCCAAGAATCTTTGAAGAGCCTTTAATGAAGTAGGTTGGACCCAATCACAGATGGCCTGAACTTTGACCGGGTCCATTTCAATAACAGATGGGGACTAAATGAATCCCAGAAATGAGATCCTCTGAACGCCAAAAAGACACTTTGATCCCTTCACATACAGAGCATTCTCTCTCAAAATCTGGAACACAGTCCGAACATGTTTTACATGAGAGTCCCAGTCATTGGAAAAAATCAAGATATCATCCAAATAAACAATCAGAAATTTATCCACAAAATCCCTGAAAATGTCATTCATGAAGGACTGGAAGACAGAAAGAGCATTAGTGAGCCCAAAGGGCATCACAAGGTACTCAAAATGCCCTTCAGGGGTATTAAATGCCGTCTTCCATTCATCCCCGTGCTTAATGCGAATAAGGTTATATGCCCCCTGAGGTCAAGCTTGGTAAACCAAGTAGCGTTTTTCACCCTGGAAAACAGATCAGATATCAAGGGTAACGGATATTGATATTTCACAGTAATATTGTTCAAGAGACGATAATCAATACACGGCTGTTAATGAACCATCCTTTTTGGCCACAAAGAAAAAACCGGCACCTAAGGGTGAAGAGGATGGTCTGATATGACCCTTCTCCAATGACTCCTTGATATAAGACCGCATAGCGTCATGTTCAGGTACAGACAAGTTAAAAAGGCGACCTTTAAGGAATTTACTACCAGGCACTAGTTCAATAGCGCAGTCATAGCTCCTATGGGGAGGTAAGGATGCAGATTTACTTTCGCTAAATACATCAGAAAAATCAATGAAAAAGTCAGGAACATCCTGAGCCTGGGGGGAGGCAGAAAAAACAGGAGTGTTGGTATTAACACATTGGCAGCCCCAACTGGTAACAGACACATATTTCCAATCCAAAACAGGATTATGAGACTGTAACCAAGGGAAACCCAGTACAATAATGTCATGCAGATTATACAGAACCAAAAATTTGCAACTCTCCTGATGATCAGGTTCTACCCTCATTATCACCTGAGTAGAGAACTGAGGTTTATTCTCAGCCAAAAGGGTAGAATCGATCCCCAGTAGGGGAATAGACTTCCGTAGGGGTATCAAGGGAAACCCACAACGTTTAGCAAAATCAAAATCCATCAGGTTAATAGCTGCTCCAGAATCAACAAAAGCCTGAGCAGAAAATGAGGACAGAGAGCATATCAGGGTAACAGTTAATAAAAATTTAGTCTAAACACTACCCAAGACAACTGAGCGTGCAAAACGTCTTCCCCGCTTAGGGGAGACTGAAATAGCATGAGAGGCATCACCACAGTAGAAACATAACCCATTGCGCTTTCGAAATTCATGACGCTGTGCCCCAGAAGCCACTCTATCACACTGCATGGATTCAGAAGCAGGTTCACAAGGCAACATTATTCCACGCATATCTTTCCGCTCACGCAAACGTCTATCAATTTGAATCGCTAATGACATAGAATCATTGAGACCAGAGGGAACAGGGAATCCCACCATAACATCCTTTACATTATCTGACAGTCCCTTCCGAAAAAGAGCTGCCAAAGCGTCGTCATTCCATTTGGTCAGGACTGCCCACCTACGGAATCTCTGACAGTATAACTCAGCGTCCTCAAGCCCCTGACTTAATGCCAACAACGTTTTTTCAGCTTGATCAGTGACATTAGGCTCATCGTACAATAACCCCAAAGCCTGAAAAAACGCATCAACATCACTCAAAACAGGATCCCCAGGCGTCAGGGAAAAAGCCCAATCCTGAGGGTCGCCGCGCAGGAGAGAGATGACAATTCGAACCTGCTGCGCTGCGTTCCCTGAGGACTTAGATTTTAAGGCAAAAAACAATTTACAGTTATTTTTGAAATTCAGAAACTTAGCTCGATCCCCTAAAAACAAATCTGGCATGGGAATCCTAGGTTCCACAACAGGCAACCTAGCAAGATAGGTAGCAATACTCCGAACCTCAGTGGCAAGCTGATCCACACGGCCAGACAACTGTGCAAACTCCATTGAGAGAGAAAAAAAAAAAATCCTCCTCAGCACCCAGAGATACAGAGGAAAAAAAAAATGCAACAAACAGAAAAAAAAAAAATCTCTGACAACTCTGACAACTTTTTTCTTTCCACAATATTTTTCCCTTCTGTGAGTACCATATAATTTTTAGTTTAGGCCGGTGATACTGTTATGATTTGGTAGCTGAGGAGAGCAGGCAAAAAAGGAAATACACCAGAGCAGTTGGAAACTGTGAGATTGCAGTACCCTGACTAACCACCACAACTAGAGGCAGCCGTGGAGCGTTCCTACGTTGGTCCTAGACGCCTCGTCACAGCCTGAGAAACTAACTACACCTAAAGATAGAAAGAGGAAAGCTATCTGCCCCGGAGCAGATCCCCAAAGAACATAGAAAGCCCCCAAACATGTAATGGCGGTTAGACAAGAAGAAATACTGACACAGACAGAAAATAGTATGAGCAAATGTTGGGGCCCAAACTTACTAAATAGAAAAGGATAGGAAGGGCACTTACTGCAATCCCAAAAAACCCTGAAAAGCACCAACTCTACTAATTTCAAAAACACCTGAGATCACACGACCTCTATCACCTAAATTAGTTCTCTGGTGTAACCAAAAACCATACAGCGGCCACTGAAAAAACTGGAAAAAGCAAATGTACAAACATCAGTGGCTGAACTGAACTGAGAGGGCAAAAGCCCCCAGAGGGGACCCTGAAGGCCCCCACAGAAGTGCAGGACAAAATGCAAAAATCAAGCACAAAAACAAAAAGAAGAAAATGTCTTATCTGTTAGCAGGAGATTCAGACACGACACAGCAGGCTACCAAGGAAACAGGAATCAAGGATTGAGACCAGAACAATTGATCACCGGCAAACCTGATGGGAAGGCGACTCCCTTATATAAGACCAGTCAGTAACACCTGATTCCCAATCCTCACAATCTTCACTGGACAGTCCAGTACCGTTTGTAACCACCAGAGGGAGCTTCTGCTCAGAACTCATTTCCAGCCTATTCACAACAGCACATCATATAGAAGGCTTGTAAGATATCAGAATGCACATCCTATAGAAGGCTTCTAAGATATCAGAATGCACATCCTATAGAAGGATTGTAAGATATCATAGTGCACATTCTATAGAAGGCATGTAAGATATCAGAATCCACATCCTATAGAAGGCTTGTAAGATATCAGAATGCACATCCTATAGAAGGCTTCTAAGATATCAGAATGCACATCCTATAGAAGGATTGAAAGATATCAGAGTGCACATCCTATAAAAGGCTTGTAAGATATCAGAATGCACATCCTATAGAAGGATTGTAAGATATCAGAATGCACATCCTATAGAAGGCTTGTAAGATATCAGAATGCACATCCTATAGAAGGCATGTAAGATATCAGAATGCACATACTATAAAAGGATTGTAAGATATCAGAATGCACATCCTATAGAAGGCATGTAAGATATCAGAATGCACATCCTATAGAAGGCATGTAAGATATCAGAATGCACATCCTATAGAAGGCTTGTAAGATATCAGAATGCACATCCTATAGAAGGATTGTAAGATATCAGAATGCACATCCTATAGAAGGCTTGTAAGATATCAGAATGCACATACTATAGATGGCATGTAAGATATCAGAATGCACATCCTATAGAAGGCTTGTAAGATATCAGAATGCACATCCTATAGAAGGCTTGTAAGATATCAGAATGCACATCCTTTGGAAGGCTTGTAAGATGTCAGAATGCACATCCTATGGAAGGCTTGTTAGATATCAGAATGCACATCCTATAGAAGGCTTGTAAGATATCAGAATGCACATCCTATAGAAGGCATGTAAGATATCAGAATGCATATCCTATAGAAGGCATGTAAGATATCAGAATGCACATCCTATAGAAGGATTGTAAGATACCAGAATGCACATACTATAGAAGGCATGTAAGATATCAGAATGCACATCCTATAGAAGGATTGTAAGATATCCGAATGCACATCCTATAGAAGGCATGTAAGATATCAGAATGCACATCCTATAGAAGGCTTGTAAGATATCAGAATGCACATCCTATAGAAGGATTGTAAGATATCAGAATGCATATCCTATAGAAGGCATGTAAGATATCAGAATGCACATCCTATGGAAGGATTGTAAGATATCAGAATGCACATCCTATAGAAGGATTGTAAGATATCAGAATGCACATACTATAGAAGGCATGTAAGATATCAGAATGCACATCCTATAGAAGGATTGTAAGATATCAGAGTGCACATCCTATAGAAGGCTTGTAAGATATCAGAATGCACATCCTATAGAAGGATTGTAAGATATCCGAATGCACATTCTATAGAAGGCTTGTAAGATGTCAGAATGCACATCCTATAGAAGGCTTGTAAGATATCAGAATGCACATCCTATAGAAGGATTGTAAGATATCAGAATGCATATCCTATAGAAGGCATGTAAGATATCAGAATGCACATCCTATAGAAGGATTGTAAGATATCAGAATGCACATCCTATAGAAGGATTGTAAGATACCAGAATGCACATACTATAGAAGGAATGTAAGATATCAGAATGCACATCCTATAGAAGGATTGTAAGATATCAGAATGCACATCCTATAGAAGGATTGTAAGATATCAGAATGCACATCCTATGGAAGGATTGTAAAATATCAGAATGCACATCCTATAGAAGGATTGTAAGATATCAGAATGCACATCCTATAGAAGGATTGTAAGATATCAGAGTGCACATCCTATAGAAGGCTTGTAAGATATCAGAATGCACATCCTATAGAAGAATTGTAAGATATCAGAATGCACATACTATAGAAGGCATGTAAGATATCAGAATGCACATCCTATAGAAGGATTGTAAGATATCAGAGTGCACATCCTATAGAAGGCTTGCAAGATATCAGAATGCACATCCTATAGAAGGATTGTAAGATATCAGAATGCACATCCTATGGAAGGATTGTAAGATATCAGAATGCACATCCTATAGAAGGATTGTAAGATATCAGAATGCACATACTATAGAAGGCATGTAAGATATCAGAATGCACATCCTATAGAAGGATTGTAAGATATCAGAGTGCACATCCTATTGAAGGCTTGTAAGATATCAGAATGCACATCCTATAGAAGAATTGTAAGATATCAGAATGCACATACTATAGAAGGCATGTAAGATATCAGAATGCACATCCTATAGAAGGATTGTAAGATATCAGAGTGCACATCCTATAGAAGGCTTGTAAGATATCAGAATGCACATCCTATAGAAGGATTGTAAGATATCAGAATGCACATACTATAGAAAAATATTTAGACTTGAGAGTCCTCAGTGGTTGATACCTTTTAAAAGGTACCATTAAAAGGTATCAACCACTGAGGACTCTCAAGTCTAAATATTTTTCTATCTACTGGCTAACACGGTACGAAGATACACATCTTTCCTATATCTTACTATAGAAGGCATGTAAGATCATAGAATCATAGAATGGTAGAGTTGGAAGGGACCTCCTGGGCCTTCTGGTCCAACCCCCTGCTCAAAGCAGGATTCTCTAAATCATCCCAGACAGATGTCTATCCAGCCTCTGTTTGAAGACTTCCATTGAAGGAGAACTCACCACCTCTTGTGGCAGCCTGTTCCACTCCTTGATCACCCTAACTGTCAAAAAGTTTTTTCTAATATCTAATCTGTGTCTCCTCCCATTCAGTTTCATCCCATTGCTTGTAGTCTTTCCTTGTGCAAATGAGAATAAAGATGATCCTTCTGCAATGTGACAGCCCTTGAGATATTTGTAGACAGCTATTAAGTCTCCTCTCAGTCTTCTTTTTTGCAAGCTAAACATTCCCAAATCCTGCAACCGTTCCTCATAGGACATGGTTTGCAGACCGGTCACCATTCTGGTGGCTCTTCTCTGAACTTGCTCCAGTTTGTTGATGTCTGTTTTAAAATGTGGTGCCCAAAACTGGACACAGTATTCCAGATGAGGTCTGACCAAAGAGGAGTAGAGGGCAATAATGACCTCACGTGATCTAGACTGTATGCTTCTGTTGATACATCCTAGAATTGCATTTGCCTTTTTTGCTGCTGCATCACACTGTTGACTCATGTTAAGTCTGTGATCAATTAGTATACCCAAGTCTTTTTCACATGTGCTGTTACTTAGCCCTATTCCTCCCATTTTGTATATGCTTTTTTCATTTTTATTTTATTTTATTTATTTATTTATTTATTTTATTTATTTATTTTTATTTCATTTTATTTTAAGATATCAGAATGCACATCCTATAGAAGGCGTGTAAGATATCAGAATGCACATCCTATAGAAGGCTTGTAAGATATCAGAATGCACATCCTATAGAAGGCTTGTAAGATATCAGAATGCACATCCTATAGAAGGCATGTAAGATATCAGAATGCACATCCTATGGAAGGATTGTAAGATATCAGAATGCACATCCTATAGAGGGCATGTAAGATATCATAGTGCACATCCTATGGAAGGATTGTAAGATATCAGAATGCACATCCTATAGAAGGATTGTAAGATATCAGAATGCACATCCTATAGAAGGATTGTAAGATATCAGAATGCACATCCTATAGAAGGCTTGTAAGATATCAGAATGCACATCCTATAGAAGGCTTCTAAGATATCAGAATGCACATCCTATAGAAGGATTGAAAGATATCAGAGTGCACATCCTATAGAAGGCTTGTAAGATATCAGAATGGACATCCTATAGAAGGATTGTAAGATATCAGAATGCACATCCTATAGAAGGCTTGTAAGATATCAGAATGCACATCCTATAGAAGGCATGTAAGATATCAGAATGCACATCCTATAGAAGGCATGTAAGATATCAGAATGCACATCCTATAGAAGGCTTGTAAGATATCAGAATGCACATCCTATAGAAGGATTGTAAGATATCAGAATGCACATCCTATAGAAGGCTTGTAAGATATCAGAATGCACATACTATAGAAGGCATGTAAGATATCAGAATGCACATCCTATAGAAGGCTTGTAAGATATCAGAATGCACATCCTATAGAAGGCTTGTAAGATATCAGAATGCATATCCTATAGAAGGATTGTAAGATATCAGAATGCACATCCTATGGAAGGCTTGTTAGATATCAGAATGCACATCCTATAGAAGGCATGTAAGATATCAGAATGCACATCCTATAGAAGGCTTGTAAGATATCAGAATGCACATCCTATAGAAGGCATGTAAGATATCAGAATGCACATCCTATAGAAGGCTTGTAAGATATCAGAATGCACATCCTATAGAAGGATTGTAAGATATCAGAATGCACATCCTATAGAAGGCTTGTAAGATATCAGAATGCACATACTATAGATGGCATGTAAGATATCAGAATGCACATCCTATAGAAGGCTTGTAAGATATCAGAATGCACATCCTATAGAAGGCTTGTAAGATATCAGAATGCACATCCTTTGGAAGGCTTGTAAGATGTCAGAATGCACATCCTATGGAAGGCTTGTTAGATATCAGAATGCACATCCTATAGAAGGCTTGTAAGATATCAGAATGCACATCCTATAGAAGGCATGTAAGATATCAGAATGCATATCCTATAGAAGGCATGTAAGATATCAGAATGCACATCCTATAGAAGGATTGTAAGATACCAGAATGCACATACTATAGAAGGCATGTAAGATATCAGAATGCACATCCTATAGAAGGATTGTAAGATATCCGAATGCACATCCTATAGAAGGCATGTAAGATATCAGAATGCACATCCTATAGAAGGATTGTAAGATATCAGAATGCACATCCTATAGAAGGATTGTAAGATATCAGAATGCACATCCTATAGAAGGCTTGTAAGATATCAGAATGCACATCCTATAGAAGGCTTCTAAGATATCAGAATGCACATCCTATAGAAGGATTGAAAGATATCAGAGTGCACATCCTATAGAAGGCTTGTAAGATATCAGAATGGACATCCTATAGAAGGATTGTAAGATATCAGAATGCACATCCTATAGAAGGCTTGTAAGATATCAGAATGCACATCCTATAGAAGGCATGTAAGATATCAGAATGCACATCCTATAGAAGGCATGTAAGATATCAGAATGCACATCCTATAGAAGGCTTGTAAGATATCAGAATGCACATCCTATAGAAGGATTGTAAGATATCAGAATGCACATCCTATAGAAGGCTTGTAAGATATCAGAATGCACATACTATAGAAGGCATGTAAGATATCAGAATGCACATCCTATAGAAGGCTTGTAAGATATCAGAATGCACATCCTATAGAAGGCTTGTAAGATATCAGAATGCATATCCTATAGAAGGATTGTAAGATATCAGAATGCACATCCTATGGAAGGCTTGTTAGATATCAGAATGCACATCCTATAGAAGGCATGTAAGATATCAGAATGCACATCCTATAGAAGGCTTGTAAGATATCAGAATGCACATCCTATAGAAGGCATGTAAGATATCAGAATGCACATCCTATAGAAGGCTTGTAAGATATCAGAATGCACATCCTATAGAAGGATTGTAAGATATCAGAATGCACATCCTATAGAAGGCTTGTAAGATATCAGAATGCACATACTATAGATGGCATGTAAGATATCAGAATGCACATCCTATAGAAGGCTTGTAAGATATCAGAATGCACATCCTATAGAAGGCTTGTAAGATATCAGAATGCACATCCTTTGGAAGGCTTGTAAGATGTCAGAATGCACATCCTATGGAAGGCTTGTTAGATATCAGAATGCACATCCTATAGAAGGCTTGTAAGATATCAGAATGCACATCCTATAGAAGGCATGTAAGATATCAGAATGCATATCCTATAGAAGGCATGTAAGATATCAGAATGCACATCCTATAGAAGGATTGTAAGATACCAGAATGCACATACTATAGAAGGCATGTAAGATATCAGAATGCACATCCTATAGAAGGATTGTAAGATATCCGAATGCACATCCTATAGAAGGCATGTAAGATATCAGAATGCACATCCTATAGAAGGCTTGTAAGATATCAGAATGCACATCCTATAGAAGGATTGTAAGATATCAGAATGCATATCCTATAGAAGGCATGTAAGATATCAGAATGCACATCCTATGGAAGGATTGTAAGATATCAGAATGCACATCCTATAGAAGGATTGTAAGATATCAGAATGCACATACTATAGAAGGCATGTAAGATATCAGAATGCACATCCTATAGAAGGATTGTAAGATATCAGAGTGCACATCCTATAGAAGGCTTGTAAGATATCAGAATGCACATCCTATAGAAGGATTGTAAGATATCCGAATGCACATTCTATAGAAGGCTTGTAAGATGTCAGAATGCACATCCTATAGAAGGCTTGTAAGATATCAGAATGCACATCCTATAGAAGGATTGTAAGATATCAGAATGCATATCCTATAGAAGGCATGTAAGATATCAGAATGCACATCCTATAGAAGGATTGTAAGATATCAGAATGCACATCCTATAGAAGGATTGTAAGATACCAGAATGCACATACTATAGAAGGAATGTAAGATATCAGAATGCACATCCTATAGAAGGATTGTAAGATATCAGAATGCACATCCTATAGAAGGATTGTAAGATATCAGAATGCACATCCTATGGAAGGATTGTAAAATATCAGAATGCACATCCTATAGAAGGATTGTAAGATATCAGAATGCACATCCTATAGAAGGATTGTAAGATATCAGAATGCACATCCTATGGAAGGATTGTAAGATATCAGAATGCACATCCTATAGAAGGATTGTAAGATATCAGAATGCACATACTATAGAAGGCATGTAAGATATCAGAATGCACATCCTATAGAAGGATTGTAAGATATCAGAGTGCACATCCTATAGAAGGCTTGTAAGATATCAGAATGCACATCCTATAGAAGAATTGTAAGATATCAGAATGCACATACTATAGAAGGCATGTAAGATATCAGAATGCACATCCTATAGAAGGATTGTAAGATATCAGAGTGCACATCCTATAGAAGGCTTGTAAGATATCAGAATGCACATCCTATAGAAGGATTGTAAGATATCAGAATGCACATCCTATGGAAGGATTGTAAGATATCAGAATGCACATCCTATAGAAGGATTGTAAGATATCAGAATGCACATACTATAGAAGGCATGTAAGATATCAGAATGCACATCCTATAGAAGGATTGTAAGATATCAGAGTGCACATCCTATAGAAGGCTTGTAAGATATCAGAATGCACATCCTATAGAAGAATTGTAAGATATCAGAATGCACATACTATAGAAGGCATGTAAGATATCAGAATGCACATCCTATAGAAGGATTGTAAGATATCAGAGTGCACATCCTATAGAAGGCTTGCAAGATATCAGAATGCACATCCTATAGAAGGATTGTAAGATATCAGAATGCACATCCTATGGAAGGATTGTAAGATATCAGAATGCACATCCTATAGAAGGATTGTAAGATATCAGAATGCACATACTATAGAAGGCATGTAAGATATCAGAATGCACATCCTATAGAAGGATTGTAAGATATCAGAGTGCACATCCTATTGAAGGCTTGTAAGATATCAGAATGCACATCCTATAGAAGAATTGTAAGATATCAGAATGCACATACTATAGAAGGCATGTAAGATATCAGAATGCACATCCTATAGAAGGATTGTAAGATATCAGAGTGCACATCCTATAGAAGGCTTGTAAGATATCAGAATGCACATCCTATAGAAGGATTGTAAGATATCAGAATGCACATACTATAGAAAAATATTTAGACTTGAGAGTCCTCAGTGGTTGATACCTTTTAAAAGGTACCATTAAAAGGTATCAACCACTGAGGACTCTCAAGTCTAAATATTTTTCTATCTACTGGCTAACACGGTACGAAGATACACATCTTTCCTATATCTTACTATAGAAGGCATGTAAGATCATAGAATCATAGAATGGTAGAGTTGGAAGGGACCTCCTGGGCCTTCTGGTCCAACCCCCTGCTCAAAGCAGGATTCTCTAAATCATCCCAGACAGATGTCTATCCAGCCTCTGTTTGAAGACTTCCATTGAAGGAGAACTCACCACCTCTTGTGGCAGCCTGTTCCACTCCTTGATCACCCTAACTGTCAAAAAGTTTTTTCTAATATCTAATCTGTGTCTCCTCCCATTCAGTTTCATCCCATTGCTTGTAGTCTTTCCTTGTGCAAATGAGAATAAAGATGATCCTTCTGCAATGTGACAGCCCTTGAGATATTTGTAGACAGCTATTAAGTCTCCTCTCAGTCTTCTTTTTTGCAAGCTAAACATTCCCAAATCCTGCAACCGTTCCTCATAGGACATGGTTTGCAGACCGGTCACCATTCTGGTGGCTCTTCTCTGAACTTGCTCCAGTTTGTTGATGTCTGTTTTAAAATGTGGTGCCCAAAACTGGACACAGTATTCCAGATGAGGTCTGACCAAAGAGGAGTAGAGGGCAATAATGACCTCACGTGATCTAGACTGTATGCTTCTGTTGATACATCCTAGAATTGCATTTGCCTTTTTTGCTGCTGCATCACACTGTTGACTCATGTTAAGTCTGTGATCAATTAGTATACCCAAGTCTTTTTCACATGTGCTGTTACTTAGCCCTATTCCTCCCATTTTGTATATGCTTTTTTCATTTTTATTTTATTTTATTTATTTATTTATTTATTTTATTTATTTATTTTTATTTCATTTTATTTTAAGATATCAGAATGCACATCCTATAGAAGGCTTGTAAGATATCAGAATGCACATCCTATAGAAGGATTGTAAGATATCAGAATGCACATCCTATAGAAGGCTTGTAAGATATCAGAATGCACATCCTATAGAAGGCATGTAAGATATCAGAATGCACATCCTATAGAAGGCTTGTAAGATATCAGAATGCACATCCTATAGAAGGCTTGTAAGATATCAGAATGCATATCCTATAGAAGGATTGTAAGATATCAGAATGCACATCCTATAGAAGGCTTGTAAGATATCAGAATGCACATCCTATAGAAGGCTTGTTAAGATATCAGAATGCACATCCTATGAAGGCTTGTAGATATCAGAATGCACATCCTATAGAAGGATTGTAAGATATCAGAATGCACATCCTATGAAGGATTGTAAGATATCAGAATGCACATCCTATGGAAGGCTTGTTAGATATCAGAATGCACATCCTATAGAAGGCATGTAAGATATCAGAATGCATATCCTATAGAAGGCTTGTAAGATATCAGAATGCACATCCTATAGAAGGATTGTAAGATATCAGAATGCACATCCTATAGAAGGCTTGTAAGATATCAGAATGCACATACTATAGAAGGCATTGTAAGATATCAGAATGCACATCCTATAGAAGGCTTGTAAGATATCAGAATGCACATCCTATAGAAGGATTGTAAGATATCAGAATGCACATCCTATAGAAGGTGTAAGATATCAGAATGCACATCTATAGAAGGCATGTAAGATATCAGAATGCACATCCTATGAAGGCTTGTAGATATCAGAATGCACATCCTATAGAAGGATTGTAAGATATCAGAATGCACATCACTATAGAAGGCATTGTAAGATATCAGAATGCACATCCTATGAAGGATTGTAAGATATCAGAATGCAATCCTATGAAGGCTTGTTAGATATCAGAATGCACATCCTATAGAAGGCTTGTAAGATATCAGAATGCAATCTATAGAAGGCTGTAAGATATCAGAATGCAATCCTATAGAAGGTTGTAAGATATCAGAATGCACATCCTATAGAAGGCTGTAAGATATCAGATGCACATCCTTAGAAGGATTGTAAGATATCAGATGCACATCTATAGAAGGATGTAAGATATCAGAATGCACATCCTATAGAAGGATTGTAAGATATCAGAATGCACATCTATAGAAGGCATGTAAGATATAGAATGCACATCCTATAGAAGGCATGTAAATATCGAATGCACATCCTATAGAAGGCTTGTAAGATTCAGAATGCACATCCTATAGAAGGCATTGTGTAAGATATCAGAATGCACTCCTATAGAAGGATTGTAAGATATCAGAATGCACATACTATAGAAGGCATGTAAGATATCAGAATGCACATCCTATAGAAGGTTGTAAGATATCGAATGCACATCCTATAGAAGGCTTGTAAGATTCAGAATGCATATCCTATAGAAGTTGTAAGATATCAGAATGCACATCTATAGAAGGCGTAAGATATCAGAATGCACATCCTATAGAAGGATTGTAAGATATCAGATGCACATCCTATAGAAGGATTGTAAGATATCAGAATGCACATCCTATAGAAGGATTGTAAGATATCAGAATGCACATACTATAGAAGGCATGTAAGATATAGAATGCACATCCTATAGAAGGTGTAAGATATCCGAATGCACATCCTATAGAAGGCTTGTAAGATGTCAGAATGCACATCTATAGAAGGTTGTAAGATATCAGAATGCACATCCTATAGAAGGTTGTAAGATATCAGAATGCACATACTATAGAAGGCTGTAAGATATCAGAATGCACATCCTATAGAAGGCTTGTAAGATATCGAATGCACATCCTATAGAAGGCTGTAAGATTCAGAATGCACATCCTATAGAAGGCTTGTAAGATATCAGAATGCACATCTATGAGGCTGTAGATATCATGCACATCCTAGAAGGTTGTAAATATCAGAATGCACATCTAAGAAGTGTAAGATATCGAATGCACACCTATGAAGGATGTAAGATATCAGAATGCACATCTATAGAAGCTGAAGATATCAAATGCACATCTAAGAAGGCTAAGTATCAATGCAATCCTATAGAGGTGAAGTTCAGATGCACATCTATAGAAGGCTTGTAAGAATCAGAATGCAACCTATAGAAGGTTGTAAGATATCAGATGCACTCTATAGAAGGCTGTAAGATATCAGAATGCACATCTATGAAGCTGTAGATATCAGAATGCACATCCTATAAGCTTAGATATCAGAATGCATCCTATAAAGGTTGTAAGATTCAAATGCACACAGAAGGCATGTAAGATCAATGAACATGAAGTGTAGATCAAATGCACATCTATAGAGGTGTATACAAATGCAATCATAGAAGGAGTAAATATCAGAATGCACATCTATAAAGCTTGTAAAGAGTGTAGATCAAGACACATAGAAGGTTGTAGATTCAAATGCATCTTAAAGTGTAAGAGACATCTAGAAGATTAATATCAGAATGCACATCCTTAGAAGATTTAAGAACAATGCAATCTATAGAAGGTTGTAAGATATCAGATGCAATAAAGATGTAAGATATCAGAATGACATCTATAGAAGGATGTAAATATAAATGCACATCATAGAAGCGAGATATCGAATGCACATCCTATAAGGTTGTAAGATCAAGCAATCAAACTTTAAGAATAGAACATCCTATAGAAGGATGTAAGATATCGAATGCACATCTATAAGGCTGTGATTCAAGCACATCCTATAAAGGCTTGTAAGATATCAGAATGCCATCCTATAAAGGTTGTAAATTCAGAATGCACATCCTAAGAAGGCTTGTAATATCAGAATGCACATCTAAAAGTGTAAGATATCAAATGCACATCTATAGAAGGATTGTAGTCAGAATGCACACATAGAAGGATGTAAGATATCAGAATGCACATCCTTAGTTGAAGTTAGAACACATAAGAGTATAAGAATTAAATAATCAGAAGTTAAATATCATAACTT
The DNA here is from genome assembly GCA_033576555.1 of Oophaga sylvatica. Lineage (NCBI taxonomy): Eukaryota > Metazoa > Chordata > Amphibia > Anura > Dendrobatidae > Oophaga > Oophaga sylvatica. Next base: position 551,007,492 of record JARQOD010000002.1, on the reverse strand, counting down.
AGAGGATTAGATCAGAATGCACTCATAGAAGGCTGTAAGATATCAGAATGCACCCTATAGAAGGCTGTAAGATATCAGAATGCACATCCTATAGAAGATTGTAAGATTCAGAATGCACACATAGAAGGCATGTAAGATATCAGAATGCAATCCTATAAGCATGTAAGATATCAATGCACTCCTATAAAGGCATGTAAGATATCAGAATGCACATATAAGTTGTAAGATATCAGAATGCACATCCTATAGAAGGCATGTAAGATATCAGAGCCATCCTATGAAGGATTGAAATATCAGAATGCAATCTAGAAGGATTAAGTATCAGAATGCACATCCTATAAAAGGATATTAAGATTCAGAATGCAAACCATAAGGATTGTAAGATATCAAA
>JARQOD010000002.1:550964855-551007001 GCA_033576555.1 Oophaga sylvatica | reverse complement strand
GGTTCCTGAGCAGTATGGGTGCTGACTGCCTCACGATTCTCCTGCTTCTTTGGGTCACATGCTTCCATTCCTCTGCTTCTTCAGGTGCTCTTCGAATTTCTTCTCTTTCTGCACCATGAAGAGATAATTCTGCTCTGTCTAAGAACTCTTCATCTTCCTTAATGATCTTCAATGTAGATAACCTCTCTTCCAGATTCCGCAACTTTTCCTCCAACATGGACACAAGCTTGCATTGTGGCATGTGAAATTTGGCTTTTCCACTGGTAAATCTGTGAACATGTAGCAAGAAATGCAACTCACCACATGGCTCCTGGCCTCTTCCATGCTCTTATTGTTAAAGAGATATCACAGCGGTGAAAAAAGTACCAAAATTCGCGTGCCTAGCGGCGCGCGGCTTACCGATGTCCTCCTTTCAGCTGCAACAGCCAAAACCCAGTGTTCTTGGAGCTCGCGGAGACTCTTCACTTATCCCAGAATGAACTGGGAATATGCAAATGATCTCCTCAGACTCCTCCCCTGGTTTTCATAATATGCTGGGGCACAGAACTCCGTACCAACCAAACATGGATAATCCAGGAAAATAAAATAAGGTGGGGTTACAGCAACTAATAGAAACTTGTTAAAAACTTTATTCAGATATAGATTCAAAAATAAATTTCATATTGTAAGAGAAAAAAACTTGCAATGCGTTTCGAACTCGCTTGTTCTTTGTCTGAGCTAATATCCTGGGACACCATATTCTCTAGTAGTGGCCAAGATGTTCTACACTGGGAGTAACAATCAAATGCACAAGTTAATCAAACCCTTAAAGAATATCGACACCTTTGTAAGCAATGTTGTACTTTTACTTAAATTAATGCTGTCTTTTTCCCGCTAACAATCAATTTTTTATTACTTCCTTACAAATGTTCTACCAGTTTGCTGCTACAGTTTCAATAATAAGTTCTTTATTTATCCAAGTTTTTTCCTGTACCGGTCAGTGTTAGGCTGGGTGCACATGGTGAGTAATTGGCAGCGCTTTGGATGCAGTACATGTCCGCTCCGTCCAAAGCGCTGCCGACTTTTGAACGCAGGTGATTCCACGTGTTCATTGAAACCGCGCGGAATCACTGCGCTCAATACATTGTATGAGTGAAAATTTATCTTGTGGAGACTGCGTTCTCCTGTAACCAAAAATAAAAACAAAAAAGCCAACAATATCCATACCTCTCCGCCGTTCAGTCAGGTCCCGCGCTGCAATCCGTCACAAGGGTTAACTAGTTTACAACAGGGGACCGGTGCTAATGCTACCGGCCCGGCTGTAAACCACTGCAGAATGAATGAAATCATGTCTGGGCAGGCTCCCCGCCTGACCGGGGATGAACTGATTAGCGTGGGAAAGTTTCCGAACTTTTTCCCACGCTGTCAATTCACCGCGGGTCAGGCTGGAGTCTGCGCAGCCTCAGTGACTACCACTGACATCAGTGAGGCTGCACAGACTCCCTACTTGACTGCGGTGAACTGACAATGTGGAAAAAGTTCAGATACTTTCCCACGCTAATCAGTTCATCCCCGGTCAGGCGGGGAGGCGCGCAGACATGATTTAATTAATTCTGCAGTGGTTTACAGCCGGGCCGGTAGCATTAGCACCGGTCCCTGTTGTAAAATACTTAACCCCTTGTGATGGATTGCAGTGGGGGATCTGACTGAACGGCGGACAGGTTTGGATATTGTTGCTTTTTTATTTTTGGTTACAGGAGAACAAGGGATTCAGTGGGATTCGCAGCATAATAAATTTTGTCAAAAACTTTGTGTACCGTATTTTTCGGACTATAAGACGCACGGACCACCCAAATTTTGGGGTGAAAATAGCAGAAAAAAAGATTTTTACAATATGGGGGTCCGTCTTATTGTCCGAATTTTAAGGTACCTGAGGGCCGGCGGTGGTACAGCAGGGGTTGCGGCAGTGGTGTGGTAGAGGTGCGGTGATGCTGATACAGGGTCCCTTCCTCAGGTGAGGTGACGCCGCGGCCCGGTGTCCAAGGCAAGCGGGAAAGCCGGGTTAACCACGAGTTACCGGGGGGTTGCGGCAGTGGCGTGGCGGTGGCAGAGGTGCGGCATTGCAGAGGCGCGGTGGGCGGCGTGTACCTGAGCAGGGTCCCTTCCTCAGGTGGGGTGACACCGTGGCACAGTGTCCACGGAGAGCAGAGCTGGGTCTCTCGGTGGTGGCGGCCATCTTCCTGAGGCGGCGCGTGCGCAGATAGAGTACTCTGCTTACTGGGGGCTTCAGGAAAATGGCCACCGGAGGCAGCGCGTGCGCAGATGGAGATCGCTGCGGTCATTTTCCTGAAGCCGAGCTCTCAATCTGTGAACTCTGCTTCAGGATAATGGCCGCCGCAATTTCTATCTGCACACGCGTGGCCTCAGGAGGATGGCCGCCGCCACCGAGAAACCCGGCTCGCTCTCCGTGGACACCGTGCCGCGGCGTCACCTCACCTGAGAAGGGACCCTTCTCAGGTGCACGCCGCCCACCGCGCCTCTGCAACGCCGCACCTCTGCCACCGCCAACCACTGCCGCAACCCCTCGGTAAGCCTGCGTTCGGACTATAAGACGCACCCCCCATTTTCCTTACAATTTTTTTTGGGAAAAAGTGCGTCTTATAGTCCGAAAAATACAGTAATTATTTAATTAAAATATTTTTTAATTAATGTGTGTGTGTCTTTTTTAACCCTTTACTACTATAGGATTAATAATGGAGAGGTGTCTTATTGACACCTCTCCATTATTAACGCGGCTTAGTGTCACCTTTCAATAGTAAGGTGACATTAACCCCTTATTAACCCATACGCCACCGCTAAAGACAATGGGAATAGAGAGGCTAAGAGCCAGAAAAGGCGCATCTTATAAATGCGCCTTTTCTGGGGTGGCTGGGGTCAGATGTTTGTGGCCAGGGGGGTGAATAACCATGGTCCCTCTCTAGGCTATTAATATCTCTCCTCAGTCACTGACTTTCCCTCTCTGGCGGAGAAAATACCGCGGGAGCCCACTCAATTTTTTTTTCCTCTATTATAGCCTTAAATTTAACCCCTAGAGTTCCAAATTTCTCCTAACACTAACTAATAAATTTATTTAGCACTGACATATATAGATCATTTTGATATGACGTGGTTTACTATATGTAAATCATGTGTCATATCATGTCGGGTTCTGTAATGATTTTACAGAAGCCGGCAATTGATTTAGCGGCTGTTATGCTATGTAGAACTCTATGAACTATAAATATATATATATAATATATATGTGTGTGTGTCTCAATGACATGTGTATATATATATATATATATATATATATATACACTGTTAAAACAAATAAAGGGAACACTCAAATAACACATCCTATATCTGAATGAGTGAAATATTCTCATTGAATACTTTGTTCTGTACAAAGTTGAATGTGCTGACAACAAAATCACACAAAAATCATCAATGGAAATCAAATTTATTAACCAATGGAGGCCTGGATTTGGAGACACCCACAAAATTAAAGTGGAATGTAATGTCCTTAAAACAAATCAAAATGATGCTCAGTAGTGTGTGTGGCATCCACGTGCCTGTATGACCTCCCTACAACGCCTGGGCATTCTCCTGATCAGGCGGCAGATGGTCTCCTGAGGGATCTTCTCCCAGACCTGGACTAAAGCATCCGCCAACTCCTGGACAGTCTGTGGTGCAACATGACGTTGGTGGATGGAGCGAGACATGATATCCCAGATGTGCTCAATCGGATTCAGGTCTGGGGAACGGGTGGGACAGTCCATAGCTTCAATGCCTTCATCTTGCAGGAACTGCTGATACACTCTAGCCGCATGAGGTCTGGCATTGTCCTGCATTAGGAGGAACCCAGGGCCAACAGCACCAGCATATGGTCTCACAAGGGGTCTGAGGATCTCATCTCGGTACTTAATGGCAGTCAGGATACCTCTGGTGAGCACATGGAGGGCTGTGCGGCCCTTCAAAAAAAATGCCACCCCACACCATTACTGACCCACTTCCAAACCAGTAAAGCTGAAGGATGTTGCAGGCAGCAGATTGCTCTCCACGGCGTCTCCAGACTCTGTCACGTCTGTCACATGTGCTCTATGTGAACCTGCTTTCATCTGTGAAGAGCACAGGGCACCAGTGGCGAATTTGCCAATCCTGGTGTTCTGTGGCAAATGCCAAGCGTCCTGCACGGTGTTGGGCTGTGAGCTCAACCCCCATCTGTGGACGTCAGGCACTCTGTGGTCTGTGGTCTCCACCTGCAGAACCACTCCTTTATTGAGTGTGTCTTGATAATTGCCAATAATTTCCATCTGTTGTCTATTCCATTTGCACAACAGCATGTGAAATTGATTGTCAATCAGTGTTGCTTCCTAAGTGGACAGTTTGATTTCACAGAAGTTTTATTTACTTGGAGTTATATTCTGTTGTTTAAGTGTTCCCTTTAATTCTTTGAGCCCTCCAAAGAAATGCCACACCACACCATTACTGACCCACTGCCAAACCGGTCATGCTGAAGATGTTGCAGGCAGCAGATCGCTCCGTCTGCAGACTCTGTCACGTCTGTCACATGTGCTGAGTGTGAACCTACTGCCTGCAACACCCTTCAGCATGACCGGTTTGGCAGTGAGTCAGTAATGGTGTGGGGTGGCATTTCTTTGGAGGGCCACACAGCCCTCCATATGCTCGCCAGAGGTAGCCTGACTGCCATTAGGCACCGAGATGAGATCCTCAGACTCCTTGTGAGACCATATGCTGGTGCGGTTGGCCCTGGGTTCCTCCTAATGCAGGACAACGGCAGACCTCATGTGGCTGGAGTGTGTCAGCAGTTCCTTCAAGATGAAGGCATTGAAGCTATGGACTGGCCCGCCCGTTCCCCAGACCTGAATCCGATTGAGCACATCTGGGACATCATGTCTCGCTACATCTACCAACGTCACGTTGCACCACAGACTGTTCAGGAGTTGGCGGATGCTTTAGTCCTGGTCTGGGAGGAGATCCCTCAGGAGACCATCCACAACTTCATCAGGAGCATGCCAGGCATTGTAGGGAGGTCATATAGGCACGTGGAGGCCACACACACTACTGAGCATCATTTTGACTTGTTTCCTCTTTAATTTTGTCTTGTTTTGATTTTCATTTTGACTTGTTTCCATTTTCATTTTGGGGGTCTCTCCAAATCCAGGCCTCCATTGGTTCAAAAATTAGATTTCCATTGATGATTTTTGTGTGATTATGTTGACAGCACATTCAACTTTGTACAGAACAAAGTATTCAATGAGAATATTTCATTCATTTAGATCTAGGATGTGTTATTTGAGTGTTCCCTTTATTTTTTGAGCAGTGTATATTTATTGTATGTGTATATATCTATTCTTTTGAATCTTTATTAAACCTGTCAGTGTGATTTTACAGTATGCCGCACTGAATTGCCGGCTTTTCTATAGGACACCGGTGCGTATTTCTCGCAAGTCACACGTCTGGTCCGTGTGTAATCCGTATTTTTATTTTACCCATAGACTTGCATTGGCATATTACGGGCTAATATGCTGCAAATCGCAGCATCCTGCGATTTCTCTCGCACGTATAAAATGGCCGAGGAAAAATTGACTGATGGGAGCTACCCCATAGATTAACATTGGTCCGAGTGCAATGCAATTTTTTTCTCGCATAGCACTCGTCCGTAATTCTCGCTAGTGTGACTCCAGCCTTAGACTCATATCTGATGATTTTAAATTGGGCATCCAACTACTGTGAGAAAGTTCATTGTCAAAACCAACTGATTTAGCTTTGTGACAGGTCACAGCTCATCACTGTGGGACCCAGTCAGGAAAACATTATAATGAGTTCATTGTTAGAGGCCTTCATAGAAAAAGGTATAGTTCAAATCAAACAACATTAAAGGGATTTTCTCTAAGAAAAACCTCAAACATTTATTACATATCATCTGTCACGGGTGTGTCAGGGGCTGCAGACAGTCACACTCCATCTAGGTGTAGAAGGTCTCTGCGTTTGGCTTTGCACACACCTTCTTAACCCTTCTGACTCTTTGACCCAGTGGCAACCTTTCTCCGGCTCTAATTGACACACCTGGTCCCGGGTGTTTACAGACTTCCAGCCTTCTGCTGGGAGTTGCCGGTGATATTTCCATTTCCCCCTGTTGAGGCTTAGAGCTATAGCAGTTGGCTTTGGTGTTTCTGGAGGACGTCTGTGCTACATCTCTGAGTCTACTCAAGATAAGTGTTCCCCTTGTTCGTCTATCCCAGCTGTGTTTAGTGGTAGTGGGGATCGACTAGTGCTAATCCCGGTCATTCCCTAAGTAGGGTTTATCGCCAGGATCAGGCCGGGATTAGGTTCCTGCTCGGCCATAGGTGCAGAACCTATATAAGGACATTTAGGGCAGACATGGTAACTTTATATCTACCTAGAGGTCACCACTCCCCCCTTTCCTAGTGTTTGGCTCCCTTCCCCTCATCCCTTTGTGTTGCACTTAGTCTTTCCTACACTGTGCGTGACATTATCAATAGAACGGGGGAATCTTCATTTCCTGTTCCTCCTCACTGCAGATGGTATTGCATGGCATGATAATGCATGACCCCGTCACTTCATTAAGTGCTCAACAATCTCCATCAGTCCCATAGATATGTCATTGAGCAGCAGCGATCATACGGAACATGACTATGCCACTCTTTTCAACTATGAAGCAGTGAAGAAAAAAGACAAAAAACGGAAGGGGGATGGGTGTGGATCAGCGCACCTGTTCTAGTGATTGCTAGGGATCGCAGCAGGACATTTACCACCTAGTTGGTTGATGAGTGATATTTTTCATTTCTGGAAAAACCCATTTAAACTTACCAACTTATTAAAGGGCAATATAAAATTTGCAAAGCTCCTATAAATTTGGCGACGTTCACAGCTCGTACAATCCAGTTTTATATAAACATGGCTACATAGTGAATTTCTTCTGCCAGACAGACTTGCTGTGAAATTGTTTATTATATTAAGACAGTGTTCAGTCTGTAAAGTCTGGCATGTACGACTGTTCACTGCTTCATTTATAATTTATCCGTATCGCTTCGAACTCTGACGAAGCTTGTGTTTATTGTCTGTAAAAATGACTGATGAGCAGATTTCAGAACTTGTGCAAACGTTCATAATGAATGCACATACCAATTTATTGATGTTCATTTTAAGCAAAGCTACTGTTCAGTTTCCATGATGCACAACCTGGGCTGATATTTGATTTGGGCTCCTTCATTATATGAGTATGGAATCTCTTAAAAAATGATGCATGCTTTCCTGATATTTGTTTTATATGTTGGACGCTATTTTATGTTTGGTTAAAAAATAATAATTTTGTTCTCTACATATACAATGTCTCACACCTTTAAACTTATTATCTATGTCCTTCCATTTTTAATACTTATGTTTAGCATTTCTCTAAAATTTAAATTCTCAAAATTGTGCACGGCTGTAAAAGTTCTTATGTTAAAGTTTTGAAGGTAGAAATCTTATTGAGGAATTCTGCTTCCATTAGATAATTTATAATGCTATAATTGTTGGCACACCCCACCCCTTCTCACAGATTCACAATATAAACCCTTTTCACATTGCGCGGTGATTTCCAGCACACAAATTTCTGATTTGGCACTAGTACTAACAATAATAGGTGCAGTCATATACGGTAAATATCATTGTACAAGTTGTCCTTACATTAATCATATTGAGTTAAATTGAAAAAGGCTATTTAAAGAAAAAAAATAGTATTGAGTTTTTCCTTTTTTTTTTTTTTTAAAAAAAAAAAAGGTACAACACAATTTTGGGGAAAACACAAGCCTGCAGCCACTAAATAAAGAATAAAACATTTGCTTCGAGTTACAAAAATTGTCTGAAGACACAGGTGTTAATAAAGCAAGGCAAGGGTTTCCATGTAGTCTGGTTACAAAAATGATATCACCATCAGAATGAAATTACGGTATTCTATTAATCCTTCACTTTTGTCTTTTTGACTAGGTGATAATTAATATATAAATGAGCCTTTGAAACACTGAACACCATTTTATAGTTTATATGTATTGTAAGCTTTTCAGGGGATATAGCTCTGGGATCGCCGTCCGGGTAGACGGAGTGGCACGGAAACAGTTCATTCACAGACAGCAGTTCTGGTAAAAACTGGCCGCAACCAGTTTTATTAAAGTCTACAGCCAACAGAACATAATCAAAACCAAATCATAAACATAAGCCCTGGGCTTGTCCAGCCACTTACTACACTTAGATAGATTTCCCTATCTATCCGGGACCTGACTCTAACAGCCTGGGCCAAAACAACACATATGTTCAGCATTTACCAGCATGGAGTTTCACAGAGTCTCCTCCTTGTGTCTGAAGGCATATCCAACGTCCAGACTTGAGAGAGCTCCCCTCCTATTCAGCAGCTATCCGCATGGATTCTCACAGAGACTACTCCTGTGTCCGGGGTACATCGAGCACCCAGACTGAGACAGCTCATACTCCTGGAGACTCCTTCTTGTGCCTGGACTCCTTGTCCAGACTAAGCGAGCTCTCTGACTGTGTTCACAGACACCTACTTCTGGTCTCCTAATTAACAGCTGAATGGTTTCAGGCCTGAGCTGCAAGTGTGTACTGAATGTAAGGTGTAGTGACCTTTCTCTACCACTAGGTTTACAAAGCCATACATTTCCCTTATACCAGTCAGCAAAGTATCTAGGTGAAATGTACACCCCATTCAACACACATACTCTCACTGTCTCACATATCCCCCCTCTTCTCCAGACCGGAGGGCTGGTCATCCAGACCGGAGGGCTGGTCAACAATCCAAAAGAGACAGTGAACTTTGGACCAGTCATGGCCTTCATCAGCTTCATCTTCACTACTGTCATCTGTATCTTCACCTGAGCCATAGCCAACATCAGCTTTCTCTTCATCTGAAGCATCCGCACTACCCTGTACCCTCCCAGGCCTATGCTCTCTGCGGGCCTCGGGTATCCTGCACGGTTTCATCTTGACCTTAGGGCCGGGCTCAGTTTCGATATAGTGCCTGGCCAGAGAAGTACGACCCGGCACATCAGAACACTTCTGCTGACTCTTCCTCAGAAACTCACGTACCTCCTGTCCTTGGTGCACTGACCATGTGTCACCAACTATCACAGAAGGTATATTTTTTACTTTTCTCTAGTTCCCCTTGAACCCACTTTAGCACATCTATTTTCTTGAATATCGGTGGACTCATAAAGTCTATTTCACAGACCTTAAGCTCCTCTGCCATGGTCTCTGACCATTTTAAGCTACTCTGTTCAAATGATTGGGACTGTAGAAGGAGCAGATCGTTTTTCTTTTGCAGTACACATAATTCATCCGCTAAGTCTCCAGCTGAATTGTAATGTTCTACTGTGACAACAGCATTCTTATATAGAGCCTTAGACTTATTGAGCAGCATTTGCTCTTGCAACAAAGAGATTCCCTGTATTCTTCCTTTTACTTCATTGACTTTCTCACGAAGATGCTCATGGCTTTCATCACACTCCTTCATCACAGTTTGGAGTTTTTTCTGAGAAGTAATCAATTCATCTGGTACCTGTTGGACGTCCTTTATGTCTTCGGCCCCTTCTTCAGGCTCTTCTGGTAGAACATGCTCAGAAGCCCTACCGTCAGTCTTACATTCTACCTCTTCAGTCACATCATTATGGTCTCCAATATCTCCATTTATTCCAGCTCTCAAGTTCTCCTTGATAGCTGCATCTGTATACTCAGAACCCGCCGGATTCTTCTCTTCCACCACGTTCTGCATCCCATCTGAGCTCCCGTGTGTCTGCAGCGGCAACGGAGTGACACACCGCTTTTCCCATTTGTTGGGACGTGGCTCCGATGTAGACTCCATGAAAGTGCGCTTGAGCTCACCAATGCCAGCCTGATGTCTCAAAATCTCATCTTGTGATTTATCCAGATCCTTGGTATCACTTGGGAACACTGCTGGGGCTCCGGGCGCCGAACTTCCAGCCTGAGCTTCACGAGTTGCAGCTACTGATCCGGACCGTAACCCGTCCACGCCGCTGTCTTCGGCAGAAACAGATTCCTGGACAGAGTCAGTCCCCATATCTTCAGTCTTGTTCCTCACAGCTTCACTTGAGACCTCAGCTTCTGATGAGGCATCTGGCTTGGTGACCACCACTTCCATGGCTTTTTCCACCTCTGCAGCATTACCTTCAGAGTCCTGGGCATGATGCAGCTCCATACCATACATTGATAACTTCTCATCTTCAACAGCATCCACTTGTGCTGTGTTCAGTTTCAGAGTCCTGCCTTTAAAGCTCAGCTCTCCTCCTTTCACCCTAGTCTTCGCCAGGGAACCGGCCAACTGTAAAACATCTTCAGATGCCATCTTCTGTCCGGCTGCAAGGTCAGCATCAGCCTTCCTCTCAGGACTCTCAACCTCCTCTGCTACCATGCCTTCCTCATTTGCACTGGTTGCTTGATTGTCAACAGATGATTCACTATCACTACCACTATCCCTGTCTGACCCCTTTTTCTCAGCCACATCCGGCTCACTTTCAGGGTTATACAATTCATTCTCATTCTCATCCTGCTCACTTTCAGGGGTATACAATTCATTCTCATTCACATCCTGATCTGGAACCTTAGTTAACATGTCATCCACAACATTAACTTCACCATCTGGTCCCTCAAGTATGTGACTATGTGACAACCCCAGCACTATACTTCTATATAGCTCAGGTACTAGGAGCTGGCTCACGACCTCTCCCTGGACTTCAGTGTCCCTATACAACAGGTGAGTGTTTATGGCAACATGAGGAAACCTCTCCTCAGAGCCAGGCTCTTGGGAAAACTCATTTAGAACAATTATATTTTCCTGTGCCGTTTTAAGAGTGGGGTCTCGCCATTGTTCACTCTCAAAATTGTCACAGGACACAGGTAAGTCAGGGACACTCGGTTCCCGAGAACCACCATCCTCGTCTCCCACCATCACCTGCAAAAGAATTTCATCTCTATCACAGTCATCATCATCATCATTATCATTATCATGATCATGATCAGTATCATCATCACTATCATGATCATCATCATTATCATTATCAGCATCATTATCATGGTCATCATCATTATCATGATCATCATCATCATTATCACATAAGTTTAACGGCCCACTAGCATTGTGTTCCGCCCCTCGGGACTGCGCACCCTCAATAGGAGCTTCATCACACTGTCCATCAGAAACATTTTTCCCCCAGAGATCCTTAGACCGGGGAAAGTCATTACCCAATATGACGGGGGGCACCAGGTTCTTCACTACCCCCACTTCACATGAAACCTCCCCGCGTTTGGGGATCAAGTCCACGACAGTCTCTGGGTAGACTTTGGTGTCTCCATGGACGCACACCACACTCAGGTGTTTATCAGGGATAAAGTCCCTATCAATCAGGCTGTCCCATACGGAAGTCACTGGACTCTCTGAGTCCAAGAGGGCCTGTGCCGGGCAGTCATTTACAACCACCAGGGACCCCTGTGGTCCAGTCTCTTCGGCTGAGGTGGACACACACACAGGCTCTGCGCAGGGAGAGAGGGATCCGCCAACATCACAACACATAGGCTCCCCCTCTATTGGACAGTTGGCTGCAATTTCACGACATCTCCAACACTGTCCATCACACTCTCCTACCCACACGACCCCAACAGCTGGAACGCTCTTACCGGGAGAGTTCGGCGTCCAGGAACTCCGAAGTGACGACCTCTCAGACGGCTGGTCACGGAGGCAGTCCTTGGTGGCGAAGGCCCTCTCCATCAGGCTGACCAGACGATTGGCGTCCTGGTGGTCTCCTTGTCCGACCTCTGGCTGTACCTCAGGAGGACGTGCTTGGGTGTAGCGGTCCACTATCACCTTTTCAACTCCATAATCAGGTTTGCTGACTCTAGACTCCCAACTGCATCTCCAGTCATGAACTCCCCTGGCACGGGCTGTCACCGTAACACCCAGCCGGGTAAGAATCTCCGCTTTCAGCTTGGCATAGTCTTGGCTGTCCTGCTCGCTCAGGTCAGCATAGGCCCTTTGGGGTTCTCCAATCAGATAGGGTGCGACCATCATGGCCCATTCAGATAGGGGCAGATTCTCCTTCTCTGCCAGTCCCTCAAACCTAGTGAGATATACCTCCACATCATCATGAGGTGTCATCTTTTTCAGGGACCGTCTTACCGCCTTCTTTACAGCGGACAATGCAGGTGACTTTGCAACATTACTTTGGGACGATGCGCTGCAAGTCTTTTGTAGTGCTGCAACCTGCTCAAAAAACAACCGGTTATTCTCCTGCTGCTGCTTCAGGAATTGCTGCTGGGCCTGCTGCATGCGCTGCTGGTGCTGCAGGCGCTGCCGCTCCATGCTCTGCTGCATGCTCCGCTGGGCCTGGACCAGGTACTCAACGAGCTCCTCCATTCTGCCGGACTTATCTGTCTCAACCACGGCAGTTTTATGTTGCACATTAACTTGCGCCATTTGTTCAAACAGCGCCTCCATGCTGTCATCCATGCTGTCAGACTTCTCTGTCTCAACAACGGCAGTCTTCACTCAAGACATACACACTCCACAGTCTTTTCCACAGAAAATTCAGCTTTGCTGTGCAGACACTTTTTTTTTTTTTTTCTTTGCAAAGTCTATTAGGGCTACTGTCTCTTTAAGACTGCTCCAACAGACTTTTTCCTTTGCTGCTGCACACTCCACAGTCTTTTCCACAACAAGTTCAGCTTTGCTGTGCAGACACTTTTTTTTTTTTTTTCTCTGACACACTTTTTTTTTTTTTTTCTCTGCTGCTGCTTCAACAGACTTCACCTTTATTGCTGTCTCTCGCCACTGTGCTGCACGCACATTCTAGCACCAATTGTAAGCTTTTCAGGGGATATAGCTCTGGGATCGCCGTCCGGGTAGACGGAGTGGCACGGAAACAGTTCATTCACAGACAGCAGTTCTGGTAAAAACTGGCCGCAACCAGTTTTATTAAAGTCTACAGCCAACAGAACATAATCAAAACCAAATCATAAACATAAGACCTGGGCTTGTCCAGCCACTTACTACACTTAGATAGATTTCCCTATCTATCCGGGACCAGACTCTAACAGCCTGGGCCAAAACAACACATATGTTCAGCATTTACCAGCATGGAGTTTCACAGAGTCTCCTCCTTGTGTCTGAAGGCATATCCAACGTCCAGACTTGAGAGAGCTCCCCTCCTATTCAGCAGCTATCCGCATGGATTCTCACAGAGACTACTCCTGTGTCCGGGGTACATTGAGCACCCAGACTGAGACAGCTCATACTCCTGGAGACTCCTTCTTGTGCCTGGACTCCTTGTCCAGACTAAGCGAGCTCTCTGACTGTGTTCACAGACACCTACTTCTGGTCTCCTAATTAACAGCTGAATGGTTTCAGGCCTGAGCTGCAAGTGTGTACTGAATGTAAGGTGTAGTGACCTTTCTCTACCACTAGGTTTACAAAGCCATACATTTACCTTATACCAGTCAGCAAAGTATCTAGGTGAAATGTACACCCCATTCAACACACATACTCTCACTGTCTCACAGTATGAAGAATCTAAATGTAGAGTTGAATCAATTTGTAAATACATGACTTATTTTGTGTTGTATTATACTTGAGAGCTGTATTCACAATTCTCCAGTCAACAAGCTCGTTGTCAGACACATTCCTAATAGCTGAGCTCCTGCTATTTTTTTTTTCTACACAATGTGATCTATAGACCACACTCGAATGAAAACTTGAATGCCAATTACCAGCTCAACTTCTGCATTGACTTTGAGTCTGAAAAGAATTCTGGAAGTTTTCAGCTAAGACGCACGTAGAAGTCTGAATACGGCACATGCAAGTAAAAGGAGGTTGCTGAGTTCTATTCATATATATCTTGCAGTGATGCTCGCTCAAGATAAATGGCAATTATATTTTTGTGCATTCATAAGGAAAGTAAAGACGTAACATTTGAAGGTTCCTGTATGGTTGTGGCTTTTTTGCTGTGTTATTGTAGCGTGGTGCTGGGCAGCAGGTGCGGGGGAGACACTCGTCTTCTTCTGTGACACCCCGGCGCACTACATGAAAGAGTGTGTCCTGGTTGTGTGTTGGTGATGGTGTTGTGAGGGCCTTTTGCCTGTGCAGGCCGCCTATAGTGTTGGATGACCAGGACCACATGTTCCACAGTTCAATAAAGAAGACTCCCATTCTGTAACAGCTTTTACTGAACGGTAATTTGGTAAGGGTTATATACAAGGGGTAGCGGATACAAAGTATCCTTCCACTGTAGTCTACTCCAGGGTCGATGAAGCACACTGTTTCACCCTACTTCATCACAGTCTAGCTTGTCACCACAGTCCTGATCTGCAAGGCTCAGCGGTTCTGTATCCTATTTCTTCCACTACTGGCGCTCTGAATCTACCGCTTGGGACCCACACTAGTCCCATGAACTCAGTCCTGTTTAGGTCCGTTACCTTCAGCGTTTTGCAAGCTCGTGACATGTCGTCCTCTCCAAGGAACCCTTTTTGGTGGAAGGCCACTCTGTCTCTTCAGTCACTTCAAGGTCACCCTACTCCTTTGTCCCTTAGTCTTCTTTTCTGTAGTTTACCGTCAACGGCAGCACTGCTCACAGTCCCTTCCTACTTGAACTTGTCCCTATCTAACCAACTACAGGAAGCCGTCACTTGCCCTTTCACTAAGCTCCTGCCACGGGCTAGTCCTGAACTTTAACTCTATCCTTACATTAACGTCACTATCTAATTATAGTCACTATCTTATCCTACCTATCTTATGTTCTAAGTCCTAACCGATGTCTTATACTGTACTATGTCCTACACTATACATAACCAACATTACTTATCTTACATTACTACATCACACAAGAACATATCACATGACACAATGTATATATAAAAGACGCAAGACATACTACACACAACGCAATCGGTGTCCTCAGGGTTAGGAACGCGACAGTCCAATCCACACCCATTGCATTATTACGCAGTTTTTTTTCAGGATGTAAAATTCTCAGCATTTTACAGTACCAGCATAATCAATTAGATTTCTGAAATCTCACACACAAACTGTTTTTTTATCCACAGATGTAGGACTCAGCATGACAATTCTTTCAGCGTTTTTGATGAACTTTTCATCCATTCAAATAAATGGGTGAAAAACACAAGTAAAAACTTTACAAAAATACCATGTGTGAACATGCCCTAATTTGAAGACTTACAGTGAAGAGCTGTTCTTTTGTCTTATTACAATTTACTTTTATGGATTAGTCCAATAATGAAATGTTTTTAGTCCTGTAATTTTTATCAAATTTATATTATTTATTTCTTTGCAGTGGATGCGATTGTGGAGTTTGACTACAAGGCTCAGCATGATGACGAGCTGACTATTGTGGCAGGTGACATCATCACCAAAATCAAAAAAGAAGATGGCGGTTGGTGGGAAGGAGAGCTGAAAGGAAGGAGAGGACTTTTCCCTGATAACTTTATAAGAGTGAGTATCTACTATATATTTCTCTAGAATATTGGAAGACTATAAAAATGTTTAAGTGAAAAATGGGAATAGCCGAAAGGAAATTGGCTTAAAGTCTTACTGCATTCCACCCATGAAAATGTGGCTGTTGCTGCTCTAATGGTTAGTATCCTACAGTTCCTACTCTCAAGAGGCCAATATGATAATCTGAGCTGTCCCAGTGCCTGTCTACGATTTGGGGTCACCGGTAGTTTCTTTTGTTCAGGGTCAACAACATTATTTTCACAGTTAGGGCTCATACTCACATGCGAGGAAATCGTCCGATGCTCGCATGTGAAATCCCAGCTCTGGCGCCGGCACTCGGGAGTGGAGCGAGCGGCTGCATAGAAATACATGCAGCCGCGCACTCCACTCCTGAGTGCCGGCACCAGAGCTGAGATTTCACATGCGAGCATCGGACGATTTCCTCGTATGTGAGTATGAGCCCTTAGGGAGGTCACAGTGGAACTGGAACAATTGGTGCCATTAACAAACAACACACTGTAAGTGTGACATGGTGGAATGTAAAAATTGTGGCTAACTGCAGCCACTCCTAAATTAAGTAGTATTGTAGAAGCAGCATCATGTTTTTTAGACAATGTTCCTGCAGCTACAAGGAGAGTCATTTTGGCCGATATTTGTCAGCATACCTTTTTAAAGGCAGTCTGTCACCCCCCAAATAGTAAATTAAGCTAATTATACAGTTATTTTGGGGTCATGGCATCAATAAAAAAATCATACAACCTCAATTTCCCAAAAATTTGGGATGCTGTGTAAAGAAAACAAGAATGAAATGATTTGGAACTCTCTTATAGCCATATTTTATTCACAGAACAAAGAATACCGATCAAAAGTTGAAAAGTATACACTTTTCCATTTAATGTGAAAAAAATTAACTAATTTAGAAATAGATGACAGCAAAAAATCTCCAAAAAGTTGGGCAAGGGTTAATAAAAAGGCTGGAAAAGTAAGTGCTACTAATGAAAAACAGCTGGAGGGTCAACTATGTCACTTGACTGTATAAAGTCTAAATATTTTTCTATCTACTGGCTAACACGGTACGAAGATACACATCTTTCCTATGTATAAAATGAGCATTTTAGATAGGCAGAGTCTCTCAGAAGTAAAGATAGTCAGAGGTACACCAATCTGAAAACAACTGTGTTTAAACATTGTGGAACTATTTCAGAAAAGTTTTCCTCCATCATCTATATTACATAATGTCATCAAAAGATTCAGAGATTCTGGAGAAATCCATGTGCCCAAGGGACAAAGCTCGCACTCAATACTGGATGCTCATGATCTACGGGCCCTCAAGCGGCACTGCAGTAAAAACAGGCATGTTTTGGTTGTGCAAATTACTGCACAGGCTCAGGAACACTTCCAGAAATCATTGTCTGAGAACACTGTCTGAAATGAAATCCACAAATACAAGATAAAGCTCTGTTATGCATAGAATAAGGAACTAAATACAATCCAGAAACGCTGGCACCTACTCTGCGCCAAAGCTCCTTTTAAATGGACTGAGGCAACATGGAAAACTTTTTTGTAGTCAGAGGAATAAAAATGTACATTTTTTTATGGACACCACGGACACAGCGTCCTATAGACTCATAGAAGAGAGGGACCATCCAGCTTGTTATCAATGCAGAGTTCTTCATCTCTGACGGTATGGGGCTGCATTAGCACCCGTGGCATGGGCAAATTACACATCTAAGGTAGAATCAATACTGAGGATTGCATACAGGCTAGAACAGCATATGTTTCCCTCCAGACAATGTCTGTTTCAGAGGAGGCCGTCATATTTAAAAAAGGCAATGCATCACAACAGGATGGCTAACCTGAAGAAGAGTTCACGTGATGAATCGGCCGCCAGCAATCCAGACTTTATACCAACAGAAAACATTTGATACATTATGAGATGTAAAATCCAGCAAAGAAGAAACCGGACTGTTGAGCAGCTAAAATCCTACATCAGACAAAAATGGGACAATATTCTTCTCCCAAAACTCCAGCAATTGTCTCCTCTCTTCCCAGACATTTAGGAAAAGTGGATGCTACACAATGTATAGACATGGCCCTGTCCCAAGTTTTTTGGGATGTGTTGCTGCCATCGATTTCTAAATTAGTTCATTTTTTCGAAATATGAGATTTCCAAATCATTGCATTTCGTATTTTCTTTACATTTTACACAACTTCCCAACTTTTTTTGGAATTGAGGTCAGTCTGGGGTGTCAGGGGCCCCCCCAGTAACCAACTCCAGGGCCCCACTTTTCAGCTACATGTCAATGTGACAATATCCTCAATCACAAATGTATGTAACAATGAACTGGGTAGACTGTATAATGAATAGGATGCTGATTTTGCCTGTACATAGTGATTTAAGTATATAGTACCTAGCACTGCTCTTATAAGAGGATGGTGGACCACTCTTGCACAGGGTCCCATCAGAGGATTCTCCTGTGGGCCAGTACAAGCCTGGTTATACCTGTAACATACATTTTAGTGATGTTATTGCACAAAAATTTACTTTTAATCCATATGCAAACGATGACACTTTGGTGCAACCTTGGTATGGCCAATGTGCACTATTATGACCTCCAATATGCATATCTAACAGTGTCCCTGAGCTTGATTGACAGCTAATCTCAAATCCCCTAATGTTTAATTAGATGTATTTTGGAGGTCTTAGACTCCCTTTATGTGTCTTGGAATGCAGTGTACTGAAAAATAGGATACAGTTACAGTATATAGGTCCAGATCATAGGTTTGGCGTATAAATTATGTGATTTGAGATAACTGAAAGATGTCTCCTTTGTGTTAATAAACGTCTCCTCTCACAGATAATCTCTATTTATGGATTTCATTATTCATCTTTTTTTTTTACGCCATCTGGTATTTGGGGTGTAGTGTATACAGTGAGATATGTGGCGGCTTTACTTATCACACTGATCTCAGAGCAGAGAAACTGTAAGCCAGTCATCTTAGCAGGTTATTAAAAATTCACACCTCTAAAGGTGAAGTGTTACTTTTTTTTAAAAATGCTAAAGAAATGACTATTTTGAATAAAAGAGGGCGTCTGAAATGGGAGTATATTGTTCATTGCAACTTTCCTGCTTTGCGCTGAGCATTTATCATTATTGACTATACCACATTATAGAGGCCGGCCACTTTATGGCCCATGAGGAAGACACCAACAGAAAAAGGACTGCTATCTGCTGAAGTGTGTTACTAGATTGGGTTGTTTATCCACTATCTATATTTTTTTGGCCTGTGGGCACCATATTATAGAGGATGTCTGGTTAAAACAAGTTACCTCCTATCTGCAGCATAGGTGATAACTCGCAGAGCTGTGGGTGTCTCTTTAGTAGGCTCAGAATCCTTTGGCAAAACGAGGACTTTTTATCACCAATGGGGAACTTTTATCCCCATTACAAAATGGTGCAGCAGGCCGGACGCCTGAGCACCACTCCATTCATTGTCTACGGGGCGGCCATAAAAAGCTGAGTACAGCACTCCACTACCCCATAGATTGAAAGGTACACAGGTCAGGCTCTACCAATCACTGTGGATGACAGCGGCTGGACCCCCGTGATCAATAAACTATCACAAGAATAGATGATTTTTTTTAACTATGAAACTACTTCAGCAACAGAATTTTTACTGTATCTCACAAGTCTACACTTCTTAGAAACCCAACACACTGAATATGGCCCTAAATGTGGCTGGATACAGTGGTGGCATTTCCAGACTGCTCAGACCAAGAAGTAGAGCCTAGGGGGAACTAGGTAAGGGTTGGAATGGACCTATAAGGCATCGACGAGGGTGATTTTTATTTGCACTTATATTAACCAGGTTGCCTTTTTTTCAAAAAATGTTTTAACCTCAATACATGGAATCCGCCACCAAGTTTTTGTTATGTAATCCGAGAGCTGAATGATGTAGGAACAGAGAGTCTGATTCCAGTGATGTATCTCTTACTGGACTGATTGCTGTAGTTTTTATACAATCCCTGTTTTCTCTGCTGTACTGTATATGCAGCAGTTCTCAGAATACTGAGCCCTGTATAACCCCGTCCACACACCTGATTGGCAGATTCCTTGTACATTATTTATTGTCAGCAAGCTGCCAATCAGTGGTGGCTGTCAGAGTCGGGGCACGTTTCCAGCCACCGTTCACTGAGTGGTGACTGCAGCCGCACCCCTATGTCTTAAAGCCCGAGGCTGCCTGGATGAATAAAGTTTATTTCCTCCCGGCAGCATCAGGGCTCTCAGTGTGGTCAACGGTCAACTCCAGAACTCTATTAACCTGCAGATTAACGTTGAATCTGCAGGTTAATAGCATTTTTTTACATGAAAGGTTCCCTTTAACAGAAAAAAAGAGGATAATTTTGTTTAACTGTAAGTAAATGCAAGGCTAGACGCCCCCATGCTTGCAGCCTGATTATAGCCTCCATTTTCATTACTGATGGTTTGTGGATGTTTAGCTTAAACTAGATTTTTATAGAAGGAAATAGAACAGATGTGATTTTTGTATACAGATAGATCAAAAAGAGAAAATCCAAATATTTTAGAAATCAGGAAAGTGAAGCTGCCAAGTTTACAGAATGTGGGCTAACCACCTGACCATGTGCGCGGCTCTGAGAGTGCCGGCGTCTCCGCTCTTCCCACTGCGTCTAGGATATTCTGTAATGAATGTTTTTTTGCTAAATGGGTATACATTGTGTGCAGACTGCTTCTGAGTGTCTGCCTTCAGTAGGTGTATATTCCCCAAAATGATGCACCGTTATAGGCAATGGCCCCGTTGGCGCATACGCCTGAAACCATACCCCAGAGATGGATGTTGGTCGCATGCTTATTCAACAGAATATTGTCCCCTCCGTATAAATTGAGATAGTCACATTTTGGGAATTTGCAAACATTAAAGAGATCTTCCTTAAAAAAAACAATCCACAGAGAGGAACTGTAAAATTGCAAATGAACCTTTTAATTAGCTGTTAAATGGCCCATTGCTCTTTACTTGACCTCAGCGATGATATCCTGATTAACCACACCACTAAAGGGTATGCCACACTAAGCGAGACCGCTAACGAGATCGCTACTGCGTCACCATTTATGATGCAGTAGCGATCTTGTTAGCGACTTAGCTGTGTGTGACATGTAGCAGCGATGTGGCCCCTGCTGAGCTGTCGCTGATCGTTTGTAAACGTTCTGAGCCGTTTTTTGGTCGTTGGTGTCCCGCTGGTGAGCCTGAATCGCTGAGTGTGACACCCTTTATGAACGACTTCACCATAGTCGCAGGTGGGACTAGGTTTTCCCAACGACTGCAGAGGTCGTTATACAGATCGCTGATGAGTTGTGTTTGGAATCACAGATCGCTGATGAGTTGTGTTTGGAATCTAACTAGCGATCACATAGCGATCGCACTAGCGATCTCGCCAGGTCGTGTCGTTGTCGTGATCGCTGGTGCGATCGCTAAGTGTGGCAGTGCCTTAAGACAGTGATTGTCCACAGCAGTCATGTGGGTAGACAGGACCAGGACATCAGCATTGCAGCCAAGTAAACAAAAGACCCTTTCACTACAGCATTATAAAATTCCCTGTGGACATTCCAGCAACGTTTGGAGCTCACAGCTCGAGACAGGTGCTATGGAGAACACCTCAACCCTTTCCGTACAGAGGAAGATGGACGTGGAACCACATGTGGGAAAGGTGACGGATCTTGGGTGTACTGCGGATCTGGACTTGGAATCCCTGGGGCTGACAGGATCAGTGAGCATAGGGATAGTCCAGGTAGAATCGAAAGAAAAGCTGGAAATGTACTGTATTACGGAAACAAGAAACAGAGGGCGCTGTGCCCCATACAACGTGTTACTATCTGATGCACTTGAAGTGGTGAATAAACATCTGTATGTTAAAACGAACTGGACATCCCCTCATCTATGTGCAGCGGCTTCTGAAGTTGGACACCTGGAGACAACGGAGGCCAGTGGCCTGCAAGTGAATGTAACACACCCCACATGTGACAGCACAGTAGGACTGGGACACGATCTTTCTGTAATGTGCCAGGGCGACATAAAGCAGCAGTGCGCCCATGACTATTACCCTCTAGCACCTTACACTCACATGTAACTTAGTGCAAAGAAGAAACAGGTGAACACTGAATTGCTAATGCTTAAAGGGATATTCCCATCTCCAAGATCCTATCCCAATATGTAGTAGATGTAATAATAATATTAGCAAATACCTCAAATTAGAAATGTAGTACTTCTGATTCACTAAGTCTCTTGCCCCATGTACAGAGCATTGTTGTAACTTAGATATCCATGGTTACGACCACTAACCGCTAACTAATTAATTAACTGTCACTATATGAGGGGTCGTAACCCTAGATACCTAAGCTTCTGCAATGCCCTGCACATGGGGTAAGCGACATAACAAATCAGAAGAACTATACTACATTTCTAATTGAAGGTATTTGCTAAGATAATTATTATACCAACTACATATGAGCGTGTTTCACAGTCTGTATATATATGTCTGGACTGATTGCTGGTCTCCTGACCTGATATTACAGCCTCATAGACACATATGAGGTTATAATTCTTGGTCGGGAGACCCGCTGCCAGTCTGAGCATTGCGGTCTGTATACGGACTGTGACATACGCTCATATGAACCCGGCCTTGATGAATACAGCTATTATAAATTGATTCTCAGGAACCGATCATTATTCGAACGTCCATGACAGCACTACAGAGAGAGAGGGGATCCGCCCCTTAGGAACAGGAAACCTACAGATATAAAAGGGCGGCACCTCTCCCACACATCAGTTGGTTTCCTGTTCCTAAAGGACGGGTTTCCTACAGATGAAGATATTCAGGAGGACCCAGGCCGGCCGGTCGACCCAGGTAGCGGGGGGGGATCTCCTACCTCGGCCGGTGCGGAGCCCCTGGAAGCACCACGGTGGGTCCGGGTAGGATTCCACGACAGTGTGCGGAGCAGGTGGAGCAGTATCCAGAGGATCCCTGTCTCCCAGCCAGCGCCGGTAGGTAAGTATTCCCCCCCTCTCCCTGGTCCCGATGCCTTCTCCCTGTCCTCTCCTGTGGTCCTGTCATGGTGGGGGCCTCTTAAGGGGTGCAGCCGTGATTTTAAAAAGAAAAAAAAAAAAAAAAAATTTTAAAATTTGAATTTCCCGCCGCGTCACTGCTATGGACGGCACGGCGGGCGGTTTTGAATTTCCCGCCGCGCGTCGCTGCTATGGACGGCGCGGCGGGCGGTTTTGAATTTCCCGCCGCGCGTCACTTATATGGACGGCGCGGCGGGCGGTTTTGAATTTCCCGCCGCGCGTCACTGCTATGGACGGCGCGGCGGGGTTTTTGAAAGTTTAGTCGCGCGCCGCTGCTGCAGCAGCGCGGCTGGGTTTGGGGGAGATCTCCGCTCGTGTCCCGGCTGGAGGGGCGATGCAGCGGGGGATTATACTTACCTCCATCGGTACGGTGGGGTCCGTGCGAGCGGGGGAAAAAAGGGGCGGAGTCTCCACCGCCGGAACCGGAAGTGAGACGCCGGCCAGCGTTTTTTGAAATTTTTGGCGGCTGCATCATCGGACGGCACCTGCTGTGGGGACGGCAGGGAGGTGCGGGGGGGGCCGTGGAGCGGAGAATAGGAGGGGGTGGACCCCTGGCCAGACCTGCTGACCCGGATATCCGGGGGAGGATATAAAGAGCCTAGGAAAGAGGTAAAGCGCTTCTGCCCCATTTTCATGATGGACACTGCAGAAGCTCCCTCGGTGCAACAGGAGAGCCAGCAGCAGCAGACAGAGCGCTCCTCTTCAATGACCAGCCGCAGAAGTTCCGCAGCTGGGAAAAAGGCCCCTCCCCGTGATCCGGTACCTATTGCTGTATAATCTGGGTAAGAGATCGTCAGACTTAGAATACCCAGTAATGCAGTTTTTTCCCCATTTTGTGTCTGTTACTAGGGGAAGAAGTGTTCGGTGAAAAGCAAGCACAGGGAATGTGCCTTTTGTGCTTGCCCTCTGCCTGACACTTGCCCTAAAAGGTTGTGCCAGCCATGCATGCAGCAGACGGTAGGGCATTTGAGGGGGAAGGGCAGGGGCCTGGGATGAGATAGTAACCCCCCCCTATGCCCCTTCCCTTTTTAGATAGCGGAGGAGACTCCGGATTTCACCGAAAGCCTGAAGGAGATAATAAGAGCAGAGTTGAAAGCGTCCTCAAGACACGGAAAATCTTCCAGGCATAGAACTGTACCAGTTTTATCTGATTCAGATTCACCTGCCGCCCATGACAGGGGTGAAGTTGTGTCAGGACCCTCCTCGCCTTCCTCTTCGGCTTCCTCCTCGTCTTCTACAGAAGACGCTATCCGTTTTTGTTTTCCCTTGGACCAGATGGACAAATTTGTCAAATCAGTTAGGTCCACCATGGGGGTAGAAGAGGCGAAACCAGAGCTCTCAGTACAGGATCTGATGTTCGGTGGTCTAGATCCAAAAAAACGGAGATCCTTTCCACTAAATAGTAGCATCCAAGGCCTTATAGACAGAGAGTGGAAGAAGCCTGAAAAAAGAGGCTCCTTACCCCAAGCGTTTAAGCGAAGATATCCCTTTGAAGATCCCTTAACAGGTAGATGGGATAAGGCCCCGAAGCTAGATGCAGCAGTGGCGAAGGCTTCTAAAAAATCCTCCATCCCATTCGATGATATGGGGTCTTTGAAAGATCCACTAGACAAGAAGGCAGACTCCTTCTTGAAAGGCACATGGGAAATGTCGGCAGGTGCCCTGAGACCGGCGGTTGCAGCCACTTGTGCAGCCAGGTCATTGATGGTCTGGCTAGACCAGTTAGCATCCCAGTTAGCAGATTGAACCTCCAGGGGGTCAATTCGGAAGACCTTGCCAATAATTCAGAACGCAGCGGCTTTCCTGGCTGATTCCTCAGCGGACTCAGTAAGAATGGCTGCCAGAGCGGCAGGGCTGTCTAATGCAGCACGAAGGGCATTATGGCTCAAATGTTGGCCGGGCGATATTCAAGCCAGATCTCGCCTCTGCTCCATTCCGTGTGACGGCGAATATCTTTTTGGCCCGGTCCTGGACGAACTTTTAGAAAAGGCAGGGGACGACAAGAAAAAGTTTCCCAGTCTATCAACCCCTTCCTATAAAAGACCTTTCAGCAGAAGGAGGTTCAGCTACAGAAGGTCGTCCAGAGAACGAGCCAAATGGGATGAAAAAAGGCGAAGAGGTACAGGGTTTATGTTTAGGGGTCCACCTAAGGAAACAAAAAAACCCTCGCAATGACTAGCAATGCCGGTAGGAGGCAGATTGAGGGCCTTCTACCCGGCCTGGTCGGAAATCTCAAACAGTAGCTGGATCCTTAACATCATAGCTACAGGGCTGCGGTTAGAATTCTCCTCGGTACCTTGGGATAACTTTAAAATTACCCCACTCAGATCATCCCCATCGGAGCAGGCCGCTTTAGAGTTGGAGGTTCAGGAGCTTTGCGCTAAGAAAGTCTTAGTGGAGGTACCAGAAGCAGAGCGGGGTAAGGGGTTTTACTCCCCTCTGTTTTTGATCCGTAAACCGGACGGGTCTTTTAGAACAATTATTAATTTGAAAGCCCTCAATAAGTTCCTGATTATTCACCCATTTAAAATGGAGACGGTCAGCTCGGCAATAAAGCTTCTGTTTGAAAATTGCTTTATGGTGGTGTTAGATCTGAAAGACGCTTATTACCACATACCGATCCATATGGAGCATCAGCGTTTCCTCAGGGTAGTAATCCAAATGGGGGAATCGCTGCGACATTTTCAATATAGCGCCCTTCCTTTTGGCTTGGCGGTTGCCCCACGAGTGTTCACTAAGGTTATGTCGGAGGTCATGGCCCACTTACGTGAATCAAATATGCTCATAGTCCCCTACCTCGACGACTTTCTTATCATTGGAAAGACGGCAGAGCATTGCCTTGAGCAGCTGCAAAAAGCGATATCTACCTTAGAGCGGCTGGGATGGCTAATAAATACCAAAAAGTTTCGTTTGAATCCGATGAGGGTTCAGCAATTTCTAGGGCTAATTCTGGATTCACAGAATCAGAACTGTAGTTTACCGTCAGATAAGTTAATTCACTTACGGTACCAGGTCCTAAACGCTTCCAAAAACCCCTCCATGTCGCTTAGGAAGGCCATGTCTCTTTTGGGCTCCCTCTCGTCCTGCATTCCCGCGGTCCGGTGGGCTCAATTTCACACAAGGGCGCTGCAAGCTGAGGTCTTGCTGTATCAAAATTTGCTAGGTGGTTACCTGGAAGGCCAGCTATCCTTGTCCCAGGCTGCTATAAAATCCCTGGATTGGTGGAAGAATGAGACAAACCTGTCTAAGGGGGTTCCCTGGGAATATGAGATATCCCGAATAGTCACAACAGATGCTAGCCCCTCTGGGTGGGGGGCTCATATGGGGGACGTTATTGTTCAGGGCTTATGGGAGCAGGATCAAATTCATATGTCTTCTAATATGAAGGAATTAACAGCGGTAGAGCTAGCAATTAAAAAGCTCCTTCTATATCTACAGGGTCACCACGTTCGAGTGCTCTCTGACAATCGGGTCACAGTCGCTTACATCAACCACCAGGGTGGTACTCGTTCCGGTCCTCTCATGGAAGTGGCAAGGCGCCTACTTCAGATAGCAGAACGACACTTTCTTTCTCTAACGGCTCTACATATAAGGGGAGAGAAGAAAATACCAAGGCGGACTTCTTAATCCGCAATCTCCTGAGTCAAGGAGAATGGTCATTAAAGACTTCCATCTTCGACCTAATTGTGCGGAAATGGGGTCAACCGGAGGTAGATCTCTTTGCTACCAAAAGAAACAGGAAAGTGAGACAGTTCTGCTCTCTAAATCCCAAAGAACGCCCTCTGGCAGTGGACGCTCTTCTATTACAGTGGGATTTCAATCTAGCCTACGCATTTCCTCCCCTGTCCTTACTCCCCTAGTATTGAGGAAGGTCAGGAAGGACAGGGCAAGGATAATAGTAATCGCTCCTTTTTGGCCCAGGAGGGCATGGTTTTCATGTCTCAGAAACATGTCGATTGCCGACCCGTGGGTCCTGCCGGATATTCCCGATCTGCTCTCCCAGGGTCCAGTCTACCATCCTCGAGTAGCGGGCCTCCACCTGACGGCGTGGATTTTGAACGGTCGCTGCTGAGAGATAAGGGGTTTTCTACTAATGTAATTAATACTCTCCTTAAAAGCAGGAAGGAGGTTACAACTAGAATCTACGCTAGGACTTGGAAGAAATTTCTCCAGAGCTCGGGAGTGATAGCAGGGGACCCAACACCGATAACCCAGATTCTAGAATTCCTACAAAAGAGTCTGGACTTAGGTCTCTCCACAAGCACCCTTAAGGTACAAGTTTCAGCTTTGGGGGCACTCTTTAGTAGCAACATCGCAAATAATTACTGGGTCAGTAGATTCATTAAATCTGCGGGTAGGTCGAGACCCATAGTGAAGGTGAGAATCATGCCATGGGACTTGAACCTTGTTCTCACTGCTTTAACAGAGCCCCTTTTTGAACCTATATCAGCAGCATCAATAAAAATTCTTTCCCTTAAAACCGCTTTCCTGGTAGCAATAACCTCGGCTAGGAGGGTAAGTGACATCCAGGCACTATCTAGATTGTCTCCTTACACTCAGGTCCTGAATGACAGGATAATTCTTAGACCTGATCCGGCATACTTACCTAAGGTGTCTTCCGCTTTCCACAGAACACAGGAAATTGTTCTTCCTTCGTTCATCCCTAATCCATCTAATCAAAAAGAGATAAAACTCCATACTTTAGATGTTAGAAGATGTCTACTGCAATATTTGGCAGTCACTGATCCCTGGAAACGGGACAATGCATTGTTTGTCTCTTTTCAAGGAATTAACAAAGGCCGTAGATTAACAGAGAGCTCACTGGCCAGATGGATTAGGGAAGCAATTTCTCTGGCATACACTTCGAGGGGCAAGCCGGCACCTGAGAGGCTAAGGGCGCATTCCACCCGAGCTGTGGCGACTTCATGGGCAGAGAGGGCAGAAGTCTCGATTGACCAGATATGTAAGGCAGCTACGTGGTCTTCTCCACACACGTTTTACACTCATTATAGATTAGATTTGGGTGCTTCCTCAGACCTTTCTTTCGGACTAAGGGTGCTACAGGCAGTAGTCCCTCCCTAAGTAGTTATTACTCTCTGTAATTCTCTCTGTAGTGCTGTCATGGACGTTCGAATAAAGTCTAAGTTACTTACCGTTAACGGTATTTTTCGAAGTCCATGACAGCACCCTTACATTCCCACCCGGGTTCTATGTGCACTTCTTCCTCTTATGTAGTCCACATGTAATAAACAATTGATTAATGTTACTGTGTGATGCATAAAAATTTTTTTTGCTGTATACCATTTAACCTTGATGTCCTCTTATGCTCTGTAATCCAACTGATGTGTGGGAGAGGTGCCGCCCTTTTATATCTGTAGGTTTCCTGTTCCTAAGGGGCGGATCCCCTCTCTCTCTGTAGTGCTGTCATGGACTTCGAAAAATACCGTTAACGGTAAGTAACTTAGACTTTTTTGGGTATCAGTAGCTATAGTTATGATAATCTCATACGTCCTGGTATATGTTGTAGGTAGCAGCGCAGTATAGTATGCGATGTGACACACAACAATGATCCTGATATGGTTTTGCTGATTCTTCTTTTTCTTGCCAGTCGGTAAGGTGTCAGAAGATGATTTATGAGTCCCGCGTGTTCAGATACTTATCAAATAAGCTGTCAGTATAATGAGCTAACACTTTATAGCCATATAGCTATACATATGTTATATGTTATATTGTATTATTACTTTTAACATGGCTCTTCTCGTTATATTGATGTAATGCTGAGAACAAACAACATTTATTTTTTTTTACACCTATTTAAAACACTGACTTTTCTTATCTTTTTCTGCCCCATTTCATTAATGCTTGTGAAAGCACAAATATTTAGACTTGAGAGTCCTCAGTGGTTAATACCTTTTAATGGCTAACTGAAAAGATGGTAACAAATTGCAAGCTTTCGAGACTACTCAAGTCTCTTCATCAGGCTAAACTAATACAAAATCTGAAGAATCACATATTTATACACAACACAATTTATGTTTGTATGTGAAAGCACAACATATTCTCCAGTTTACTCATTTTGAAATTGAGCGCCTTGTCAGAAGACACGAGCGCTAGGAGGGGCACAGGGTGATGGGTACTGTTATTATAGCAACTAGAAATATAAAAAAGAAACAGCTTTTAACACAGAAAAATATTTGACAAAGTGACAAGTGTTGACCTGAGGTCGAGAAACTTGGCTACAGTCTTTTAGCGGTATAATGCGCTTCTAGTTTGCAACACTTCAGAGGCATCATCCAAACTTGTCACTGGGATCGGTGCAGGTCCCAGTTCATAAAGCAGATTCATAAAGTGAAATAAGAATATGTAGAATCCTCTCTCAGAGTATATATATATATATATATATATATATATATATATATATATATTATATATAAAATTAAGACCAAATATAAAACCTTCTCTGACACACATATATATATATATATATAATCTTTATTTTTCTATAGCGCTAACATATTCCGCAGCGCTTTACGGTTTGCACACATTATCATCGCTGTTCTCACAATCTAAATTCCCTATCAATATGTCTTTGGAATGTGAGAGGAAACCGGAGAACCCGGAGGAAACCCACGCAAACACGGGGAGAACATACAAACTCCTTGCAGATGATGTCCTTGGTGGGATTTGAACCCAGGACTCCAGCGCTGCAAGGGTAACCACTGAGCCACCGTGCTGCCCAAATATATATACAGTACAGACCAAAAGTTTGGACACACCTTCTCATTCAAAGATTTTTCTGTATTTTCATGACTATGAAAATTGTAGAATCACACTGAAGGCATCAAAACTATGACGTAACACATGTGGAATTATACATTACACTTTCCAAAAAGTGTGAAACAGCTGAAAATATGTCTTATATTCAAGGTTCTTCAAAGTAGCCACCTTTTGCTTTGATTTCTGCTTTGCACGCAGAAAAGGTGAACGGATGGACTCTACATGCCTGGTTCCCACCGTGAGGCATGGAGGAGCTGGTGTGATGGTGTGGGGGTGCTTTGCTGGTGACACTGTTGGGGATTTATTCAAAATTGAAGCGGTGAGCGGTCCAGCTCACCCCAAACCATCTCGATTGGTTTCAGGTCTGGTGACTGTGGAGGCCAGCACCCCAACACTCTCCTTCTTGGTCAAATAGCCCTTACACAGTCTGGAGGTGTGTTTGGGGTCATTGTCCTGTTGAAAAATAAATGATGGTCCAACTAAACGCAAACCGGATGGAATAGCATGCCGCTGCAAAATGCTGTGGTAGCCATGCTGGTTCAGTATACCTTCAATTTTGAATAAATCCCCAACAGTGTCACCAGCAAAGCACCCCCACACCATCACACCACCTCCTCCATGCTTCACGGTGGGAACCAGGCATGTAGAGTCCATCCATTCACCTTTTCTGCGTGCAAAGCAGTAATCAAAGCAAAAGGTGGCTACTTTGAAGAACCTAGAATATAAGACATATTTTCAGTTGTTTCACACTTTTTTGTAAAGTGTAATGTATAATTCCACATGTGTTGATTCATAGTTTCGATGCCTTCAGTGTGATTCTACAATTTTCATAGTCATGAAAATACAGAAAATTATTGAATGAGAAGGTGTGTCCAAACTTTTGGTCTGTACTATATATATATATATATATATATATGCACACTGCTCAAAAAAATAAAGGGAACACTAAAATACCTCATCCTAGATATCGCTCAATGACATATTCCAGTTGCAAATCTTTATTCATTACATAGTGGAATATGTTGAGAACAATAAACCATAAAAATGATCAATGTAAATCAAAATTAATATCCCATGAAGGTCTGGATTTGGAGTGATAGACAAAGTCAAAGTGGACAATCAAATTACAGGCTGATCCAACGTCAGTGGAAATGACTCAAGAGAAGGAAATGATGATCAGTAGTGTGTGCAGCCTCCACGTGCCTGTTTGACCTCCCTACAACGCCTGGGCATTCTCCTGAGGGATCTCCTCCCAGAACTGGATTAAAGCATCAGTAAACTCCTGCACAGTCTGTGGTCCAACATGGCTGATGGAATTAGGATGTATGGAACGAGACATGATATCCCAGATGTGCTCGAATGGATTCAGATCTGGGGAACGGGCAGGCCAGTCCATAGCATCAGTGCCTTTATCATGCAGGAACTGCTGACACACTCCAGCCACATGAGGCCTAGCATTGTCATGCATCAGAAGGAACCCAGGGGCCACTGCACCTGCATATGATCCCACAATGGGTCTGAGCATATCATCCCTGTATAGCAATCAGGGTACCTCTGGCTATCACATGAAGTGCTGTGCGGCCCTCCAAAGAAATGCTTCCCCACACCATTACTGACTCACTGCCAAACCGGTCATGCTGGAAGATGTTGCAGGCTGCAGGACGTTCTCCATGGCCTCCACGGTGTCTCCAGACTCTCATGTGCTCAGTGTGAACCTGCTCTCATCTGTGAATAGCACAGGGTACCAATGTTGAATCTGACAATATTGGTGTTCTCTGCAAATGCCAATCGCCTTCACTTTGTTGGGCTGTAAGCACAACACTCACTTGTGGACGTTGGGCCCTCATACCACCCTTATGGTGTCTGTTTCTCACAGTTTGAGAAGACACATGGATGGTAGTGGCCTGCTGGAGGTCATTTTGCAGGGCTCTGGCCCTGTTCCTCTTGTTCCTCCTTGCACAAAGCAGGAGGTAGTGGCCCTGCTGCAGGGTTGTTGCCCTTCTACAGCCCCCTCCACATCTTCTGGTGTACTGGTCTGTCTCTTGGTATCTGCACCATGCTCTGGACTTTGTGCTGACAGACGTCTACCCTTCGTGCAACAGCTCTCATTGATGTGCCATCCTGAATGAGCAGCACTACCTGAGCAACTTCTGTATGTTGTAGACACCTCCTCCTGCTACTGTACAGAACCTCTAGCGGTGAGAGCAATGACAAAATGCAAAAGTGACCAAAACAACAGCCAAAATGGATGAGAACAGAGAAATGGTCTGTGATCACCCCCTGCAGAGCCACTCTTTAATAGGCAATTAGCAAAACAACCACTATCATTTCTACCTGTTGTATGTTCCATTTGCACAGCAGCAGGAGAAACTGA
This sequence comes from Oophaga sylvatica, assembly GCA_033576555.1. Classification (NCBI taxonomy): domain Eukaryota; kingdom Metazoa; phylum Chordata; class Amphibia; order Anura; family Dendrobatidae; genus Oophaga; species Oophaga sylvatica. Next base: position 550,975,139 of record JARQOD010000002.1, on the reverse strand, counting down.
TGCACAATCAGTGTTGCTTCATAACTGGACAGGTTGAATTCACAGAAGTGTAATTGACTTGGAGTTACCGTACATTGTGTTATTTCAGTGTTACCCTTATTTTTGTCTTTTCTTCTTGCTGAATGTAGTTCTATATGTGGCAAAAAGATTTGTGATGAACAATTTGTAGCAAAAAAATGGACAACACAGAGTTGTACTCTCTACAGCAGATCTTATAATGCCTGGTAGACATTTTTATGGAGTGGTACTTTGTCTATAGCTTTCATGGGGACTATGGTACTAAAACTATTTTTTATGGGATTGCTCTGTTGCCACTGTATATGGGTAGCACTTTGCTTGTACTAATTTTTAAGATCACACTGTTAACTGGGTTATTCTGGTCCCTGTTGTTTTCTACTTACTTTCTGCTGTGATCCCATGCTGTGCATCATTCACATGATCGCTGCAGCCAATTACTGACCTAAGTATTCACATGTTGTGACCATGAGGCCATAGATTGACTGCAGGTGTCACATGGATTATGCACAGCGCATGATGTCTGCAGAATGTAAGCAGAGACTGTTGGTGACATCTGGAGCAGGCGTGGAACTGAGATTAATGGGAGTGAGGTGTTTTTCTTTTTTTTTTAAACCCATTCCCTGTTCTCTGTCATTTTATTTATGAATCCCAGAAAAATCCTTAACATAATTTTTTTTTTTTTCGTTCAGGAATTTTTACACAGTCAAAAGAATACAGATAATATTTCTAAACAGATTTCTTGCCCATTAAACAAGGCAAACCTACTCCAGGAAATCAAGAAAAATAGCTATAATTCAGCTGTACATTTTACAAATGCAAACTAATTCAGGAATTTCATTTTCCACATGTTCTGTATTTAAGGCGGACATACGGCAGAGGCCAGGGAGTTGCAGATGTTAAATGTTCCAGAAGGCTTTTCTCCACATACATTACTGGAGAGGAGCAAATGCTCAGACTTGTCTGGAAAAGTTAGTTTGACAAAAGGCGAATGGAAAAATAATTGTCCAGCATTAGCAACCTAATACAGCCTGGACTGAGTATGGATTAAATCTTCAGCTTCTTCCCGGAATACAGTCCAGGAAACACAGATTCACAGTGACGAGAACACTTGTATTACCATCCCAGTGTTTCCCAATCTATTGGTCATCTTTATAAGCTGGAGATCTACCACTCCACAAATCAGAAAAAATTGTGTATTGGAAAACTGAATTGGCGCTGTGGCTAGATGATGTATCCTCCAAGAGCAGATATCATTATAGATAATAGATTTGTTGAAGTACTAGTGTTATATTCTAGGAAATATATTCAATTAGGATATAAAAATGAACAAACATTAAAGTATTCACTCCCTACCAACCAGGGAATTTTTCCTTATCAAATAAAACGATTAACTTTTGGAATTAAAGTGGAATAATATAAGATGTTATCTAGCAGCAGTAAAAAGCATATGGCCCAGTGGCCTAATTTAAATATCTAATAACAAAGGATAAAAAAACCTTGAATAAAACATAATAAAGTATGATGCAATCAAAAGTGCTCCCAAACACCGTATGATACTCCCACAGTGAACCCCTCCACACACACAGCATGATGACCCTATTGTACCCCCCTCCCTCAGTTTCCCCTACAAAGAATGGTGACCCCATCACAGTATGATTCTCCAACTGTAATCCCCACACAACCCTCCATACAGTATAACAGGCACATAAAGTCCTTCATACAGTACAAAGGCTCCACAAAGATCTCCATAAAGTATAATGGCTCCTCATAGTCCTCCATACAGTGTAATGGCCCCCACATAGTCCTGGTTAAAGTGTAATGGGCCCCACATAGTGCTCCATGCAGTATAATGGCCCCACACGATGCTCCATACTATAAAATGGCCCCACATAGTGCTCCATACTGTATAATGGCCCCACATAATACTCCATACTATATAATGGCCCCACACGATGCTCCATACTGTATAATGGCCCAGTGTGATGCTCTGTACTGTATAATGACCCCACATAGTGTTTCATATTGTATAATGTGCTCACATAGTGCTCCATACAGTATAATGGCCTCACATTAAAAAAAAAGTACCGTATATGCTCGTGTATAATCCAACCCGAGTATAAGTCAAGGCACCTAATTTTGACACGAAAAACTGGGAAAATGTATTGACTCATGTACATGCCGGGTATGCATTGTCCCCTAATTCCTATTCTAGTATGCATGGCTCCTTATCACCATTCGTGTCTGCATGGCTCCTTATTACCATCCTTGTCTGCATGGCTCTTCATCCCTGTCCTGGTATGCATGGCCCTCATCCCTATCCTTGTATGCATGGCTCCTTATCTCCATCCTTGTACTCATTATTATTATTATTATACATTTATATAGCGCCATTTATTCCATGGCGCTTTACATATGAAAAGGGAAAAATATAGACAGATACAATAAACATGTGCTAGACAAGGGACACACAAGTACAGAAGGAGAGAGGACCCTGCCCGCGAGGGCTCACAGTCTACAGGGATGGGTGAGGATACACTAGGAAAGGGTAGAGCTGGTCGTGCGATGGTTCAGTAGACTGAGGATCATTGCAGGTTGTAGGCTTGTCGGAACAGGTGGGTCTTCAGGTTTTTCTTGAAGGTCTCCGTTGTTGGTGAAAGTCTGATGTTTTGCGGCAGGGAGTTCCAGAGTATGGGGGAAGCCCGGGAGAAGTCTTGTATGCGGTTGTGGGAAGAAGAGATGAGGGGGGAGTCGAGAAGGAGATCTTGAGAGGATCGAAGGTTGCGTGTAGGTAGGTAGCGGGAGACCATGTCACAGATGTATGGAGGAGAAAGGTTGTGGATGGCTTTGTATGTCATGGTTAAGGTTTTGAACTGGAGCCTCTGGGCAATAGGAAGCCAGTGAAGGGCCTGGCATAGTGGGGAGGCTGGGGAATAGCGGGAAGACAGGTGGATTAGTCGTGCAGCAGAGTGTAGGATGGACTGGAGTGGTGCCAGAGTGCTAGAGGGGAGGCCAGACAGTAGGAGGTTGCAGTAGTCGAGGCGGGAGATGATAAGGGCGTGCACTAGTGTTTTTGTGGTTTCATGGTTGAGGAATGAGCGGATCCGGGAAATATTTTTGAGTTTGAGGCAGCAGGAGGTGGCGAGGGCTTGGATATGTGGTTTGAAAGAGAGGGCAGAGTCGATGATCACCCCAAGGCACCGAGCATGTGGGACTGGGGAAAGCGAGCAGCCATTGACATTGATGGATAGGCCTGGTGGAGGGGTAGAATGAGGTGGGGGAAAGATGATGAATTCTGTTTTGTCCATGTTCAGTTTGAGAAAGCGAGCCGAAAAGAAGGCTGAGATAGCAGACAGACACTGTGGGATTTTGGTCAGTAGGGAGGTGAGGTCAGGTCCAGATAGGTAGATCTGCGTGTCATCGGCGTAGAGGTGATACTGCAAGCCATGGGATTCTATGAGCTGTCCCAGGCCGAAGGTGTAGATGGAGAAGAGTAGGGGTCCTAGGACTGAGCCTTGGGGAACACCGACAGACAGGGGGCGAGGTGAGGAGGTGGTGTGTGAGAGGGAGACACTAAAAGTTCGGTCTGTTAGGTATGATGAGATCCAGGATAGGGCCAAGTCTGTGATGCCAAGAGATGAGAGAATCTGTAGGAGGAGGGAATGGTCTACGGTGTCAAAGGCAGAAGACAGGTCCAGGAGAAGGAGGACAGAGTAGTGTCGCTTGCTCTTGGCGGTTAGTAGGTCGTTGGTGACTTTAGTTAGGGCAGTTTCAGTTGAGTGATGCGGTCGAAAGCCTGATTGTAACCGGTCAAAGAGGGAGCAGGAGGAAAGGTGGGAGGACAGTTCAAGATATACATGCTGTTCCAGTAGTTTTGAGGCGAAGGGGAGAAGAGATATCGGGCGATAGCTAGACGCTGAGGATGGGTCGAGGGAGGGCTTTTTGAGGATCGGGTGATTGAGGCATGTTTGAAGGATGAAGGAAAGACACCATTTGTAAGTGAAAGGTTAAAGAGGTGTGTGAGAGTAGGGATGAAGACTGTGGCAAGGTTAGGGATGAGGTGGGACGGGAGTGGGTCAAGCGCGCAAGTGGTGAGGTGTGATCTTGACAGGAGAGTGGAGAGCTGATCTTCTGTCATGGTGGTGAAGCTGGTTTTGGAAGAACAGGGCTGAGTGGCTAAGAGGGGCATTGGGGGCTGCGGGCCAAAGCCTTCTCTGATAGTATCAATCTTTTGCTTAAAATGACTCCTTATACCATTCCTTTTCTGCATGGCTTCTTATCCCCATCTTTGTCTGCATGACTCCTTATTTCAATCCTTGTCTGCATGGCTCCTTATCCCCATCCTTGTCTGCATGGCTCCTTATCCCCATCCTTGTCTGCATGGCTCCTTATCCCCATCCTGGTATGTATGGCTCCTTATCCCCATCCTTGTCTGCATGGCTCCTTATCCCTATCCTTGCATGATGATTCCTAATCCCTATCCTTGTGTGCATGGTTCTTTATCCCCATCCTTATATGCATCGCTCCTTATCCCCATCCCTGTCTGCATGGCTCCTCATCCCTGTCCTGGTATGCATGGCTCCTTATCCCCATTCGTGCATGCATGGTTCCTCATCTCTATCCCCCATGAGAAAAGCATTAAAAAAAACATCCTACTTATCGTCCCTGCGCGCCCTCCCAGCATCTTGTTCCTGTGCCATCAGCATCTGGGACTGAGCGATCATGTGTCCCCGCTTATTATGGTAATGAATATTACGCCTATGGGAGTGGAGAGAGGTGAATATTCATTACCTTAATGAGCCGTTATAGGCTGGCAGCTGCGGGTGAAACTGTGCGTGCTATAAAAGAAATGAATACTTAATGCCAGTGTAGTGAATATTCATTTCTCTTTAGCAGCGGGCACAGGAGTCAGCCGCAGCAGCCGACTCCTGCCTCCTGGGACCGCTACTCCGCCGCTTCCCCTCCCCCGCCGTCTTCTAGTCCTGAGGAGATGGAGCGCATGCTCACCGGGAGGGCTCTGCGTGCCCCCTCTGGCTCGCGTGCTATAGGTTCGCCGCCACTGCTATAGGGGTTGATTAATATTTTCGTAGATCTAAATTTTTTGGACACAGCATTACCAAATATGTTTATTTATGACTTGGTAAAATGGGATGATTTAATCCTTTCTTTTTTTTTAAATTATTTTTTACCTTATTTCTTAGTCTAAAAGGGACTCACATGGTTGGTTTCTTTGATGCATTATATTCTGCAAGCTAGGTTTTCTTAGAGAATGTCAGAAAATAACTTTTGATTGAAAGCACATTTGAAGAAACTTGATTTCCATGAAGCTTACAATTTACAGGTTGGTGATGTCACGCATAGTGTTGAGCATTCCGATACCGCAAGTATCGGGTATCGGCCGATATTCGCTGTATCGGAATTCCGATACTTAGTTCCGATATTTTTCCAATATCGTATACCGGAATCGGAAGTTCCCATAATTCTTTGAGAGGCAATGTGATTTTAGTCAGCCAATGAGGAATCTTATGAAGTGTGGGCACATCCTGTAATGCTGCGGTCATCTTAACTAATGGCATGGCTGTGATTGGCTGCTGAAATGATGTCAGAATGCACTATAAAAGGCGCCGCCGCCATTTTAGCGTCACTGTGCTGTGAACTCAGTTAGGGACAGAACGCTGCTGTGCTGACTCTGAGGGACAGTTAGAGATTGCGATTTAGTGTACTGTGCTGTAGGCAGGCTAGCACCAACCGCTATGTAAAGCTTCCTTTTGCCTTGCAGTGTTGTTTTAACAGCTCTGTGCAAGGTGTGTGTGAGAGTGCAGGTGACGCTGCAGTTTGCTCTGCATCCACCGCTGTTTGTAGGCATCTGCACGTGTCACTCACTGACTCTTTTTTTTTATTTTATTTTGTGGAATTGGTGCAGCTCCATTATATTTGAAAAAAATCTAATCTATTAGTGTGACGCGCTTCCATCCGTATACAATACATTGGTTGCAAACACTATAGAAGTACAGAAAGGAGCCTTTCACAGATAGTGAACAGTTGTGTTTCAGTGTTCACTGCAGTCTGTGAGGTTTTGATTTTTTGAGTGCAGATCACGCTCCAGTTAGTTCTTCAACCACTGCTGGTTATAGTCTGCTGAGCGTGTGTCACTGCCTCATCCTTCACATTTTTCTCTAATTGGTGCTGCTCCATTATATTTGAAAAAAATCTAATCTATTAGTGTGACGCGCTTCCATCCGTATACATTACATTGGTTGCAAACACTATAGAAGTACAGAAAGGAGCCTTTCACAGATAGTGAACAGTTGTGTTTCAGTGTTCACTGCAGTCTGTGAGGTTTTGATTTTTTGAGTGCAGATCACGCTCCAGTTAGTTCTTCAACCACTGCTGGTTGTAGTCTGCTGAGCGTGTGTCACTGCCTCATCCTTCACATTTTTCTCTAATTGGTGCTGCTCCATTATATTTGAAAAAAATCTAATCTATTAGTGTGACGCGCTTCCATCCGTATACAATACATTGGTTGCAAACACTATAGAAGTACAGAAAGGAGCCTTTCACAGATAGTGAACAGTTGTGTTTCAGTGTTCACTGCAGTCTGTGAGGTTTTGATTTTTTGAGTGCAGATCACGCTCCAGTTAGTTCTTCAACCACTGCTGGTTGTAGTCTGCTGAGCGTGTGTCACTGCCTCATCCTTCACATTTTTCTCTAATTGGTGCTGCTCCATTATATTTGAAAAAAATCTAATCTATTAGTGTGACGCGCTTCCATCCGTATACAATACATTGGTTGCAAACACTATAGAAGTACACAAAGGGGCCTTTCACAGCTACTGAACAGTTGTCTGCAGTGTTCACTGTAGTCTGTGAGCTTTTCATTTTTTGAGTGCAGATTACGCTCCAGTTAGTTCTTCAACCACTGCTGGTTGTAGTCTGCTGAGCGTGTGTCACTGCCTCATCCTTCACATTTTTCTCTAATTGGTGCTGCTCCATTATATTTGAAAAAAATCTAATCTATTAGTGTGACGCGCTTCCATCCGTATACAATACATTGGTTGCAAACACTATAGAAGTACACAAAGGGGCCTTTCACAGCTACTGAAGAGTTGTCTGCAGTGTTCACTGTAGTCTGTGAGCTTTTCATTTTTTGAGTGCAGATTACGCTCCAGTTAGTTCTTCAACCACTGCTGGTTGTAGACTGCTGAGCGTGTGTCACTGCCTCATCCTTCACATTTTTCTCTAATTGGTGCTGCTCCATTATATTTGAAAAAAATCTAATCTATTAGTGTGACGCGCTTCCATCCGTATACAATACATTGGTTGCAAACACTATAGAAGTACACAAAGGGGCCTTTCACAGCTACTGAACAGTTGTCTGCAGTGTTCACTGCAGTCTCTGAGGAATAACCACACTTAGGCCTTATAACTTTTCTGACTTTCTTTATCAATCTACCAAGATGAAGAAGGCAGGGAGTAAGGCACGTGGTCGTGGCCGTGGAGTTTCAGCAGGGAGAGGACGTGGGGATTCTGTGGCTGCTGCCGCACCCAGTGACACAGCATCCACCAGTTTTCCCCGTGAGCGTTCCTTTATGCGCACTTTTGTAGGAGCTCAGCGTACCCCCCTGCTGCGGGAAGAACAAATTGAAGCCGTTGTTGGTTGGATGGCAGCCAATGCATCGACTTCAATTGCTTCCACCTCCTCTCAGGACCACAGCACTGTTGAACAACCATCTGTCTCTTCACCGCCTGCCAAATTGCCCAGGCAGTCAGAGAGTTCTGAACTGGAGCCAGCTGAGTCTCTGCTTCTGTTCTCAGAATCTGTTGGCTTGCAAACAGGGGCCCAGCCAAGCAGCATTCTGGAATGTGAAGAAGAGGCAGTATGCAGTGATGCGCAACAGCTGTGTCTCTCTGAATGTGAAGAGGCGGGTGAGCCAGTGCCGATGGTCAGCACACCGCAGAACGCATCTGATGATGATGAGACTCCGGTGCCAGTTTCTGTTGAGCATGGTGCTGGCCAGACCACCCAACAGCAGCAGGTGTTGGAAGAGGGTAGTGGAGATGATGAGGTCCAAGACCCAACATGGCGTGAGGAACAGGAAGGTGGTGGTAGCAGCTCTGAGGAAGAGATTGCCCCAACGGTCCAAACAGTAGGGAGAGGTAGGCTGCAGACTTGGTTGCCTGTAGCCTCCAGTTTGGCACCCGTTCGTAGCAGTTCTCTTCCAACAGCCAAAACGGGCACTCCCAGGACTTGCACTGCGTGGTCCTTTTTTGACACACTTGCAGATGATATTTGCTATGTCAAATGCAAGCTGTGTAATCAAAAAGTAAAAAGAGGTAAAAGTGTCAGTAACCCTAATACCACAAATATGTGGAAACATGTGCGGTCAAAGCACGTGGTTGAGTTACAAAGACACACTGGAGATGTAGGCCAACCTACAGCAGCACCTACATCTTCAGCTCGTGTTGGAGCCTCTTCCTCCAGCTCACACACAGCTGGTTCGGCTTCCTCACAGGATCGCCATGGAAGAACCTCTGTCACTGTTGTCCAGAGACCCAGTGTTATTCCACCCACAGCTGCAAGTTCCCTGTCATCCTCACACTCCCAGGCCACAAAACAGCCATCGGTAGCACAGGCATGGGATAAAAGACGGCCATACTCGGCAAACCATCCACGAGCACAGGCTCTGAATGCTGGCATTGCAAAACTCCTGTCCCTTGAAATGCTGTCATTCAGGCTGGTGGAGACTGACAGTTTCCGTAACTTAATGGCATTGGCAGTCCCACAATACAATGTGCCCAGCCGATTTTATTTCAGCAGGCAAGCCGTCCCTGGTCTGCAAAAGCATGTTGAGGGAAAAATTAAACATGCGCTACTAAACGCCGTCAGTAGCAAGGTCCACCTGACCACGATGCGTGGACCAGTACCCATGGCCAGGGACGATACCTTTCCCTCACTGCCCATTGGGTCAATGTTGTGGAGCCGGGTACAGATCTTGCGAGTGGCGCTGTACGTGTTCTGCCAACTCCAAGGATTGCAGGAATCAAGTCTGTCCACATTGACTCCTCCTCCTACTCCAGTTCCTCAGAATCATTGCTGCAGGAGTCGTCACGGTCTACCTCCACATGGACCCGTGAACGCTTACCTGATGCGACCGATATGAGCACAGCCGTGGCCAAACGTCAACAGGCCGTCCTGAAATTATTTTCCATGGGGAATCGAAGCCACACAGCGCAGGAGCTCTGGAATGCCATCAAGCAGGAGAGCGACGTGTGGTTTTTGCCAGCGAATCTCCAGCCAGGCTTGGTAGTGTGTGACAATGGCCGAAATCTGGTGGCAGCTCTGGGCCTTGGCAACCTCACTCACATACCATGTCTGGCACATGTGCTCAACTTGGTCGTGCAGAGTTTTTTGAGGACTATCCGGATCTTGATGCACTGCTGCACAAGGTCCGCCTAGAGTGCGCTCACTTGCGACGTTCCAGCATGGCCAGATCGCGCATTGCAGCTCTGCAACGCAGATTTCGCCTTCCTGAACATCGCATCATATGTGACGTACCCACCAGGTGGAATTCCACGTTACATATGTTGGAGCGGTTGTGTGAGCAGCAGCCAGCAGTAATGGAGTATCAGCTGCATCAGGCGCAATCAACTCGCAATTTGCGCCATTCACACTTCACCACTACTGAGTGGGCCTCTATGAAGGACATCTGCCACGTTTTGCGTGCGTTTGATGAGTCAACGCGGATGGCGAGTGCAGATGATGCACTAGTCAGCCTGACTGTCCCCCTTATCTGCCTGCTTCAAAAAACACTGCAAGCACTAAGGGATGAGGTTTTGGAAGAGGTGGAGGATGAGGAGTCACAAATTCCATCACCTTCTGGACAGTCAGCGCAACGTGGTTCCTCACAAAGGGCTGGGCAGGGCTCACTTTGTGAGGAGGATGAGGAGGAGTCAATGGAGGAGGAAGACATCGCTCCAGAGGGAGGTACACAACGCTCTAGTCAGTATGTAGAGCGAGGGTGGGGTGATGCAGAGCAGGCAGAGATTACGCCTCTTGCAGGGGACAGCGTTTCTTGGCCAGTTGGGAGTCTGCAGCACATGGTTGATTTCATGCTGCAGTGCCTGAGAAACGACCGCCGCATCGCCCACATTCTCACCACGTCTGATTATTGGGTGTACACCCTCCTAGACCCTCGCTACCGGGACAACTTACAAAGCCTCATCACACCGTTGAACCGGGAGCGTAAAATGCGGGAGTACCAAGACACAC
>JARQOD010000002.1:550937594-550964755 GCA_033576555.1 Oophaga sylvatica | reverse complement strand
GTCACAAATAAGAATATGATGAAGAAGATGAAGTACAATATGAATAAGAATAATAGTTTAATAAGAAGAATTTGAGTAATGTTAACAAAAAGATGAATAGCAAGAAGTTTAAGAAGAAGATAAAGAAGGTGAAGATGAAGAATAATTTGATGAAAAAGATGATGCTGCTGAAGATTATGAAGGAGAAAGTGTGTCAAAAGTTAAAAAGGTAAAGAGCATGGATGTTGTGAAATATACATATTTGCCAAAATAGAAAAAACGTTAACAACATTGTCAATTTCTTCGTCAATCCGAACATCTTTAAAAAAAAAATATTTATGCTATTCCATTTGATTGGGTTAAACATCTATGCCTTTAATGTCTCCTCAACCTTCCCCAATACATTCTACATTACTCTTTGTTGTTTTCCTTCATGTACAATTAACCAACAAGGCAAGAATGGGGTTTTTTTAATTCCGATATTTTGTTCCCATAGACTTACATTGGATTTCCGGTATCGGTATCGGGTATCGCCGATATTTTTTGGGTATCGGCGATACCATTCCGATTCCGATACTTTTGGATATCGGAAAGTATCGCTCAACTCTAGTCACGCAATAACAGTTGTTTTATGATTACAATTATATTCTGCAGTTGGCTCGGAGAGGGTTTCTAGGCACACAGATTATTAAAGCATTGTAAAGCTGATGAGAATTGCAGAAACATCATCATGTACTTGCTGTTAAAATTCTGCTGTGTTCTTAAGATGCCAAATGTGGTGATGTGACCCCCAGCTTCTTTCTTTCTGCTACAATCTGTTCAAAGCACAAAATAGAGAGATTTCCTGTCTGTGCTTTGAATGGTTCAGCCAGTAACTCTACATTGTGCTCTGATCTGTAATGTTGTGGGAGACCTGACCTGTGATCCTCGGCAAGTTTAGAGTGACTGGTAATGTGTAATTCACGAAAGGGAGAGCACAGACGCCGTGCAGTCTCCACACAGAGCACATAGTCTTATCAACTTTTTACTTTGGCCAAAGAGGATGGTGCTGAGCTTTCCAAAGATTACATTAGAATGAATAATTACATTATATGACTCACTTCTCCCCTACAGTACATGGTGTCAGTGTCAAAACCTGGATCATTATTTTCTAAGAGTCTCAGGATAGCAGGTCTGAAATGAAGTGGGAGAAATGTTAGGAAGCAGAAACTGTGTGTAGGAGTCTCAGGAGGGTGCTTTGTAGATGAAGTAGGTGGACACTGAGGGTGGACATGAGGGAGTTATGGGGAGAAGAGTAGACAAAGATCAGTGCATCTTGGGAAATGTAGTCTAGATGAACAAAGGGAGAGGTGGCAGGAGGTTTATGATGTAAATTACAGTCCATATGGAGGAGCTTAAAATAAAAGTAACAAGGAGTTTGGGGACTCATTACAGGGAGACCGCCATATCATTTTGTTTTTGTGCCTGGAAGACCTCTTTAAAGGGAACCTGTCACCAGGTTTGGCCGATACAAAATACGACTACCACCTTTCAGGGCTGATATACAGCATTCTATAATGTAAGAGAAGAAAAATAACTTTTATTATACTGACTTGCGGGGCGGTCCGGTCTGAGGGATGTCGCTCTTCTTGGTCTGGCGCCTCCCATCTTCTTGTGATGCTGTCCTCCTTCTTGGTTTGTGTGGATGTTGAGTCCCTGCGTCATCTGAGTCTCCTCAGTATCGCACTCCTGCGCAGGGACGCGTCATCCTCACGAACCAAGAAGGAGGACGGCATGGCAAGAAGATGGGAGGCATCGGACCAAGAAGAGTGACACCCCTCGGACTGGACCACCCCGCAGGTGAGTAAAATAAAAGTTATTTTTCCTCTCTTACAGGTCGGGTTGGGGCAGATATACAGCATTATAGAATGCTGTATATCAGCCCTAAAAGGTGGTGGCCGTATCTCATATCGGCCAAACCTGGTGACAAAACTGGAACACAGTAGTTAATTTGAAAGTCGATGGTAATGTCATATAACGGATGCTGTTCTATGATGTCATATATTGAGTAGTTGATTTATTGGTGTTATCAGGAAACAATTGTAGTCATATGACTACATCAGGGTAGTTAGTATGGAAGTGGCTGATGATGTCATAAAACAGGTATAGAACTATGAGATCATATATTTAGCAAGTTGATTAGTGATTGCTTGGAAAGTCACACAGTGAGTGTGGAGTTGTCACACATTACACTGTAACATTTTAACAGAATAAATATTGTGTAGTGAGGCATATCCTTGTATTCATCTAACATTGCTGACAGATTTGGGCTTGGCAGCTTTCTGGGATTCCCTAGGTCCTAGTTGGAAAAGTTTAAGATAGCCTGGTTTACTGTACTTTAGGATTTACTCCTTTTCAGTTCTATCAGTCATGTGTAGAGAATTTATGAATTGCAGTCTATTCATGTATCGTGATGCCTATAAGCAGGCTTATGTGGGAAGCTGATCTGACTGTGTCACATACAGATCTGAAGTCACCGTCTTGCAGACATAAACTGTGTGCAGTAGGCTGAGGATATTGTGCCGTGTCAGTGTGTCTGGAGCAATAGGGTACTTTCATCTTTATATCAGCTGCTGTTTTGCGGTTTACACACAGATAGGTTATTTCTGTTGAAAACTGATTGTTTTATTTTTAAATATCAAATGGTGTAAAATATGCAAACAAAAGTCAGAATAATCATTCCCTGTATGCAGTACAAAGTGTAAGAATGTATTCCATAAAAAAAAAAATATATATATTTTGGTCTTTTCAATAACAAAATCAGCTTGATAACCAAACTCTTTGTCATTGTTTTCTGCCTCTTCCTGTTCTCTTCATTATTGAATCCAATTATACTTGAATATTACAATGTTTTATATTGATGTCTAAAATTAATTTACTTTCCACCTCCATCACAACAGGATACAATGTTGTCACCACTTTACCCCATCTTTCTGCTCCTGTAACTTCGAAAGTATGAGTTAATTAAATACAGTAGATCAAGCCACTAATTAGTTTCATATATGGTACTGCTACAATAATTCCTGTCAATAGTGTGAGAAGCCTACGCTGTTGAAATTGCTTTCATGTTTCCTGGTTCAGGACTACAACTACTGATGCAAAAATCTGCCCATAATACTGTCATGTGAAAGTGGCTAATGAGTTTCTTCACATTTGGGTATGGAAAGGGATTTGGTGTGTGAGAAGAGTAAAGCAGGATTAGGTTATAAAAATACAGCCCAGGATCTGAATATCTCATTGAGCACTGACTGTTCAATCCATCATCTAAAAATGGAAGGAGTATGGCACAACTGTAAACCTACCAAAACATGGCCGTCCACCTAAACTGACATCTCATGCAGGGAGAGCACTAAATAAATAAGCATCCAAGAGGCCCATGATCACTCTGGATATGCTACAGAGATCCACAGCTCAGGTGGGTGGATCTGTCCACAGGACAACTATTAGTCATATACTGCACAAATCTGACTTTTATGGAACTGTGGCAAGAAGAAAGACGTGAAAGCAAGCAATAGGAACTCCTGTTTGCAGTTTGCAAAAAGCCATGTCGGGGACAGAGATAGCATGTGGAAGATGTTGCTCTGGTTAGATGGGACAAAAGTAGAACTTTTTAGGCTAAATGCAAAACGCTATGTGTTTCGAAAAACTGATACTGCACATCACACTGAAAACACCATACCCATCATCAAACATGGTGGTGACAGCATCATGCTGTGGGGAAGCTTTTCTTCAGCAGTGACAGGGGAGTTGGTCAGAGTTGATGGGAATATGAATGGAGCTAATTACAGGGCAATCCTGGAGGAAACATGTTAGAGCCTGCAAGAGACTTGAAACTGGGGCTTAAGTTCACCTTCCAGCAGGATATTGACCCTAAACATACAGCCAGAGCTACAATGGAAACATTTATAATGTATCAAAGCATATTCATGTGTTTCAATGGCCCAGTCAAAGTCCAGAGCTAAATCCCATTAAGAATCATCTGTGACCGGACTTGAAAATTGCTCTTCACAGATGCTCTCCACCCAATCTCACTGAGTTAGGGCTAGTTTGCAAAGAATTGGTCAAAAATTTCAGCCTCTAAATGTGCACAGCTGGTAGAGACATACCCCAAAAGACTTGTAGAAGTACTGTAGTTGCAACTAAAGGTGGTCATACAAAGCAGGGCTGTGGAGTCAGTGTCCATTTTGGTCGAGTCGGAGTTGGAGTCGATATAAAATGGACCGACTCCTAAAATATACAGTGGGTACGGAAAGTATTCAGACCGCTTTAAATTTTTCACTCTTTGTTTCATTGCAGCCATTTGGTAAATTCAAAAAAGTTCATTTTTTTTCTCATCAATGTACACTCTGCACCCCATCTTGACTGGAAAAAAACAGAAATTTAGACATTTTTTCAAATTTATTAAAAAAGAAAAATTGAAATATCACATGGTCATAAGTATTCAGACCCTTTGCTCAGACACTCATATTTAAGTCACATGCTGTCCATTTCCTTGTGATCCTCCTTGAGATGGTTCTACTCCTTCATTGGAGTCCAGCTGTGTTTAACTAAATTAATAGGATTTGATTTGTAAAGGCACACACTTGTCTATATAAGACCACACAGCTCACAGTGCATGTCAGACCAAATGAGAATCATGAAGATAGAGCATTTTGGTGATAATTCTAAGCGGTATGTGTGGAGAAAACCAGGCACTGCTCATCACCTGCCCAATACAATCCCAACAGTGAAACATGGTGGTGGCAGCATGATACTATGCGGGGTGTTTTTCAGCTGCAGGGACAGGACGACTGGTTGCAATTGAAGGAAACATGAATGCGGCCAAGTACAGAGATATCCTGTATGAAAACCTCTTCCAGAGTTCTCTGGACCTCAGACTTGGCTGAAGGTTCACCTTCCAACAAGACAATGACCCTAAGCACACAGCTAAAATAACAAAGGAGTGGCTTCAGAACAACTCTGACCATTCTTGACTGGCCCAGCCAGAGCCCTGACCTAAAACCAATTGAGCATCTCTGGAAAGACCTGAAAATGGCTGTCCACCAATGATCACCATCCAACCTGACGGAACTGGTGAGGATCTGCAAGGAAGAATGGCAGAGGATCCCAAAATCCAGGGGTGAAAAACTTGTTTCATCATTCCCAAGAAGACTTATGGCTGTACTAGCTCAAAAGGGTGCTTCTACTCAATATTGAGCAAATGGGCTGAATACTTATGACTATGTGATATGTCAGTTTTTCTTTTTTAATAAATTTGCAAAAATTTCTACATTTCTGTTTTTTTTCCAGTCAAGATGGGGTGCAGAGTGTACATTAATGAGAAAAAAAAAAGAACTTTTTTGCATTTACCAAATGGCTGCAATGACACAAAGAGTGAAAAATTTAAAGGGGTCTGAATACTTTCCGAACCCACTGTATAATAAATTGTCTTCAGTAATTCAGTGCAGGATGTTCTGTAAATGTTTTCATAATAATTTGGGAACATTATGAAATGTCCTATAAATGTCTGTTTTGTTTCTGATCTTAGAATCTAGGCTTTTAGTTGAGATGAATCTGTGCTGCACTTTATGTACATGCTCAGTAGAGACCAGTGTTGTGGAGTCTGAGTCGAGGAGTCGGAGTTGGAGTCGGAAGGCAAGGAAATTGAGGTGTTGGAATCAATGTCGGAGTTGGTGATTTGGCTTACTGACTCCACAGCCCTGCTTCAAAGTAATGACTCAGGGGGGGCTAAATACAAATGTACGTCACAATTTTCAGATTTATATTTTTCAGATATTTAGGAAACCATGTATCATTTCCTTTAGACTTCATGAATACTTGCTAATTTGCGTTGGTATATTATTTAAAATCCACACATAAAATACATTTAAGTTTGTGGGTGTAACATGAAAAAAATGTGAAAAAGTTCATGGGGTATGAATTTTTCAGGCACTGTAGCAGTTTCTTACTATGCAGTACATCAGTAAAGTATATTCTCGTGCCATGTACTGCTGGGCCAGTGATATATGAGACGTAATTGCTGCAGCCAAATAAATGGAAGACCGACATGGAGTATTGGGGGGCTGGAACGGTGGGATTAAATCAGTGCGTATGCACTTCATAGTTATTTCAGTGCAGCCAAGTTTGAACTGACGTGAAAAACCCTTTAATTTCACAATGCACAGGATATAGTAAAATACGCTTGATTTAGAATTTGGCTGAAATAGTAATGTAGTGTTTAGTCCCTAGTGTTCATAGGAACCATAAGACCTGTTGTGTTTCACAATGTAGGTTGATTCTGTTGTAATGTCCCATAAAACATGTTATGACACAGCTAAATCCATTCAGGGTCATTACTAGTATGATGATGAACACAGCACAGCTCACAAAATATGGTGAAAACAAAGCTGCCTTTTCGGAAAACCAATACTCATGACAAATCCATAAAATCTGTTCTGGCACAGAACTTTATGGGAGCTGCGAGAGTGTTCTCATTTGCATGTCTCCGAGCAGTCACTGAAGCACTGGAAACGTTGCTCTGGATTTTACTACCATGTGTTTCTATGAGCTTTCAAGGGATAAACCTATTTTAGATAAACCTATTTTGTAAAGATACACTTGGCAGACTAATCAGGTAAATCAGGCATATTGCCAAGTCAACCTGCTCTGTATCCTCTGTAAAAGCAAAGTGGACTAGGCATAAAGTCTACAGGTTCCAATCTTTTTCTACAGACATATTGGAAAATATTTTCTTTTTCAGCTGTAACTTTTTTTTAAAACCTTTGGTATATGACAAGTTTATATTACATACCTAGTGCATTAGTTCATCTAATATACGATAGATCATGGTACACAGAATTTATTATATTTAATTGGAGTCTTTATAATTGGCTCACACATTTTTTTGTCTTTTTTAACCGATCTAAATGTAAAGTGATATTATCAATGAGATATTATTAAAGATGGTTAATATCGTTGCTTGGCATGTTCATACTCTTATAATGATGATTTAGGTTTTTACCAATTTCATGCAGTTTTAAAAGGTTTTGAACAATGTGGATTTTGAAATATGGCTTGTCTAAAAGCAGTCTGAGGTACATAAGTTAAGGTGTGGGGTTTCACTTCACGTACATTAAATCATTTGAACGACCAATCACTTCCATTGGAGCTAAGCTGCAGTACCCAAAAATGTCCATTACAAGAGAACACCTCATTAGCTGATCTCCGGCACCCAGCAGTGGCTTCTACACATTGAATGTTACTTCACAGTGCGGTTCTGTTCAATATTTACCCCCAGTTGCCATGGCAGCTAATAAAAATGGATTGTTGGGTTTGCTGTTGGATTGCTTGTATGACCAGGGATAGGTCATCAATATTATTTTCCCCAACAACCTCTTAAGTTCATCAGTTTGTGCATATTATGCGACTGTTCTTTACGTCTTGTTTGTGAGCACTCCCTCTACCTTGACTTGATAAATTAATAATTGCTAATTACTAGAGATGAGCAAGTCGATCCGCGGAGGATGGAGATTGATTCAAATTTCCTGACATTTGCGGTTTAATGCCAATTAGAACATTTTGTGGTTGCACTTTGATATTATCCATATGTCATGGCATCATTTTTGTATAA
This sequence comes from Oophaga sylvatica, assembly GCA_033576555.1. NCBI lineage: Eukaryota > Metazoa > Chordata > Amphibia > Anura > Dendrobatidae > Oophaga > Oophaga sylvatica. Next base: position 550,957,128 of record JARQOD010000002.1, on the reverse strand, counting down.
TTTCCATGCTAATAACAATTGGGCTGTGACTGTGCTGTGTGTTGACGTAACTTAGTACATTATATCTGTGCTGTGACATCACTGTCCCTTCATTCTGTGCTGTGACATCACTGTGTCCTTCATTCTGTGCTGTGACATCACTGTGTACATTATCCCAGTTTTGTGACATCAATGTGTGCATTGTCTTTTCATTTTGACCTCGATACTGTATGTGCATCAATCTTCTTGGTACTTGTAACCTTGACCACTGAATTAAACCTGTACCATGACATTAGGGTCTATATTAAAATTTCTTCATGGTCTGCAATCGCTTGCTGCTGAGGATGGACATTATGGACCCTCTCTATTTCCTCTCTGATGTCTATCTGAAAAGTTGCACAGTGACCAGATGGTTCACATATGTCTTTAAAGCCCGTGGCCCCTTTCCTGATGAACCATCCTTTTGATCGGCCACACCTCCTTGTTGAACCTGTTTCATGTACATGTAGGTTAGTAAATTAGCCACAGTGTTTTTTGGAAAATAGACCCTGCACAGTTTGATGCATTGTTCTGATCCAAAGCCAGTAGTCGATCCAGCAACAAAGGAGAAATTATAATGCTGCATTCAAGTGTAGAGGTGGTACAATGGCGAAAAAAACCCTTAGACCCCTTGGATCCCGTTCAGACGCCTCTCACCCAGCCAAACCAGATCTCACACTTTGCACTGATGAGGGGCAGTAGCCTGAAACACAGTGTCTGCAAATTCAGATTTTGGTTTTGGCTTTTATTCTAAGTCATGTGACAAGGCTTGTTAGAGAGTCGATATTGACTGTTAGGATTGCTACTTCCTATAGCAGCGCTAGAGTTCTAGTTCTCTTCCTCTCTGAAGAGACAATTTGCAATGGCGCAAAAAGCGTGCCGCCATACCTATCTGCATGCATTGCAAATGACAGAGCATCTAATCACCCTTTGATATTGGCCCTGTGGTTATGAGGCAATAGTGCAGTTCACTGTGCAGTCATTTATATTTTGCCCAAATCCCAATAATTTTTTGTGTGAAACCAGCCTGTGGGCATTTTCACATGACAATAATTCTCATCTGTGTGCTGTCCATTTAATTAATTTAATGCAACTATTCGCACAGCCATTTTTTAAGTGATTTGTATGTCTTCCATCAAGCTCAGCGTATTTCCTATCTAATTTAATTTAGCAAATTTGAAACAGTCATTCAATGTATAAGGCTCCGTTAAAAATGGTCAGCGCATGGAAGCCATTTTTTGTATCTGACATGGTTGTCTGAATGTGCCTTTAAATGGACAACCTGTCATCAAATACTAGGAAAAATGGATGAAAGGCATTGCTGGACCTTCATAGGCAGAGTATCTGTGATTTTTTTTCTTTCTCTATATTTCCCGTGCTTAAGCATTTACACATTAAAAAAAATAACAGAAAAACTCTTAAATCATTAAAGTATCCTGTTGATAATTTTTTGTTATTTACTGACTTATATAGCAACATTATTTCCACTGTGCATTACAGCCATCATAGTATAATAACAATAAATGGTGTTTTATATAGTGACCTGCATGCATTAAAATACTGTAAGTATGGGTATAATGTTGATAATCTGTCATCAAAACACACAACACTCACAGACACATAAATGTACACTGCTCAAAAAAATAAAAGGAACACTCAAATAACATATCCAAGATCTGAATGAAATATTCTCATTGAATACTTTGTTCTGTACAAAGTTGAATGTGCTGACAACAAAATCACACAAAAATCATCAATGGAAAATGAAATTTATTAACCAATGGAGGCCTGGATTTGGAGTCACACAAAATTAAAGTGGAATGTAATGTCCTTAAAACAAGTCAAAATGATGCTCAGTAGTGTGTTTGCTCTCCACGTGCCTGTATGATCTCCCTGTGCCTATATGACCTCCCTACAATGCCTGGGCATGCTCCTGATGAGGCGGTGGATGGTCTCCTGTGGGATCTCCTCCCAGACCTGCACTACAGCATCCGCCAGCTCCTGGACAGTCTGGGGTGCAACGTGACATTGGTGGATGGAGCGAGACATGATGTCCCAGATGTGCTCAATCGGATTCAGGTCTGGGGAACTGGCGGGCCAGTCCATAGCTTCAATGCCTTCATCTTGCAGGAACTGCTGACACACTCCAGCCACATGAGGTCTGGCATTGTCCTGAATTAGGAGGAACCCAGGGCAAACCGAACCAGCATATGGTCTCACAAGGGGTCTTTGCATCTCATCTCGGTACCTAATGGCAGTCAGGCTACCTCTGGTGAGCACATGGAGGGCTGTTCAGCCCTCCAAAGAAATGCCACCCCACACCATTACTGACCCACTGCCAAACCGGTCATGCTGAAGGATGTTGCATTCAGCAGATCGCTCTCCATGGCGTCTCCAGACTTTGTCACATCTGTCACATGTGCTCAGTGTGAACCTGCTTTCATCTGTGAAGAGCACAGACGCCAGTGGCGAATTTGCCAATCCTAGTGTTCTGTGGCAAATGCCAAGCGTCCTGCACGGTGTTGGGCTGTGAGCACAACCCCCATCTGTGGATGTTGATTACTCAGACCATCCTCATGGAGTAGTTTTTTAACCGTTTGTGCAGACACATGCACATTTGTGGCCTGCTGGAGGTCATTTTGCAGGGCTCTGACAGTGCTCCTCCTGTTCCTCCTTGCACAAAAGCGTAGGTAGTGGTCCTGCCGCTGGGTTGTTGCTTCCGCATCTCCTGGTGTACTGGCCTGTCTCCTGGTAGCGCCTCAAGCCTCTGGACACTACACTGACAGACACAGCAAACGTTCTTGCCACAGCTCGCATTGATGTGCCATCCTGAATGAGCTGCACTACCTGAGCCACTTGTGCGGGTTGTACAGTCATGGCCAAAAGTTTTGAGAATGACACAAATATTATATTTTCACATGATCTGCTGCCCTCTGGTTTTTATGTGTGTTTGACAGATGTTTTTATCACAGACAGAAATATAATAATTGCAAACATATGAGTAACAAAAGCTTATATTGACAGTTAGAATGAGTTAATGCAGCAAGTCAATATTTGCAGTGTTGACCCTTCTTCTTCAGGACCTCTGCAATTCTCCCTGGCATGCTCTCAATCGACTTCTGGACCAAATCCTGACTGATAGCAGTCCATTCTTGCATAATCAATGCTTTCATTTTGTCAGAATTTTTAGGTTTTTGTTTGTCCAACCGTCTCTTGATGATTGACCACAAATTCTCAATGGGATTAAGATCTGGGGAGTTTCCAGGCCATGGACCCAAAATCTCTATGTTTTGTTCCCTGAGCCATTTAGTTATCACCTTTGTTTTATGGCAAGGTGCTCCATCATGCTGGAAAAGGCATTGTTGATCGCCAAACTGCTCTTGGAGGGTTGGGAGAAGTTGCTCTTGGAGGACATTCTGGTACCATTCTTTATTCATGGCTGTGTTTTTAGGCAAGACTGTGAGAGAGCCGATTCCCTTGGCTGAGAAGCAACCCCACACATGAATGGTTTCAGGATGCTTAACAGTTGGCATGAGACAAGACTGGTGGTAGCGCTCACCTTGTCTTCTCCGAATGAGGCGTTTTCCTGATGTCCCAAACAATCGAAAAGGGGATTCATCAGAGAAAATAACTTTACCCCAGTCCTCAGAAGTCCACTGCCTGTACCTTTTGCAGAATATCAGTCTGTCCATGATGTTTTTTCTGGAGAGAAGTGGCTTCTTTGCTGCCCTCCTTGAGACCAGGCCTTGCTCCAAGAGTCTCCGCCTCACAGTGCGTGCAGATGCACTCACACCTGCCTGCTGCCATTCCTGAGCAAGCTCTGCACTGCTGGTAGCCCGATCCCGCCGCTGAAACACTTTTAAGAGACGGTCCTGGCGCTTGCTGGTCTTTCTTGGGCGCCCTGGAGCCTTTTTGGCAACAATGGAACCTCTCTCCTTGAAGTTCTTGATGATGCGATAGATTGTTGACTGAGGTGCAATCTTTCTAGCTGCGATACTCTTCCCTGTTAGGCCATTTTTGTGCATTGCAATGATGACTGCACGTGTTTCTTTAGAGATAACCATGGTTAACAGAAGAGAAACAATGATGCCAAGCACCAGCCTCCTTTTAAAGTGTCCAGTGGTGTCATTCTTACTTAATCATGACAGATTGATCTCCAGCCATGTCCTCATCAACACCCACACCTGTGTTAATGGAGCAATCACTGAAAAGAGGTTAGCTGGTCCTTTTAAGGCAGGGCTGCAATGATGTTGAAATGTGTTTTGGGGGATAAAGTTCATTTTCTAGCCAAATATTGACTTTGCAAGTAATTGCTGTTAAGCTGATCACTCTTTATAACATTCTGGAGTATATGCAAATTGCTATTAGAAAAAGTGAAGCAGTAGACTTTGTAAAAATTAATATTTGTGTCATTCTCAAAACTTTTGGCCATGACTGTAGAGTCCGTCTCATACTACCACGAGTGTGAAAGCACAACCAACATTCAAAAGTGACCAAAATATCAGCCAGAAAGCATTGGTACTGAGATGTGGTCTGTGGTCCCCACCTGCAGAACCACTCATTTATTAAGTGTGTCTTGATAATTGCTAATAATTTCCATCTGTTGTCTATTCCATTTGCACAACAGCATGTGAAATTGATTGTCAGTGTTGCTTCCTAAGTGGACAGTTTGATTTCACAGAAGTTTGATTTACTTGAAGTTATATTCTGTTGTTTAAGTGTTCCCTTTATTTTTTTGAGCAGTGTATATATTGTACTAATTCAGCTCTTTTTGACATATGGTAGCATTCACACAGGCTCAAGGTATCTTTGTCTAAACTGGCAGATTTATTAAAGTTCATATGTCTGCACCATAAACAACTGTATCCAGCATAAAGCAGAGACAAAATAAAAATAGTCTTTACAGCAATATGGCTCAGTCATTCAGATATCACAGGGCTTAGTCCAGTTCTGATCAGGACTGAAAAGCACTATAGGCCTTTCCACCTGTTCACACAGACCAAGACTGAAGCAGCTGAGCTGCCGTAAATATGCCGTTCAGCTCTCGGGGTGGAGATGTGGGAGCAGCCAGTCTTCACCATCTTTTCTGACTGCTCCTAAAAACCCAGACCAATGCTGCCCTACTAAAAAAAAAAAGTCTCAGCTCTACTGTGCTGAAGCTTGCCTGTTATGTTTAGGTAGCTGAGGAGAAAAAGCAAAAACGGCAATACACCAGAGAGGCTGGAACCTAATGGATTGCAGTAACCTGAACTAACCACACAACTAGAGGTAGCCGTGGAGCTTTCCTACGTTGATCCTAGACGCCTCGTCACAGCCTGAGAGATAACTACACCTAAAGGCAGAAAGATGAAAGCTATCTGCCCCGGAGCAGATCCCCAAAGAAAATAGGAAGCCCCCAAACATGAAATGGCGGTTAGACAAGAAGAAAGCACGGACACAGACAGAAAATAGAATGAGCAAACGCTGGGGCCCAATCTGTCTAGACAGAAAAGTACAGGAAAGAATTCTGACTGCAATCCAACAAAAAACCCTTAAAAATACCAACTCTTCTGATTGCAAAAACACCTGAGATCACACGATCTCCACCACCTAAATCAGATCTCTGGTGTAACAAAACTAAGCCGCAGCCACTGAAAAAACAGGAAAAAGCGAATGAACAAATAACAGTGGCTAAAGATAAACTGAGAGGAGCACAGGCCCCAGGAGGGGACCCGGCTGACCTCCACAAAAGTGCAGCAAACTATGCAAAAAGCAAGCACAAAAAGAAAAGCAGAAAATATCTTATCTGAAAGCAGCAGATGCAGGCAAGACTCCAGAAAACTTCCAAATGAACCAGGAACCACAATTGAGACAAGAACAATTGATCACCGGCGACCATCATGGGAGGGAACCTCCCTTATATCAGTCCAGTCAGTGATCCCAGATTGCCATTCCTCGCTGGAAGGTTCAGTACTGTCTGTAACCACCAGAGGAAGCCTATGCTCAGAAATCATCTCTAGCACATTCATAACACTTGCCTCTCCAGGCTTTGCATCATCGAGGCTAACCACCTCAGTGACACATATCTCCCATCGAGGACTTGCCCAGCTGCATTTTTGTTGTTTTTGCTATATAAATGATTATAGATTGTTATATATTTTGAATAATATGACCTAATTCTGGCGTGTGATTTTTTTTTTTCATGTTTTGGATCACAATTTCATCAGTGTTTGGTCCATGTATTAGTTTTTACCATCAGTGTTTCGATATTCAAAAGCTCCTCCTATCCTTTGCAATGTTAAAAACGGACAGCCGACCGATTGCACTTGTATAGGTAATTTTTTTTTCCATACGTTAACTCAAAATTGGACATGTTTCTGTGATTTTTCATTTTTGCAGTCACTCGGTTCACAAAAAACAGACATGTGAACAGCTCCATGGATCATAATGGGTACATGGATTATAATGATGTTCTACCCAAGAAACACGTCTGAAAAACTGATGTGAGAATGTCTGTGTAAAGGGACGTCTAAATGAGGCCTAAATAGCTTCATAGAATCATAGAATAGTAGAGTTGGAAGGGACCTCCTGGGCCATCTGGTCCAACCCCCTGCTCAAAGCAGGATTCTCTAAATCATCCCAGACAGATATCTGTCCAGCCTCTGTTTGAAGACTTCCATTGAAGGAGAACTCACCACCTCTCGTGGCAGCCTGTTCCACTCATTGATCACCCTAACTGTCAAAAAGTTTTTTCTAATATCTAATCTGTGTCTCCTCCCATTCAGTTTCGTCCCATTGCTTCTAGTCTTTCCTTGTGCAAATGAGAATAAAGATGATCCTTCTACAATGTGACAGCCCTTGAGATATTTGTAGACAGCTATTAAGTCTCCTCTGAGTCTTCTTTTTTGCAAGCTAAACATTCCCAAATCCTGCAACCGTTCCTCATAGGACATGGTTTGCAAACCGGTCACCATTCTGGTGGCTCTTCTCTGAACTTGCTTCAGTTTGTTGATTTCTTTTTTAAAATGTGGTGCCCAAAACTGGACACAGTATTCCAGATGAGGTCTGACCAAAGAGTAGAGGGCAATAATGACCTCACGTGATCTAGACTGTATGCTTCTGTTGATACATCCTAGAATTGCATTTGCCTTTTTTGCTGCTGCATCACACTGTTGACTTATGTTAAGTCTGTGATCAATTAGCATACCCAAGTCTTTTTCACATGTGCTGTTACTTAGCCCTATTCCTCCCATTTTGTATATGTTTTTTTCATTTTTATTGCCCAGATGTAGTACTTTGCATTTGTCCCTATTAAAATCCATTCTGTTAGTTGCTGCCCACTGCTCCAGTTTATTTATATCTTTTTGAATCCTCTCTCTTCTCTAGTATTAGCTACCCTCCTAGCTTTGTGTCATCAGCAAATTTGATCAGTTTACCCTCAATTCCTTCATCTAAATCATTGATAAAGATGTTGAACAATACAGGGCCCAAAACAGAGCCTTGTGGTACCCCACTTGATACATTCTTCCAACTGGATGTGCAGCCATTTACGACCACTCTTTGGGTCCGATCACTAAGCCAGTTATGAATCCACCTAACAGTTGCCATGTCCATTCCATACTTAGTCATTTTTTCAATAAGGATTGTGTGAGATACTTTGTCAAATGCTTTGCTGAAGTCAAGATATACTATATCTACAGCATTTCCCTGATCCACCCAGTCAGTGATTCTGTCATAGAAGGAAATTAAGTTAGTCTGACATGACTTATTAGTTACAAACCCATGCTGACTCTATTTAATCACTTCATTCTTATCCAGGTACTTGCATACATGTTCTTTAATAATTTGTTCAAAGATCTTTCCTGGTATAGAAGTCAGACTCACCGGCCTGTACTTCCCTGGGTCCACCTTCTTCCCCTTTTTGAAGATAGGAACAACATTTGCTCTTCTCCAGTCTTCTGGGACTTCTCCTGTTCTCCAAGAATTTTCAAAGATTATGGACAGTGGTTCAAGAATTTCTTCTGCTATCTCCTTCAGTACTCTGGGGTGTAATTCATCTGGACCTGGAGACTTGAATTCATTTAGGTTAGCTAAGTGTTTCCTCACTGTCTTTCTGTTTATAGATATCCTGGATTCTTCTATTCCTTTAATAGGACAGTGAAGATCAGTTGATGTTACATTTCCTTTCTGAGAGAAAACAGATCCAAAATAGGAATTTAAAAGTTCAGCCTTCTCAACATCCTGTCTTACCATTTCATCATTTTCATCCTGTAAAAATCCTATAGCATCTTTGACTTTTCTTTTACTTTTGACGTATCCCCAAAATCCTTTTTTGTTGCTTTTGATGTCACTAGCAAGCCTTAATTCATTGTCCGCTTTAGATAATCTGATTTGTGCCCTGCAGGTTCTACAGACGGCATTATATTCTTTTTTAGATATGCCTCCCTCTTTCCTTTTGATAAACATTTCTTTCTTCCTTTTTAGCATGTGTTTAAGTTCTGTGTTCATCCATCCTGGTTTCCTTAAATGCTTCCCATTCTTCACTCTTTTCGGAATTGTTAACAATTGTGCTTTGAGAATCTCATTTTTCAAGATTTTCCATCCTTCCTGGACATTATTGTCCTTAAGGATATCCAGCCATTGGATCCCTCCAATTCTCTTTCTGAGTCCCTTAAAATCTGCCTTTCTGAAATCTAACCTTGACGTCTGAGTCTTCACAGGTCTTCCTCCTCTTGTTATCCAAAATTCTAAAATAGCATGGTCACTACCTCCTAGGGTCCCAGCCTCTCTTACCTCCTCAACCATTTCTTCCCTGTTTAGAGTATGCCAAAACTCATTTTTCGTATTAGATGCTAAAAGCCCCCAGAACTGTCATCTAGAAAACAACTCAAGACAATAAAGTGATTTTGGTAATGGTCAATTTTAGTGTTTATAACTAACTGGAAAGTGAAATAGTTTTGCCAAAGTCACATCCCATAGAGTGCAGATGTGCTGGTTATGTGGAAAATTTCTGCATTTGTCATGCTCTTAACTGAGAAAGAAATCTTTAAAGGGAATCTGTCACCTATTTTTTCCCCTATGAGATGCGGCCACCACCATCAGGGGCTTATCTGCAGCATTCTGTAATGCTGTAGATAAGCCCCCGATGTAACCTGTAAGATGAGAAAAACAAGTTATATTATACTCACCGGGGGGCGGTCCGGGTCCGATGGGTTTTCCGGTCTGTGTCCGGCACTTCCCATCTTCTAACAATGACTTCCTCTTCCTTCATTCTGTTGCGGCTCCTGCGCAGGTGTACTGATCTGACCTGTTGAAAGCAGAGCAGAGTACTGCGGTGCGCAGGCGCCGGGAAAGATCAGAGAAGTCCGGCGACTGTGCACTGTAGTACTTCTCTTGCCCTCAACAGGGCAGATCAGTGCGCCTGCACAGGAGCCGCAACAGAAGCAAGGAAGAGGACGTCATCGCTAGAAGATGGGAGGCACTGGACCAGGACCGCGACACCCATCGGACCCGAACCGCCCCCCGAGTGAGTATAATCTTACTTGTTTTTCTTGTCTTTCTGATTACATCGGGGGCTTATCTGCAGCATTACAGAATGCTGCAGATAAGCCCCTGATGGCGGTGGCCGTATCTCATAGCGGAAAAAAGGTGACAGATTCCTTTAAAATGAAATGTTCCCTTCTCTTGTTGTATGGGTAGAAGCTCCAATCACACTCGGACTTTGTGATGATACATCTGCCATTTGGTAGAGATGATGGAATGCAGTGTCATTCTCACTATTTGTTCATGCCCAGTTGCTTACTCAGTTTACAGAAATTCAGATGAAGGAAGAAATTACTTACGGTAAATCCGTTTTCTTCAATCCTTTGAGTCATAGATCTTAATAATAATAATTGGGAAAAATGCTCAGATAGAAGAAACCTATCATCCATAGCAGCTGAATGTGGGACATATTGGCTCAATGCCCCTGTGCATCAGATGCTTCTTTGACTGCCAGATGGGGCTACATTTCAGATAAGTCATTTCCTTTAGCTGATGCCCCCATACTATTTTATATGATTAAGGATTCTTATTGTCTGGCAGAAATCAAGAACATGTTCAGCAAAAAGTGCAGGTCTAGGGGGATTGTTTTAATCTGGCAGTACGTGACTCCGCATATCTAACATGTGGAGGAAAAATATACATTTGCTAAATTATTTAATTATTTTTGCTATGGTTCTTAAAGTTTATGTATTGGAAAATTGACAAGCAACAGGATCTGAGTTGCCAAATTGTAATGGCTGGATGGGTCAGAGCATTTCCAAAATGGCATGTCTTGTGAGGTACCAGCAGTAGCTGTGAATAGAAACTATTAATAATGGGTTCGGAGTGAAGAACTGATGAGCAAACCGCATGGTCCTGAGCACCCAAGGATCAATGATGCATGTCTATATAATTTATCTGGAAAGTTGTTAAAGGAAAGCTACCATTAGAAAATACCTATCAGATTTTTTTTTGTATTAAATGTATTTTTCAAAAATTTTTGGCAATGTTTTTATTTTCCATTATCGCACAATGTGAGTTCAAAGTAAAAAATAGAAATCTTACAATTTTAAAACTGGCCATTCTGGATTTTTTTTTATACTCAAGCTTCCTGTTATTTCAGGAAATCCACATGTCTATTAGCAACAACAATCTGACTCCAACTCTATCTTTTGTATTGAAACATTTAATGAGTGTGGGCAGATGTCAGTATATAGGGAGGTGGATCAGGGTCAGCTGTGACGTTGCCTATTATTATTGGTTGATCCTGTGTTATCAGCTGTGTATAGAGGTGTTACCTGTCATTGTAATCCTGCCTCTGATGATAAGGAGCCTGCTGAAAACTCTTTCTCAAAGGACAGAAAGTATGAGTCTAAAAAAGCAGCAGTTGTCAGTTTGAAAATTACACGATTACTATTTTTTTTTTTAATACAGATCGTGTTATGAAAAAAAATTGCCAACAATGTTTAAAGAAAATACATATGTGACACAAAAACCTGATTTAAACGATAGGTCATTTTGTGCTGATAGCTTCTCTTGAATGATAGAAAGGCTGTCAGACACACAGTGCATCACAGCCTTCTGTGTTTTGGACTGTGTAGCTATAAACCATCCATTGTGCCCATGTAGATGCCTGCCCACCAAAAGTGCCAACAAATGTTGTGTGACCCATGAGAACCTGATGATGAAGCAGAGAAAAATGGTGGCCTGGTCTGAATAATGATATTCTCTTTTACATTAGGAGAATGTTTGGGTGTTTGTGCTTTGCTTAGTTAGGCCTCTTTCACACATCCTGATATTTCCAGTATCGAGAAAAACCGGTACCGGAGATATCAGTGTCTGTATGTCCGTGTGTGTACTACGTGCGGCAGACGTGTGACAACCGTGTGCCACCCGTGTGCCGCATCAGTACCACACGGACACACGAACGGCCGCCGGGGAAGAAGCAGCTACTGTAAGCGCTGTCCCCCTGCAGTCATCATTCTCCCTGCTCTGCCTGCGAGCATAGGAGAAGGATGAGCAGTGTATTAATATATCGCTCATCATTCTCCTCTGCTCGCAGGCAGAGCAGGGAGAATGATGACTGCCGGCTTCAGCACCAGCCGCAGGGGGACAGCGCTTACAGTAGCTGCTACTTCCCCGGCGGTCGTCCGTGCACACAGAGGACATCAAAGTGTGTTCTCCATGTGCACTTGTGCGGGACGTTTTCCGGTCCGTGTGTCCGTGTGAAAACGGACATGTCTGCGTGTTTTGCACACGCACACACGGTCCGTGTAAACACACATCTACATAGACCCATTCATTTGAATGGGTCTACATGTGTACATGTCTCCGGTACGTGTCAAAACTGTCACCACACGTATCGGAGACACGGACGTGTGAAAGAGGCCTTAGGAGGAAAATATGGTATCACTATGAAAAGAAAGCAAGCAGGTGGTGTGTCGCTGTTGGCAATGTTCTGCTCCAATTCTCTAGGTCCTGGCTTTTATGTTCCTTAGACGTTTATCACCCATCTAAACATTTTAGAGGCCCATGTATACCCTGTCTTGGTTATACTATTTCCTAGCGGCAATGGCCTCAGCAGGATTATGTGCCATGCCACTTTACAAAACACGTTCATAAAAGGTTTGAGGCTGTTAGGGTCTGCGGAACGCACCAAATATATGAGGTAGAGAGGTGCGTTCGCAGCCCGGGGTCCACCGTGCAGGCGGAGCCTGCTGCTAGTAAAATGGCGCAAGACGCGAATTCTGTTATCCTGCAGAGTCGCCAAAATAAACACCGCAATGTGCTGTGGCAATATGTGCGAACTTTGTTATTTCACAGAGCCGCTAGAAGGAGTGCCGCAACGCTATATGGCGATGTGTGCGAACTCACTAAACACAACTGAGTCGCAAAATAAACACGCTAGGGCACTGTCTAGCGTTGAAAGCGAACCCTGTTACGTCACAGAGCCGCTGAGAAAAAGTTCTGTGTCCTGTCAGGCACCCAGGTACACAGTTGACTGCTAAGCGAACATAGAACGTGATCATGCGCTAATGTCCTCGCGGGAGTCACCCGCAATCTATGGCGTCTGAACGCCAGACCCTGAATACGGCAATCAAACTCCTCACCGGTTATACCGGTAATTTAGGGCATCTAGGACACCGACCCTGACCAGCTAGCATACCAAACTCCTCACCGATTAAGTCGGTATTCTAGGGGCTTATTTCAGCCGGGCCCTAACCACACACACGCATGACCTCACTGGCGCAAAGCATATAATGGTTGATACTAGCGCATGGCGGCTCAGCATTGCCACCCTTTTATAATAACAGCTACAGGACCTGCCAGAAACAGGGACCAATGAAACCTGTTCCAGAACATCAGTAGTCACAGGACCTTCCTGGCAGACCAATAGGAGCTGCTGAAGTACTTGAACATGTGATCCCTGATCTCCAATGAGAGATCTCACCCTGGGCATGCTCAGAAGGGAAAAACAAGGACTTTGTCCTAAAGACGTCTGCTCGCCGCTAACCAGTACTGGCCACAATAGCAGAGTCTGGAGGAGCAGCAGTAATCCTCTGCACACTGCCAGACTGGGCGAGACACTGGGACCGACGTCTAAGCTGAGCAGAGTCCTCTGTGGCCGGAGACGAATGGGAGACCGCAGCCGGAATGGCTTGAGATTCCCCTTGTGCAGAAGTGGGAACTCGACCCTTAACAGAGGCATATGGCAAAAAGTGCAAGGTTCTTTCAAGACCCCCAAATTCCATAAAATCAGTCGGATTGATCAGTTGTGGGATGTACAGGTAAAAAATCTTCCAAGAAGATCACAACTTGCACATTCAAAACATGCCCGATGCCTCCAGAGCTAGGAGCATGTAGTTTTAACATAAAGGCTGATCGGTAGAGATTAACAAATAAATTCCTAACAAAACAAATTTTTTATGAATTTCAATAAAAAGTCAGAACCACCAGCAACCCCATTTTTGGGGATTTCATTTGCACTTAAGCAGCAAAAAAAAATTTGCTACTTTTTTAAGGGCAGGAAAGGGGTAAAGATAGAGAAAAAATGTCTTACTCCCTTTCCCTAACCTGTTCTTGTGCCACCTTTGCCCCCTTTGTAGCTGCCAGGTCCTCCCCACCAGTCTTCTGTTCTTCTGGCCAAGGTCATGCAATCGGAGTCTTGTATTTGGCCTCACACAGTCATTTCGAGGGTGACACATCATGATGTTGGAGAGTGACACACTTCAGATTAATCTCACGTGGTCACCTCAGCCTCAATGCTAGAATGGGGAAACAATCGGTGAGGGGGAACGGGGAGCTGCAAAGGCAGTGTATGAGGCTAAGACCAGTTGAGGAAAGGTGATTATAATGTTTTGGTTTTTTACCCCTTTCCCTCCCTTCACAGCAACTGGGGCCCAATCGATTTGGACTCAATCAAATCTGCCAGCCTTATCCTAGCAAATCTGTCCGAAACGAAAATTCATGAGATTCACTTGTCCCTAGTGATCAGTTAATGTGTACCATATCTAAATTTCCAATAGTTTCTTTATTATTATCCAATCACACTGGTTTATTGCATTTGGAAAGAAATTGCCATGTTGTCACACCTATATACATTGCCACTGGGATGCTTGCTTGAACTTCCATTTTTCTGTTATCAGGAGAGAACATAGATAAGTGCAAGTAATGCAGGATTTGTATTAGCGCTATGCCATAATCATCTGGCCGCACGGTATGAGATCTGTATTGCACTTCTGCATTCTGATGGGTTTTTATATACAATGCTGCCCACACCAAAGACACAAGCGACGCTTTGTAACGCTTCGAAGGACTGGTTACCAAGGTACTGTTAATACACACCTGGAGATCAGACAGGATTGGAAAGAAAGTTCAGCGACTTCTCTGGAAGTTAAACAGTTAAAGCTGTCGGAGGGGGTGAAATTAGCTACATTGATTTATTAAAGGCATTTGCTATATGCGCCCCGTAGTTCTCATTAGCATGGAGGAGAAAAGCTTCAGCTAATTGATACATGGAGGCAGAATCTCTCCGCTGGGCTTCAAGGCAAAGGAGAACTGCTGGTTGCTGTCTAATTGCTCAGCGTTTGTTAATTTTCTTCAGGCAGATGGTCTATCCAAGTGATTCTCATGACTTTTTGTCAGCTGAAATGACAGATTTCGTTTGTATGCAATGCTATGCACATTTGGAAGGAATCCTTATACAACGTAGCTGACACCACTGTTCCCCAAACAGCAATCTACAGAAGAGGTTCACACAAGGTAATAGGATGTATGGTGATGATACTGAATATTAGGATGTTTTTTAATTCCTCTATAATTATACTAATACCCTGACCTATTGCATTCTGGTAATGGTGGAAATGTGAAATTTAGTCACTGTCAGATAATACCGTTTTAAGACACTGAACCCTTTAACCTCTCAATAACCGATCTTACACGCACAGGCTATAAACTGCTTCAGAAAGCCGGCACCTTGTTAGATAGAGGTAGACACAAGTGATAAGCGAAAGTGCTTGGATAAGGTATTATCTGATGTCACGGGTGTGTCAGATGCAACAGACTGTCACTCTGCATCTGGCTGCAGAAGGTCTCTGGGTTTGGCATTACAGACGCCTCCTTAATCCTTATGACTCTTGGACCCAGCGGCAACCTCCCTCTGGCTCTAGTTGACACACCTGGACCTGGGAGTATATAAATCCCCAGTCTGCTGCAGAGAGTTGCCGGTGATAGCCACATTTTTTCCTTGTGAAGGCTTGGGGCTATTGCACTCGGCTAACTTCCTCTCCGCAGGAACTATTTGAGGACTTTTGGTGTTATCTCTCTGAGTCTGCTCAAGGTAAGTTCATTCCCCTTGTCTGTCTACCTTTTTGTCTTTAGTTTACAGTGGGGATTGACCAGTGGACAGGCGTTGGGCCTCTCCGACCTTTCCCGGCGCCTGCGCACTGCAGTACTTTGCTCTGCCCTCAACAGGGCTAATAAGTACGCCTGTGCAGAAGTGCAGTGCCGAGGAGACTGTGTGGATGATGCAAGGACGCGTCATCCACATGAAGCAAGAGGGCGGCATCGCAAGAAGATAGGAGGCACCAGACCAAGAAGAGCGACACTCCTTGGACCGGACCGCCCCGCAGGTGAGTATTATAAAAGTTATTCTTCAGTTCTTCTAGGTCGTGTTGGGGGAAGATATACAGGTCCTTTTAAAAAAAATTAGCATATAGTGCTAAATTGCATTATTTTCCATAATGTAATGATTAAAATTAAACTTTCATATATTTTAGATTCATTACACACCAACTGAAATTTGTCAGGTCTTTTATTGTTTTAATACTGATGATTTTGGCATACAGCTCATGAAAACCCAAAAATCCTGTCTCAAAAAATTAGCATATTTCATCCGTCCAATAAAATAAAAGTGTTTAAAACAAAATAAAAAAAAACCCATCAAATAATAATGTTCAGTTATGCACTCAATACTTGGTCGGGAATCCTTTTGCAGAAATGACTGCTTCAATGCGGCGTGGCATGGAGGCAATCAGCCTGTGACACTGCTGAGGTGTTATGGAGGCCCAGGATGCTTCGATAGCGGCCTTAAGCTCATCCAGAGTGTTGGGTCTTGCGTCTCTCAACTTTCTCTTCACAATATCCCACAGATTCTCTATGGGGTTCAGGTCAGGAGAGATGGCAGGCCAATTGAGCACAGTAATACCATGGTCAGTAAACCATTTACCAGTGGTTTTGGCACTGTGAGCAGGTGCCAGGTCGTGCTGAAAAATGAAATCTTCATCTCCATAAAGCATTTCAGCCGATGGAAGCATGAAGTGCTCCAAAATCTCCTGATAGCTAGCTGCATTGACCCTGCCCTTGATGAAACACAGTTGACCAACACCAGCAGCTGACATGGCACCCCACACCATCACTGACTGTGGGTACTTGACACTGGACTTCAGGCATTTTGGCATTTCCTTCTCCCCAGTCTTCCTCCAGACTCTGGCACCTTGATTTCCGAATGACATGCAAAATTTGCTTTCATCAGAAAAAAGTACTTGGGACCACTTAGCAACAGTCCAGTGCTGCTTCTCTGTAGCCCAGTGCTGCTTCTCTGTTTCTGGTTCAAAAGTGGCTTTACCTGGGGAATGCGGCACCTGTAGCCCATTTCCTGCACAAGCCTGTGCACGGTGGCTCTGGATGTTTCTACACCAGACTCAGTCCACTGCTTCCTCAGGTCCCCCAAGGTCTGGAATCGGTCCTTCTCCACAATCTTCCTCAGGGTCCGGTCACCTCTTCTCGTTGTACAGCGTTTTCTGCCATTGTTTCCTTCCAACAGACTTCCCATTGAGGTGCCTTGATACAGCACTCTGGGAACAGCCTATTTCTTGAGAAATTTCTTTCTGGGTCTTACCCTCTTGCTTGAGGGTGTCAATGATGGCCTTCTGGACATCAGTCAGGTCGGCAGTCTTACCCATGATGGCGGTTTTGAGTAATGAACCAGGCCGGGAGTTTTTAAAAGCCTCAGGAATCTTTTGCATGTGTTTAGAGTTAATTAGTTGATTCAGAAGATTAGGGTAATAGGTCGTTTAAAGAACCTTTTCTTGATATGCTAATTTTTTGAGACAGGATTTTTTGGTTTTCATGAGCTGTATGCCAAAATCATCAGTATTAAAACAATAAAAGACCTGAAAAATTTCAGTTGGTGTGTAATGAATCTAAAATATATGAAAGTTTAATTTTAATCATTACATTATGGAAAATAATGAAATTTAGCACTATATGCTAATTTTTTGAGAAGGACCTGTACAGCATTATAGAATGCTGTATATCAGCCCTGAAAGGCGGTGGCTGCATCTCATATCGGCCAAACCTGCTGACAGGTGTGCTTTAAACAAACAGTTGCCAATGCGATGACCCATATGTCATTTTCAGAACATAAAGAATAGGAGGGTGGGTGTTGTGAATGTGCTAGAAATGAAAACTGAGCAGAAGCTCCCTCTGGTGGTTACAAACAGTGCTGAACTCTCCAGTGAAGATTGTGAAGATTGGCGATCAGGTGTTACTGACTGGTCTTATATAAGGGAGGTTCCCTCCCATCAGGGTTGCCGGTGATCAATTGTTCTGGTCTCATCTTTGATTCCTGTTCACTTTGGAGCTTGCTGTTTCGTGCCTGCATCTTCTGCTATCAGATAAGACATTTTCTTCTTTTAGTTTTTTGTGCTTGCTTTTTGCATTTTGTCCTGCACTTCTGTGGGGGTCTGCCGGGTCCCCTTTCGGGGGCTTGTGCTCCTCTCAGTTTAGTTCAGCCACTGTTGTTTGTTCATTTGCCTTTTCCAGTTTTTTCAGTGGCTGCTGTTTAGTTTTGTTACACCAGAGAACTAATTTAGGTGGTAGAGGTCGTGTGATCTCAGGTGTTTTTGTAATTAGTAGAGTTGGTACTTTTCAGGTTTTTTTTGGGATTGCAGTAAGTGTCCTTCCTATCCTTTTCTATTTAGGAAGTTTGGGCCCCAACGTTTGCTCATACTATTTTCTGTCTGTGTCAGTATTTCCTCTTGTCTAACCGCCATTACATGTTTGGGGGCTTTCTATGTTCTTTGGGGATCTGCTCCGGGGCAAATAACTTTCCTCTTTCTATCTTTAGGTGTAGTTAGCTTCTCAGGCTGTGACGAGGCGTCTAGGACCAACGTAGGTACGCTCCACGGCTGCCTTTAGTTGTGGTGGTTAGTCAGGGTACTGCAATCCCCTAGATTCCAACCTCTCTGGTGTATTTCCTTTTTTGTCTGCTCTCCTCAGCTACCAAATCATAACAGTATCACCGGCCCAAACTGAAAATTATATGGTACTCACAGAAGGGAAAAATATTGTGGAAAGAAAAAAGTTGTCAGAGTTGTCAGATTTTTTTTTTCTGTTTGTTGCATTTTTTTTTCCCTCTGTATCTCTGGGTGCTGAGGAGGATTTTTTTTTCTCTCAATGGAGTTTGCACAGTTGTCTGGCCGTGTGGATCAGCTTGCCACTGAAGTTCGGAGTATTACTACCTATCTTGCAGGGTTGCCGGTTGTGGAACCTAGGATTCCCATGCCAGATTTGTTTTTAGGGGATTGAGCTAAATTTCTGAATTTCAAAAATAACTGTAAGTTGTTTTTTGCCTTGAAATCTAAGTCCTCAGGGAACGCAGCACAGCAGGTTCAAATTGTCATCTCTCTCCTGCGCGGCGATCCTCAGGATTGGGCTTTTTCCCTGACACCTGGGGATCCTGTTTTGAGTAATGTTGATGCATTTTTTCAGGCTCTGGGGTTATTGTACGATGAGCCTAATGTCACTGATCAAGCTGAAAAAGCCTTGTTGGCATTAAATCAGGGGCTTGAGGACGCTGAGTTATACTGTCAGAGATTCCGTAGGTGGGCAGTCCTGACCAAATGGAATGACGATGCTTTGGCAGCCCTTTTTCGGAAGGGTCTGTCAGAGAATGTAAAGGATGTTATGGTGGGATTCCCTGTCCCCTCTGGTCTCAATGATTCTATGTCATTAGCGATTCAAATTGACAGACGTTTGCGTGAGCGTAGAGGTATGCGTGGAATAGTGTTGCCTTGTGAACCAGCTTCTGAACCCATGCAGTGTGATAGAGTGGCTTCTGGGGCACAGCGTCATGAGTTTCGAAAACGCAATGGGTTATGTTTCTAATGTGGTGATGCCTCTCATGCTATTTCAGTCTGCCCTAAGCGGGGAAGACGTTTTGCACGCTCAGTTGTCTTGGGTAGTGTTCAGACTAAATTTTTGTTGACTGTTACCCTGATTTGCTCCCTGTCCACATTTTCTGCTCAGGATTTCGTTGATTCGGGAGCAGCTATTAACCTGATGGATTTGATTTTGCTAAACGTTGTGGGTTTCCCTTTATACCCCTACGGAAGTCTATTCCCCTACAGGGATCGATTCTACCCCTTTGGCTGAGAATAAACCTCAGTTCTCTACTCAGGTGATAATGAGGGTTGAACCTGATCATCAGGAGAGTTGCAAATTTTTGGTGCTG
>JARQOD010000002.1:550902860-550937494 GCA_033576555.1 Oophaga sylvatica | reverse complement strand
ATCGTCTCCCCCGGAAGTGGGCCCAGCGCTGACAATTTGCAAAGAATATTTTTGGTGCCCTGGATATGTGGGGTGTGCCCCCCCAAAGGGTTTAGAATGTTTCTCCCCACCAGAGATTTTCTCAGTTAAAAGCCCCAATCCCAGAATCCCCTACCCCCCCGGTTAACCTTTTTATTTTTTTTAGGAAATGTTTTAAAAGGTACCTTTTTGGGGGTTTTGCCTGGTATTGTTCCAGCAGTGAGGATGAAGTAGAATAAAATCCTTTGTGATACGTGTTAGTTCCTCAGTGATTGTTTGGTGGGATTTTCCCTGAAGTGGAGTGTAGTTTTTTGGGGTCCAAGAGTTTTTTTTTCCCTTCCCTGGATGTAATCTTTTTTTGTTCATGATGACTACGTCCTCCTTTGTCGCTGGTTTGATGATGATATTTTTTTTGGGTTTTTAAGGGGTTTTATGGCTTTTTTTCCCTCCATACTGATATTGTTTGGCACTTTTGGTGTCTGTAAAAAAATTTCAGTTTTAATTTTTTGCGGAAAAAAGAGATTAGCTTTTTTTTTGTCACATAATGGTTGGGTTCGAGTTCCCCCGCTGCACAAGGGGAGCCCGAAACCCCTCCCCCTGCGGTTCCCATTCATCTCCGGCCCCAGTGGAGCCCCGCTCGGCAGAGACGTCGGTCCGGGTCTTGCCCCCTCCTTACTGTGCTGTTTCCTTTCCTTTTTTGGTTCTTATTTTTAGCCCTGCTGGAGCAGCCGTCTTTTGGGAAAAAAACTGGTTTTCCCATCTGAAACATGCCCCGAGGAAAAACTCTCATTTGGGATCAGGGGTCACATGTTTAGGTGCTTTCACGGCTCCTTTTGGGGCCCCCAGGAAAGGGCATGTAGCTACGTGTGTTTGTAAAAAACTTCTCAGGGGCCTTTTTTCCTGGAAAGGGCCTGTAGTGTTGCCCAAAAAAGGGGTTTTCGGGGCTGGGGCCAAAGCGCTAATATCAACCTTGTATGCTATTTCGCCCGTGGATTTATGGTTTTGTGGTTAGGGACCCCGGCCCGAATTTAAACCACTAGAATTTCCGACTTAATCGGTGAGGAGTTTGGTATTTGGTAGCTGGCCAGGGTCGGTGTCCTAGATGCCCTAGATTACCGGCGTAACCGGTGAGGAGTTTTGATTGCCGTATTCAGTGTCTGGCGTTCAGACGCCATAGATTGCGGGTGACTCCCGCGAGGACATTAGCACATGATCACGCGTTATGTACGCTTAGCACTTAACTGTGTACTTGAGAGCCTGACAGGACACAGCACTTTTCCTCAGCGGCCCTCTGACGTAACAGGGTTTGCTTTCGACGCTAGACAGCGCCCTAGCGTTTTACTTTGCGGCTCACTGAAGCTAAGTGAGTTCGCACCTATCGCCATATAGCGCTGTGGCATTTCCGTTAGCGGCTCTGGGTATTAACAGAGTTCACACTTACTGCCACAACGCGCTACGGCGTTTATTTTAGCGACTCTGTGGGATAACAGAGTTCGCTACTTTCGCCATTTTACTAGCAGCAGGTTCCGCCTGCACGGTGGACTCCGGGCTGTGAACGCACCTCTCTACCTCATATATTTGGTGCGTTCCGCAGACCCTAACATAATGTTACCTTGGGTAAGAACAAAAACAAACAAAAAAAACAAACATATGTAGAATTTCTCTACATATATTGGCTCTTTCCTTTGCCCCATATTTTTGTAAGTTGTTCTTGCTCTTTCTGATTGGAAGGGACGCAAAACAAGACTGTGTAATATGGAGAGACAGTCTGTTATGCAGCTGATGGAATGTACATCGGGAATCGTCACCGCGATAGAAAGTCATGTATATGGTAAGTGTAGCGCTGGCGTCGGCGTCCCTGCCCTCTGCCAGGCAGGGACGCTGTTCCCCTCACCCCTCTGCTCCAGGTCCGGCGTCCTCCTGCCGCTCTGCTGGCGGGCGCTGCCCTCCCTCTTAAAGGGGCCGCGCGCGTCGTCCTAAGGAGTCCCCGGCCAATGGCCGGAGGACTTCACCTTATATAAGGCCCCTCCTCCAAGATGGAGGTGCCCGAGCAATGTTGTTGCACTGTTCACTACTCTGCTTCAGTCCTCAGGGTCCTTGCCAGATACCTGTCTGATTCCTGCCAGGTTGCTGTCTGTTACCTGCCTGCTAGCTCACCTGGGAGCGCTCATCTGTTACCTGCCTGCTGGCCTACCTGGAGGCTCTGCCGTCACGTACCGTGATCTTCTGCTATTCCAGTGACTCTCGCCCGCTCACCTGGGAGCGCTCATCTGTTACCTGCCTGCTAGCACACCTGGGAGCGCTCATCTGTTACCTGCCTGCTAGCCTACCTGGAGGCTCTGCCGTCACGTACCGTGATCTTCTGCTATTCCAGTGACTCTCGCTCGCTCACCTGGGAGCGCTCATCTTCTATCTTCCTGCTAGCCTACCTGGAGGCTCAGCCATCACAGGTCGTATCTACACTCCTCCAGAGACTGCCCCGGTCACTTGCCGTGACCTCCTGCCCACTCATCCAGAGACTGCCCCGGTCACTTGCCGTGACCTCCTGTCCACTCATCCAGAGACTGCCCGGTCACTTGCCGTGACCTGCCCACTCGTCCAGAGACTGCCCCGGTCACTTGCCGTGACCTCCTGCCCACTCATCCAGAGACTGCCCCGGTCACTTGCCGTGACCTCCTGCCCACTCGTCCAGAGACTGCCCCGGTCACTTGCCGTGACCTCCTGCCCACTCATCCAGAGACTGCCTCGGTCACTTGCCGCGACTTCCTGCCCGTTCATCCAGACACTACCCCGGTTATCTGCTGTTACTACCTGCCCGTCCACCCTGGTCGCCACCCGCTCTCTTACAAGGTCCGCCCCTTTGTATAGTAGCTCAGAGGTTCCGCCTCCCAGACCCGTTACAGTAAGTTACCTGAAATACTAGTGTGCTTAATAAACTAGATGGATTATGAATTCTACTTATTTTCTCGTCCTTAAATGAGTTTGGACGATCAGGGCTTTGTCTGATGAAGGAGAATCTCAGCATTTCTGTCAAGAAACCATCTGGAAGCCATGTTTTTCCTGGAGGTTTCAAGAGCCTTTGTGGGCCTCCCAAAAGATTTACCAAACATTTTGGATGGCTCTATTCTTTCCAGGGGACTCTCCGACGTTTGTTGGCAAGTTTTTTCTCAGTTATGGTTGTATGTCATTGCAGTCAGGTTAGACCTACTTATAGTATAGGTGGTACATTGTTACCCGCAACAGCAGCAACAGCCGTAGCAGACATCAGTTGTTGCTCCATGTACATGTAGACACCAGATATTGTTCCTGTGGGCAAAAGGGGGGTATGAGCGGTGGGTCCACCTGCAACCAGGCACATGGAGAGAGTATAATTTTTGTTTCTGGGATCTCCTGAGATGGGATTGGTCACCTGTCCTTCTTTGTGCATTCATTAATACAGTAGTTTTATCAGCCTGGCCTATAAGATGTTATCTAAGCCCACTTTTACTGAATGGTTTTGGAATTGCATCAATGTAGTAAAGTCATTGTGCGTTATGGTATTTGAAAATTGTTCTTTTTCATTTCTGCAATCCTAGCTATAGTCCACTGATCTAACATTTGTATTTTATAGAGAATTCCATTTTAACAGATAGCAACAGTTCCTGTTTTGGACCTTTTATTACAGAAGTAGTAATGCAACTCCACAGACATGGCAGAATTGTGGGTGTAAAATACACATACCGTATATAGTAAGGAATTGTGTGAAAAGGTGAGCCATTGATCTTCGCTGTGTAAAACATTGGTTAAGCTGAGGATACCCAGCCAATTTGTAACCCTGATATTGTGGCATGCAGATTACTCTTCATTATTCATCTTCATGGTCATGTGTCAGCCACACAGTCATCTGATGGATGTGGCTCTGTAATACTTCTCAGTAAGCATGTCTCTCGGCAATTAGTGATAGTACTGTACTAAAGCCAGATCTTCGTATACCAGCAGGCCTCTGGAGAAAAAAATGTTCATTCCAGCAGCTTGTAGGAGGGTCAGATTTGAGTGTGTAGCTCTCCACCGTTGCATGGTGCCACACTCGGTGATGGCACAATTCAGCAGATGGGACACAAACCTCAAAGAGGAGCTGCCACCAGGTCAAAAGTGGACAGTTTTATTCCTATTGCTCCTCTGAGTATTCTGTGTGTTGTTTTTCGTTAATACACGCCATATGGTTCCAGAGATATGGGATTTTTTGGGGGATGCTAATTTTTATTTTCTTTACGAAAGGTGCAATGCTCCCTGAGTAATAATACAGAGCAGCTTAAAGACATGTAAATGGAGAATCCTTAGGGCACCAACCAAAAAAAACAAGAAGCAGCATACTCAGGGAAACATCGGGAATAAAATAAGAGGAATAACAGGACACTTTAGACAATGTGACAGATTCTCCATGTGACAGATTCTCTTTAAATGTTAAAAATAGCGATGAGCGTGCGCGCTCAGATAAGGTGTTATCCGAGTACGCTCGTGTCCTAATTGAGTATTTTCAGCGTGATTGAAAAAAATGCTTGCGTCACTGCAGCTTCATGTCTTGTGGCTGTTCCACATTGCCTGTTTGTTAGACAATCCCCACATGTGTTCTTACCGTCGTACAGCTGAGTGACATGCAGCTGCGGCGACTCGAACATTTTTTTCAAGCACGCCTTATCTGAGCTCGCTCGCTCATCATTAGTTAAAAACAATGACTTTGTCTACTGGTGATGGTATATGGTACAGAGGCTTGGAAGTTACAGTCTATTGATGCAGATTATTTGTGGTTACTATCTTTTGGCAAAATATTTTGGTGGTATGAGTTAACTCAATGGCTGCCAGCTCAGGTCAGTTATTGTCTAATCATACTGTATAGTGAGTCCCGTCCACCATCTGTAACTTGTCCCAGAGTGATCTTCGACCACACAGAGGAGACACAGACCACACCGTGGTTGTCAGGGACTACATACCTGTAGTTCTGGATACTGGAGAACACTGGAGTGCTCCAGAACCAAATAGCCAGGATACACAGGATAAATGTGCTTGTACTCACAGACGCTGACAGAGCCCAAGACATCTCCATGTGTAATTGCCCTTCTGACTGGCCAGCCACCTCACTGTCTGCACATGACACACTAATTTTCCTCCAGCGAACCAAAAGCTATAAAGGGAACCTGTCAGCTGATTAATGCTGCCCAAACTACGGCCAGAATGAATCAGACACTGGCTGTGTTATTGCAGTAATGTATGTTTTATTCTGAAATGCTGCGGGTTTCTGAAAAAAACATATTTTGAAAAGCCGTCTGGGAACTGTGCATCTTGAATGACTAGTCTAATGCAGTCCCCGGAGGCTTCTCCACGCCCCACTCCCGTAGGCTGACAGGTCTCTGCTTATGCATACACAGAAGGAGAGACCTGTCAGTCACAAGGAGCAGGGAGAAGCCACCAGGAGCCTGCTCCGGACTAGGCAGCTGAGACACATTCTCCCCAATTTGCACAATTGGATGTGTTTAAATTAAATGTTCCTGTGCTGAGATAATCTTATAAATGTGCCACTGCTGTGTACTGTGTAATGGCTGTGTCTGACCGTACAGGGACATGGGCTGATCATAGCACAGCTCCTGGGCATGGGAGGAAGCAAAAAAGAGGATACAGATAGCACAGTATGAGATCACAGCTGATTCTTTTTGTGAGGTAAAACATTTCACTGCCTGTTTTTTTTTTTAAATGTTTTACCTCACAGAAAGAATTATTTGCAATCCCGTGCTGTAATTTCTGTATATGTTTTTCCTCCTTTTTGGGGAACTCTAAAAACTTTTTTGTTCTACAAGGACATATGAAAATCGATCATCCAAACCACTAATTTGTGACAATTTTTCCCTTTTATGATGTTTACTGAAGTAGATTAAGACAAATATCCACGTACATGTACCTGAGCTTGGAGAAGATACAACTGTGATATTACATTTTCCATTGGGTGAATGGTCATTTACGCATTACATGGTTTCCAGTGGCATAGCTGGGTGAAGGGGAAACAGGGACAGTTGCCCTGGAACTTGTTGTCCTGGGGTGGGATAGCGGGTGGTGTCAACAATCCTCTTTACATGGTTTGTGGTATATTGATACGGGATTTACCGTAGGTAGTACATTGACCTTTT
This sequence comes from Oophaga sylvatica, assembly GCA_033576555.1. Lineage (NCBI taxonomy): Eukaryota > Metazoa > Chordata > Amphibia > Anura > Dendrobatidae > Oophaga > Oophaga sylvatica. Next base: position 550,931,318 of record JARQOD010000002.1, on the reverse strand, counting down.
CCCCTAGATGAAGGAAAGCCAAAATGCAGCTCTGACGGTCATATGCAACCCACCAAGTATATGTTATGTTGTATTTGCTGATGATTGGAATAACTGCACTGTTGATCCAATTCACTCTATGTGACTGCAGACTTGTGAATGCGCACATCATGCGCCTTTAATGGGCACGTGACCGCAAGTATGTGATTTGCAGACGTACGGTCATGTGCAGCCTCACTCAATTCAAGGGCATTGAGCAATGCCGAACAAGTCTAGTCGGAATGTGACCGGAAGTATACAAATCACATACTTGTGGTTACATGACAGCCCACTAGTGGCACCGGCACCTGGGAATTCCACAGTGCGCACGATTTGTAGATTCACAAATCTGCAGTCACATTGAGTGATTGGAGACTTGTAGCCTAAGACTGGACAACTCCTTTATTGGTTCTAGTACTAGGCCTGACCCCAGCTCAAGTGAACATGCATAGTTATAAAACTTGAGTCTAAGTAAGAGCTCGTGTAATACCTAAAGGTGTTCTTTACACTAATAAGCCTGATTTTACGCTCCTCTCCATTTCACATGCTCTGCTGTTCATTAGATACAGGAAATCATAAACTGTAAATCCTCCGTCACCTGGAGATCAAAGCGCTGTAATCAGAAATCTAATCTATTTAATTTCCCTTTGGTGTTCATATGCTTTCCCATGTTTTTTTTCTCTTTCATCTGCACATTTCGGCGTTTAAACCCTGTTTTGGGTTGTGTGATGATGAATTTTCTTGGATTAATTTTAGCATTTTTTTTCCCAGTTCTAATTCAAGTAGTATTTAATTTCCTACGTGTTTGTGCAATTTGTCTTTATGTGGATGTTTCTACTTTTTTCTTACATCTATTATAAGTTGTTTGCCATCCAAGGTTAGAAAAACAAGGCTGCTTTACCCAAAACAGTGCCACGCCAGTCATCAGTTTGTGTATGGAATTGCAGGTCACTTTCATTCACTTTAAAGGAGCTGAGCTGGGCACAATACTTGGACAGATGTGAAGAAGAAAGCGGCCATACTTCTCTAACTCTGGACATCCAAATTGTCTGTAACAATGATATCTGGCCGCGACAGATCAGCATCTTACGAAAACCTGATAGTGCTCGGATAACACCTTATCCAAGCACGTTCGCTCATCACTAATCAAGAAGTATAAATTCTCTTGTATTGCATCTTGTCCTCTATTACAAATACAGTGGTATATACAGAGAAAAGTAAATGCAGCCTCTCAGCTCCTCTATGATTGCCTCTCTGTTAGGCAGCCCCTACAAATTGTATCCCTATTGATTTTCATATTTTTTCTGGCATTCTGGAGGTAACCGTAAATGTATTTTGTCTTCTCTTTGATGAGTTCAAAAAAGTTATAAATTCTATTTTTTTTGCCTTCCTTTTTTTCTGGTTAATAAGCCCAAACTTATAATAATGATGGAAGGATCTTTTTTCCTTATAATGTACTTATTATGGAAATTATTAGCCTACAGAAAAACAGTGCAAATAAAACCAGAAACCATAGAAGAATGTTACATCTCTATTAAATAAATATGGGACAATTAAAAGCACAGATGAAGCGAGTCAACCAGCTCGTTATAAATTGTTCATTATATGTTCAATTAAGATGTATCATCCTCGTGTGATTTCTGGTTCTGTGTGCACTAGTTTCTGTACTATATTTGATTATTGTACTTTGATTCTTATATCCTTATACACATTTTCCTGTTGAATGTGCCTTGACTTGTTGATTTATTTGTTTCTTATTATGGAAATTGTAGGAATTTTAGGAATACTCATTATTTCTAATAACATTGAATTTTGTTAACATACAGTGTCATTTAATCTGTTTTACTACACAGATTTTAATAGCGTTTTATTATACCCATCACACTTGAAAAACTATACTCCAACTTTACCAAAAACATCAGTAGGGAATAGAAGATGTAATTTAGACACTTTTTTGCACCTACTGACAATTTTTTTTAAATGTGTAAAGAGAAAGAAGCGTAATTATGAGGGGATAGCGAATATGTCAAATACATTAAAAAGACAAAGCATTTTTTTGGTGCAGGTATCACAAGTTGGCGTAAGACAGAGAAAGTTCCTAGCAAGTTGTACAAAGATGTATAACTTCTGTCATTTAAAAACATTGACACTTATCCTGTCTTATGATGACTGTGCGTCAGGTTTTATGATATTTTTAGGCTTTGTCCAGACAGGTTGACACACAGCGCAGTTTTTGTCTCGAAAATGGGTTTGAGTCGTGGATGAGATTTTATGAAAAAGCAAGTTAAATAAAAGTGCTGTGGATTTTACTGTAAATCTACAGAATTTCTGCAGCACAATCCACGTAAACATCCATACCTCGTGTAAAATTTGCAGAATATAAAATACCACCCTTATGGACGTACCTTTGAGCAACACTGTCTCTTTAGTCAGAAGTACAACAGTGTGTAAAAACTTAGTGACCCACTTGGGGTATGGGCACGCAGTTTGTTTTTCAGGCTTTGAAAGCCGTGAAGTGACTAAAAGAGGTGACTTTTCCACTGTTCTGACAACTTACGATACATTTGGAAATGGCTTAGTACTATATATTGATTTCTTTATTTAACAAAAAGAAAGACATTGGCCTCAAAAACGACTCCAGAGAAAATTTTTCAAGAAAAACACATGGGGCATTTTGCTGAAGTGTCTTGCTATAGCAAAATTCTTCAAAGCTTTATTTCAAACAGTTTAATAGTCAAAGCTTTTGGAGGTCATGAAGGAGCTCTTGTCCTGGCATGACCTCGAAACGCGTTGGCTGATCCATGCTTTTTACATGTTGCTTAGTTGCAACAAAACAAGGTGAACGTACCTCTCCCGGTGCACCCCATGTTGTTAACCAGTTAAGACCCTATTTGTGCTTTGTTTGCTCTCCAGATTTTCTACTTCTTTCCTTGCTATAACTAAAGCTCAGCGGATACACTTGGCATCTGTAAGACACTATGAACACATACCGTTAGTGGACTATTTGATTAAAAAAGGCAGTGAAGCACAATGCCCAAATATTCATCAATATTCAACATTGTTACCCAAGCAGAGGCTCTTGTGTCCCCTACATGTGACCCCATAGCTGTTAGCGGTTTCAGATCCTATTGTGCATTAGTGGCCGCAAGGATTTTTGGCATTAGTAGAACTTGGCAATGGGTCAAAACCATATAACTGAGGGTAAGCTATGAGATGGTCGAATCTTAAGTAGGCTGATTTATTCACTAGGGAGCTCTGGCCTACGGAATCAATCATGTAGAATGTTTCTCAATTTCCCTTTGAAATTAAGTATACTAATTGTAATTCTTTATGAAATATGTTAAGACACATAATGAGTTCACATTTATTTTGCTTTTATTGCGCTGTAATTTAGTGATAGTGTAAGATTAAAGCATCTAACTTTCTCAAGTGCTTATTATCAATGGAGAAGATCCTTCATACTCAGCGGCAAAATAGTCATTAGAAGGGTGGAGTAAAGTGGAGCCCAGCGATTAAGGTGCCTGTTGCTCCATACGACTTCTTCAAGGAAAATACTCTTTAGTTAAGTAACAGTTCACTTCAAGAATCATTGTCAAAAACCATTGATGGATTAAGCTAATAAGATTCTGCACTATAGTATATAGTAGGGAATCCTCTAATAGTCAATGATGTAGTATTTGTATTATTGTAGATTATTTCCTTAAATTACTTATGTTCAATTTTGTTAATTAGGCAATTTGTTTTTACATTATTCTAGAATACTTTTTTTTTATCACAGAGACCTATTATTCCTAGGTCATTCTCATTAAAAATTATTGTACAGCTAACAATATACAGTACCTTATAATGATAAGATTAAATTATAATGATGTTATGTAATAATAATAATTAGAAAAATATTTCATAATGACATTTTAATGACTGCTCAGCAAAATAATTCACCGGATGCTGGTCCAGTGCTCACATTGGTGCTCTGTGTCAGCCAGACCAGAGCACTATGAACTTCCTACTACTTGCCGGCATTCTCGGTACCTCTTCTGAATAGTATGCCCCCACAATGTTATGACTACGTCATAACATGTGTCACTGTTTCATGACGAGTGTCAGCCTGCAGGGCCTACAACGGGGGTCCCCAACCAGTGGCTCGGGAACTCATGATGTGTGGCTCGTGGCTGCCTGCCAGCTTGGTGCATTAGCACCAGGTCTAGCAAACAACTATGAGGAGCAGGTCTCCAGATGGTGAATTTTGTGAGTAGCCCTGCGCAAAAGAGCAGATCTGATTGTGAATATTTTGGCCTTGGGGGTTTGGAAATAATTTAAGTATAGTCAGCTAGAGATCGGATGATGGGAACTGTCAGAGGAGGTGCTTGAAGCTGGATGAGACATTGTGGTGGGAGAATACTTAGTGGAGGTATTGTGGGAACTTCAGGATCTAGATATACTGCATCGTGTGTAATTTGTGTAGAAAAGCTTTGACTGTCATTATACCAGTAATGGAAGCTCTGTGTGTCGCCACTGTGATGGGGGCGGCAGCTGGATGTGGCTCGCAACTCTCTGTTAGCCCTAAATGTCGATCGCGACCCACAATCAAAGCTGAATGTGGCTCTCAAGGTCAGAAAGGTTTGGGACCACTGGCCTACATAATCAGGATACCAGGAGGCGTGAGGAAATTTGCTGGCTCTGGTCTGGCTGCCATAGAGTACTTTCATGAACCAAGGAACTGTGAATAAGTTTGCTCATATCTAATCAATAATGATTAAAGATGCGTAAAAATAATAAATGCAGAAGCAAATTCTATTATCTAAGTTATGGGTTATTTTCCTTAAGTAAGGGCAGATACTCATGTGTCTGCTATTTTCTGATATAAATTTGGTAAGAAATAATGGGCATATTTCAGGGAGTGCCCACATGATTTGTTTGGAGTCTGTGTCCATGGAGACACAACATTTTGCTTAAGAGCTGTAGACTGTTAGTGATTAGGACTATCTCTTTTGTGTAATTTTGATATACAATATAAATATTTCCAAAAGCATTCTTTATGCTTGAAATGGAAAATCTGGGGGGCGAGGATTAATTACTTTCAAATTTGGTTGGCTCTTCACACTTATGGATCTCTATTCGCGATGCCTGAGTTCTGTCATATGAGGGAAGAACGTCTATTTTGATGGCTGTAAGCTCATTGTGGCAAAACTCTACTTCCAAGAAGACAAAGGTCACAAGTAGGCGCTGGGAATATTATCTTCACCCAGTCGCCAAAGACTGTAACATACGCTGCTTGTATGTTCAATTCCATAATATTTAACTAACGGTCACACTCCCTTCAATGTCCATATTATAAAACATAATTTCCCAAGAAAAGATGTGGCAACTAGAAAAACCAAGCCATGTTCATGTAAGAATTTGTAACTGTTTTTTTCCAGAATTCGTTTATATGATTCTTTTCTCAACTCCTACCTATATTGCCGCTTCATTAATTATTTGCCCTAGTTATAAATTGGTAAGGGTCTACTATAACAGCTGCTTCCACATTCCCTAAGTGAATGATCATTCTTTCATGTACATAAATGCCCGTCTTTAGGGCTCATTCAGATGTATGATTTTTCCACTTAGGGCTCATACTCACTTGCTGGAAAAAAATCGGTCAGTTTTCAGGATGGTCCGATTATGTGCAATTGTCATGCGATTTGCATGCAATTTTTTAGAGCACCATCTATTGCATTAGCGATTATCATGCCAAAATCGCATCAAATCGCAGCATGTTGCGATTTTTTTCTCACACCGATTTCAGCTGAGAAAAAAATCGCAAATGAGATGTCACCTATTGAATAACATTGGTCCGATTCGAATCAGATTTTTTATCAGCTGAAAATCATCCGTTTTCGGCTCAAGTGAGTATGAGCCCTAAGGCTGCGTTCACACTATCAGTATTTTACCTCAGTATTTGTAAGCCCTGGTGAGGTACAATCAGAGGAAAAGTATAATAGAAACGTGTCACCACATCTACATTTTTGACCCACTTCTGGTTTTGACTTAGAAATACTGATGTGAAATACTGACCAAATACTGATAGTGTGACCGTAGCCTTATGAGAAAAACAGACCAATTACTCTTATCAGACTTTGATTAGACTTTGATCAGAGTTTGGGCTGAAGTTCATCTGTTTTTCTCATGCGTTGAGCAATACAAAAAAAATTCTGCACCTTCGCCATCTGAGTGCGGTCTGTTTGTTTTTCACGAGCCCATTGACTTCCATTGCTGATTTTGATCTGATCCTCAGATACACACGTGGTCAAAATTGTTGGTAACCCTCATTTAATGACAGAAAAACCCTTAGGCTGTGTGCACATGTTGCGGATATGCTGCGGATCCGCAAGACATTTACAGTACAATGTAAATCAATGGTAAAAAAAACCCGCTGTGCACGTGCTGTGGAAAATTCAGCGCGGAAGCGCAGCGGTTTATTTTCCACAGCATGTCAATTCTTTGTGCGGATTCCGCAGCAGTTTTACAGCTATTCCATTATAGAAATCTGCAGGTGTAAAACCGCAGGGGAAATCTGCACAAAAACCGCAGTAAATCCGCGCTAAATCCGCTGGTAAAACGCAGGTCATTGTACCTGCGGATTTAGCAAAGTCCGCGTGGAAAAATCTGTAGCAAAATCTGTCACCATTGTGGGCTTTTCTGTCATCAAACGAGGGGTAACAACAATTTTGACCACGTGTTTATATCTCCAATTTTTTTCTGCAGATCACTCAGTTTTAGGAAAAAATCGGACGCGTGTTCAGCCCCATAGAATATCACAGGTACGAGTGCTTTCCGTGAAAACCACGGGATAACACTCGTATGGGAAAATTGACCCGTGAACGAGCCCTTTATTCCTTGTCTCTCTTATTCTTGCTATGTTGTAGCTTAGGTAAGCAATGAGAATGGTTTGTACAGACATATCTGACGTTTTCTGAATATCATTCTCTGGGCAACTCGAATACAGTGCTTTACCAACTTGTTCTTTGTATGTAGAGGGCATTGGTAAATGGGATTATATTGTCCTCCTGAATGGAAGCCCATTTTCTGAATCAGAAGATGTTGTAGGAAAAGGTGAAGTCTCATTTTATTTATCAAAAACATTGGAAAGGTTTGCTGTGAGAGTCGAGATAGACGAGCAGCACAGACGTGATTACTTCTCTCCGTGTGATCCTTTCCTTCCTGATTGATATTCTGTTCATACAGTCGCCTGAAATATTTGGACTAGATGTAATAAAATCTATATTGCCGTTCACAGCTATTTCTGCAGCACAAGTCATTCGGCCTGCAGAGTTATTGTGGACACGTTGTTTACAGCACTTGCAGCGTGTTTCACACTAATGGGTTTTTGTGCCTTTCACTAAAGACCTAGACGTAATTATAATTGTTAATGATTATTATGTGTAGTTCAAATGGAAAAGTATCCTATCTGTCTACATGCCATAACAGGTTTTGCTTTAAACCATTTGCTACAAGGACTTTTTGTACAAATAGAGCCTGATAATAAAATACGGTACCAAAAAAATATATATATATTATTTTGAATACTTATATAGCACCCTTAATTCCAAAGCACTTTACATACATTATCGGCACTGTCCCCATTGGGGCTCACAATCTACATTCCCTATCAGTATGACTTTGGAGTGAGGCAGGAAACCAGAGAACCGAGAGGAAACCCACGGAGAACATATACACACTCCTGCAGATGTTGTCTTCAGCGCTGCAAAGTAACATTGCTAACCACTGAGCCATCGTGCTGCGCTGCCCTTTATTATACCCTCCATTAGTCATATATGTTTAAAAGTAGAGATTTGACAGGTAAACATTACATCTTACCACTCTGTTAACATTTTGTAAAAAAAAAATGCTAGAAAATCATGCTTGTGGCTAAAAGTCTGACCCAAACAGCCTGAAAGGCAGAATATGTCAGTATATGCAGACTACTACATACAGGTCACTTTTGCCTTTGCTTGTATCAACACATATTCACTATCACTAAGTAGACCAAAACATTTCTGTGTCCTAGATGCATGGAAACATCCAGGTCATGGAGTTGACAATAACCCTCCCTTAATGGGATTGTCTACTACTCGGACAACAACACCTTCTCAGTTGTTATATTCCATATATGGCTCATGTCGTGAAGGGGTTAATAAAGCGGATAAAAAGATTCGGTCCTAACACTGATCCCTGTGGTCCCCACTGCTGAGAATGTACCATTTAGGACAACTCTGTTTCCTGTCATTCAGCCAATTCCTGCATGTACAGTCATGGCCAAAAGTTTTGAGAATGACACAAATATTATATTTTCACATGATCTGCTGCCCTCTGGTTTTTATGTGTGTTTGACAGATGCTTTTATCACAGACAGAAATATAATTGCAAACATATGAGTAACAAAAGCTTATATTGACAGTTAGAATGAGTTAATGCAGCAAGTCAATATTTGCAGTGTTGACCCTTCTTCTTTAGGACCTCTGCAATTCTCCCTGGCATGCTCTCAATCAACTTCTGGACCAAATCCTGACTGATAGCAGTCCATTCTTGCACAATCAATGCTTTCATTTTGTCAGAAGTTTTAGGTTTTTGTTTGTCCACCCGTCTCTTGATGATTGACCACAAGTTCTCAATGGGATTAAGATCTGGGGAGTTTCCAGGCCATGGACCGAAAATCTCTATGTTTTGTTCCCTGAGCCATTTAGTTATCACCTTTGCTTTATGGCAAGGTGCTCCATCATGCTGGAAAAGGCATTGTTGATCGCCAAACTGCTCTTGGAGGGTTGGGAGAAGTTGCTCTTGGAGGACATTCTGGTACCATTCTTTATTCATGGCTGTGTTTTTAGGCAAGACTGTGAGAGAGCCGATTCCCTTGGCTGAGAAGCAACCCCACACATGAATGGTTTCAGGATGCTTAACAGTTGGCATGAGACAAGACTGGTGGTAGCGCTCACCTTGTCTTCTCCGAATGAGGCGTTTTCCTGATGTCCCAAACAATCGAAAAGGGGATTCATCAGAGAAAATAACTTTACCCCAGTCCTCAGCAGTCCACTGCCTGTACCTTTTGCAGAATATAAGTCTGTCCATGATGTTTTTTCTGGAGTGAAGTGGCTTCTTTGCTGCCCTCCTTGAGACCAGGCCTTGCTCCAAGAGTCTCCGCCTCACAGTGCGTGCAGATGCACTCACACCTGCCTGCTGCCATTCCTGAGCAAGCTCTGCACTGCTGGTAGCCCGATCCCGCAGCTGAAACACTTTTAAGAGACGGTCCTGGCGCTTGCTGGTCTTTCTTGGGCGCCCTGGAGCCTTTTTGGCAACAATGGAACCTCTCTCCTTGAAGTTCTTGATGATGCGATAGATTGTTGACTGAGGTGCAGTCTTTCTAGCTGCGATACTCTTCCCTGTTAGGCCATTTTTGTGCATTGCAATGATGACTGCACGTGTTTCTTTAGAGATAACCATAGTTAACAGAAGAGAAACAATGATGCCAAGCACCAGCCTCCTTTTAAAGTGTCCAGTGGTGTCATTCTTACTTAATCATGACAGATTGATCTCCAGCCATGTCCTCATCAACACCCACACCTGTGTTAATGGAGCAATCACTGAAAAGAGGTTAGCTGGTCCTTTTAAGGCAGGGCTGCAATGATGTTGAAATGTGTTTTGGGGGATAAAGTTCATTTTCTAGCCAAATATTGACTTTGCAAGTAATTGCTGTTAAGCTGATCACTCTTTATAACATTCTGGAGTATATGCAAATTGCCATTAGAAAAAGTGAAGCAGTAGACTTTGTAAAAATTAATATTTGTGTCATTCTCAAAACTTTTGTCCATGACTGTAGTTTCCCCCGTCCTTCCTTCATTATAAGGCTGTTATGTGGTACAGTACCAAATGCCTTTGCAAAGTCCAGATAAATCACATCAGCCGCATTACCAACCTCCAGATTTGCACTTACCTCCTCATAGAAACCCGACATGTTGGTCAGATACACGACTTATTCTTCATGAATCCGTGCTGGTTGTCATATATTATCTGCAATTTATTTCTGCAGGTCATCTCTTATAATGCCCTCAAAAACTTTGCACACTACTGATATCAGGCTTACCGGACGGTAGTTGCCTGGATCCACCTTCTTACCTCTCTTAAATATTGGTACCATGTGAGCCATTCTCCAATCCCGCGGCACCACCCCTGTTCAAAGAGGGCCTAAGAAGATGAGATACAGCGGTATGTCATATACTGAGCTCAGTTCCCTCAGTGTCCGTGGATGAATGCCAAGTAATTCTTCATGTCCATATTCAAGGAGAATATTGGCACACTATAAGATTTACTGTCATTAGAGGCCCAGGAGCCAGCTCACTGCTTGGAGAAGCCGACACAAGGACAGGGTAAAAAAAATGAAATTATGGCTGCTACAAATGCTGAATATATCCACATGTAGGGGCTCTGTGGTGGAAGAGCCCAGTGAAGCGTTGCACCTGTATCCTAGGGGTGTTGATGGCAAAATAATCTGTAAATAGGGACATATCGGAAACATTGGTTTGCATATAACACTATATCTCGCACTACCATATTTTGCCATATGTTCACTTAAAAGGGCTCTAAAAACAGTAACATTTTCTCATAAATCGCTTGCATGTCATATTTATGGCTTATTTCAGATCATTAGGTGTTACTTTTAGTTTATTAATATTTCTAGTTTTGCGTTTGCTGCATTGATAAACTCTAAATGAAGAAGATGTTGTCTCCATTTTTACTTGGTAAATTCTCATATAACAAGTTGCCCCTCTCATGCGTCTTTATGAAGGGAAGTTACCATTTTGATTGACAAAGGATGCGGCATACAGTCTTTTATACATTAAAATACCGCTATACAGAAGGAAATGTTTAAAACCACCGCCATTCAATGCCCTGGTGAGTTGTCTGACACAACATGTTACGGTCGATTTAAATTGATGGTGCTTTGTTGAGAAAGTTGTGTTGGAGATTTACAATAGCTCTGCGGAGAGATTCAGCACTTTGATCTGGAAACAGTTGTTTTATTTGTTATGAATGTTTTAGAAATGAATTCTGAGCAGAAGCTCCCTCTGGTGGTTACAAATGGTACTGAACCATTCAATGAGGATTGGCAATCAGGAATCACGGACTGGCTGGATATAAGGGAGGTTTCCCCCATCATGGTTGCCGGTGATCAATTGTTCTTGTCTCAACGTTGTTTCCTGGTTCACTTGGAAGCTTGCTGAGTCTTGCCTCTTCTCCTGCTCTCAGATAAGATATTTTCTGTTTTTTGTTTTTGTGCTTGCCATTTGCAATTTTCTCTGCATTTCTGTGAGGTTAGCCAGGTTCCCATCTTCGGGGGGCTTGGGCTCCTCTCGGTTCCTCTGGAGCCACTGTTGTTTGTTCATTTGCCTTTTCCAGTTTTTTCTGTGGCTGCGGCTTAGTTTTGTTACACCAGAGAACTAATTTAGGTGGTAGAGGTCGTGTGATCTCAGGTGTTTTTGCAATTAGTAGCGTTGGTTTTTTTTTAGGGGTTTTTTTGGATTGCAGTAAGTATCCTTCCTATCCTTTTCTGTCCAGGCAGATTGGGCCCCAGCGTTTGCTCATACTATTACTATACTACTAACCGCCATTACATGTTTGGGGGCTTCCTATGTTCTTTGGGGATCTGCTCCGGGGCAGATAGCTTTCCTCTTTCTATCTTTAGGTGTAGTTAGCCTCTCAGGCTGTGACGAGGCGTCTAGGACCATCGTACGAACGCTCCACGGCTGCCTTTAGTTGTGGTGGTTAGTCAGGGTACTGCAATCCAGTAGATCCCAACCTCTCTGGTGTATTGCCGTTTTTGCCTGCTCTCCTCAGCTACCAAAACATAACAGTTATTAGTCTGATGTTTGGCTCTTCTGTCACGTATCCATTACAAAATAATATTAAGATATCATGTAATTTCAACTGTATTCAAGGGACTCTGTTACCAGTTTTTTGCTATGTAATCTGAGAGCAGCATAACGTAAGGGCAGAGACCCTGATTCCAGCGATGTGTCACTTACTGAGCTCTGCGTATTGTAGTTTCAATAAAATCAACATTTTATCAGCAGGAGATTATCACTAGAGGAATAGTTTTCTTGTGCCATGTAGTCTTCCTGCTCTGTGTAATCCCACCCCCACCACAGATTGACAGCTTTCTGCCTATGCACAGTAAGTTGCTAGTCAGTGGTGTGGGTGGGGTCATTCAGAGCTAAGAAACTCAGAGAATGGTAAATCTGCAGCAGATAAAACAGTATTTTTATGGAAAGAACACCAAGCTGCCCAGTAAGCGATAAAGACTCTCTGTCCCTACATCATGCTGCTCTCAGATTACATACAATCCTGGTGACAGATTCCCTTTAAGGCTGTTGTAATTGATGTTTGTATTCTTTATTAGTACAAAGGAATATTAGAAGCCTGAAAGCATTAAAGTGAATTTCACACCTCTCAAAGATAGATAGGACTAGTAGCAAAGAAAAAACATGTGGGGATATAGTGGCGCCCTATAAGTAGAGAATGCAGAGATGAATCCGGTGGATAGGAGAATTGTATTGTATAAAAAGGCGGAATTTGTGCGCGGAATTCGCGCCAATAGCTTTTATTTAATGGACTTTAGACCATTTTCTGTGAGGTACATGTGCACTGTATATGACCTGGGGAAGAAAGCTTCTGCTCTTATGCATGAGCACAAAAGAGAAAATAGAGAAAAAGCCTCCCGTGTGATGAATGCGTTGGTTGCTCTCATTATATAAGCATTGATCCAGTGACCGTTGACCATCGGTATTAAATATAAGAAAAAGAGGATCTACAAAAAAGAGAACTAAAATTCTAAATCTTTATTCCATCAAGTTAAAAATTAGGACATCCATACTATTTATAATTTTAGTTCTCTTTTTTTGTAGATCCTCTTCAGTACATGATAGAAACCATGTTCTTTTTACCACGTTTCTGGCCAAAGCCCTGAGTGGTGGAATAGCAATATAATTTTACGTCTAAGGACTTCGGCCAGGAAAACGGAACAGGCTGCCACGAGAGGTGGTGAGTTCTCCTTCAATGGAAGTCTTCAAACAGGCTGGACAGACATCTGTCTGAGATGGGTTAGTGAATCCTGCATTGAGCAGGGGGTTGGACACGATGACCCTGGAGGTCCTTCCAGCTCTACCATTCTACGATTCTAAGTTCAGCTTCGGTACAGGTACTGACATTTCACTGAAAGGGCTGGTAATAATTAGGGGATGCATGCTGAATGAAGATTTTACAGTAGCATTAGAAATCCATCTACTGTCCTTGAGAAATAATTATATTTCACAATTATAGTAATTATAAAAATAAATTGAAATGTCAAGTAACATCTCGTACGCATCGGACCACAACGCCTACATGTCTGCGCTACGCTCTCTACTTGAAAACTGTTTGCTTTAATTAAGAGTCCTTGACATTTTTATTTAGTCATTATTTTTATAACTCATCTGCTGTTAATATTTTGTACAAAAATGTCAACTAATAGAAACTCAAAATCTGTATTCGCTAGTTAGCGTGCCGTTAGTAAATCCCAGCCTGCCGTCATACTTCCATGGCTGTTGAATACGCTTCTGATCTGGATAGTTGTTTGTTGTGGTTCGCACACTGGTGAGCTGGTGGTCGCTGGACATTTTCTTTAGCTGACTGAACACAGTAATTGCTCTTCTGGGAAAAGGTGTCAAAATAATTTTTTATGCTTTATATTCTGTGCAAAGAAAATGACAAGCGATTCCATCCATCCAAAGAGACATTCCTGCAGAGCTTTCCAATATCTCTTCTTCCTGCATCCTTGAATGACGTGATGATGATATTGGGGATAAAAGTTGACTTGCGTTCTTTTATTAAATGTAAATAGGCAGTTTGAGCCACATTTTTTACAATTTTTAATTAGGGTTGAAAGGTGTTGTTTGATCTTAAGCTACAAGTCTGCAGTCACTCTGTGTGACTCTATGTGACTGCAGACTTGTGAATCCTCATATCGTGCGCACTGCGAGGATTCTCCAGGAGTGGCGGGCACATGGTCGCAAGTATGTGATTTTCATATGTGTGATCACGTACCGACTAGATGGGCAGCTTCATTCAATGTACGTGTATTGAGCGAGGCCAAAAACAGTCTAGTCAGAATGTGGCCGAGGAAACCCTGAAGTGGTTAGTATCATGATCATTATTCATGAAGCAACTGTGTGAGTGAAAACTCTGGCGGCTGCATGCACATACAGTACAGTCCAAAAGTTTGGACACACCTTCTCATTTAAAGATTTTTCTGTATTTTCATGACTATGAAAATTGTACATTCACACTGAAGGCATCAAAACTGTGAATTAACACATGTGGAATTATATACTTAACAGAAAAGTGTGAAATAACTGAAATTATGTCTTATATTCTGGGTTCTTCACAGTAGCCACCTTTTGCTTTGATGACTGCTTTGCACACTCTTGGCATTCTCTTGATGAGCTTCAAGAGGTAGTCACCGGAAATGGTTTTCACTTCACTGGTGTGATCTGTCAGGTTTAATAAGTGGGAAAATACAGAAAAATCTTTAAATGAGGTGTGTCCAAACTTTTGGTCTGTACTGTAGTCTGCGGAGAAATCTATAAGGTACCACATTTATACAAATGTGATGGAGGACCAGGGTGGTAGTCGTGGCTGAGAGCATTCCCTTTATCACGCCCTGGCCTCCCATCACAGAAAAACAATGTCCATCACTTTGTGCACCTGTGTCTTCACTTTGTGCGCCGTCAGGGTCTACTCTGCGTTGCTGAAGGCTCCCTATAGACGGTACCTCGTAAATAGAGACACAGTCCATTTCAACTTTACAACTATATTTTCAACTATACACAGCACATCCATATTCTTCACAGCATGAACATCAGGTTCCACAATGCACACTTCTTCCTCTTCTTTCCCTGTTCTCTTCTTTCTGCCACTAAGCTCTCTTCCGAGACGGACCGTATCTTTCGGTCCTCACTGTCCTCCCTGTCCAGACTTACTTAGTTTGGTAGTTCCCTCAGCCATTTCACCATACCTCCCAACTGTCCCGGATTGAGCGGGACAGTCCCGATTTTGGCCCCCCGTCCCGCTGTCCCGCTGAGGACACTATGTGTCCCGCAGTGAGACGAGCCACCACGCCCCCCATGCACTCCTCCCTGTCTCTACAGCTCAGCCAGCGGCTCACAGCTAGCAGTGACGCTGCTATGCTGTTCTCTTCTGTGCCCACAGGACATGTGATGAGGACCTCCCTCTGTTGTTTGTTTGTTTACCCTCTTTCTTTTTTCTCTCTGTTCTTTTTTTCTGTCCCCTCTTTCTTTCTCTCTCTGTTTCTTTCTTTTTCTCTATCTCTCTGTTCTTTCATTCCCCTCTTTCTTTCTTTCTCTCTCTCTGTTCTTTCCCCTCTTTCTTTCTTTCTTTCTTTCTTTCTTTCTTTTCTTTCTTTCTTTCTTTCTTTCTTTCTTTCTTTCTCTCTGTTCTTTTTTCTTTCTCTCTCTCTCTGTTCTTTCTTTCCCTTTCTTTCTTTCTTTCTTTCTTTCTTTCTTTCTTTCTTTCTCTCTCTGTTCTTTTTTTCTTTCCCCTCTTTCTATCTTTCTCTCTGTTCTTTCTTTCCCCTTTCTTTCTTTCTTTCTTTCTTTCTCTCTCTATTCTTTCTTTCTTTTTCTATCTGTTCTTTCATTCCCCCTCTGTCTTTCTTTCCCCTCTTTCTCTCTCCCTCTCTGTTCTTTTTTCTCTCTCTGTTCTTTCTTTCCTCTCTTTCTTTCTCTGTTCTTTCTTTCCCCTCTGTCTTTCTTTTCTCTCTGTTCTTTCTTTCCCCTCTTTCTTTCTCTCTCCGTCTGTTCTTTCTTTCCCCTCTTTCTTTCTCTCTCCCTCTCTGTTCTTTCTTTCCCCTCTTTCTTTTTTTCTCTCTGCTCTTTTTTTCTGTCCCCTCTTTCTTTCTCTGTTCTTTCTTTCTGTTCTTTCTTTCTCTCTCTGTTCTTTCTTTCCCATCTTTCTTTCTTTCTCTCTCTGTTCTTTCTTTCCCCTCTTTCTTTCTCCGTCTCTGTTCTTTCCCCTCTTTGTTTTTTTTTCTCTCTGTTCTATTCTCTTCCCTTTCTTTGTTTATTTTTTTCTCTCTCTACTTTCTCTCTGTTCTTTGTTGCTTTCCCCTCTTTCTTTCTTTATCTCCTTTCTTTCTGTTTTTTTTTCTCAGTCAGTGTGATCACCAGTGCTAAATGGGTGTGGTCAGGGCGTGGACATGGGTGTGACTAGTTGTGAAATGGGTGTGGTCGGGGCGTGGCCTAAAATTTGCCGCGGCGTGCAACCTTTGTCCCTCTTTCCCATTTTCAAAAGTTGGGAGGTATGGTTTCACACCGATTCTGAAGGCATCAGCCCACCCAATAAGCTGCCACATGATGAGCGACCTGCCCCTACTGCTTAGTCTCCTCTAGCAACTGCAGTCCCACTAATACTGCACCGCTAGCACTGTGGTCACTACTTCCACTGCTGATGTTCGGCTCCGGATATTAGATGGCTGGGCCTTTATCTTGTCATACGTTGCGTGACAAGGTGTCTCCCGGGGCTGATAAGCCCACCCAAGCTGAACGGCCACCCTGGCCCCAACTAACTCTATCAGTAAGTCCTTCCTGTCTTACCCACCATGATTCATCCTATATTAACTATCTGTGTACTAACCCTTACTTAAAACTATATGACTATAATACCCCATCTAGTGGCAGAAAAGGAAACTGCGCTTTCTCTGTTTTTATACAGTATATACAGTTCAGTTGCAGCAAAAATACTTTACATATGTACAATATTAATAATCAATAAATATTTCAGAAATTAATGATACAATAAAATATAAAGGAAACTTTGTAATACATTGTATAAGAGAAATATGCTTCTTTCTCCATTTATAAGCCACTTCTTCTTCCCATGTTTGCTGAACTAAACTTTCACCCTGAACAGCTGCTAAAATTTTGGGCCAAATAACATAAGACTCTGTTCACTGTGGGATAAGGTTAGAGTTGCCTATTTTAAGTCTTTTTCCAGAGGAGGGGAAAGAAAGAGGGAGAAACAGAGTGAAATACATAGACACCAACAGATTTTGCTACTGTTTTCACAGCTTTTCCAGGTTCTACAGTTACGCTTCTTAGTAGTGTCCTCCATTCTGTTACACAGAGACAGGAGGGCATATATCTGTATGTAGTGTTCAGGAGACCATCATAGCAGCTAGTCTCCATACGCTAGGCCAGAGGCAACTGAAAACTAAAAAACTGAGCCTTTCAAATAAGTAATATAAAAGTCACATATATTTAAAGGTTGACGTTAAATAAAGCTGTTATATTACATAAATAATTTGTGGCATAGAACATACAGTGGCATGTAAATGTTTGGGCACCCCTGGTCAAAATTACTGTTATTGTGAACAGTTAAGCAAGTTGAAGATGAAATTATCTCTAAAAGGCCTAAAGCTAAAGATGTCACATTTCCTTTGTATTTAAGGCAACAAAAAAAAATATTTTTTTTTTTAAAAAATTATGAAAGAAAAATGGGCAAATGTTTGGGCACCCTTGGAGATTTGTGTACTCAGATAACTTTGACCAAGATTTCAGACCTAAATTAGCCTGTTAGGGATTTGACTTGTTCGCTATCATGCAAATTTCCCAGCTTTAGAAAAACCCAGCCTTTCTAACCTTGCGCCAAAAAAACAGCAGCCATGGGTTCTTCTAAGCTGCTGCCTAGCACTTTGAAAATGAAATTGTTGGAGGCCCACAAAGCAGGAGAAGGCATTAAGAAGATAGCAAAGCGTTTTCAAGTTGCTCTTTCCTCGGTTCGAAATCTAATTAAGAAATGATAGTTAACAGGAACAGTGGAGGTCAACATAAGGTCTGGAAGATCATGCAAAATTTCAATGAGAGTTGCTTGTTGGATTGCTAGAAATGAAAATCAGAACTCCTGCTTGACTGCAATAGACCTTCAGAAATATTTAGCAGACTCTGGGAGTTATGGTACATTGTTCTACTGTTTAGAGACATCTGCACAAGAAATCCTGTCCTGCATACTCACCATTAAATTCAGCGTCATCTAAACAGGCATGATTCATTTTGGAAACAAGTCCTGTGGACCTATGAGGTTAAAATAGAAGGGCACAGAATTTCAGAAAAAGAACACCACACCAACCATTAAGCATGGGGATGGATCAATCATGCTTTGGGGTTGTGTTGCAGCCAATGGCACAGGGAACATTTCACGAGTAGAGGGAAGAATGGATTCAATGAAATCTAAACACTTTTTTATGCAAACATAACTCCATCCATAAAATAGCTGAAGTTGAAAAGAGGATGGCTTTTACAAATGGATAATTATCCTAAACACACATCAAAATCCATAATAGACTACCTCAAAAGGCACAAGCTGAAGGTTTTACAATGGTCTCACTGTCCCCTGATCTGAACATCATTGAAAGTCTGTGGCTAGACCTCAAAATAGCAGTGAGTGCAATACAATCCAGGAATCTCACAGAACTGGAAGAATTTGCCATGGAAGAATGGATGAAAATCCTTAAAACAAGAATTGAAAAACTCTTGGCTGGCTACAAAAAGTGTTTACAAGATGTGATGCTTGCAAATGGGGTGCTGCTAGGTAAAAACCATGCAGGTTGACCCAACTTTTGCATCGGCCCATTTTCATTTTTGTAATTTTTAACATGTAAAAAATTACAATATGTACCGTATATACTCGTGTATAAGCCGACCCGTGTATAAGCCGACCCCCCTAATTTTGCCACAAAAAACTGGGAAAAATTATTGACTCATGTATAAGCCGGGTGTATAAACTGCCCTCCTGCTCTGTGCTGCCCCCATCCTGCTCCTTGCTCCCCATCCAGCTCTGTGCTCCCCCATTCTCCTCTGTACTACCCCCCTCCTGCTCCGTCCTCCGCTGTGCCCTCCAGCCTCCCTGTCCTGCTCCATGCTTCCCCCGTCCTCCTCCACGCTTCCCGTCCACCGATCTCCCCCCCCCGTCCTGTTCCATGCTTCCCCGTCCTCCGTTCTCCCCCGTCCTCCTCTATGCTTCCCCCGTCCTCCTCTATGCTTCCCCCGGCCACCGATCTCCCCCCCGTCCTGTTCCATGCTTCCCCGTCCTCCGTTCTCCCCCTGTCCTCCTCCATGCTTCCCCCGTCCTGCTCCAGCTTCCCCCGTCCTCCTCTATGCTTCCCCCGTCCACCGTTCTCCCCCCCGTCCTGTTCCGTGCTCCTTGTCCTCTCCTCCATCATACTCACCCCTCCCCGTGCCATCGCTGAACGTCCCTGCAATCCTGCCGTTTTCCCCATCTTCCTGCAGCTCTCTCCAGCACTGAGCAGTGATGTAATACCACTCATTAAGACCATGAATATGGAGGCGACGCCCATGGGAGTGGCGTCGCGTCCATATTACATGACCTTAATGAGCGGGTATTACGTCACCGCTCAGTGCTGAAGAGCTGCAGGAAGATGGGGAGAACGCAGGATTGCAGGGACCCTCAGCGATGGCACGGGGAGGGGTGAGTATGATCCCAGCCACCGGCTCCTGCCGCGGCATCCCCTCCCCCGCTGGTTTCTGCCCTATGACTCGTGTATAAGCCGAGGGGGCATTTTCAGCACGAAAAAAGGTGCTGAAAATCTCGGCTTATACACGAGTATATACGGTATGTATATATTTTTTTGCCTAAAATACAAAGTATTTTTCTGATTATAAGACACAATTTTTCTCCAAAAATTTTGGAGAAAAATGGGGGTGCGTCTTATAATTTGAATATACCTTACCGGCTGCAGTGGAGCTGGGTCCTAGGGTCGCAGCTGGTGGAGGCTAGGGTAGGGCGATGCTGCAGGCCTCAGGCTAGGAGGAGGGAGTGTTCTGAGTTGCGACGTTTCTAATATTCGGTGATGCAGGGGCTCTGCTGACATTTTGTGAAAACCCAGCACCCCCGCACTTACATGGTTTACATTGTGGTGGACTCTGAGAAAATGACCGCCGGGAGCAGTGCATGCACAGATGGAGAACTCAACACCAAGATTTCAGGAGACGATATTTCAGTGGCCATTTTCCCGGAGTCCACCGCAATGTAAACCATGGAAGTGCAGGGCCTCCGAGCTTGCACAAAATATCGGCAGAGCCCCCGCAGCACTGATCACCCGCAGCGTCACACCTCCGAACACCCCTTCCTTCCAGCCTGGGGTCTGCAGCATCGCCCAGTCCTGCCTCTGCCAGCAGCGACCTGGGACCCCACTCCACTGCAGCAGCCACCCTTGGTAAGCAATAAGACACACGGATTATAAGAAGCGCCACCATTTTATTAAAAAATATTTTTTTCCTATTTTTCTCCCAGAATTTATGGTGCGTCTTATAAAGCGCAAAATATGATAAATGTGTCATTTTTAACTTTAGGCCTTTTAGAGATCATTTTCAACTTGCTGAACTGTTCACAATAACAGTAATTTTAACAAGCGGTTACCAAACTTTTATATGCCACTGTACTATATAAACCATGCAATTTAGATATTCAGTTTATACAAAACCTAAATCATTTTTATTTTTCATCCCAGAAAAACTGAAGAACTTCTGACCAAACTCTGATGGCGAAAACTGACACTGACCAAACTCTTGTGACACCGATCGAAAATACTGGTGAAACTTGGGCCGTAAGAAATAACTGACGTCTGTATGAGCCCTTGTTTTCAGGATGTAAAAGAGCTTGTTCCAATGAAATATTTCTCTTATTTACTTGAGGATTATAAAAGTACATCCCAGTACTCCGAAAAATAAAACGCTCAATAAATCTTTTAACTCAAGATCAGTGTTATGATATTTTAGTCAGATAAATCAATTACCATCCGATTGGTAGAAGTAAGGAGAAAATGGAATGAATGGGATGAGTTCCATCTCCGTCATATCTACAGTGATGGCTGGCAATCTCATCCCACCGATCCAAGTACAGGTCCTTCTCAAAAAATTAGCATATAGTGCAAAATTTCATTATTTTCCATAATGTTATGATTACAATTAAACTTTCATATATTTTAGAATCATTACACACCAACTGAAATTTGTCAGGTCTTTTATTGTTTTAATACTGATGATTTTGGTATACAACTCCTGATAACCCAAAAAACCTGTCTCAAAAAATTAACATATTTCAACCGTCCAATAAAATAAAAGTGTTTTTTAAAAACAAACAAAAAAAACATCAAATAATAAAGTTGAGTTATGCACTCAATACTTGGTCGGGAATCCTTTTGCAGAAATGACTGCTTCAATGCGGCGTGGCATGGAGGCAATCAGCCTGTGACACTGCTGAGGTGTTATGGAGGCCCAGGATGCTTCGATAGCGGCCTTAAGCTCATCCAGAGTGTTGGGTCTTGCGTCTCTCAACTTTCTCTTCACAATATCCCACAGATTATTTATGGGGTTCAGGTCAGGAGAGTTGGCAGGCCAATTGAGCACAGTAATACCATGGTCAGTAAACCATTTACCAGTGGTTTTGGCACTGTGAGCAGGTGCCAGGTCGTGCTGAAAAATGAAATCTTCATCTCCATAAAGCATTTCAGCCGATGGAAGCATGAAGTGCTCCAAAATCTCCTGATAGCTAGCTGCATTGACCCTGCCCTTGATGAAACACAGTGGACCAACACCAGCAGCTGACATGGCACCCCACACCATCACTGACTGTGGGTACTTGACACTGGACTTCAGGCATTTTGGCATTTCCTTCTCCCCAGTCTTCCTCCAGACTCTGGCACCTTGATTTCCGAATGACATGCAAAATTTGCTTTCATCAGAAAAAAGTACTTGGGACCACTTAGCAACAGTCCAGTGCTGCTTCTCTGTAGCCCAGGTCAGGCGCTTCTGCCGCTGTTTATGGTTCAAAAGTGGCTTTACCTGGGGAATGCGGCACCTGTAGCCCATTTCCTGCACACGCCTGTGCACGGTGGCTCTGGATGTTTCTACACCAGACTCAGTCCACTGCTTCCTCAGGTCCCCCAAGGTCTGGAATCGGTCCTTCTCCACAATCTTCCTCAGGGTCTGGTCACCTCTTCTCGTTGTACAGCGTTTTCTGCCACATTGTTTCCTTCCAACAGACTTCCCATTGAGGTGCCTTGATACAGCACTCTGGGAACAGCCTATTTGTTGAGAAATTTCTTTCTGGGTCTTACCCTCTTGCTTGAGGGTGTCAATGATGGCCTTCTTGACATCAGTCAGGTCGCTAGTCTTACCCATGATGGGCGTTTTGAGTAATGAACCAGGCAGGGAGTTTTTAAAAGCCTCAGGAATCTTTTGCATGTGTTTAGAGTTAATTAGTTGATTCAGAAGATTAGGGTAATAGGTCGTTTAGAGAACTCTTTCTTGATATGCTAATTTTTTGAGACAGGTTTTTTGGGTTATCAGGAGTTGTATGCCAAAATCATCAGTATTAAAACAATAAAAAACCTGACAAATTTCAGTTGGTGTGTAATGAATCTAAAATATATGAAAGTTTAATTGTAATCATTACATTACGGAAAATAATGAAATTTAGCACTATATGCTAATTTTTTGAGAAGGACCTGTATATTGTTGACCAAAATGTCAGGACAAAAAGTCTTTGTTGTTCTTCACCTCCTTGAGTGCTGAGTAGAATTACAAAACCGTCTGCCCAAAATATTCAGAGTGCCGTGCATTTATGCCATTTACTCCTAGCTCCTAAATGTTAATTCACCAAAGGTGATTGTCCCCATTGAAGTGATATTCCTATCATCTACATTTATGGTATATTACATTGGTGGACACAGACAGAAGAGTCCTCTGTGCAAGAACAAAATATGGGCCCTTTGCAGCCCAATATTTCATCATAATGCACAGCTCCACCTGCTTTGGAGGTGGAAATGGGACCCCTTACCTCTTGGGCCCTGTGAGGCCCAGGTTGCAGCAATGATATGTCCGCCCTGGTATATTACCAGGATACAAATAAATATCTATGGATATCAAAGGCAAAAATGTCGTGTAGGTCATTTTAGTACAATTTAGAGCCCGCTTTCAATATTCTGTGGAGCCTTTACAGGAAACATCTTAGTTTGAAAGATGACCAGCGAATATGTAATGTTTAATATTTAAATTAGTAAAAATTTAAAGCACCACTCCAGCGTGTTTTTTTTTAATTGCAGCGCTGGAGTGGTGCTACTAATCTAAGTTCACTGATCTTTGTCTTATACTTAAGAAGCTCTGGAGAGGGACAGAAGCGCACACAAAATAGGAGAATACCGTCTGGTAAGGGGTAGGTATAATTGATGGTAGCACTCACCTAAAGGTGTTGTTTGCAGGCTCAACACCTATAAAGGCGTGGAAAGCCACTGCTGCTGCTGTTTGGCGGCTGGAGGAAATGGCTCTTCCAGAGGTATAATGGCAAAAATAGAAGTTGAAGGAGGCTGTGCTGCAAAAATTAAGAGCCTTGGGATTCCAAAACGATTTGTATGAATACCAACGCGTTTCTGCTCTAACTGGTGCCTTTTTGAAGGTATAATAATGGGTTTTATACCTTGAGAAAGGTGCCGGTCCAGCGCAGAAACATGTTGGTATTAATAAAAACTGTTCTGCAATCCCAAGGCTTTTCATTCCCCAGCTTCCATTTTTGCTAGTAATAGACACTAGCCGCCTTCTTCAGCTCTTCCTGGCACCTCTCCCTGTCCCACTTTGCCATCTTGTGACCCCCAACTTCTGACTGACCATGAGCTCTCCATGTAAGTGTATTAGAACCAGAATGGGGCTTTCATAACTTACATTGAAAAGTGACCTCCAGCTCGCCCAGCAAAGAGAAAGATGGCAGCTGGTAAGTATAATTTCGGAAAAAATGACCTTAAATTAGTGGGACCACTCCACAGCTGTGGTAAAAAAAACATTGGAGTGGTGCTTTAAGAGCATCACCTATTTATGCTTTTTTTGTCTCATTTCTGCATGTATTGTGTATTTTATAGACTATACTTATGCTGTAGACCTTTGTAACTTTTCCATCCGGGAGATGGAAATAATAGATTGTATTATTGCTTCCTTTGGTTAAAATGTGTTGCTTTAGCTATTTTATTTGACACTTTTACAGGGTGCACAATGTGACTTTTTTTGTTTGATGTGACTTTTCTAAAGTTAGCATTTTTTCTCTCTTTATACGTTATTTTTATATTTTTATGCAGGAACTAAAGAAAGACATTAAGAAAGACGTGAGCAGTAAACCACCAGACAGACCTAACCAGACCATATCTAATGGCAGTGCCCTGCTCTCAAGCGAAGCAGTGGTCCGTGGTCCCGGAAGAGGTAATTGAAATATCTGTACACTGCTTTGATGTTCTGCTTGGGGGAGTTTTTGTAAAACATGTTTGAAAATACTTTAAAAAATTTTCATTAAGGAGATTGTTATAAATGATTATTTCAAACTCTTCCACCTTCGTCCTTTGAAATTCTAGATGATCGGATTGTTTATGTTTCATTACCAGTGCAGGTGGTCACCATGGGGAAGTGTCATAAAATAACATGTATGGAAAGCGTTGATCTATGAAATATTGTTGTAGTTGCATAATTGGTAACTGAAGTAGTAAAATATCCACTTATCCTGTATTAGTTACTGCTGCAATGGTGTCTACAGTGTGAGCAGCTGAAAAAGAACCTGTCATTGGGTTCTTATACCTGAAACTAATGCCATCTGTGTAAAAGCACTGACCTTCATACTTTTATTTTAGAAATCTAAGTTTCCAATGTAGAGAAATGTAGTGAATTGTTATGCAGATGAGCCACAAGTGCAGCGGGGAGGGGGCACTGCACTTATAGATCTGCTGCCTCTCTTCCCTATTTCCCTCTCAATGATTGAAAGGTCTTTCATCTTTTCATGACTTTTCTCTCCCACTCGAGGTCTAGTGCAATGTTCTTCACTTATGCCTTATTCCCATATCGGTCATCCTACTGAAGAGGACTGTCGATGTTTGGCGCAAACTATGCTGATCACACCAGATAGTCTTCTTCATTAGGACATTACTGTGCATGCACTAACCCAGAGAATGACTAGATTTTAGCACGTCACTGAAAGAAGAGTGACCTATCAATCATGGTCTTGAGACAGGTAGCCAATGGGGAATAGTGAAGAGAGACAGAAGTACTGTAAGTGCAGTGTCTGCCCCGCTGCACTTGCAGCTCTTTCGCATAACAAGTCAGCAATAAATTTCTCTAAAGCAAAAGCTCAGATTTCTGAAGTAAAGGTATGGATGTAGTGAGCAGCATTACAGTGCCTTTACATAGATGGCATTAGTTTGGCATTCCCTTTATTACATCTGGGGCTGTACAAGTGTTTTTAACAGCTCTGCTTATACTGCACTCGTAAAAAACGACTTGGAAATAATTTTCACCCGGAAATTATTATATAATCAAAAAAAATATTATAAAATGTATAATAAATACTTTGTTGGCAAAATAACACTGGTGTACACATTTATGTGTTGTTGTTTTTATATGTATACTATACAGATATTCAACAGCGTCAAAAACTCACCAAAAGCTCATCATAAGGAAGTAGCCTAAAACAGCAAAAGTCAACATTTTTTGCTTGAAAAGTTGCAAATTTTATCCTATGTTTTTTATAGTAGAAAACCAATATAAAGCTTTAATAACTCCCCGATAAGTCTTGAAACTACAGAGAAACACCATCCAATTGCTAAGATAATAAAGTACCTAAAACGCTTGAGGACCGGTGACAGAAATTAGACTGAAGTAGCAAAGTAAGAAAAAACCCAAGTGCATAGGAGTCGGATAGGGAAAACCAGGCCACCAAATGACACCAATAAATAAATGTAACCAGGCAATGAAGTGGCAGTAATATAAATTCTTTATTCAAAAAATTGCACAGAAATATATAAAAACACAATGGTATAATAATAAAAATTAAAAAGAGTAGGACACAGCATCAAATAGCCAAATCCTGGGACCAAATGTAAAATAGTCAGGTAAAATAATTGCCGTATATAGTGATGAAATAACAACACATTAATAATAGGTGCAGATAAATTTACCTGGAGCAGCACATATAAAAATATGTAAAAAACATATTACTAGTGACTGAAAAAAGAAATAAAATAAAACATACTGCTGCAAACTGAGCTAAATAAAAAATGAATTGAACCCAATATATAATGTGAGATTTATATGACACTCCAATAACACCATACATAAGTGCCAGCCAAGTGACTGGAAGAAACCAGCCAATACAAGTGCTGTGAATGACAGTGCAAAGCACACTAGTGATAATTAATAATATGCTGCTGCAGGGCATAAAACGAGCAAATATACCTGAGGGCCCAAGGGCGATGCTGTTGTGTCGACCCGCCACCACAATTGTGGATTACCAGGGCAATGGGGTACTCAGAGCCGAGCCATGGAAGTCTATGGGGTTTGTCACAGGTAGCTGTGGCTCGGTCTGTGGCCCTGGCGGTCTGGCGTATGTTGGGGATGTATTTACAGGGGATAAGTTTATATACAGTTCGTGACGCCACCTGTAGTATTCTGGTAATTAGTACCAGCGCTGCTGTAGATCTCTGAGGGGATGGTGAGGCAGCTAGATGTCGGGTCCCCTACAGGTGGGACTGGTCCCTCAAAGTCTATGGGATTTGTGAAGTCGGGTGCAGATAAAGAACACAGTCTCACACGGTCAGCGTCCTTCCATACCTTTACTTGTAAGATGTTCAGGCAGGTCCCAGGGAGGCTGATCCAAGGAGAGTGTATCTTGAGACAGCAGCTGGACAAGTTAGGGGCCTCCTTTACTTTCCACATACAACGAGTACAACCAGCCTGAAGCGTAGTTCCCTCAAAATCTCCAGCTAATCTATAGCTGTACCTGCCCAGTCAGCTTAGTGTTAGGAGCCTTCCTGCGAAGAAGCTGAATTCTTATTTTGTCCTGCAGAGACTCAAAGTCTTCACTTCCCCTGACCCCAGTTACGTACTGACTATAAGGGGCTGTCTGCCGCGACCTAGGGTCCGGTAGATTCCTGGTTTTCTTATCACTCTGCTTGAAACAGTAGTGATCCTTCGGTCCCCAGTGACCGGGAGCAATGTGCAGGACTTGTTCAATCCGTAAGCACTATTCCAATAAACCACTGTGCCTTTCGCCTTGTCCGCGCTGGTAACATAAGCACTCAAACTAGCCAAGGGTCGAGTAGTCACTTCTTTCTTTTCCTTTCTACGAAGTTAGTTACAGATGCTCAGTTATCAATAGGCAGGAGCACGTCTCTGAACCTGATACCGTCCTTTAGACAGGATGCTGAAGACTTTCTGCACTAAAACTTCTTCTTTCCTTCCAATGTATGCTGGTGAAGTACAGCTCTGACTAGACTAAGGTGAATCAAAGCACCTATACTAGACTCCACTTTCCAAAGCTGGTGATAGAGCAATCTGGACTGCTTCCTCCCTCCAGACGTCCTCTCTCTCTGCAGTCCAGACACAGACTCTACACGTCTTCTCTGTCCGAAGACAGGAACTAGACTGACTAAATCACTCCAAACACATACCTTGACCACTCCCTCTAGAGTATACTCCACTACCCAAGGGTGTGTCTAGTGTGTGTTGAGTGAATGAATATTTAGCATTAAACTGCTGTCTCGCCACACACTCTCCAGGGTACTGCGTGTGCCTACCACCAGGGCTACACATTCCCCATGGTAAAAGACAGCACTCCCGGGCTGTAAAATACAAAAGAGACATTTTGTTTATGCAATAAACATTAAACAATAACTTCTTCCCATCCGGGAGGTGAGAACATCTTGAACGTTGCAAACATTAACATTTTACATATAGAAATACAAAAGTATCAAATAGCATTCAATAAATATACAATATACTTGTGAAGGACCCGCACCAAACCTTCAACGTGGGTCCTGGGTGGGCTGCAGGACATCCGAATGCAGACCTCACTCAGTGCCACACCACACGGGTTTTGTTTTCAGAGGTAATTGTGACTGGTTTATGTAAAACCAAGAGAAAGCACCGAAGCGCAACTATTTACAAGTAAGTTCTGGGTTAGCATAGTCCTTAACCTCCAAGTCCATTGTAAAACCAAAGACATATTATATAATATCACATAATACTAAAGTGCAAAAACTTTTTCTAGTTACTATTTATCATTTACCATTTACCATTTACCATTTACCCAGCCGGGCATTCTACAGTAGAAATATATATATTCACTATATAATTTTGTGCAAAACTTTATAAAACATTTCAAACTTTTTTTTTTACTTTTGGTAGACCCGATAGGGATCTCACCACTTTTTCTTTACTATCTATTCATTCTCTACAAATACACTTTCCACTACATTTTCCAATACATTTTCCACCCGGGGGCTGGAACGATGCAATGGGCCCTAGA